>CM053028.1:487899621-488592121 GCA_028564925.1 Lithobates sylvaticus | reverse complement strand
TGCGACTGAATCCTTGCGGAAGCGGAGAAGTACTCCCAATAGTCTGTTGTTGAGGTCAGGGCCAGAAAGAAGGACATCATTTAGAGAGACACCTTCATGCTTGGCGCTGGAATCAAACACCACTCTAATCTGCCCTGGCTTCTTAGGGTGATAGACGCCAAATATGGGTAAGTACCAACATTCTTCTGAGTCTTTGAGGTCTGGAGCTACCTCAGCATGGCCATTTTGGAATATTTTGCGCATGAAGGAAAAGAAATGTTCTCTCATCTCTGGTTTCCTTTGCAGATTGTGTCTTAAGGAAGTGAGGCGTTTATATGCTAGTTCCCTGTTGTTAGGCAAACGTTGTCTCTGTGGCCTAAAGGGAAGAGGTGCTACCCAGTTATTAGTCACGTCTTTCTCCATACTGCTTTCCATAACCTCTAGGAAGATCCTATTCTCAATGGACATTGCTACCTGGTTGTCTTCCTTTGTTCTCCTGAACACTGAGTGTCCTAAGTCGCTTTGGTCATCGTCATAGGTATTGCTGTCACAGAGGGGACTTAGGAAAGGAAGAGGTACAGGGTTGTTGTGAGGTAGCTCCTTTATGAGGATGCGTTTTTGACAGGGTTGGAAAAGAGAAGGACGACCATTCTCGAGGGTACTAGTGAGCAGATTATTAACAGATGCCGGTTTGTGTGCACCTCCCAGGCAAACATCACCTATAATGACCCACCCAAGATCCAGTTTTTGGGCATATGGCGCACTTTTAGGACCGTTGATCAGTTTCCTTACTTTGTGGACTTGCAAGATATCCCTCCCTAGGAGTAAGATTATCTGAGCCTGATCATCAAGTTCTGGTATGAGATGTGCTATGTGCTTCAAGTGAGTCTGGTGAGCTGCTGCGTCTGGTGTGGGAATCTCCGATCTGTTGTCTGGCATCTGGTTGCACTCTATTATGGTCGGTAAGGGTAGGCATGTCTTACCATCCATAGATTCAATTTGTAGGCCGTCAGCTCTTCTCCCCGCCGTTTCCACTGTACCTGCACAAGTCCTAAGGGAGTAGGGGCTGCTGGGGCCTTTAAGGTTTAGAATGTCAAAAAACAAAGGTCTGGCTAGTGACTTATTACTCTGATCATCCAAAATGACGTAGAGCTTGACTGCTTTGTCTCTGCGTCCCTTTGGGTAAACTTTCACTAGACAGATTTTAGAGCAAGATCTGCCACCTGTACTTCCTTTGCAGACTTCAGTGCACTGTGAAGTGATTGCTGTGGTATCTGTACTAGAGTCTTTGGTCTCCCTGCCTTGCTCCTTGTCACCATGGACAGGTGGAAAGGTTCTTGGAGTAGGCTTTGGGTGTAAAGCTGTGTGGTGCTCTGTGCTGTCACACTCTGTGCATTTGACACTGACCTTACAGTCCTTGGCGAAGTGTGTAGACGAAGAGCAGCACTTGTAACAGATGTTGTTCTCTTTGAGGAAAGCTTTGCGTTCCTGGATGGTCTTTGTCCTGAAGGCTCTGCATTTCAGAAGGGGATGTGGCATCTTATGTAGAGGGCAGAACTTCGTTGGGTCCTTGTCTTGATCCTCTGGCTGAGACTCTGCAAATCTGTGGAAGAAATGTTAGTTTTGTGCACTGCTACTGGAGCTCTGAGTTGCTTAGGGCCAGCAGAAGTGATGTAAGACACTGGAAAAATGAAGCTGGGGTCATCTTTCGTTCCTGCTTGTCTGTCTACAAAGTCCACAAACTCACTAAATGGTGGAAAGGGCACATTGTGTTTCCGTTTGTAGTTACAGCCATGAGCAATCCATCTTTCGTGTAACTCATAAGGAAGTTTTTGAGCTAAGGAGTTAATACCTCTGGCAGAGTCAAGATAAGAAAGGCCAGGTAAGTCACCTTCTGCTTTAGCAACTTGTAACTCCATACATAGGTCACTGAATTCTCTGAGTCTTTGGTAACCTCTGCTAGGTATTTTTGGAAAGTCTTCTATCCTTTTAAACAGTGTACTCTCTATAGCCTCTGGTGAGCCATAACATCTATCCAGTCTGTTCCAGATGTTTGTAAGGCCTATCTCAGGGTGGTTTATATTAATGTCTCTGATCCTTTTGGCGTGTTCAGCAGAATCATTGCCAAGCCACTTTACAAGGAGTTCTATTTGTTGTCTGCAAGATAGATCTAGACCTTGGATAACACTCTGGAAAGAGGATCGCCACGCCCTGTAGTGTTGAGGGCGATCACTAAATTTGGCAAGTCCTTGGGTAACTAACTCGCGTTTGGCCAGGAACTTGGCAAAGTCTACAGTAGCCTGATTGGCATTGGGGTAGGCTGCTGGTGTATTGTGGTGCGGTGTAAAGGCATACCTGATAGAAGTCTCTTCTTTAGGCTCTCTGGGCTCAAACTTGCATATGGTTGGCAGTTCGTACCGGCTCGTTGCATACACCTTTGGAGTGAAGACAGGTGTTTGATGTTTGTATGAAGGTTGAGTACCTTGTGGAGTAGAAGGTTTGGTTGGGACTGGAACGTCTGGAACACTGTCAGATTTTTCTTGCCTGTGGTACTGGGGTCCAAGGTCGTCTTGTTGCTGCTTGATTTGGTGTGACTCCCTGACATCATGTTTAATTTCTTGTTGTGGGATGCTGCTTGGGTCACAGTGCTGGTAGACATAATCCGACGTGCGTTGCGAAGAATCTTGGTGTTCTTCTTCTAGGCCTGGTATGCTGCTACCTGCTCTTGGCTCATCGTAGATGGCTGCTTCTAGAGCTTCTGCTTCTGCAATGGCGGCGGCAGCATCTCGTTCCACTGCCAGCTTCTCCATGTTAGCTTCCAAGATAGCTTGCTGCAGTTTCAGAGATGCCTCCTGCTGAGCTCTTTCCTTCTCTCTCTCTTGTTCCTGTCTCACCCTTTCTTGCTCTCTCTCTTGTTCCATGCGTACTCTTTCTTGCTCTCTCTCTTGTTCCATGCGTACTCTTTCTGCTTCAAGGTGGGCCTTTTCTTTTTTCATCTGCAGCTCTTGGTCTGCGAATGCGGCCCTGGCTCTTGCTGCTTCCGCTTTCGAACGGGCGATAGCTGCTGCATTTGCGACAGATGACCTAGATGAGCTTGATTGTGATCGTGTTTTGTAAGAAGATGTTCTACTGTGAGACATGGCTGCGGGGAAGAAGCTGTCTTGCTGTATAGAGACCGTTCTAGTGTCGGTACTGCTTGACAGAGCGCGTCTCTGTGTAGCGTGGCTGCTTGCTTTGCCTCTCACAGGCCTGCTTCTTTAAGGCTTCTGACTGTATGGTACTGTGTAGCCCCAGGCTGTACAGACTTCCGAAGTCAGCTTATCTTCCCTTCAGAGGTCAGCTTAAAAATGTCACTGTTCTGTCTCAAGGACATTCAGCTAAACCATTCTTATCCCATAAACATGATACCATATTTCTTCGATCGCAGTTTATTGGAACAAGCTAGGTGAAACTACAAATAACAAGAATAAACCTTGATAAGTACAATATCCCATAAATTTAGCATACATTTCAAAGACATATATACACAGTACAATATGAGACAGTAAACACTCACTTTTTAAGTTCAATGAGGGATTGATGGTAAGAGATTGAAACAGGACATCTTGCAGTCTAGAAAAGCATGATGAATGTGTCTCTTCCTGTGAGACTTTACCCAGAATACTTTGCCTTCCAAGTACTTCCTAGGTTATAAACTTTAATAACAACATTTACACAATAGAAACAATACCAAAAAGGGACGCTAGATGGCGCCTACGCTCTGCAAATGATTCCTATAAAAAGTAACAACATTAACTGTCATTTACAACAACACAAATGCAGATAATCAGAATATATCCATCTGATGGGCAGAACATGCCCTGCATCCACAAAGTTACCTGTGGCAAATGTTTTATTTCTATATGTTTTGTTTACTTAGTATGCATGCCTGTGAGTAAACGATATATTCTAATGT
This sequence comes from Lithobates sylvaticus, assembly GCA_028564925.1. Taxonomy (NCBI): domain Eukaryota; kingdom Metazoa; phylum Chordata; class Amphibia; order Anura; family Ranidae; genus Lithobates; species Lithobates sylvaticus. The sequence continues at coordinate 488,588,187 of CM053028.1, read as the reverse complement.
ATACTCGAGTATAAGCCGACCCGAATATAAGCCGAGGCACCTAATTTTACCACAAAAAAATGGAAAAAAGTATTGACTCGAGTATAAGTCTAGGGTGAGAAATGCGCAGCTACTGTAAGTGGAAAAGAGGGTCAACAATGCCCATTTGCAGCCTCACTGTGTCCATTTGCAGCCATAGGTCCCCCGAAATTCAAACTTGGTAGTTAAGGGTTCCTAAATGCCCCCTAGCTGCAGCCAAAATTCTCTGAACCCAAAGGGTCCGAAATGACATTACTGCAGATGGACACAGTTGACTGACTTTGGGGCCCAGTATCTCGCTGTCACTTGGTGCTAGGAACCCCATCTTTGGATACTTGGTGCTAGGAACCCCATCTTCAGAAAATGTCATTCTCTGCTGCAGAAAAGTGCTTGACTTGAGTATAAGCCGAGGGGGGCATTTTCAGCACAAAAAAATGTGCTGAAAAACTCGGCTTATACTCGAGTATATACGGTAAGTTCATTATACTGTTAAATGTTGCTGCCCTGCTAAGCTGGTAACACCTGAGAAGCAAGGATTAACACTGCTGGCTGGGTTTTCCCACTCTTTTCAGGAAAGTAGGATCCTCTGCAGGTCAAAGCATGAAAAAAATAGAATCACTAGGCCCCTAGAGGACCATTTCTGTCATGGATGTAGCTGCCACTATGCTGCTTTACCTCTCCTTGTGCAAACTCAGTTGGGGTTCCAAAGGGTATGAACTTTTGTTGCCAATCATGGACTCTTGCCTTTCCAAAAGATTCAAATGGACTTAAAGGACTCTCACATCTAAAGTATGACCAGTAGCGAATGTTCATTCGTTATTATCACACAACTGGGTGAGCTCGGAGCGCAATGCTCTGCGCCCTGGGACCACCCTTTTTGAAGCCTATTAGTGCCTCTGGCTCTAATCACATGCTTAAAAAAAACACCTCCCCATTGGAATACATGGACCGGCACCCCACATGTAGATTAGGGGACCGGGCGCATGGATGGGGGGGGTGGCGCCCTTGCGCCCCTAACAGATTGGTTGGCACTGGGTATGACTACCTCATGGGGCAAGAGGGAGCACAAGGGGCACAACAATAGGGTACTTTAGAGAGCTATTACAGAAAAGATGTGGAAGCTAACTGGTTTAATTGTTCAGCTGTATTCTTCAGCTACTTTAGTAAAGAACTTTGTTGTGATTCAATATGCCTGGTCTAAAGTCACCAAAGGGATGCATATATGGCTGATCCAAAGAACAGGGCTTACAAAGAGGACAACAGAAGTTAGGGAAGATACAGTACAAAGGTTTAATGTTCAGGGAAGCAACCCCAAGGAGGCCAGTCAGGAAAAGGGTGACTGAGACTCTGGTAGTGAAGAAGTTTGATGCTTAGCCCCTTTGCTAGTGACTAGATCTCCACATACTGGGACTGACCTAGTGGCATGGGGTACCCTAGGAACCTAGCCTGGAAGTCACGAGGGATGACGTGAGGCTTCAGGAGGAGAACAAGCATAGGTTAATGGAAAAGTGAGCTTCCTGTATCCAATGGCAACATATGGATCAATGTCACTGGGGGTGAGAGGACAGGACTACTCAGTTGGTGGAGACTGGTACAAGCTCAGCAGTACTGGCTCAGAAATGCTGCACAACCTTAAAGCGTTTGTTACCCCAACACTTCCTATTCCTGATATGTGCCTGCTGTACCATGTACTGGTATGAAAAAGTATCCTGTTCTCTTTGTATTGCTTCCTTTATGTGAAATCCCTAGTGATCCTGCCAGTCCCTCTGCTTTTCTATTAAAAAATTACCACACTAAGCAGGAGAGCACATCATAGTCAGTTCTCTAGCTGTGCTGGAAACTCAGTATACTCTCCTCCAATAATCAGACTGCACAGCAATTCACTGGGAAGCTCAGTGTGCTGTTGCTTCTCCTCCCCCCAGCTCCTATGCAGCTGAGAGCAGAGGGAATGTGATCACTTATAAAAAAGGTAAAAATTTTTTTTTTAATAGCTATACAAAAATTTTTGCCTTCATTTTTGTTTTCAAACCGAATGTGTTTTTTTACAAAGTGATCGTTTACAATTTAAGGGAGAAAAGTGTTCTAAAGTGTAATGAGGCACTGTGTCTGTAGTGAATGATATGAAATGTTACAAGCGTTGGCCACGAATTACAAAGAGTTAAGAGTACTCTCACAGGGGAGTCTCGCTTTTAAGTTAGAGAGCTGCCTGATTTCACATGATCGCAGCCTCAGGCCACCACTGGGGGCACTAGTGAGAGCTCACTCTAAGTTCCCCAGCTGGGCATGTTACGCTCTGCCCACAAGTGTCCAGGTCTTATTGATAGAGGAAAGAGCGCAAGAGGAAAGTCCCAGAGGGCTCATGTGCAGCTGAACAGTCTGCACTAATGGTTTCTCCATCCCTGAAATAAAGAAATGGCTAATCTGATGTATGTACTTATAAATTCCTATGAGGTGGGAACACTTAAGTGGTGGCTTTATAGTGTAACGTTACCCCCATGTAGGCAAGTGTTGCACTGCAGTATACTGGCCAACCTGAAGGTGGCACTCTAATGTAACTTTAGACTGGCAGGAGACCATTGAGGGTGAAATTGTCCCCTATTATGGACTCCAGGTGGCCATCATGTCATGGCAGTGATTAAAATACATACTCTACATCATGTGGGGACCTATAGTGTAGGAGCCAGCCAGATACCAAGTGTCGCTGGTTAGGAAAAGAGTATGAGTAGTGAGAGGGAGTGGTACCTGACATGCGTGTAAAGAGTAGTTTCTTCTTAAAGAGTGTCTCTTTTGATAACCTCTTTGAACTGTCTGCCGCTGGTAGCCAGATAACTGCAAGGACTTTAAGGATCACAGGGTAACTCCTCAAGCATTCTGTGCTCCGTAAGCTCATGTTATATCACTATTAAAAAAGTGCCATGCAGATAAACATGACCTTTTCTGCCTGAAGAAGTGTATGACCTGCAACATATGTAGTGCCTTTTTTTCTGTTATCGTTCAATTCTAGAATATAGACAACTTTTAGGTATCCACGTGTGTTAACTCCTCACAGTTCTCTGACACACTAGTTAGGCCACCCTAATGCCCCGTACACACAGTCAGATATTCCGATAGAAAAAGTCTGATTGGATTATGTTGTTGGAAAATCCGATCGTGTGTGGGCTCTAGCGGGCTTTTTCCGTCGGAAAAAATGAGAGCAGGATCTCAAATTTTCGACAACAAAATCCGATTGGACTTTTTCCGATCGTGTGTTGGGAATTCCGATGGACAAAGTGCCACGCATGCTCAGATCAAATTAAGAGACCAAAGCTATTGGCTACTAGCCTCTACGTAGTTCCATAGTACGCAACAAACGTCACCACGTTCAGAACAATCAGATTTTCTGACAACTTTGTCCGACCGTGTGTATGCAACACCAGTTTCGGACAAAATCCGTTGGAAAAAATCTGACGGATTTTGTGGTCGGAATTTCCGACCGTGTGTACGGGGGCTTACACCTGGAGGAGCAGCTTTTTAGACGGGTCCTTCTGCTTGATCCATCTCCTGTTGATTACACCCACCCCCTGTAGCTAGCGTTTAGGTCCTTTTTTTCTCTAGGTGGACCACTCTCTCTCAAGCTTGAGAAATTTCAGATGGTGGTGAACTGAAAAGCCTTAGCTTGGTTAGGCCAAACTCATCAGGATTTGAGGCCTCTCTTTCTAGCCTGCACCTCCTTGGAGATGCTGCTTTTGTGAATCTGCACTATATTGCTCTACCACTGTAGATCTCTAGACAGAACGCAGCACAGCTTACAATCCACAGCGGTAGCCTTGTGCAGGGTTGCCAGCCTCCCGCAGCATTTTTTACTGACAAAACATGGAAAATTTACTGGCGGAGCAAATTTTTACTGGCAACCAGAAAAATTACAGAACTCCTATTGAAAACTAACACAGTGATTATTTGAACAGTATAAACATGATATGGAAACACTGACCTATACCTATAACAAAGTAGCTTACTTGATTTACACTTAAAAAGTCAACACAGAATGAAATTATCAGCTCCTGATATTTACTGGCAATTGTAAAAAAATCACAGATTTTTACAAACTGACAGTAAATTTACTGGCGGTTGGCAACCCTGGCCTTGTGATCTCTGCAGCTTGATCTTCTGTGCAGCAACAGGACACCCAGATCGGGCACAGCACGTAGCAGCGTGTGTGCAGTTCTTTCTCTCTCTCATTTTGGTGCAGTCCTCCAGTCCCTCTGTCTAGTGCAGGGCATACAGAAACAGCAGCCCTAAGCACTGTCCACAGTCTACTAACTGACAGCATCGTTCCTTAGAACCTTACAGCCCTCTCCCAGGCTCTCTGAACTCTGTATGGGCTCAGTTGTCAGGCCCACTCCTGGGCACAGTGGCTGCCAATCAGAATCCTCCTGCCCTGTTGGTAAGGGCAGGCTCCCCCTCCACAGTGGTAGCAGCCAATGAGTGTTCTCTTTCAGCATTCAGTCTCCACCAAAATAGCCACCGTTCCTCTTATGCTGGGGTCGCTCGCTTTCTCCTTTGCAGCAGGGAGATGCCAATATTCTGTGGCAGGTGAGAATGCTCTGCTGAATGGCATAAAAGGGCCACTAGCCGACAATACAGTAGCATTTTTTTTCTTTATTTTAATTCCACTTATTTAAATAGTTTTTATTAAGTTTTTACAGATAAAAAAATCTTACATACTTTACAAAACAATATGCAAATCATTCCTAAAAATACAGAAACAATCTCAAAATACACATAAATACATAACAAATACATATAAGTACACACATGGATCTATCCTCTAACATGCACTTAAATACAAAAAATTAGTCTATACCGCAGTATATACTCTTAATTCTCCTGAGCCGTCTAAATAACAAACAAAAAAAAGGAGAAGAAGAGAAGAACGATTTTAATTCCACTTAAAGGTGAACAGGAGTATAATGCTGAATCAGCAGATGAGTAGTGCCATGAGGATCTGAGAGTATGATGGATTATGGTTGATTGTCTAATCAGTTCTCTAGCTGCACAGATACAATAAGATTCTACTATAAAATCACTCAAACACACCTCTATATAAATAATAATAATAAAAAAAAAAAAATGCATTAATATGCTTTAGATAAACACAGCAATCTGATTTTACCCACATGTGGACAGTATTTCATAAAGGAGGCCAGATTACGCCTGAAGATTTACGCTGATGGAAATACGTTAGATCCTGATGCAAAGAAGTATATCGCTGTGTCACATGGCCAGCATGCTTTGTATTGTTAAGTGTATGTTTTAATCTTATCCGACAGAGCTGTATCCCATCCAAACACACATACATTGGCACATTTCCCCCCCTGCTATTATTATCAGACAGAAGATTTTGAAGAACAGTTCTGAAATACAAATTGGAAGCTGGAAGAGACCCACCTAAATGTATCACAACTTGGCAAAGAATCCCACGCATGTGATCTTCCATATGTTATTGTACTGATTTATTCTTGCTGCATTGGTTCACAGGAGGGCAATCTCTTGAGACGTCATTAATTAGACGTATAAATTTAAAGGATGTATAGCTGGTTGTTTTCTTTTTGCATAGCACAGCTGTATTCATTTGCAGATCTCTAAACTTTGCCTCAGGGTGTGGTGCAGAATAGGGGTACACAGCAATATTTTCCCAACGCACTAAAAATGTCCATATGCTGATTTCAGATTGTAAGGAGAAAAGGGGAAACTAATTATAATGGACAGGATGAACAGGCACAATAAAGGGGTATTCCATCATATAGCATGCTGATTGGTTCAATATGAAAAAAGACCAGAACTACCATTTTGTAATATATATTCAGAAGTTCTACACACCAATCAAATCAAATCTGAACTGGAAAATATCATCTGAAATAATAAAGGCTGAAACTAGATCGTGTCTTTTGGGAAACATATTTGTTATTTTTTTTTTTTTAATGCTTCAGATGTAGAGAAGATCAGCTTAAAGTGTATCTAGATTCAATAAATGTCCTCTCCTCTTGTTCCAGTGACAGCTATAGCATTTCGTTTTTTCCATAAATTTCTTTCCTGGTGATAGGACAAATCAATAGGGTGACTCTCCCCAGTGAGACAGAGAGAGTAATAGAAAAAAGCAATTAAAACTTGACAGGGACACTCCTCCACTCTATCCAAACCTACAGAAAAGGTTTGGGCATTAGATACATCTATCAACATGTGTTAATGTGACTCTTCTATGTCTAATATATTGTCCATATCACTAGATCTTCTACAGTGGGGAAAATAATAGTTGATCCCTGCAGATTTTGTAAGTTTGCCCACTTACAAAGAAATTAAGGGTCTAGAATTTTTATCAAAGGTGTTTTTTAAATGATAGAGACAGAATATCAACCACAAATCCAGAAAAAAATAATGTTATAAATTGAGTTGCAGTTCAGTGAGTAAAATACGTATTTGATCCCCAAGCAAAACATGACTTAGTACTTGGTGGAGAAACCCTTGTTGGCAAGCACAGAGGTAAGACGTTTCTTGTAGTTAATGACCAGGTTTGCACACATCTCAGGAGGGATTTTGGTCCACTCTTTTTTACAGATCTTCTCCAAATCCAAGGTTTCTTGGCTGTCACTTGGCACTGAAAGTTTCAGCTCCCCCCATAAATTTTCTATAGCGTTAAGGTCTGGAGACTGGCTAGGCCACTCCGTGACCTTAATGTGCTTTTTTTCGAGCAACTCCTTTGTTGCCTTGGCGGTATGTTTTGGGTCACTGTCATGCTGAAAGACCCATTCATGACCCATCTTCAGTGTTCTAGCTGAGGGAAGAAGGTTCTCATCCAAGATTTTACAATACATGGCCCTGTCCATTGACCCCTCAATGCAGCAAAGTGTGCCTGTATCTTTAGCAGAGAAACAGCCCCAAAGCATAATGTTTCCAACTCCGTGCTTGACTGTAGGGGTGTTCTTAGGGTCATAGTCAGCATTTTTCTTCCTCCAAACACAGTGAGTCCCCCTCCTCAAGAAGGGACATCTACAGTCATGCCAATAAACATCTAATTGATTCTGAGATGGATTGGGAGAAAGTGCTGTGGTCATATGAGACCAAAATTGAGCTCTTTGGCATTAACTAGACTCGCCATGTTTGGCGGAAGAAGGATGCTCACTATGACCCTAAGAACACCATCCCTACAGTTAAGCACAGAGGTGGAAACATGATGCTTTGGGGTTGTTTCTCTGCTAAAGGTACAGGCCCACTTTGCCACATTGAGGGGCCAATGGACAGGGCCATGTATTGTAAAATCTTGGATGAGAACCTTCTTCCCTCAGCCAGAACACTGACGTTGCGTGTTGGATGGGCTTCCGGCATGACAATGACCCAAAACATGAGTGGCTCAAGAAGAAGCACATTAAGGTCATGGAGTGGCCTAGTCAGTCTCCAGACCTTAATCCCATAGAAAATTAATGGAGGGAACTGAAACTTCAAGTTGCCAAGAGACAGTCAAGAAACCTCAAGGATTTAGAGAAGATCTATAAAGAAAAGTGGACTAAAATCCCTCATGAGATGTGTGAAAACCTGGTGACCAACTACAAGAAATGTCTTACCTCTGTGCCTGTCAACAATGGTTTCTCCACCAAGTACTAAGTCATGTTTTGCTTGGGGATCAAATACTTATTTTACTCACTGAACTGCAACTTAATTTATAGCATTTGTTTTATGTGTTTTTTCTGGATTTTTGGTTGGTATTCTGTTTCTATCATCTACAATACACCTAGGATAAAAATTATAGGCCATGCCTTTCTTTGTAAGTGGGCAAACTTACAAAATCTGCAGGGATCAAAAAAAATTTTTCCTTACTGTAGAAGATCTAAGCTTTCTGAAGAATGTTTACCATTCAATACTTCCTGGAGTGTCAGATGCCTATGTCACCTGCTGTATATATTTAACTTTTCTACACAGGTGTGTATATTTTGCAAATGTTTATTGTAGTGATTTCATTCAAGAGAGGGTGTTGGCTATTAAAGTGTACCTGAAGTCTAAAAATGTGGATTTGCTATGGCATTGCCCTAGAAGTACTTTTATCTTGAATATCTCCTTAAAAATAGCAGCACACTTCCTGGTATTTGGGTGTCCATATACACTCTTTTACCTCACAGCCATATATCTGAGGTGTGAGAACATCTAAGTCACTGTTGAAAAAACAGGTATATAAGCACTACAACCTTCTCACATTCTCCGGTGCTCAGACCTCGAGGCTGCTGACGCCTCCATCATAATACACCGTCTCTCCACACTGTGCATGCGCGGTTCCCCCACACACATGTGAACAATTGGAGAGGCGGCCTGAAATGCCGTCACCCCTGGTAGGAGGGAAGAGTGCTCCCAATGAAAATGGGGACACTCCTCCATCCCAGAGAAACACATGCCCGCCATAGGGGGAAAAAAACACCTCAAGCTGCGATGGTCACAATTAGGTCCCATTATATTGGGAGCGGTCTCCCCTTCTACCAAGGGTGACGGCATTTCAGACCGCCTCCCCATTTGGTCACACGTGTGCGGGGGAACCATGCATGTGCAGTGTGGAGAGACGGAGCCGGTGACGTCACACACCGGAGGTTAAATCTCTTTTTTCTCTTTTTGTCCAGACATAAAGAGCGCCCCCTTGTCCTCTGTAATGAATTGAAAGTGAATAACTCAACACAATGTTCACTATATAAACCACCTATGCATTTATATAGTACATGGTGATCATATTCCCCCCTTATTCTCCTCGTTTCAAGCTCAGCTAATCTTCCCTCCTAGCTGAGTTCCTCCATGCCTCTTATCCATTTGGTTGCCCTTCTCTGCACTTTCTCCAGTTATAGGAAATCCTTTTTGTGAACTGGCGTCCAAAACTGAATTGCATATTCCAGTTAAAGTCTTACTAATGATTTTTACAGAAGCAAAAAAAGTGTCTCTCTCTCTTTCTGCAGTCCATGCCTTTTTTAATACAAGAAAGTATTTTGCTAGCATTGGAAACTGCAGCTTGGCACTGCATGCTATTATTAAGTCTATGATCTACTAAAACACCCAGATCCTTCTCCACCATTGATTCCCTCAGCTGTTCAAGTCTTATAATATATGATGCATGCAGATTTTTAGCCCCCCAGGAGCATAACTTTACATTTATCAATATTAAACCTCATTTGCCACTTAGTAGCCCAATTAGACAGAGCATTGAGGTTGGCTTGTAAGTTGGAGACATCCTGTAAGGATGTTATTCCACTGCATAGCTTGGTGTCATCTACAAGCACTGAAATGGTACTTTTAATAATTTAAAATAGCTTAATAAGTAAGGGTCCCAACACTGAACCTTGGGGTACACCACTGATAACCTTAAACCATTCAAAATAAGAATCATTAATCACTACTCTCTGAATTTAGTCTTTTAGCCAGTTTTCTATCTATTTGCAAACTGTAGTCCTACTCTCTTTTGCAATACAGTGGTGTGAAAAAGTGTTTGCCCCCTTCCTCATTTCCTGTTCCTTTGCATGTTTGTCACACTTAAGTGTTTCGGAACATCAAACCAATTTAAACAATAGTCAAGGACAACACAAGTAAACACAAAATGCAATTTGTAAATGAAGGTGTTTATTATTAAAGGTGAAAAAAAATCCAAACCATCATGGCCCTGTGTGAAAAAGTGATTGCCCCCTAAACCTAATAACTGGTTGGGCCACCCTTAGCAGCAACAACTGCAACCAAGCGTTTGCGATAACGTGCAATGAGGCTTTTACAGCGTCCTGGAGGAATTTTGGCCCACTCATCTTTGCAGAATTGTCCTAATTCAGTTACATTAGAGGGTTTTCGAGCATGAACGGCCTTTTTAAGGTCATACCACAACATCTCAATAGGATTCAGGTCAGGACTTTGGCTAGGCCACTCCAAAGTCTTCATTTTGTTTTTCTTCAGCCATTCGGTGGTGGACTTGCTGGTGTGTTTAGGATCATTGTCCTGCTGCAGAACCCAAGTTCGTTTCAGCTTGAGTACACAAACAGATAGTCGGACATTCTCCTTCAGGATCTCTTGGTAGACAGCAGAATTCATAGTTCCTTTTATCACGGCAAGTCTTCCAGGTCCTCAAGCAGCAAAACAGCCCCAGACCATCACACTACCACCACCATATTTTACTGTTGGTATAATGTTCTTTTTCTGAAATGCAGTGTTCCTTCTACGCCAGATATACTTGGACACACACCTTCCAAAGAGTTCCACTTTTGTCTCATCGGTCCACAGAATGTTGTCCCAAAAGTCTTGGGGATCATCAAGATGTGTTGTGGAGAAATTGAGACGAGCTTTGATGTTCTTTTTGCTCAGCAGTGGTTTTCTCCTTGGAACTCTGCCATGCAGGCCATTTTTGCCCAGTCTTTTCCTGATGGTGGAGGCATGAACGCTGACCTTAACTGAGGCAAGTGAGGCCTGCAGTTCCCTGGACGTTGTTGTGGGGTCTTTTGTGACCTCTTGGATGAGTCGTCGCTGCGCTCTTGGGGTAATTTTGGGCGGCCGGCCACTCCTGGGAAGGTTCACCACTGTTCCATGTCTTCGCCATTTGTGGATAATGGCTCTCACTGTGGTTCGCTGGATTCCCAAAGCTTTGGAAATGGCTTTATAACCCTTTCCAGACTGATAGATCTCAATTACTTTCTTTCTCAATTGTTCCTGAATTTCTTTGGGTCTCGGCATGATGTGTAGCTTTTAAGGATCTTCTGGTGGACCTTACTGTGTCAAGCAGCTCCTATTTAAGTGATGCCTTGATTGTGAACAGGTGTGGCAATAATCAGGCCTGGGCGTGGCTAGAGAAATTGAACTCAGGTGTGGACAACCACAGTTATAGTATGTTTTAACAAGGGGGCAATCACTTTTTCACACAGGGCCATGATGGTTTGGATTTTTTTTCACCTTTAATAATAAACACCTTCATTTACAAATTGCATTTTGTGTTTACATGCAAAGGAACAGGAAATGAGGAAGGGGGCAAACACTTTTTCACACCACTGTATGTCATGAATTTGGAAATTTTGAAGCCCTAATTTCCTTTTTACATATTCTACTACAGTATATTCTAAGTAACTTTTAAATGATGATGAACATGTCAAGCTTTCCAATGTAAACTACTAATTAAAAACGTGCTTGCAAAAACGCTTCCAGTCAAACGGATCTGTAGTTTGTTCATTTTTTTTGTATTGGAAGTGTGTGAACCTGCATTTTTTCCTGCACGGGACTGTATTGGTGAAGAAAAAAGGCACCTGGAATGCATACGGAAACCATTAAAAATGCACCGTAATGTGCCAAAAACTAATTAAAAAAACGCTTCCAGAACGGATCTGTAGTGCTGCAGCATCCTCACCCTAAGACAGGAATCGTGTTACTGGCAGGATCACCAGGTAAAAAGTAAGAAAATTAAGCCTTAAAAAACAAAGCCACCACATGGATTTTGGGTGTAATGATAGCAGCCTTGCTTTTGTGTCTCTGGAGGTGGACAGTGTGAAGAGGGTTCATCCAGTATTTCTGAAAGGAGGACAGCCTCAAATAGGGCAGCCTTGACATACAGTAGCAGTTCAGGTTTTAGACTCATCGCAACAGATTTATTGATTTTCCAACATGAAAAATCACTTACTACATAGTTCAAGTCTGTCTTTAATAGGAAAATGGGCTTTGTGTCGAGGTTTTCCCAAAATAATGTCTTGTACAGTACTTACAAGGTTGTCATCAAGCAATCTTTCTGCGTAGGCCAAGTTAGTGCAGTTTCCCTTAGATTTAAGAGACACAGTGGGGGAGATTTACTAAAACTGGTGCTCTCAGAATCTAGTGCAGATGTGAATGGTAGCCAATTAGCTTCCAACTTCAGCTATTTCAATTAAGTTTTGGCAATCAAACCTGGTAGCTGATTGGTGTCTTTGCAGAGCTGCACCAGATTTTGCACTCTGTAGTTTTAGTAAATAACCCCTAGTGTGTCACAAGTTAGCCTACAGTTTCCTGCTTGTGTATGCTTACCTCTTTGCTGCAGTTATTTTTCTACCATGATTCCTTTCACATGTGTGGTTTGGCTGTGCTCACCTATGGACATTGCCTGCTTTTCTGTGGGTTCTTATTTCCTTCCCTTCCATTACTTCCTGGTCCGCCTCCTAGTTTACTTGCCTATATAAGACATGCTTAGTGTAGCCCACATTGCCTGAGCAACTTCACAGTTCTCTAATCTCCTGTTTGCTTGTTACTTTTGTAGCCTGTGCCTGACTACCTGTGTTCTGACCCCAGCTTCATTCACCATCTGTGCTTGTTTGTTTCCCGTCCTGACGTTGGGTTGTCTCCTGGATTTCCTATTGTCTCCTGCTTTTATACTCTGCGCAGACGAGTGGTCTCTGCATCCTCAGCTGGGCTTACCTGTGGGCCGTGACATGGTTCCAGCTTTCTGCAAGTCCATCCCCACCATCAGGGGCTCTGGTGAAGAAGCAGGCTGGGGCTTAGATTCAGTGCCCTGGGGAACCCTGAATTGGAAATCTACAAGTGCATACCACAACAGTTGCTTGACACATTGTTTCAGCTAAAATGGGCAACCATAAATTTAAGCTAAGCCTAATTAGGCCAATATATAATCTTTATATTGTATAAGCATATGCTGGTTGGAGAGATATTTTAAGAGTCTATATCAGGGGTCTCAAACTGGCAGACCTCCAGCTGTTACAAGTCCCATCAGGCATTGAAAGGCTGACAGTAATGCCGTGTACACACGACCGGACTTTCCGACAGCAAAGGTCCGACGGAACAAATCCGTCTGACAATTTGATTGTGTGTGGGCTCCTTCCCACCATTGCTGTCCAAAAATCTCGCTACTGGCTATGAACTTCCTTATTCTAGTCCGGTGGTACGTCATCACGTTCGAATCCGTCAGATTTTGGTGTGATTGTGTGTGGCCAAGTCCGTTCATTCCGAAAGTCCGTCGGAACTCCGCCGAAAGTCCGTCGGGAAGACCGTTGGACCTAGTCCGTCGAAAATTCCGGTTGTGTGTACGTGGCATTACAAGCATGACTCCCACAGGCAAAGGCATGATGGGACTTGTAGTTTCGCAACAGCTGGAGGGCCGTCGAAGTTACAATTTAATCGTGTGTGGGCTCCTTCAGACCTTTGCTGTCCAAAAATCTGACGGGCTTTAGAAATAGAACATGTTTCAAATTTTTTGGCCGGAACTCCGCCGGACTCAGTTCCTATCGAGAAATCCGTTTGTGTGTATGCTAGTCCGACGGACAAAAAATGATGCTAGGGCAGCTATTGGCTACTGGCTATGAACTTCCTTATTCTAGTCTGGTCGTACATCATCACGTTCAAATTCGTCTGACTTTGGTGTGATTGTGTGTGGCCAAGTCTGTTCATTCGGAAAGTCAGTCGAAACTCTGCAGAAAGTCCGTCGGGAAGACTGTCAAACCTAGTCCGTTGAAAAGTCCGGTCATGTGTACGAGGCATTACAAGCATGACTCCCAATAGGCAAAGGCATGATGGGACTTGTAGTTTCGCAACAGCTGGAGGGCCGTCAGTTTGAGACCCCTGATCTATTTCAATGTTTTCACCCAAGATTTACCCTCTCACCCAAGATTCACTCATTTCAAAAAATTTGTAAATCTTTGGTGAAAGCTGTATGAACCTTGGATGAAAACATTGATAAATAGACCCCTAAAGGTTTTTAATGTGGCTACAGAATTATATGAGTGCTGTCACATTGGACAAAGGGAAATTAATCACATACTTCATACTGCCCATACCAGGAAGTACTGAGTATTTCTCTTAGGGCAAAGCACAGGTCCACTTTAAGCTGATCACATCCACACATAAATCTTAAAAACAAAAAGCTACACATCCCCTTAAAAAAGGATGATTAAAACATTTTTTTCTGGAAAGGTGGAAAATGCGCCACAACTGAACCTTTCTATAAATATATATATATATATATATATAAAAACCTACAGCTGTTTCTTAGAAATTCCATTGCTCCATATTAACAATGACATGTGATTTGTTTTTCTTAGGCTGAACTTTTACATCAAATATATAATTTCAAAAAATTCAATTACTTACTGCAAACTTCATTCCACAAACATGGCAGCTGAGGAAGCCGCAACATTGTCGCGGTCAGCTCTCCTTTCCTCCGTACAGCAAAAGGTATCTTGTGCTGGACTGAAAGGCACCCAGATAAGTGAAAGGTTACATGGGGACGACCAAGACCTTGCTACGATTACATTGATATAAATGAACCATTTTACTTCCTTAGTGTGTATATTCTTCCCTAAACCATAAACTTATGACCACATGGTTGTTTGCATGGATTTAGAAAAAGGACCTATCATAAATATGTCCAAAGTCATTATAAAGATATGGAGTTTTTATCCTTAGGACAGTAAAAAGAACAGACGGACACCAGTTGTGTATAAAGATGACTGTGCCAACCTTATGGAAAAGGGAGCTTAATAGTCAAAGCTGAGGAATGGGCATTGCATGAGTTAGTAACTGCAAGATCGAAAACATAAGTTAAAAAGGGACTTGAAGCTTTTCTTACAACTAATGGTATCCACAGTTTTAATAACTAAGATACAGTATGGAGTTGAAGTGTGATACCATTTGGCCATGCAATACTGTAAAGAATGTTAATGTGTTCGTTCTAAATTAATACCTCAACCCATATCAAAAGGTAGCTGAGTGTAAAATTGGCAAATGTGCCTAAGACCTATTCCCTCTGTGTTTAGGCCAGCCATTATCATTCAAAGTTCCTCCTGAGGTTGCTAGGTGTCCCTTGAGCAATGGCAAATGTGAATTACTCCCCCACTTACAATGAACCCCAATGAAAGTGGGCAATTTTCTACAAACCACCAGCCAATCTAAGGGTTACTTCTACACTAACTACTAATGTAAGGGGACACCTTTTTTGATTACCACTGAACATTTTGTTATACAGAGCAGGGGTGGGGTAGAAACATGGTTTGCGCTTGGTGTCAAATATGGGAGGTAGGCCACGTATTTTATTCTTTCATTTAAGGCTGGGTTCACACTATTGCAAATTGGATGTGGATTCTCCGTATCCAATTCACAATAGCAGGAGATTTTGACCGTCTCTCTATAGAGCCAGTTCACATATCTCCGCTGCAGGCTCTGGTGCGAATTTGCACAGGAGCCCTGTGCTTCTTTTGGTCCATTTCAGGTCCGAATTCAACCAAAAAGTCATGCTGAAATCGGACCTGAAACAGTGATCGGGGACGCACAGGACCCCTGCTGAGAGTCGCATCGGTATTAGGTGTGAACCCAGCCTCAGTTTTTCTACAACTTATGATCAGGCGTATGTATCATTAGCCCTAGGTTTAATGAAGACCTGAAGGCTATTTCAAGGGTAAACGTGGTTGAAAAAGGCTGGTTTTTGCATGGAAGTATATACAGTATGAATATATTTTATTTTGGTAGTGAATTGTTAAAAAGTTTTATTTTTTTACTTTATAACAACAAAGAGGAGCTTGGAACTTTTAGACTTGCAAGTGTAGTCAGATGAAGGAAAACTTCAAACAAGCTCAATATCAGTATATATTTAGGGCTCCCCCATAAGTCAAAGCCTAGGAGGTGACATTTAAGCCAGGTTTCAGGTACCCTGTGAAATTAGGTTTGATTATATCTCATTTGTAAATTGTCATTATTCTCATATACTATTGAAAAATGTACTGTATAATTATTATTATGTAACAAAAAGACTTTACCAGAAGAAGAATATTTCACATTTTAAAAGGTCAGTTTTGGAATATGGATATATTTATGGGGTGGGGACTCGGGAGAGTAATGTTAGTTTTAGCTAGAGATCATAAAAGTAATTTTTTATTACATTTTATTGTAGTAAGTTTATTGTAGTAAGGTTCAACTTTGTCTGAAATAACAGTCTCCCTTTAAGGGTGAGTGATGGAGTTGATTTAAATAAAGTGGAAAGAAACAAACCTGCCTGTCCACATCGTACAATGAGCTGCGCATGTTCAATTTTGCCAGCGCTGAATGTACTCCTGTGCATACATGAGAGTGATGGCATCTTGGCCCGAGATGGTCAGAGATCACTACCCAGAAGCAGACGGGTTGAAGATGTCAACGGCCAGCAGGGAGCTCCTGAACACACAGCGTTGGAGTGAAAGTAGGTATAGTTCTGCTTTAACTATACTCTAGAATTGGATCATTCATATTGTCTTACTGCAGCCCTCTAGTAAGATGGTGTTCCAGGGAACCATAGAATTGGAACTAAGGATGGAAGTTAAGCAGGCACTGTATGCTATCACATAGAGGAATTTTATAAGACTTTAGTCCAATTGTCCTGATTACCAATGTCACTGGAAATGAAAGTGAAGCGGAGGAGCAACCAGTACAGGAATAGAGGAATAGTTTTCCAAAGTTGTCTAAGAGAGGATTCCCTAGCATTGGAAAGATATCCTCTCATTTCCTGTTGAGTCTACAGGACAGGAAATGAAGGGAAATTTCTCTAATGAGACAAGTTTGCACAAACAAAAAGGAAAAAAAATGATAGTAGTTTTAATGCTTTCAAACTCTATGCAACATGAATACAGTATATATCCTGTAAATGTATTTGTTGCATGTAACTAGCATTTGTACCTGAATTCCTATTGGTATCAACTCCCTGTTATCTCCTACAGAGCAGTACTTAGACTAGTACCTGGAGATTAGCTGAGATGGAGAGAGCAGAGTGTGCAGAGTTACTGACTTATCAGTATGTCGTTGCTTCTTGATTGTTAAATCAGCAAGCTGCAGGTAGGGAGGTTACACCACTGTATTCCTTAAAGTGGTTGTAAACCCTTTAAAAAAAAAAAAAAAACCTGCAAGACAAAGGCATAATAAGCTAGTATGCATAGCATACTAGCTCATTATGTATTGCTTACCTTACATCGAAGCCCACGCTGCCATCCTCGACCCCCCCTCCGGCCGCGGACATCTCTCCCGGAGCTTACTTCTGGGTATCACTGATCCGGCGCAGTGATTGGCGCAGTGATTGGCCGGAGTCGCGATGACGTCACTCCTGCGCATGTGCGTGGGAGCCAGCGGTAATGGCATACCTAACTAAAGCAACGGCACGACGTGCCATTGATTCAGTGCGCATGTGCCGATCACTTCGGCACATGCAGACACAGGGGGATATCTCCTAAACAGTACAGGTTTAGTAGATATCCAGGGTAGCTACAGGTAAGCCTTAATATAGGCTTACCTGTAGCATAAACTTATAAAAATGGGTTTACAACCACTTTAACTGTAACATAGAAAGAGGCAGGGCTTTTTTCCTCAGAGAATAGGTGCAGGAACTCCCTCCTTCTGAGTCAGCCTTTGCTTCTGCACCCTACCCTCCTCTGAGCAATGTCCCTTGGTTCCACCTCCAACCTACCTCCCAGTACTGCTCCTATTAGAGAATACAGAACCAAGTATTATTTTGTGCTACTATGTGATTTGTACAGAAATTGTTAATGATAACAATAAAAACAGTATAATTGATCCCCTGCTGTGAGCAACAATAGACCCCACCCCAGCAACAGTAGACCCTCCAGAAAAAATAGACCTCCTTCTGCAACAACAGATCCCCCACGCAACAGAAGACTCCGCCTCTAGCAACAATATCCCCTCGCAATAAAATACCACCCAGTGACAATTGACCCCAGCAGCAACAACAGGTCTCCCAGCAGCCAGCCTCAATAGACCCTCCAGCAGCCAGCAGAAATAGACTTCTCCCTCAACAGTAGATCCCTCCCAACAACAACTGACCCTCCATCAGCAACAATACACTCCCACACAAAAATATATCCCCACCAGCGACAATAGATTACCCCAGCAGCCAGCATCAATAGACCCTCCAGCACACCCCAGTACTCCTTTATATTGCATACATTAATTGCTGGAGGTGCTGAAACTGCATTCCCCCATGTTCCTGCTGAAAAAAATCCCTGGAAAGAGGTGTCAGCTTTCTGGCTGTGTAATTTACATCAGAAGCAGAACAGATTCACAAAACCTTTGGAAAATAAGGGGATTCATATATGCGTATGTAGCACCCTGATGTTTAGGCAGGGTTGCTAGTACATTTACCTGCCAGGCATAGTTGCATTGGCCAATTGTTAGGGGATCAATTGATTCCACCCTAATTCTAGAATTGCTGCACTTCTCTCTTCTATCACTAGATGGCTGGGTATCTGGTGACATTAGATAAGACAAGGGCATTGCAAGGACTGATTAGGAATAGATAGGGTATTTCAGCCAATGGACAGAGATCTTCTTGGGCCCCTTGGCCTGCTGAGAGAGCCGATTTATTTGGGTGAGGTCAGGTGTTCAGGGGTTCTGTGCCACCTGGATGGCTGTCTGGGTGAACGTGTTTTGTGCTGCCCCGGGCTGCTAGGCCAGAGCCTGAGGCCTATCAGGGGACATCTGGCTGCTAGGCTGTCTGAGGGCCCATTTCAGAAGCAAGGGAGCAGCGTAGGGTTGGGACTACGGTTCCGGCGGCCGGAAAACCTGTGTTGGTCGGAGGTAGAGGGGAAGCTGTCGCCACTAAGGGACCATCCACTTTAGTACCCGAGACCACAGTGAGTAGCTGAAGCAAGTACAAGGGCAGTATTCTCACCAACCGAGGATGGTGAAGAATTGGGAAACTTCAGCAGGTGTCAAGCCAGGGACCCAGCCAGCGGAGGTGCCGCTTGCAGAGCAGCCTTGTGTGCCAAGCCAGGGACCGAGCAGCCCAGTGGGGTGAAGCTTGAGGAGTATCTGTGAGCGCCAAGCTAGGGACTCAGCCAGCGGAGGTGACACTTGCAGAGCAGCTTTGTGTGCCAAGCTAGGGACTGAGCAGGCCAGTGGGGTGATGCTTGAGGAAGATACTCAGTGAGAAGGTTGGAAGAGCTCAGGAGAACCAGTGGCAGTGGATCAGCAAGTCTAGTGAGAGAGACTGGGAGCTCAGTGGAGTGAAGATCTACAAGAAGGGATTGTAGATGAAGTACAGCTTGAATTAGAAACTGTTATAAGACTGTGCCATAGGAGACTGGGTGTCTACCTATAGAAGTCTCAGAGTCTGCTAATTCACATTGCAACTACTAAAGAGTGTCCTGGCCCTAAACCCTCTCTCCCACAGTTCCGTTCAAGAGAAAATAAATCTCTTTGCATTCAAGAAGTGTCTGGCACCCATGAGTCTACCTTGCATTACACTCACTATGTAACCCACTCTACACAGAAGGATGTCAGCTGTCCTTAACTCTGGAGGTTCTTATTGGACCAAAGGGGACCCGGGACCTTGCTACATGTGTTTAGTAGATTGCCTGGAGTTCAGATTTAAATTCCATAAAGAAATAAAGCTGAAGTTATATTCTAAAATGTCAGTGGTGCGCTTCATAGATTGGCACTAGCCCTATGGTAAGCATGTGTTTCCTATCTTTTTGTCTAACATAATTTCAGTAAAACTGATAAACATTAATATGGGGATGTCATTTTATGTCCACCTGTGACTGGTTAGTTGTTCGTGTCACTGGCATGTTTCTTACTATCTCAATCCATTAGCATTAGTATATTGGCAATAGGTAATAAAACGGTGCCTCCCCAGGACCATATTTTATCACAAACAACACATGAGAGGTAAATTGTTTTTACAATTTCCTATTTTATGGCAAGCAGAGATGTTTGCAGAAAAGCAGGCCATATACTCACAGTTCGTATTTTATCACTAAATTCCTATTAGGTGCTTGAAGAATTTCATCTGCTTTTAAAAAATTCAGAGCATGGATGGTGACCACACCATTTCTTATTGTAGCTTTGCAGGTTTTCGTGTCACAGGTTGATGAAAAAAGGATTACCACACTGCTGACAGCCTGCATGTGCTCTCCTCTTCTTGTAAACTACCTAAAAAGCCCCCTCTCCTGCTCCCAGTGCCTGAAAACATGATTGACAATGGTGTGCAGTGTGATAGAGCTTAACCACTTCAGCCCCGGAAGGATTTACCCCCTTAATGACCATGCCATTTTTTTGCGGCGGCACTGCGTCACTTTAACTGACAATTGCGCGGTCGTGCGACGCTGTACCCAAACAAAATTGATATCCTTTATTTCCCTACAAATAGAGCTTTCTTTTGGTGTTATTTGATCACCTCTGCGTTTTTTATTTATACGCCGATATACGTCGGCAGAAGGACACGTACAGGCATATTAACATAGCTGTACGTTGCCCTTTACGAAACGGCTTGCGGGCGTGCGCGTGCCTGCCGCAAGCTCCCTGAGTGTGATTGCGGGACCCACAGACTCGATGTCCGCAGGGATACCCGCGATCGTCTCACAGAGAGGAAGAATGGGGAAACAAGCATTTCCCCGTTCTGCCTAGTGACACTGATCACAGCTCCCTGTAATCGGGAGCGGCGATCAGTGTTTTGTCACACGAAGCCCCTCCCCCTCACAGTCAGAATCACTCCCTAGGACACACTTAACCCCTACAGAACCCCCTATTGGTTAACCCCTTCACTGCCAGTCACATTTACACAGTAATCAATGCATTTTTAATCGCACTGATCGCTCTATAACCCTGAATGGTCCCAAAAACAGCGCCAAAAGTGTCCGATAAAATTACTAGTAAAAAAAATAATTATTAATAAAAATGCCATAAAACTACCCCATATTTTGTAGACGCTATAACTTTTGCGCAAACCAATCAATAAACGCTTAATATGTAGAAGAATACGTATCGGCCTAAACTGAGTGAAAAAAACGTTTTTTTATATATTTTGTGGGTATATTTATTATAGCAAAAAGTAAAAAATTATGTTTTCTTTTTCAAAATTGTCGCTATTTTTTGTTTATAGCGCAAAAAATACCACCAAAAGAAAGCTCTATTTGTGGGAAAAGAAGAATGTAAATTTTGCTAAGGGGGGCCACGTGCAATTGTCAGTTAAAGCAACGCACTGGTGAATCCCAAAAAGTGCTCTGGTCTTTTGCCATCCAAATGGTACGGGGCTGAAGTGGTTAAAAAAAAACCACACATTTCTTAATCAGTTTAGACCAATATGTATTCTTCTACATATTTTTGGTAAACTTAGAAAGTGCTCTTCATGATACAGATTTTCTCTTCCTGTTTAGCCCTGGGAGTGGATTATTGGCATACAGCCAGGACAGCCACTCCACAGGCAAAGGAAGAAGGAAATGTGCAGAGCTCTACTGTGAGATGGCAAGCTGAATGCTAATCTATTTATAGAAAAACTTCCCCAACACACACTTCAGGCTGCATCTCAGAGAACTTGTCAGAAGTGATCATGCTGATAAGAGAGGAACTGAGCAGGAGAAAGCTACAGGACATAGTGCTTTGGAGAGAGATAAGAAAACACTGCAGATATACAGTATGTGCCCAGCTCAAATTTCATGAATCAGGTTTACATGTACTTTAAGTGTCTTTCAGTGCATAATATCCATCTCTCAGTCTGAATTATTGTGCAGGCAATTGTGGGAAGATAATTAAGACATACAAACAAATAAGACAGACAGTATGAGGCACGGTCTGGCAGGATTGTGGGCGGTGTCTATGTGTCACCTAGATTCTCACTTACACAGTGTTTGTATCTATTATGGAGAATATAATCTTAAAGCAGAGCTTCACCCTCTCAAACACCATTGGCTATTTTTAATCCTTATGCTGCTAGCATTAGTAAATAGATAGGAAAGTACATTGTATTTACTTGTTTTAAACCTTTTTTTTTTTTACATTTCTTTGATTACTTCCTGGTTTCCAGGCCTATGCAAATGATGTCATACATCCCACCATGCCTGAGCTAAGAGGTTTCCAGGAAGTAAATGTTACATGAATCATCTTCCCTTCCTCAAGATGGCCACAGCCAGAAATGCTGGAGGGGGGTTCAAAGTGATTTCTCAACAAAGTAAAAACTTGTATGGATGGATGGATGGGGAGGGGGGGTTACTTTGGGTATTAAAAATAAATTAAGTAGCATTTTTGTTTTGCGGCCCTCAAATTCAATGTTCCGCTTTAGTACATTCTGACTGTAGCCCTGGAACCCAGAAGATTTGTAAAGCTTTGGGTGGATATACGCATCCATTCCTAGGTCCACATCTTACATGTGGACTTCTATAATTGGTCTCAGTTGTACACAGGCCTTTATAAATGTGAGCTGGCGGATGGTCAAGTGTCCCTCTCTCACTCTGTTGTTGGAGCCCACTTCTGGGTGAAAATGCTGACTGCTGACACAACGCCAAGGTACAAAGGCTACCTGTTTGATTTGGGGGAACTCATTATATGAAGTCCTGCTAGTCAGGAACTGACCAGAGTTTAGTTAGTGGCTCAGACATGCAGATGTTTTGTCTGCTTATGCTATGAACTATGGGCAGCCTGTGTTTGTTTGCTGCTATGGGGCAAGTTTCCCTGTCCTATACATGGTTTACTGCTGCCAGTACCAGTTGAGTCTGTCCCCCTTACAACCTGGTTGAGGATGCGGGCAGTGCCTTAAAACGCAGACACCTATTGTTGAACAAATTAGAGGAGCTTGTAAAACAGCCTTTATTGGTAAATGCTAACCAGTAGGTGACTAATCAAAACTGCAATAGGCAAACCCCTTAACTGCCTGACAGAAACAATAGCTGATCAAAGCCCATCAGGCCTTCCTATGGGGGCAACAGCATTCAAACATGTCTCTACAGCAGCAGATACAGGCTGGATGGTTGCAGATACAGGCAGTTGGTTGTCCCTGGAGGACAATGTTGAAACCTACCTCAGCATCTTTGAAAAAGTCACTGAATAGGAGAAGCTACTTAAACAAGAGTGGGCAGATGTGCTATCACAATGTTTACCAGAGGGGCTCCAAAAGGCCTTTATTGACTTCAATTTCAGGATGACAAGAAGTACCCTAAACTCAGGAGAAATCCTAGCCATGGTCTAGGTTGTCATGGCCGTCCGAGTACAGTGGAAAGACTGTGAGGTCCCAGATGTATGATTTGTTCCACCTTACAATTAAGTGATTGTCACCAGAGGTGCTCAACTCCGCTGAGATTGCTTTACAGTTTCACTATGCATCCCCACTGAAAGCATCACAGTAGTGTAACCTTTAGCATCACCACAATTGTGGAGTGAAGTCTGGTGGACCCTTCCAAGCTTGGCTCAGACCGAATAGGAGTACTTTGTGTATATGGTGATGCTAAAGGTTACACTACTGTGATGCTCTCAGTGGAACTGTAAAGCATGTCATGAATGTGATTAAGAACTTGACATACAGGGGTTGATTTACCAAAATTGCAGAGTGCATAATCTGAAGCAGCTGTGCATGGTAGCCAATCAGCTTCTAACTTCAGCTTGTTCAAATAAGCTTTGACAATAAACCCTGGAAGCTGATCGGTTTCTTGGAGTTGCACCAGATTTTGCACTCACCTGTTTTAGTAAATCACTCCTACAGTGTAATATTGAGTTGTGATTTCACTCTATTTTGTGAATTGTGTGTGGATAACAACCCTACCTCAAAAGTACCGGACAACTTCCCACTAATGCCGCGTAAACACGGTCAGAATTTCCAATGGAAACAGTCCGAAGGGAGCCTTTCATTGGATTTTCCGGCCGTGTGTATGCCCATCGGTCTTTTTCTGTCGGAATTTCCGACGGACTTTAGATTGAGAACCTGTTCTTAATTTTTCAGACGGAAAACCTTTCTATCGGATTTTCCGATCGTGTGTATGCAATTCCGACACGCAAAAGCATTAAAGCATTAAACTTCCCTTTTATAGTGCAATTGAACGTTTTTTAAGGCGTGGTGTTATTGACCGTCGGAATTTGGTGTGACCGTGTGTAGGCAAGACAGTTTGAGCGAAATTACGTCAGAATTCCGACGGGAAAACCATCAGAGCTTTTTCCGACAAGAATTCCGACCGTGTGTACGCAGCATAACAGTAATGGTTGAAGAATCAAAGGAAACAGGATCAGTGCTGAAAATAAAGGAAATATCTGTGGCTCAGGAAGATTTGGGGATCTCAAACTGGCAAATGCATTGAAAAATGTAAAAGTGTACCCTTACAACCAGAAGTTTGCCTGGTAAACCTCCATTTTGGGGTATAGCATGCCTTACTGTGTTGTGGAAAATAAAAACAGAAGAAAACTGTGGAGCAACTGGTGGTTTCCCAGTCTCACACACAGATGTTGTTGGATCTTGCTCATTCTCATCTGTTGGGTGGTCATTTAGGAGTAGGAAAAACAAGTGGGTGGGCTAAGCATTTACAAAGCAGTTGAGGAGGATTGTAAATCTTGCTGTAAGTGTCAAATGAATACACCTCAACCACATTTCCAAAGTTTTCTGGTACCTTTGCCTACAATTGAAGTCCCTTTTGAGAGGGCTGCTACGAATCTAGTCAGACTACTGCTGAAGTATACCAGGGGGCATCGGTGCATATTGGTCGTTGACTACGTCACTTGGTATCCAGAAGCAATCCCTCCAGAAACACGTTTTCTATCGTTATATCGAAGGAGCTGTTCCACATGATTTCCTGAACAGGTACAGTATTTCTAAGGACTTTTTGACAGTTCAAGGAATCCTTTTAGTGTTTTAGCACCAACTATAGAGAGTACATTTTTGGCAAAGTGGCAGAGTCCATATGAGATCAGAGAAACAATAAGTGACGACAACTATCAGGTATACCAGCCTGGAATGAGAAAGCCTTTTCAAATATACCATGCTATTCTTTTTCGCCAGAAAAATGTATACCCAACCCTACCTCACATGAATATATACACAGGGCAATTTAGACAGGATTCAATTAACCTACCAGCATGTTTCAGAAGTGTGGAAGGAAACCAGAGTACCCGGAGGAAACCCACACAAGCATAGTGAGACTCTATGAAGGTAGTGGCGTGTTTGGGATCCAAACCAATACTGGATTGAAAGTGGTGTTGTAGTAAAACATTTTTTTTTTTACTTGTATTAGTTAAAGAGGAGCTCCAGTCTCCACGCAAAAAAATTGTAGCTGCTGACTTTTAATATAAGGACACTTACTTGCTCCTGGATCCAGCGCTGTCCTCACATGAGCCAATTCTTCAATGGGCTTCGGGTCCAGGCATCAGCATCTTGACTAAGGGAAACCAACAGTGAAGCTATGTGGCTTCACAGCTGACTTCCAACTGTGCATGCATAGGCCGTGATGCGCTCTGTAAATGGTACCGCAGTCTTCTAGGATCTGTGATGTGCCCCAGAAGGCTGTGAGGGAAGGAGGGGGGCCGAACTTCCTCTTGGATCACTGCACCGATCCGGACAGAAATGGGGGAGCAGGTACCTGTCAAAGTCAGGTACCCACCCCAAAAGAAAGTGCCAAATATAAATGAGGAGTGGGGAGGAGGAGGAGGAAGAGAAGAACTTCCCCTTTTGGGTGAAGTTCCGCTTTAATGTTTTATTTTGTTTGTTAGTTCCCCCTAAACTAATGGGTTAAAACTTTCTATTCTACTTTATGTTATTAATCTCTTTTACACAAATTGTGTAACTTATGTTTTGCTGCCCTTTAATTGTGCTGTATGAAAAAAAAACTGTCAGTATGTCAGTTGAAGAGCTACAGTATAATGATTTTACATTAATTTGTCTGGCTCTCTGTCAACTATCAGGAACCCTCCACCCTCACTGACATTTCTTACAGCAACGGAATGTCATCTAAATTACATTACTTATAAATTGCAAATCAGGTTCCTTTGGTGACATCATTGAATTTCTTAGAAAAATGTAACCACTAGCTAATACATTCTTTGCTACATTTCCCAGAACAATCATACTATTTCATTCCTCATTTCTTTTATCTACTGATATTTTTTCCCTTTTAAGTATCATTTTTTTATTTTTTATTTTGTTGATATAAGGATCGTTTCAACACTTCCTTTGTATGATACACTTGTGGCCTGAGATCTTAATGACAAGTTCTGGAGATTCCCCTGTTGTCTCATCTAGTCTGAAATACCAAACATCTGATTCAAGTCACAGCAGGATTGGCATTTACTGTATTTGTCTTCGAGAAGCTTCAAAACAAAGTAACTGAACGGAACACTGAAGCTTGTTTATGAAAATCGCTATGCAGGAAAAGAACCGCATCATCTAGCAACAAAACCTTTTCCTGTCTATCCAATGTGTACCAATTTCTGTGTAAAAACATCCCTTTAAATTTGTTCCGAGCCATGTTTCATTGGTTTTAGTTATTGTATTATTTAGAAAAATTGCAATTAACTTTTCTGTTTCTATACAATTTTAAAGCAGAATTCTAGCAACATAAAAAAAATACCACCCCACTCCTCAGCAATCTCTAGCTCATTAAAAAAAAAAAAAAAGGTTCTAACATCCCGTAATACCTTTATTCTTCTGTTCTGTGATGCTGCCAGGTCCAGTTGTGATGTCCATGGAGTTCGCTCTCTGGTCAGTCTAGTTGCTGCCCCTTCATCAACTTCATCATGCTGGTACACTAATCAGTGTATGACCAGCATCCATATTGTCAAGATGCTAGAAGAACCGGGGGGGGGGCAGGTTTGTTTTTTATTCTACATGGCCATTTTAACCACTTGCTTACTGGGCACTTTCACCTCCTTTCTTGCCTAGGCCAATTTTCAGCTTTCAGTGCTGTTGCACTTTAAATGACAAATGCACAGTCTTTATATGACAAATGCGCGCCATGTAGCCATGCTACACTGTACTCAGACTAAATGTTTATCATTTTTTTTGAGACAGATAGAGCTTTCTTTTGATGGCATTTAATCACCAAACTAAACAAAGAAAAAAAGACTGACAATTTTGAAAAAAAAAAAGTTTTTCTTAGTTTCTATTATAAAATGTTGTAAATAAATAATTCTTCTCCATCACTAATGCGCGCTGATAAAGGCTGCACTGATGGGCACTGATGGGCACTTATAGGTTGCACTGATGAGGCTGCACTGATGGGCACTGATAAGCAGCACTGATGGACACTAATAGGCGGAAAAGATGGGCACTGATAGACGGAACTGATAGGCATCACTGATGATCACTGATCGTCAGCACTGATGGGCACGTATAGGTGGCACTGATGAGGCTGCACTGATATGCAGCTTTGATGGGCAGTGATAGGCAGCACTGATAGACACTGATAGGCGGCAATGATAGGCACTGATAGGCAGCACTTATAGGCATCACTGATGAGCACTGATTGGCAGCACTGCTGGGCACTGTTGGGGCTGCACTGATCATCAGATGATCAGTGCCCTGATTATCAGTTTAGATGTCCCCTGTGTGTATCACCATTTACTGGCTCTCCTCTCCTCGCGCGCTGTCAGTGTGAGGAGAGGACGGCCGACAACCTGCAAATCCTGTTTACAGATCCCTGCCAAGACGCCCTCCTGGAAATGTGTGACCGCACTGTAGCCATTATTCAGCTATACCGCGGTCGGGAAGAGGTTAAAGAAAATATATCATGAGAGTTATATGTGGATTGCCATTTACAGTGGCAAGAAAAAGTATATGAATCCCTTTCTGCAGTAATTTTTTTAGTAGTCTAGTCAGACCTTACCTCGCAACCAGCTCCTCCCAAATAACAAGGCCCAAGCCCTGCTGGCCTTCCGTATGAATACTATAAAACCTTTTTGACCAGCCTACTTTCACATATGACTCGTTTATTTAATGGATTCATGGGCAAAGACAAAATCCCACGGGATATGCAGACTTCACACCTCACGCTCATACTCAAACCTGATAAAGACCACACATTGTGTGGGAATTACAGACCCATAGCTTTATTGAACTCAGACCTAAAAAAATTTACGAAATTATTATCCATCCGAGTAAATGAGGTCCTTCCCTCCCTGATCCACAAGGACCAGATGGGCTTTGTCCCAGAGTGCCAGGCAGGAGACAACACCGGAAGAGTCATCAATCTAATAGGTTGTCTGCTCTCCCCGTTGCTTTTTGCCCTGTGTATCGAAGCCCTGGCGGCCCAAATCAGACAGAACCCCAACATCAGCGGTATAATGGTTAGAGGTCACTAATTTAAAATCTCACTGTTTGCGGATTATGTACTCATAACCCTAACACGACCGCACGTGACCCTCCCTAATCTCCATAAACTCTTGGAGGAATATGGGTCCCTATTGGGATACAAGGTTAACCCCGCTAAATCAGAAGTCCTCCCAATCAACTTACCTCCCTCGATGTGCTCCGTCTTTCGGATAACTTTACATACACGTGGAAATGCCATTAAATATCTGGGGGTGTACCTCACCCCCCAATACAAATCCCTATACGATGCAAACTTCAGACCCCTACTCGCATCTATACGGTCCCTTCTGTCTAAATGGAGACATTATCCAATATCCTGATTTGGATGCATTGCCTCGATTAAAATTTCTATATTTCCTAAACTCCTGTACTGCTTTGACTCTCCCAGTGCATATCTGCTCAGCTCAGAAAACTCCAGACTGACCTCCTACATTTCACATGGAATTATAAACCACACCGAATAGCCCGCTCCATAATGTTTGTCTCCCGAAATGATGGGGGTTTGGCCTTTACATACCTCCACCATTACTACTATGCTGCCCAACTGAGAGCTATAGCATCCTGGGTTACCCTTCCGGCCTATAACCTCTGAACCCAAATAGACAAATTGTGGCTAGCTCCTATCCACCCAAACAAACTACTATGGAACTCCAATGCCGATGTCCCCCCACCTCCCTATTACACTACTAAAAACCATTTGGAAACAACTAAACAACAAATCTCCCCTACAATCTGAGGCCTCCTTAGTTACGGCTTTCCTCTACAACCCTAAATTATGGTTGCAGAGGAACCTCTTTTATTATGGACACTTGATGAATCCGGTGTCTAGGGTTTTATTACCTTTTGAGGAACTCAGAACTAAGCACGAGCTCCCCCGTAGTGCCTTCTTTGGCTGAACTCCAAACTCGGCACTACGTGCATGCTCTACAAAGAGATCACATACAAGGTGCTCTTCTATTGGTACCTAACACCATCTTGCCTACAAGCTATATATCCTTCAGCCACGGATCGCTGCTGGAGATGACTCCAGGACCAGCGCACGTTATTCCACATCTACTGGAGTTGTCCAGCCCTCCAGCCTTACTGTCATTCGGTCAAGGTACTGCTCCATTGGCTGTTTGAGGTAGATATGCCTCTCTCTCTCCCAAATTTCTCCCCCGTAGTGCCTTCGTTGGCTACCTCCAAATTCATCACTACGCACTTACCATCACCCCAACCCTTCAATTCTCGAAGCCATCCCCATTCGAATGCTTAATCCTATCTGGCCCTACACAGAAAGGACTGACTTCAGACATATATGAACTCTTAAGCTCCTATGATATGGTCCCTCACAAACATAGGTACATGCGCAGATGGGAGGAACACCTCAGAGAGAAATTATCCCCTGAACAATAGTCCACTATATGGTCTTGGGCGGCCAAAAGCTCTACAAAGAGAACACATACAAGGTGCCAGAAAAGGTTTGTCTTAACTCTCTCACTGCTACTTTTTCTGGACAGCTTGGTCTATTAAAAGAAGTTAAAAAATAACAAACTTATGCCTCGTACACATGATCAGACTTTCTGACAACAAAACCCTGGATTTTTGTCCGAAGGTTGTTGGCTCAAACTTGTCTTGCATACACACGGTCTCACAAATGTAGGCCAACAATTCAGAACGTGAGAAAGCGGTGATGTACAACACGTATGACGAGCATATAAAAAGGAAGTTCAATAGGCAGTGCACCACCCTTTGGGCTCCTTCTGCCAATCTTGTGTTTATCTCGTGTTAGTAGAAGTTTGCTGAGAGATGATTTGTGCTTTTCAGCCTCGTGCTTTTCAGTTCGTCTCTGTTTTTCAGTTTGTGCTTGTGGGTTCCTATCTGTTCTTCAGTGCGTGTTGTCAGTTCGTTCCTGTCTTTCAGTGCGTTCTATTTATAGTTTGCTTCTGTTTTTTAGTGCGTTCTTGTCTGCACATTTCTAATTTTTAACTCGTTCTTCTCAGGTCCTTTATGATTTTCAGTGCGTTCTGTTAGTTCGTTCTGACCAGCCGACCGTTTTCAAGCCATGTTGTGGTTAAGTTCTCTTCGGAGGGCTTGTGCTGTTGTTGGGCTTAGTGTTGGAGTTCTTGCTTTGACCCAAGTCCAGTTCATGAACAAGGTGAGGAGGAGTTCATGGACCAAGAATTGGTTACTTAATCGTGACCAATTCTCTCACATGCCTTTGCTGCGGGAGCTCCAGGAGAATTTCAGGAATTATCTCCGTATGACGGATATTTTTCACCGTCTGTTGGCTTTGCTTATATTACAAAGCAGGACACTGCATGGGGAAAGCCATAACTCCCTAGCAAAGGCTCGTCGCCACCTTGTGGTACTTGGCGATGGGGAGAAGTCTCCAGGATATTAAGTTTATGACTGGGATCTCCCCCCAGGCTCTGGGAATCATTATTCCAGAAAACTGTTCTGCCATAATTCAGGTCCTGCAGAAGGACTATATTAAGGTAAGCTTTATCCTTTAACATCAAATTCTATGTTTTTAATGTTTGCTAATGTATTGTATGTATTTCTTCATTCCATAACTACCATAATTGTAATATTCTGTGAATGTCCTCTTTATCCTCATGCATGCTGTAAGCTTTTAATGCTCCTTTTTTGTCCTTCATGCATATTTGCCTTCACTAACCTCCCCAGCATGCTATCCTGGGCCCATACACACCTAGCCTAGTCATTTAACAATGTATTTTGTCAGCTCCATTGTAGTGCTTACCATAAACACCCCCTAAAATGTGTCCAAATGTTATTGTTGTCCTTAACTTCAGGCAGAGTGCAAGAGGCTTTTTTTGGGGGACCAAAACTCATTTGGAGCCCTCCCTCCCCCCCAACCGCTAAGTCAACCGATACCGATACTCTATCTGCTGACTTTGCCAAACCCATACACACTATACCTACCTCTTGTGTGGTCATATTTATGGATGAATTCACCAAAGCATGTAGTGCAAGTGCCTGCCTGAATACTTTCAAATGGTACTGTTTCAAGTTTTGTTCTCCAATTATCTTGATAGTTAATTCCAGACTGGCAGCTTGGGATTGCCACCTCCAGAATATAAAGTGGCGGGCCTCCCATTTGTGTTTGTGGCAGATGAGGCATTTGCACTTGGGGACAATCTGATGCGGCCGTTCCCGATGAGGACCCTCACCCGGGACCAGAGGGTTTTAAATATTGGCTGGCCAGAGCCAGAAGAGTGGTGTAAAATGCCTTTGGCATGATGGCCAGCCAGTTCCGGCTATTCCTAACATCAATATATATGGACGAATACAAACTTAAACATATTTTGTGCTGCTGAATTTTACATAATTTTTAAAGAAAAAATGAACCTAACTATCTGGCCTCAGTTGCAACTGAGGCCGCTCAATGGAAGGGATTGAAGCTGGCCGTCCTGGCTTGCCCCCCCCCAAAGCGCCCGTGAAGTACGGCAAAGATATCTAGAGTATTTTGTGGGTAGGGGGGCAATTGATATGCCAGCTAATCTTTAAAAGCTCTTTAAAATAAATTTCATTTGATTTACTGCTTGTGTTTCTTATCTGCCTCCTAGGTTCTCGAATGGTCTTTTATTTTTGGCCATTTTCATCAATAGTACAAACGTAACTTATTTGATACATGAGGTGACAATCTCTTCTTCAGCTAACTATTATGTTCTGTTGTGCTATGGGTCTGCTGCACACACACACAATGTTTTTTGTTGTTAATGTATGTAATGCATTAATGATAAAAATAATCATCCTTTTAAACTCCATGAATTAATTGCTTGTAGTCCCTAAAATGGCCTTATTTTTGCAAATTTTACAGCACAGTGGGGGTTATTTACTAAAGGCACATCCACTTTCCACTACAAGTGCACTTTTAGTAAATCCCCCCCATTGTACCTGTAACTACAACAAATTACTCCAAAAAAATGGTATTGAGCATTTAAAGAAGAAGCCACACATTGCAGAGTATAACACATTTTACTCAAAGCACATTCACACGTGCGTTATAAAAGTTTTTTTTTTAACAAACCAACATCATTGGTGTACAACATGTATGTTTGACAGTAGATACAGCCTTTTTTGTGGCTAAACAGGCATGTTTAAAAACATAACGTACACATCCCCATCTCAGGAACTTACAAAGTTAAATTTTGATAAAGTGAAGGCCATATGAGACATTTGTGAGCCAAATTTTGAAGATGCACACAAATTGGGACTCAAAATGTGGATTTCCATCATGATCCCATGCCTAAAATGTGTGTCTTTTCCCTACATCTATTTTGATAAAGGTACAAAACACACAATGTGCCAACATGTGCTATCTGTCATCATGGGATATCAATGTACGCGTTTTGTGGGTGCAACCCCTTCCTCCAAACTGAAGTAGATGAGAGGAAGGGGTTGCACCCCCGAAACACGTTCATTGATCTCCCATGATGTGAACTAGCACATGTTGACACACCCGGCCTTATTTCAGAAAGGACAATCCATTTTGCCCTACAAGTGCACTTGCATTGCACTTGTAGTGCAAAATGGTTAGTCTTTTTTTTTTTAAATAAGCCATAGTGTGTCAACATGTGCTAGCTCCCATCATGGGGTATCAATGGATGTGTTTCGGGAGTGCAACCCCTTCCTCTCATCTACTTTATTTGCCAGGAAGGGGTTGCACCCACAAAATGCATACATTGATATCCCATGATGGCAGATAGCACATGTTTACACACTGTGTGCATCTTAAAATTTGGCTTTGCAATTACTTTAAAATTATTAGAAAAAGATAAACAATAACGACAACAATTTTTTTTTTTTTTTTTTAGATTTTGGCTAAAACATCAATGATGTTGGTCAGTCTTCTTTTAACATCATTGATGTTTTCCTTGTCGTTCTCTAAATCATGATTGCACACCATTATTTTGCTGATGAGGACTTGTGCACTTGTACTGTTGAAGTAAGTTTCTTCTTACACCTCACCTAAAAAACACACCATGTATTATAAATATGCAAGCATACATCTATTACCTGAAGCTGTCATCTCAGACACTGACCTGTTGTGGTCACCATTTCGACCCCTTCCTGAACCTCGGAATCCACATCCTCATGTTGTGTGGTAAGTTGTTC
Source organism: Lithobates sylvaticus (assembly GCA_028564925.1). Taxonomy (NCBI): domain Eukaryota; kingdom Metazoa; phylum Chordata; class Amphibia; order Anura; family Ranidae; genus Lithobates; species Lithobates sylvaticus. The sequence continues at coordinate 488,555,006 of CM053028.1, read as the reverse complement.
CCCTTCTTCAGGAGTGTGGGGTTCCTGGTGTCCTCATATGTCCCGATTCTTTTCTCCCCTATGTGAATACAAAAAAGGTATACTTAGAAGACAGATATTTGAGGCGTGAAATAGGAATATGAAACATTGCTTGGAAGTGTCGTCCAATTGTCTGTTTTGGCAGAGTTCCAAGCTGAAGACATGATTTTTTCCCTTTCAAAAGCTGGAATACTTACCTGTTTTGTGCAGGTTTCACACATGGAGAGACCCCTAGTATCCACTGGAGCACCTGCGTGGGACACCATAAAAAGGTTGTTCTGGTGTCCCACACTAGTGCTCCTGCGTCCATATGTGTAAACAGCTGCTGAGTGTCCTCTCCTTACACTGAATCAAGTTTGCATTTCATTCTAGTTACAAACACAGCAAGACAACAATGTACTAAATTTCTTTTAATACAAATAGGCATGAACAAATGTAGTTAACCTGCATCTGCCAAAAACATTGTATTAGTGGTCGAACGAACGATGTTTACCACGAACGATTACTGTGCCCACGAACCTGAAACTTGGCATTTAAAACTGTACAACAGTAAATAAAAGCACATGGAGCAGCACTAAAATAATAATAATAGGAACACACAACAAATATTTACTTTTTAGAAGCACTTTCCTGATCCTTCTATACTGATTGTGCTCCCTCAATTTCAGGTCTGACCAGCTTTTCCTCAATTGCTCCTTGGATTGTAGTACCCCAAAATTCCTGTGCAGACTTCTCACAACTTTAGTCATGATCTTAGCATTTCTCACATTTGGGTTTGTGTAAGGTCTATACTTCCCATCATAGTCTGTCCTCTTCAAGATGTCCACCATCTCTACAAAGGACATATTTGAGGCCTTATTTCTCGTCCTGGAACAGGAACTGCCTTGCTCCAGGTTTTCGTTGTCATTGCTGCCATCTGCAGGCACCTGCTGTGTCTCTGCCATGTGCTCTCCCACTCCCCCGAAAGAGAAAAGGCGGGGAATACACTACAAAGAAGGACAGGGGTGGAGTTTCACGCATGCGTAGTGTTTATAAAGCATAACAAGCGGGAGTCATTCGTACGATCTGTGAGTGGAGGACGGAGGATCGTAAGTGCCGATCGTGCAAATGAAGGTACAATTTTAACCTGGGGCATCAGTGGTTAGTGGCCTATACTGCTTATAGATTGAGGCCTATATTGGGACAAGATTAGGAGAGTTTAGCCTGACATTAGTGTTTGTCTTGTGTTGTGTCTTGCAGATAAAATGGTGGATAAATTTACTGACCCAGACTTCCTGCCAAACTTCATTGACATGTACAGGGAGCAGCAATGTCTCTGGCAAGTGACATGCAGAGAATACTCCAACAAACAAAAGAGGAAGGTAGTGCTGGAGAAACTGTTGGAATTGGTGGAGCCTGTGTATCCCATGGCAGACATCAACTATTTGAAGGCCAAAATTGGTAGCCTGAGGAGCACATATAATAGGGAGCGCAAGAAGGTCCCAGGCCATCACTATCTACACTTCATTCAACACTTCCTTCCACACTTCCTTCAACACTTCCTTCCACATCAGCTGAGGCTCCTGAAGTCCAACCTGGGCCTTCCACCCAGGAAGAAGATGTGGAGGAGCCCAGCTTGACCCAGATATAGCATTGTTGAACATATTTCTTGTCAAAAATTGAATGATGTTAACTAGATGCTATTATTGATCACTTATTTCTGATTTAACAAAGTGGTTTACATATCAATAGACAGTAGTAGCCAAAAATGAAAAATGCTGGGGTCAGAATGATAGTCTTTTTATTTGTTAACATTCAATTTGCAACAGTCATGAACTCAAAATTGTGTGTGATTGATGACCAAAAAACTAAAACTATGTACCATTTTCATACACAGGAAAGTCTCAGCCAGGAGGAGGCCGTGGAAAGCAGCCTGACCAAAATCCAGGTTCCTCCCCTCCGCCTTCCAACCAAAAGGACCAGGAAGGTGAGGAACCTGGCGGAATCAGCAACTGCTTTAATTCGCCAGGCTACTGCGGTACTTACAACGACCCCTGGTGGCCCTTGGAGGAGTCATTTGGAGGTGTGACAGCGAGTAAACTGGAACGCATGGAGGAGGGCCAATGCCTCATCTGTGAGGAGATCATTCTTCAGGCCCTAAACAAGGGGATGAGGGGCCAACTCACAAATAAAAGCCACCTGTGTGAGTTGGACCATACTACTCCTCCACCACTTCTAGCAACACCACCAACACCACCACAGCACCATGGAAGGAAGCGTGGAAGGAAGTGTTGAGAGTGATGGCCTGGGTTTGGTGTGGTCTGGCAAAAGATGCAGGCTGTTGTAAGACCACAGCCTCGGGACATATATGTCATCTACTGCTGCTCCCGATCTCTTGGAGTCTTGGACCGTATTGTGCTCCCTATTAAATGGACTCCTCAGGTTACCAATTTTGACAGTCAAATAATTGATGTCTGCCCTGGGGTACAAAGGTTTCACCAATTCCAACTGATTCTCCAGTGTTGACTTCCTCTTTATTTTGTTATGACCCCTATTAAATGTCAATTTTTTTTTGGACAAATACTTGGCTATGTGTTTTACTTCAAAAAGTACAGTTTGTTTGTGAGTAGGCAGGTACATTTCAAAAATACAATGTCAAATTAACAAGGGACACCAACATAGTTGTAACTTTGAGGTTAAAAAATACAAGATAATAATGGTGTTGTAATAACTTGACACACAAAACGACTAAAAAAAATTATGGAGATCACTAGAAAAAAAAATAAAAAATATTCGGGAGATCACGGGAAAAAACAAGAAAAAACAAAATATGGAGATCAATATAAAAATACATTATTATTCTGGAGATCACTAGAAAAAAACAAAACAAAGATCATTCATGAGATCACGAGAAATAATAAAAAATCAGTTTGTCAGAACTCAATATCAGCAGCAACGCAAAAATTCTTTATTCTAGCATTACAAAGAAGAAGAGAATGCGCTGCATTGAGAGATTTCAAAATTTGCAGCGTGACAAATGTGTTATCTCCATTACGAATGCCAGTTTTACAAGACCGAGCGCTTCCGGTTCGTACTTGCGCTTATTTGCCTACACACGGTCAGACTTTCCGACAACAAGCTCACATCGAACATTTCCCGTCAGAAAATCTGACATTACTGGCAGTATAACTGGGTGATAATAAAGGGAAAAAAAGTGTGTAAAAAATTAAAACTAATGTACCCACCACATGTAGGGATGGATAAGCTGCAATGTAGTCAATTTTTATTTTCGGTTTTAATACAATGGCGGCTGGTGGGGTTTTTTTTTTGGGGGGCTACTGTCACACAACTGGGTGGGATTGGGGGGCGCAATGCTCTATGCCCGGAGCCCACCCTTTTTTGAAGCCTATTAGAGCCTCTGGCTCTAATCACATGCTTCAAACACCCCCCATTGAAATCTATAGTCCGGCGCCCTGTATCTAGATCAGGGGGGCAGACGCATGGATAGGGGGGGGGGGGCGCCCATGCACCCCTAATGGATGGACCGCCACTGGTTTGATACCACTTTAGGATAAGAAAGTCTGACTTTTCTTTAGAATTTAATCACAGCATGCAAGTGGAGTCTGACTCAAAAGTTTTGCACTTACACAATGTAAAGCGGCAAGCATTTTCAGAAGGAGGCAAGCTATGACAGACCCCATATTCTCTCATTACAAGTGTACTTTAAGGTATCAAATCATTATTTTTTTATTGCAAAGTCTAAAAATGTATATGTGTTAACAAAATGTTCAGAAGATTAATTACGTGGAAGTTACACACAGAAGTTTGTGGCCTAAATGGTCAGTGGGTCAGTGACTGAGACAGTGCTCAGATTCCAAGACCAACAGTACAGCCAAGCAAATAGCAATGATATTCCATTTATTTAACATGTGCTCTTTAAAGTGATTGTAAAGCCTTTGTAAAACAATCCATTCAGTTTAAAACGGAAATGAAAAGCAAAACATTTGTGTATAAGTATAAAAAACATTATGCATTCCTTTTCTCCCCTTTTTTATAAGTGATCACATACCCTCTGTTCTCAGCTGCATAAGAACTGGGGAGGAGAAGTGACATGGCACTGAACTTCCCAGTGAATGGCTGTGCGGGGGGGGGGGGGGTTTGTCAGGACAAGTCTGAATATTGTAGGAGAGCAGGCTGTTTACCCCATCCTCCAGGTCTTTTATGAACAAATTAAACAGGATTGGTCCCAGCACAGAACCCTGGGGGACCCCACTTCCCACCCCTGACCACTCTGAATACTCCCCATTTATCACTACCCTCTGAACTCGCCCTTGTAGCCAGTTTTCAATCCTTGTACTTACCCTATGGTCCATGCCAAGGGTAAACTTTGTACAGTAAACGTTTATGAGGAACTGTGTCAAATGATTTTGCAAAATCCAGATACACCACGTCTACGAGCCTTCCTTTATCTAGATGGCAGCTCACCTCCTCATAGAAGGCTAATTGATTGGTTTGGCAAAAACAATTTTCATGAATCCATGCTGATTACTGCTAATGATACAGTTTTCATTACTAAAATTTTGTACATAGTCCCTTATCATCCCCTCCAAGAGCTTGCATACTATTGATGTTAGGCTAACTGTTCTGTAATTCCCAGGGATGTATTTTGGCCCTTTTGTAAATATTGGTGCTACATTGGCTTTGCTCCAATCAGCTGGTACCATTCCAGTCAGTAGACTGTCAGTAAAAATTGGGAACAATGGTCTGGCAATTACTTGACTGAGTTCCCTAAGTGTTCTCCTGCTTAGTGTGCTCAGCTTTTCATAGGAAAGCAGAGGGACTGACAGGAACACCAGGAATTTCACACAAAGGAAGCAATACAAAGAGAACAGGATACTTTATCATACAAGTACATGGTACAGCAGGCAAAAATCAGGAATATACAAATCAAACAGTAATTGTGTCACTAGTGAAAAAATTATCAATAAAATATAAATACTTCAGTGATAACTGCACTCACTGTATACCCACATAAAAAATATACATAACTAGTATCCTAATTGTGTTGTGCTGCCCAAAAATACAAAGTGCAAGTGCATAAATAAGAAACAGTAATACACCTCTGTCTTAGATTGTAAGCTCTAACAAGCAAGGCCCTCTAATTCCTCCTGTATCAAATTGTATTGTAAGTGTACTGTCTGCCCTCATGTTGTAAAGTGCTGCACAAACTGTTGGCGCTATATAAATCCTGTATAATAATAATAATAATCCAATACATGAAAAAATTCATACATTTTAAAACGTAAAAGTTCACAGGTGTTTATAAAAATCAGCCTAATTAAGACCCACGTGATCATAAACTGCTCAGTGCAAAGTCTGTGACCTAAAAAAATCATGTGCAAATACAGTAGCCCAAATAGTCCCATAGACAAGTAAACAATTGACACCATCTGTCACAGGCTGCATAACAGATCCTCAGACCTCAAGGAGAAGGGGGTCTGCTTACGCTTTAGGAAGAAAACCCAAATGGATGGATGATCGCTTCCAGGTGTATCAAATAGAGCTCATCTCACCAACTGCTGAAATCTACCATACAGTGAATCTACTCAGATTTATATCAATGACAAGCAATAAGAAGATCTCTCATGGTGTAGTATTATTAACACCCACCTTTTATTAAAAAAAGAAGACTACTCACAGGTATTAATGATAAATGGCAGGCGTGATGACGTCATGTAGCTTGGCATGTTTTGTCCTATGTGATGTCACTGGGCAACGGAAGCAGAAAGAGTGCTTTTTGGAACAGTTGGCTTTGGAGAATACTAAAACATTTTTGTAGGGATAGTATGAAGCCAATGGTATTTGGACTTTTAGGTGCATTCAGCTTGCATTTGACATCAGTTTGAGATACTTCTGGGATCATTCACAGTTTATTGAAAAGTGAATTTGACCTGTAGTTAACCTCCTTCAAAGTTTACTTATGTGCTTCAAACTGCTTTTGTGTTCCTACAGACTTGCGTTGGAAGAGAAGTGATTCTTATGCCAAAAAAAAAAACTGTCAACAGTCCCGAAAAATAAAAAAAAATAAACATGGGGGGTGAAGTGCAGGTAAACAAAACAATTTACTTCTCTTAATTCATTCTAATTTATATTGTACAATTCTTTCCCCTATGGGACAAAGTACATGCATTATTTTATTCCATGAAAACACACAGTCACTTCCAGCGCTAAGGGGTCTTCTGAGGGGAAGGGTAACAGGGACAAAGGTATCCCGGAACTGGGTGGATGCTGCCTTCCTCAGATGGGGTAATCCAAAGGAAACTACGAATAAGACAAAATGGAAGGCGCACACACCTAGTGCATTACCAATAACAATTTAATTTAATAGTTTTCAGCCAAGGAAGCTGCCATCTTGGCCCCTGTTTAATCCTCAACTGCCATGATGTTGCACGTGTGATCAGTTATGACACCAGCCATTAGATGGTTTGACAGTTTAGTTGAGAGCACAACCAATGTGACAGTTAGCATTCCTGCATGCCGGGAATGTAATTTTTTTTTTAAACTGTTAAGTTGATAGGTTTACTTCCGCTTTAAGGCCCTTTTCACACGGGCGGATAGAATTCAGCTTTTAGCTGCGGATAGATCAAGTTGTCTCCCACAGCTAAACTAAGACAATGCTTTCTTATGGCCCCATTCACACACTGCAATTAGCAACAGTTTCATTACATGGGGTTTGGTGCGGTTAGATAAAATAAACTTGACTGCATCCAGGACCGATTTATTGCAGCTATCTGCACGAATGCAGGTAATCGCAGTGTACTATTTCTTCTGTGGATAGCAGCAGCAACAAGGAAAGAAAAACAACAGGAAGCACATCAGAAATGACAAGAAAGCAGATAAACGCAGCCGCATGTAAATGCAAGTTAACGCAGCTAATCGCAATGTACAACTGCAAGTGATCGCTGTGCCTGGCGTCTTGGAATTTCAAAATAACAAAACATGCTATTAACAGTGGCAGAACAGCCGCCCGTGTGAAAGAACAGATCCCCACCAGAAATGACATATCGCTGGTAGCGACCGGGGGGACCAGGTGAGATGCCATATATGTGGCACACTGAGGGGTCACTGGCACTTCTGTGTGAAAATTGATGGGCTGTTTTTCTATTTATGCTTGTTATTAAAATAAACCTGTGTGTAAATGGAGTCTCACTATAAGTCTTTACTTTTCTTTGCTGCGAGTTACTTGTCTAGTCTGTTGAGGAGAATCAATGCGAGGAGTGGAGACACAGTGGAGTGCCTGGCTCTTTTAACAAGCGCTATTGCTTATCAATACTATAGATAATCAACAGGAGTCGTTGAGTGAGTTAGGGGAAGAGGTGCATTGAGGGTGATTTGGAGAGGATCGCACAAACTTTTTCCAAGGATTGAACAGTTGAATGTGTTTAACACTGGTGGAATGGATGATTGAAGCACATTTAAAAGATTCCTTGTATGTTTATATTATTTGAATAGTTTTAAATGGCATTTGATTATTTCTTTGTTAATATTATATTGTTAATATTAGATACTGGTCAAGGTCATGTTTATTTACTGTAGGTCTCATATTAACACTTTATAAGGTTTAGCACTTATAGCATGTTCACAGTGATACCTCGGCTCTGAGTGGCTTTGCCAATTTAGATGTGTAAAAGTGAATTGCATTTTTTAAGGTAGCAGCTGTGGTTCATTTTGGTTTTTTTTTTTAATTTATTTTCATTCATTTCTTTTTTGAGGAGATTGTGAGAATGTGTTGGGAATTCACGCACAAAAGCTTTGTTGCGCGGTGATATCGTTTTGCATATTTGGTCAATGACATTTATTGCGATAGTGGTTGTCTGCCAGCAAATTAACCAATGATATTGTGGAGCCTGCACAGAGGAAGTGTTTAAATATTGGTGCCAACGATACCACGAATAAATGAATGACTTTGGCAAAGTTTTGCTGGTCTGCAAACGTAATACATGGAAAATTAGAGTTGAACCAAAAGTTCGTATCTTCGCCTTAGATGTTATGGTGTCCGTATATTGCAACGATGATGGCCAACAAGCCTAAAAAATTATGGAGTTGAGTTACTAAAGGCAAATAGGCTGTGCACTTGGTAAAGCGCAGTTGCACTACGCAAGTGCAGTTGCTTCAGAGCTTAGTAAATGAGGTAAAGCTTTACTTTGCAAAGAATACCCAATCACGTGCAAGAAAAACAAAAACTGAAAAAAACAACCTTTTTGCTTGCACATGATTGGATGATGGAAGTCAGCAGAGCTTCAGCTCATTTACTAAGCTCTGGACCAACTGCTCTTCTTGCAGAATGTAACTGCACTTTATAAAGTGCACAGACTTTTTGCCTTTAGCAAATCAACCCTTGTATGCAGTCTGGAATAAAGGGTTGTATCTGTACCATACAGCAGCGGTTCTGGATGCACAGTTGGCACAGAGGCATAAAGCAACAATTAGCATGGCTCCAGCCTCTGTCCAAAAATGAGGTCTACATATTTTTTAGATCTGTGTTGGATGTAAGGAATGCAACACACCTGTTTGAAAAAGGTTCTACTGGGCTCTGCATTAGTTTAGTAAAGAGATTTTTTAGTTATTTTAGTTCCTCCTCATCATAACTTGTCTATTATTACACATATAAATATATGAGTTCTGAAGCTGATTAAATCCAGACGTGGAACTGACTTAATCCAGCTGACCACAAAACCGATTTTATTTGCATCTGTCTGTAATTAAAAGATGACTTGTCACCCCATGGAGTAGTGAGAGGAGGAACTTCCCATTGTTGGATGTGTACATCCATTATTTTTTTTTTTTTATATTATTCATGATACATATGTGTTTACCACCAATGTTCTTTCTTTTTGCTCTCTATCATATGCCAATTTTCCGTTTACATCAGTTTTTGTCCACCTTGCATATTTGTCAACCCCATTTTCCTTATATGTCTTTTTAATCATTGAATTCACTGCTCTGCCTCTCTGCCTGCCGCCCTAGATAACCTGGTTTGGCCCCGATCCCCTTTTTCTCCCCCCCCTCTGTCAGTGGCTCCCACTCAGCGCATGTAGGGCTGCTGGATGCGTTACACAGCGCCAGCAGCCCTCACTGCACGGAGGGGCGCTGACAATCCTTTGTCCCCAGCCTCTCTGTCCATACTGCGCTGCGAGCCGATGACGAGGGTGCGGGTCCCCGCCCACGGCATGCTCTGATGTCACAACGTCTGCACCCGGAAGTGGTACTCCCTATACACGCCGACCACTAGTCACCTCGCGGTGGCGTCTGGGGAACAGAACGTAACCTTGCACTGTGACCGGAGTGTTGTGTCTCCACGCACACTCCGGCCGCATGTCCCCATCAGGTTCGATGTGCATAGGGGGCGCCGCCAACTCGGGACGGTAGCCCAGTGGTGTACTCCACATCACCACTCTGATAGATTACTCAGGTACCTTTTAGTGTTTACTTCACTCTCAGTCACCATTCATCTGACACCATAAGTAACCACATGCCTACCTGTATCTCCTCCAGGCACCTATTCCCTATGCCCGGTAGTGGGCAGGAAACCTTTTTGCTGCAGCCACTGTCCTTGCCACTGTCCATACCCTGACAAACCAGCCAGACCTCTGATCCGGGTTTTTCCTCAACTACACCTTGCGCTTTTTCCAATATACATTTCTGGGCATTAAAGGTACTTGCGTACTGGTTTTCTTTTATTATACATTTCATTTATTACCTTTCATATATATACCAATACTATTTTTTTAATCTACTCACCATCATAACTGTGGTTTAGAGATCAACCCCTATACTTTCCTGGTCAAAATCCAGGGGGGTTCTACTCGCTGACTCCCTGCTAGTATTTTACTTAGCACAGTCGCTGCATGATTTGTTTGTTATATATTTTTACTTTTCCATATTTTTTGTTCATTCTTTTTTATTACATATTTTCACAGTTGCCACGTCCTGCCCTTTGGTTACCTCTGCAAACACCATAGGGGATCCTTTAGACGCCCTCTGTTGGGGATCACCTGTCAGTGGGTGTGTGGACGGGCCTTGCCTTCTGCTCCGGGAAGGCCGCAAGGCTCATGAGCAGTAATCTACAGACACCTTCATGCTTATCACACCAAGGTTTTGCCCTTTCTTTTTAAAAAAAAATCTTGGATGCATCATGAGCAATTAAGACATAGTATAGGGTCAGTATATATACATTTAACCTCTACATAACTTGTTCCTACTTTATTGTTTATTGAGTGTGGTTTTCAATATACATGTACCTGTTATGTGTTTCTCATACTGTTTTTTCTTTATAGATTTATTTATATATATGTACTGATCCCTATTACCCTGAAGAAGAGTCAAAACTCGAAACGCGTCGGAATATTTACATATATCTGTATCTGTGTTTCATGCTTATGTTTTGTGCATCCTACTTTCTTTTATGTACACTTGTTTTTGCATACCCACGTGGGTTGTCTCCCACGCAACTCACCCTTTATTCTTTTGAATAAACATTGAATAATACAGTTTAATACCAAGTAGTTGTCTCTTTCCCGTAAAAGTCCCCTATCTAAATTTTTCTTAATTTACTATTTCTAAGGAGAACTAAGATTTTCTTTATTACTGGGAGTTGGTAAGGTTTACTTAAAGGATTTAGAGAATGCATTCTTGAAGTATTCATACATCCATGACCGAGAGACATTTAGTTCACTAAAGCGCTGTGTATTAGAAACAACTGGCAATTCATAACACTTGCTTTCACCATTTTTCCAGCAGTGTTACTGATCTCCTGCAGCCTCTTTGTAGCTGCCTACTGTCTACGTGCATTCCAGTGATGGCATGGCATTTTTTTTAAATTATTTTAGGATGGTGACAACAGTGGACTGATGTGTGTTAAAACAGCCGCTTGTCATCTCCATTGGGAACTCTTGTGACAAGGGTGACAACACAGGAGCACAACTGAGAAACAGGTAAGGTGTGTTGTCTTACTATAAAAGGATGTGGCTGAACAAAAACCTTCATGGCAGAATCACCAGGTATTGGTTTAAGTATAAATAAAACCAAACTAGAGAGATTCACCCTTTATATTTGTCCTGGTTACTGCTATTAGTGTAGGTTTGTTAGTGTAGGAAAATGTAGCTGTGGATGTGGGTCAGGGTTTAGTGAGTCGGGGCTGGGTGACTCATCCTGACAGCTCCTCTGGTGCCTCTCCCTGGTCTAGAAGGTTATAGAAACTTCAAGAGCTAGTGGTTGGAGACTAGGATGAGCTGTTTGAAATATTTATGAGGGTCTCAGCCAATCCCCAGTAAATTGCTGGCAGGGGACAAGGTTTACCTCATAAATAGGCATTAGCAATTCCATCAGGGCAGTTGGGTGGAAGATGGAGATATAGTGCTGTGGAGACTGTCGATGGCCCTCAAGGATGCCCCCTAGTCTGGGGGGGAGGGACCTTGGGCCAGGGCTCGGGTGCTGGAAGGAAGCCCTTCCTGGAGGCATGGGAGCAAGTGTGAGGACAGTATGAGTACAGCAGCACTACTGGGGACTTACAAAGGGAGAGACTGCCATGGGCAATAAATTTAAAAGGCTAAAAATAAAACCTATGTGGCTCACGGCCAAAGTTAAAAAAGCTATAAACTATAAGAAAAGAGCTTTTAAAAAATATAAAAATGAAGGATCACTAGTGTCATTTAAATGTTACAAAGAACATAACAGAATATGTAAAAAGGAAATCAAGGATGCAAAAATTCAAAACGAAAGACAGATTGCAAAAGATAGTAGGACAAACCCCAAAAAAATTCTTCAAATATATTAATAGTAAAAAGGTCAAGTCTGAGCATGTAGGCCCTTTACAAAATAATCTAGAGTGGGTGACTGGGGACAAAGAGAAGGCTAATTTATTAAATACTTTCTTCAGCTCTGTGTATACAAAGGAGCATGGGGGAGCTCATGTCCACAATGGGGGTGGTAGTGACACAGCCCTAAATCCACAATGGCTCAAAAGTGATATGGTCCAGAAATATTTAGACAGAATAAAGGTGGATAAAGCACCTGGACATGATGGCATCCACCCACGGATCCTAAAAGAATTGAGCTCTGTAATTTCAAAGCCATTGTATCTAATTTTTAGGGAATCATTAATGACAGGAATAGTACCACTGGATTGGCGCAGGGCGAACGTGGTGCCTATATTTAAAAAGGGAACAAAGTCTTTACCAAGTAACTATAGACCTGTTAGTTTAACTTCTATAGTTGGGAAGATACTGGAGAGATTATTAAAAGACCACATAGACGAGTTCTTGCAGGAAAAAAATATTTTAAGCAACAGACAGCATGGGTTCATGAAAGACAGAAGTTGTCAGACAAACCTCATTTCTTTTTATGAGGTGGTAAGTAAAACCTTGGACAGAGGCGTGGCTGTGGACGTGGTATACTTGGATTTTGCAAAAGCGTTCGATACAGTTCCCCACACACGGCTCATGTGTAAGGTAAGGTCTACAGGTTTGAAAATATCGGTTTGTAAATGGATAGAAAACTGGCTAAAAGACAGAATTCAGAGAGTCGTGGTTAATGATTCTTACTCTGAATGGGCTAAGGTTATCAGTGGTGTACCCCAAGGTTCAGTGCTGGGACCCTTACTTTTTAATATCTTTATAAATGATATTGGGTTCTGAGATCAAAAGTAACATTTCTGTCTTTGCAGATGACACCAAGCTATGCAGTGGAATAACGTCCTTACAGGAGGTCTCCAATTTACAAGCTGACCTCAATGCTCTGTCAAATTGGGCGACTATGTGGCAGATGAGGTTTAATGTTGATAAATGTAAAGTTATGCACTTGGGGGCTAAGAATATGCATGCATCATACATGCTAGGGGGAGTACAACTGGGGGAATCCGTAGTGGAGAAGGATCTGGGGGTTTTGGTAGATCATAAACTCAATAATAGCATGCAATGCCAAGCTGCGGTTTCCAAAGCGAGCAAAGTCCTTTCTTGTATTAAGAGAGGTATGGACTCCAGAGAGAGAGATATCATTTTGCCCCTGTTCAAATCATTAGTAAGACCTCATCTGGAATATGCAGTTCAGTTTTGGGCACCAGTTCTCAAAAAGGATATTGGGGAACTGGAGAAAGTGCAGAGAAGGGCAACCAAACTGATAAGAGGCATGGAGGAGCTCAGCTATGAGGAAAGATTAGAGGAACTGAATTTATTCACCCTTGATAAGAGGAGATTAAGGGGGGATATGATCAACATGTATAAATATATAAGGGGTCCATATAGTGAACTTGGTGTTGAGTTATTCACTTTACGGTCAACAAAGAGGACAAGGGGGCACTCTTTACGTCTAGAGGAAAAGAGATTTCATCTCCAAATAAGGAAAGGTTTTTTCACAGTAAGAGCTGTGAAAATGTGGAATAGACTCCCTGCAGAGGTGGTTCTAGCCAGCTCAGTAGATTGCTTTAAGAAAGGCCTGGATACTTTCCTAAATGTACATAATATAACTGGGTACTGACATTTATAGGTAAAGTTGATCCAGGGAAAATCCGATTGCCTCTCGGGGGATTAGGAAGGAATTTTTTTCCCTGCTTTAGCAAATTGGAGAATGCTCTGCTAGTTTTTTTTTTGCCTTCCTCTGGATCAACTGTGGGTATAGAATGGGGTATATGGGATTGTATGATATATATATGTATATATATATATATATATATATTTTTTTTTTTTGGTTGAACTGGATGGACTTGTGTCTTTTTTCAACCTAACTAACTATGTAACTATGTAACTATGTAGTCAGTTCTCCCTGAAGACTACGTTATGTCAAGTCTTCATCCATTCCCTGGGAGATCTCCTGCAGAGTCAGCTGGGTAAGCTGGAGAGAGAGAGAGTCATTCTGGAGGACTGCTGTGTGAAGTTAGCCTGGAAGGCTTGTGAAAGGGGCCAGCTGTAGCCAGGGGGGTTGGCAGTGCCTGAAGAGGTGGTGCCTGGATCAATAGCGACAGGAGGGAGATTGCAAGCTGATCACTGTGTTCTGCTACACAACAACAGGCTCCGTTTTCCTGCCTACAAAGGGCTATTGCTAAATCTGACTGTGCCTGTCAGATCCATTTCAGGATGTGCAGGTGGAGTGTAAAAGAAGCTGTATATAGACTGTGTTAAGGAAGATGTCCCTGAAGATTTTGCTAAAATGATGTTGCTGAAGTCAAGTGGGCATCCAATTATTTCCATCCAAGTTATTAACCCTCAATAAACTGCAAAAACAAAGTCACAGGCTGTTCTCTGTCTCTGGAGTGCCTGTGAAAATTTGGTGTGCCTGGCTGTGCAGAATGTGAGTTCCCAGTTTAACTGTGACTCCTTAAGGGGTGCACTACATCAGCAAAAGGTAAAGTGAAAGAAAATCCTAAAAGTAATAGACTGGAAATCTTCCAATGGGGACACTAGTTCTGGTGATCCCTGGGGACAACCCCAGGATTCCTTCACTTTGGAGGCATTACCTCTCACTTTATGTTTTGGCTATGGGACAAAATGAAAAAAAAATTAGTTTTGCTTTAGTTTAATGTTTTGAAAATAATTTTTAAAATGAGGCAGCAGAGTGGCTTACAGCATTTGGGCCATTGGTTCAAAATCCAACCATGACCCTACCTGCAGTGATTTTTGCATCCTCTCCTTGCTTATGTAGTGCCTACCCTGACTTTCAGGGAGTCTAATGGTGACTGCTGGGGGTAGGCAAGGCTGGCCTACATCCTCAGGGTACAGGTTTTCGGGCATGGTGGGATATGAACCAAAAAGAACGTTGGGCGCCAGTCACTTTGTGCTTAAACAATTGAGAAGTTTATTTCTCAGAACAGGAAAAATATATGAGAGAGGGGAATAGGTCTTGTCCTTAGATGAGGTCTCTCTGAAATCGTCCCAGCCACTTCATAGCCTCCTGCTCATGAAGGGCCCTCTCTCTAGTGCTTCCTTAGAACTCCATCCCTCTAGAATCATTACCGGATCTTTGGCAGGCTTTTCTCTGCATAAACTTGAACACCTGGAAAGGGATCGGTTAGGCCTAGCAGCCGGCAGCTACCTGGAAAGGGCCCAGGCTTCTGGCCTAGCAGCCAAGAACTCTACATATACCATCCACCCAGGCCGTAGCCCCGGACTGGAACACACTGCCTGATCACCTGACTTCATTCCATTAAATAACCTTTCTCAGCATGCTTAGCCACAAATATGATTGGCTGAGAAAGCCAAAAAAAACTAAACTTCACTGTAACTCATCACTCTAATATCAAAGGCAACAGCACAAATAAATGGAATTAACAGAAGTCATGTAATCACTAAACACTACAAATTAGCCAGGCTGACTACTACCCAGCATAACTAAATATACTTGCAGCCCTATTATAGGGACAAGTGGGTTTCATGTGCTCTGGTTTCCTCTCATACTCCCAACACATTCTGCTGTTAGTCAAATCCTGTGAGCAGGGGGCAGGGCTCAGTCATGCTTGAGTGTCTAGGGATGCACATAGCCTGGCTCGGGAGCATGCCTGTGTAAGACGGCTTTGTGGTTGGCTAGAATTGGCACCAAGAGTCCCTACCCTTGTTCCTGTCCTACTAGAACACTGCCCTTCATGCTGAGGTTGAACCCTCTTTCATATTGTGACCCATTTCATGCCAGAGGACTCCAAACGACATTCCTGGCCGCTGACCTTTATATCCCAAGGAACAAATGTCCATGCCTATGAGCAGAATTGCTGCACTTTACTGATGGAATTCAGGGGATTGCATAACAGCCACATGACATAGATGTACATTCCGGAGTCACTTAATATTACATATTCAATCACATTTAGTTGATGATCCCCAGCAGTCACACGTGAAAGCATATGCAGCACTTTAAGCAGCCATTTCCATCTAACAGTCTCTCCTTTCACCTGGGGTCATTATTACTCACAGGACTGGGCTCTCTGTGGACACCTCATTCATAGGTACATGTCTCCTAGGACCCTCTAGGGAATTAACCCCACTCAGGGAACTCTTGGCCTGGCCAAAAAGATCTTTTGCAATCCGCCCTAGCCCCCACCTCCATAAGGGTCAGAAAGTCTACAGTCAGCTTTTCCTGGGTGCAGGTCTACTCCTACCTGGGTGTAGGTCTACTCCTTCTGCCCTGTATAGGGCTTCCACATGCTGGTTACATCTATGCTGGAAGGGGGTGCTGGGATTCCATGTCTAAGTAAACTGTGGCTCCTCCCATCCTAGCTTATAACTGGGCACTGATTCATCTATGACATCACTGCAGGAGGGTTTCAACTGAAAGGAGCCTAGCACCTGATGTCACTGCCTACTGTAACCAGACACTATTCAGGTACAGAGCCACCTAGTGGCAAAGTAGTTACCTGCACCAGCCTATACTCACACCGGGGCCCTCATAGCACGCAGTTTGCGATGGGGGCACACATAGAAGAGGAGCAGCAGATAGAGGGGGGCTACACAAGAGAACGTAAGGGGCCGCTCTGTGCAATACCATTATAACATGTTTATTATTTAAATAATAATAAAAAAATACCCTTTGGAACCACTTTAAGGGCTTTTTTTTGTGTTTGGGCTGGTGTTACTGAGCCCCAAGTGATACCCTTTTAGATAACTTAAGTTTATAAAACAACAGGATCCCAGCTTCTTTCCTTGGGGCCTGGCAAAAGCACATAATCGGTCTTCAAAGCTTGCATCTTCAGTTACACCATTTTGCCAATAAAGGGTGTCACTTAGGGGTCTATTTAGAAAGGATCTGCAGAGCTATTTGTCTTGTGAAACTGCATGTACATTTGTACTGTGCAAAAAGCAGCAAATTTGAATGTATCTAGGCTGTTTTCTCTCCTGGTCAAATGTTTTTTATTCATAGAACAAATCAGTAAAAATTGCATCATGGCCACTAGATGGAGCTGATGATCATAATGTAGCACCACCCTCGTAAGGACTGCTGGAAGATGACTGTCCCCAAAGGTTGCTCTGACCTTGCAAGCCTCCTGACACATCTGACACCCTGGGTTCAGACATAATTCAAAGAAAGAATGCAATTGCACAGACACCAGACTGTAGCAAAGTAAATTAGTATTTTACATAGGATTGTTAAGTCAGCAAAGAGTAAACAATGTTAATGCAGATATCTTTCAATCTCAAACTTTAGTCTTAGCAAGTATACAAAGGATATGCAATGCAAAGAAAGATCATAATAAATCAAACGGTAATAACCAATAGGCCCTGAAAGAACCTATGACCCCAGGCATAAAAGGGAAGAGAATGACCTTTCTGTGTCAAACTGGTCCCTTAAAATCCTGATGCCACGGATCCAGAAAGCAAACAGCTCTTTTTTTTAACAACACAATATATGAACAATGCAATAAGAGAACTCTAAGTAAGAGTTCCCCTTAATGAGCACAGCAGTTATGAATTGAGTACTTCATACATATGGAAGGGGGGGTCAGGGAAGAAGAGTATATGAGTCCTTGTAGTGTAGGTGTTTAGAATCTTCAGTTACAGTGCCTTGCAAAAGTATTCACCCCCTTGGCTTTTTACCTATTTTGTTACATTACAGTCTTTAGTTCAATATTATTTTTTTTTATCTGAATTATATGTGATGGATGAGAACACAATAGTCTAAGTTGGTGAAGTAAAATTAGAAAAATATATACATAAAACTATTTTTCAGAAAAAAAAAAAACGGATAATTGTCACGTGCGTATGTATTCACCCCCTTTGTTATAAAGCCCATAAAAAGCTCTGGTGCAACCAATTACCTTCAGAAGTCACATAATAAGTGAAATGATGTCCACCTGTGTGCAATCTAAGTATCACATAATCTTTCACTACATATACACACCTTTTGAAAGGCCCCAGAGGCTGCAACACCTAAGCAAGAGGCACCACTAACCAAACACTGCCATGAAGACCAAGGAACTCTCCAAACAAGTAAGGGACAATGTTGTTAAGAAGTACAAGTCAGGGTTAGGTTATAAAAAAAATCCAAATATTTGATGATCCCTAGGAGCACCATCAAATCTATCATACCCAAATGGAAAGAACATGGCACAACAGCAAACCTGCCAAGAGACGGCCGCACACCAAAACTCATGGACCGGGCAAGGAGGGCATTAATCAGAGAGGCAGCACAGAGACCTAAGGTAACCCTGGAGGAGCTGCAGAGTTCAACAGCAGAGACTGGAGTATCTGTACAAAGGACGACAAAAAGCTGTACCCTCCATAGAGTTAGGCTTTATGGCAGAGTGGCCAGAAGAAAGCCATTACTTTCAGCAAAAAACAAAATGGCACATTTTAAGTTTGCGAAAAGGCATGTGGTAGACTCCCAAAATGTATGGAGGAAGGTGATGAGACTAAAATTTTACTTTTTGGCCATCAAAGAAAACGCTATGTCTGGCGCAAACCCAACACATCACATGACTCAAAGAACACCATCCCCAGTGAAACATGTTGGTGGCAAGATCATGCTGTGGGAATGTTTTTCAGCAGTCGGGACTGGGAAACTGGTCAGAGTTGAGGGAAAGATGGATGGTGCTATATACACGGATATTCTTGAGCAAAACCTGTACCACTCTGTGTGTGTGATTTGAGGCTAGGACGGAGTTTCACCTTCCAGCAGGACAATGACTCCAAACACACTGCTAAAGCAACACTTGAATGGTTTAAGGCAGTGGTCATCAACCCTGTCCTCAGGGCCCACTGACAGGCCAGGTTTTATGTATTACCTTGGGGGAGATGCAGACAAGAATACTGCAATCACTGAGCAGCAAATGATATCACCTGTGATGTATTTCAGTTATCTTGCAAACCTGGCCTGTTAGTGGGCCCTGAGGACAGGGTTGATGACCACTGGTTTAAGGGATAACATGTAAATGTTTTGGAATTGCCTAGTCAAAGCCCAGACCTCAATCCAATAGAAAATCTGTGGTCAGACATTCAACTTGAAGGAGCTGGAGCAGTTTTACAAGCAGGAATGGGCAAAAATCCCAGTGGTAATCTATGGCAAGCTCATAGAGACTTATCCAAAGCAACTTGGAGCTGTGATAGCCGCAAAAGGTGGCTCTACAAAGTATTGACTTTGGGGGGTGAATAGTTATGCACATTGACTTTTTCTGTTATTTTGTCCCATTTGTTGTCTGCTTCACAATAAAAAAAAAAAACATCTTCAAAGTTGTGGGCATGTTCTGTAAACTAAATGATGCAAATCCTCAAACAATCCATGTTAATTCCAGGTTGTGTGGCAACAAAACATGAAAAATGCCAAGGGGGGTGAATACTTTTGCAAGGCACTCAAGCTGAACATGGGCACAGAGGAATTGCTGTGCAATGGTGACCAGCAATAGTGGATAGTATATGTGTCAGGGCTGGGCTCAGCACTTCTGTCTCAGAGCTCTGTGCTCAGCTGTCGATTAATTGCCAGTACTCTTCAGTCCACTGTGAATCACCTGGTCTTCATTTCCTGCTTGTCAGGATATTCATACTGCCTGGATCAGATCTCCTGTGCCTTTGCCTGGTCAACATATCCAGATACTCTCTGCTGTGTTTTCCTGTTAAATACTTTTGTCTGGCTGACTTCCCTTCTGGTTCCTGATCCTGTTTACTGCCTCTACTATGCTGATCTATGGATTCCTGTTTCACATGCTTGTTCTGACTACCCGCTCTGGTTACTGAACCCTGGCTATGTTTTAAATATCTTCATGTGACCTCACATGTGACTCCACTGCTCCATGCACCCCATTCCTCGAGGATATTGCTACTGGTTATATCATATTTCACTATCCCATTGGATTATATTCAATAATTGGAGGTGTTATTTGAGTCTCTGGGGTCATATAATCTATGTCATTATTAGTATGATACGTGTCTCTTTTATGTTTCGTACATTATCTTTTTAACTCGATCCAATTAAAAATGTCAATACTTTTTATCTTATGTGTGTGCCTACAAAGTAAATTTTTGCAAATTCTTAGTCTTTTCCAACCTATTTTGGGACGTTGGCACATTGCTACTAGTGCATCCACAGTGTCACCCTGTGAGGATACACGTTAAACTAAATTTTTTATGTTTTGACTATGTTTGCTCTGTTTATACCATTTTATTAAAAATTGTGCACTTCTGTCTCAGTCTGATTCATGGTTTCTGACAATATGCAAAGCGATTCCTGTTAGAAGCTTTTGTGTAAAGCGATAGGGTAAAGATGTTTGCATGCAGTGTCTTTTGTAGGATTTACTCAGGGTGGGCTTATGCCCACTCAACAATCCTGAAAATACCAAGGCTCAAGGGAATAGGAAGTCCTAGAATAGGCTCTTGAAGAATCTGCAACCAGTAAAGGGTGCCTGGCCGTACACCTGGCGAGCCTGGGATTCAGCTGGTCTGTAACTGACGATGAGAGTGATCCCTGAAAGTAATTTGGCCGACAGGGAGCTGGCAATGGTGGATCTGCCTGCAGGTGTATGGCTCACTCGCTGAAGAATCTCCTCGCTGTCCAGGCTGCAGCGCCTGCTCACATTCCCCAGATGAGCCAGGTTCCTGCACTTAGCTGAAGGCCATAGTCCCAAGACGAAGAGCTTCTCCCTGGACCATACTATTTATGTCATCACCCAGCATTCTTCTCTCTCCAGCCAGCTGTAGCTTGTAGTCTACAGCAGCACTGGCTCCATGGAAATTCCGGCTCTCTGGACCACATGTCCCTCAATCCCCTGATTTCAGCAGTGGTCCCTCTCTGCCTCCTGGAAATGATGACACAATGTTCAGGCTGAACACTAGAGGGAAAAAAAGTCAAGGCCGCCCTTGTTAAAGTATGTCCTATATTGACACAGGCAGACTAGCTAGTGCCTGGCTACATCAGGAAAAAAATACTCTTTACTATGCTGTATAGCTTCATCTTGTGGCTATGAAGTGGTATTTTAATGATCTTCTCTATGAAGAACATTCAACCTGGAGAAAAAATAGCCTAATAATTTTACTAAAACATTTTGACATTTTTTTGCATTAATTGATGGCTTACGCATTACAAGACTATACTACTACATGATAAACTTGGAAAATGTAGGCGCCATGTAGAGTTAACATTGCGGGACCGTGAAAAGCAGATAGTGGCATCCGTTTTCTGGTTTTATTTGCCCTCTTACTAAATAAAAAGTGCATTAAACATAGCAACACATCAGATTGCATCTTATACTGAGTTGACAACATGAATTTTGATTAATCACTATGGTTAGCTGCACTTTGCGCTTGGCGTTCTGCTCTCTGCACTGTTTATTGAATAAGCTTTAGCTGTCTGTATGCTGTGTACCGGACATTGGGGTCATTGCTGCTGTCATAGATGGGTGTTGGCGAGCTTTGTCCTCAGCGGACGGTGCAGAACGCTAAGAACCGGCATAGTGGTGTTAAATTGACTGACATCCGGAGATGAAAAGCTTTCTATACGGCATATAACGAGCCCTGAGATGGGAATACAAATGTATATGATTTTCCTTCAAGCGTGTCACCCTCTGACAGGTCTTAGAGCAGCTGTGAGAAATGGAACTGACTGAGAACATGATGCAGCTTACTCTATGAACCTGGGGAGGGGGCACTGCAGACTTAGCTGGTAATAGTAAATCAATTAACAAAAAAACAAAGAAGTGTTAATATTGTATAAAAGTTGGCAGATAAAAAGAAAAATCAGTGTATGCAGTTTTGCACTTAAAGCGGAACTTCAGTCATTTTTTCATCTTTCCATCTATAAAATCTTCTGCCCTTTGGATACTAAAACATTTATTTTTTTGCCAGTAAACCCCTTTACAGCCCACTTCCTGTTTCTTGTCTCTTGTCTGGTAATTAGCCTAGGCTTATGACATCATGCACAGCTCTCTCTCTCACTCTTGTGAGAGTTTGCCAGGAAGGGAGGGGGATGAGTCATAAGAGGGCCAATGAGGACTGCAGAGCTGGAGGTGTGCCTCTGTGTGTCTGGGTAAATCCAGAAAGTGAACAGGCAACAGCTTCAGCTGCCCACAGATAAAATGGCTGCAGCCAGACTTAGTGGAGGTATATTTCTGCAGCATATTTGCCAAGTATAGAGTCACAGTATATATACAATAATATACAAAATGGTTGGAGGGAAGCTTCAGAATGGCAAAGATGTTTTTATTACAAATTATGAGAGCAGACTGCAGTTCCTCTTTAATAAAAAAAAGTAAATACCTGAATATGTCTTTATATTGGCTTAGGCTCCATTCACACTAGCACATTTTTTGATGCATTTTGCATTTTGCAGAAATGCAGGGACATTTTTTAACATGGGTTCCTATGGAACATGTTCACATCAATGCATTTTTGTTCCTCTGCGTCTTTGGAAAGGGTCGGGGACTTTTTTTCATGCAAAATGCAGCGTTTTGCATGTAATAGAAGTCAATGGACCTGCATCCAAAACGCAAGTACCGCGTTTTTACCGCGTTTTTACCGCGTTTTTGCGTTTTTTTTTGGATTTTTTTTTTTTTTACACTGTATAAAGCTGGTTGCTAAGCAACCACAGTGTAAAAAAAAATACAAAAACGCAAAGCGCAAGTCGTGGCAAAATCGCGGTAAAAACGCATGCCAAAAAACGCGGCAAGCACCGCAAAAAAGCACTGCAAAAACGCTCAAAAGCAAAATGCATAGATGTGAATCGAGCCTTACTCATTCCCTACACAGTAACACTGACTGGGAAAGGAAAGAGCAGTAGTGTCATGAGCCAATAAGGCTTTGCTGCAGTGCACATGTTCTGCGAGCATGCTAAAAAGAGGGGAGAGAAATGTGAGCAGAGTGATGACTCATCAGTATGCTGCTGCTCTTTCATTGTCCAATTAGCAGGCTGTGCTCTTTTTCCCCTGACAATTTTCGTAAAATGATACTTAGCGCCTTAGTGGCCAAATGCAATATTGTATATAGCAAAGAAAAAATTCCATCCGCATAGGAATAGCCTAATAACTTTCATTTTTTTATTTTTTTGCTCCCATTCGTACTGAACGATTGTACATACACTTTCATCTGGGCAAATTGCTGTGCAGATTTTTTTTTTTATGAATGCACCCCTTAAAAAGTGAAGAGCAATCTAATGCTGATCCCTCTGCACTTTTGTAAACAAGGCCCTAAAGTATAGGGCCTGGTTCACAACTATGCAGGTTGCAATTTGCATATTCCAGGTGCATTTTGCGTTTATCAGTACACGTTTTTGATCCATTAAAGTCTATGGAAGCAAAAACCAGAAAAAAGTCCCTGGCCCCTTCCATAAAATGCACTGATGTGAACCTGACCCATAGGAAAACCATGTTAAATGGACTGTAGCATGTTTTATGCAAAACTGAAAACGCACTAAAAAGTGCATAGGTGTGAACCAGACCTTAAGGCAAAGCTTTTTTTCCCCATTTTGGTAAAGAATAAGGGAGGGTTGTAACTGCTGTCAGTTTTATTTTTGACATCTGTGTCCCATTGGGGAGATTTCCCTTCACTAAGGCCTGATTCACACCTAGGCATTTTTAGTGCTTTTTGCATTTTGCAGATTTGCACTACAGAACGTGTTCCATAGGAAACCATGTTAAATGGACTGTAGTGCAAATCTGCAAAATGCAAAAAGCACTAAAAATGCATAGGTGTGAATCAGGCCTACCTGTCCCATTGCCAAAGCAGGAAGTACGAGGAAATCTCTAAAGTGAGAGAATTACTAGTTCAAATTGCCGTGACTCATGTCGCAGCAACTTTGACAAAAAGATTCCTGCACTACTTTTTGCCTATTTCATTGTGACTTGCATAGACTTCATTTAAATAAAGTTGCAAGATTTATCGAAATCCGAGGTGCCAATCGCACTAATCTGCGGCGTGGAAATCACGCTGAAGTAGGATGATTTCAAAGCCACACCAGTGTGAACCAGGGCTAAGGCTGCGTTTACACAAGCTGTGCCCACTGAAGAATAATCTGTGTTGGAATGCTGTTTAGAGGGCATTTGACAGGCAGTGAGGAAGTGTTATGTCACCTCCACACCTCCTGTTTTAACCTTTTAAACTCTTCACCACCGTACCACAACTACATGCATTACATGCGGTTGCAGGCGCCCTTATTCAGTTGAATGGTTCATGTTTGATAGGTGGTAATAAAATCACAGATCGCCGCCATTACTGGTAAAAAAAAAATGCTGTAAGGCTTGATTCACACTAATGTGTTTTTTGATTTTGCAGAAATGCAGGGAAATTTTTTAACATGGGTTCCTATGGAACATGTTCACATTAATGCATTTTTGCGCCTCTGCGTTTTTGGAAAGGGTCGGGGACTTTTTTTCATGCAAAATGCAGCGTTTTGCATGCAATAGAAGTCAATGGACCCGCATCCAAAACGCAAGTACCACGTTTTCACAGCGTTTTTACCGCGATTTTGCTGCGCTTTTGCCGCAATTTGCGTTTTTTTTACACTGTATATAGCTGGTTGCTAAGCAACCACAGTGTAAAAAAAAAATGAAAAAAAAATGCCAAACGCAGCAAAATCGCGGTAAAAACGCATGTCCAAAAACGCGGCAAGCACCGCAAAAAGCACTGCAAAAAAACGCTCAAAAGCAAAATGCATAGATGTGAATCGAGCCTCAATCTATCCCCTATTTTGTAGACGCTATAACTTTTGCGCAAACCAATCAATATATGCTTATTGCGATTTTTTTTTACCAAAAATATGTAGAAGAATACATATCTGCCTAAACTGAAAATATTAGCTTTTTAAAAAAAAAAAAAAAAAAATGGGGATATTTATTATAGCAAAAAGTACAAAATATTGTGTTTTTTTCAAAATTGGCGCTCTTTTTTTGTTTATAGCGCAAAAAATAAAAACGCAGAGGTGATCAAATACCACCAAAAGAAAGCTCTATTTGTGGGAAAAAAAGGACGATTTTGCTTGAGTACAACGTCGCACGAACGTGCAATTATCAGTTAGAGCGACGCAGTGCCGAATCGTACAAAATGGCCCGGTCATTCAGTAGCCAAATCTTCCGGGGCTGAAGTGGTTAAAGGAATAAAACATAAGGTATATGTGCATGCATTGCAGAGAGGTACTGATTTTTCTTCTTTTTTTTTTTTGCCCAGATATATGCTTTAAATTTAAAATGCAATTCTTTTAAGAAAAAAAAAAAAAAAAAAAACTGACATTAAAAAACAAACAAACAAACAAACAAAAAACCCTCACACGTGGCAATATCACAAAGGAACGAAGACACTGTGATGGAAAATGACAATGAAGCTGGATAACGAACAGGAGAAGCGTTCTGCGTTGCCACAAGAGGGCATTGTAGCACCATTTGAGTCCTTGTGTCTCAACTTGTAAGAACTTGCAAAAGAAAAAAAAAAAAAAAAGCCAAAATGCTCCATAGGAAAAACAGTATTTGCCCTCTCCGACTTTACCCACAATGGCCTATTTATATGTTTGTGTAGTATATGATGTAATATGCTAGCCATATGCATCACATATGAATGTTGAAGTGCAGCTGTTTGTGCAGCGTAGCTGATGTAATGTCAAGGAATTTCATGTTATATTTAAAATGACACCTGTAAAAATAATCTTCAATTTGTAATTTAAATACTGTAATACTCAATTATGTGAATTGACAGGAAGTGTCCCAGTGGTCCTGGAAAATAATATGGCTTTATCCATTGGCTCTTTGATACAAGCTGGAGTAGGCGTAATGGAAGCTAAGACCATGAGACGTTGTTTTAGGAGTGAGCGTCCAAGGAAAGTGCATGAATCGGTTAGAGCTGAACTCAGGCGTTCAAGAAACATTTTCACCTTGCAGTAATAAATAACCATTTGTTTAATAAACCCGACATAAGGGTAATGCACGTCTTGAGACCTAGTCGTCAAATTTAAATCACAGTGGTATTGATATCCTTCATTCATTATTCAGAACATTCTGCAGCATTGAAATATATACAGTAGACCCCATATATACTGTATATATATATATATATATATATATATATATACCGTATACAGTGAAACATGGTGGTGGCAGTGTCCTTCTTTGGTGATGTATTAGTGCTGCTGGTGTCGGGGAGCTACATTTCATTGATGGCATCATGAATTCACAGATGTACTGCTCCATATTTTTTTTTTACAAATTCTTTATTTTCTTTTCACAAAGATAGTTTTACAACAATACATATGAATATCCGTACATCTTATCCTCTATTTAGCATCTGCCCTCTTCACCACAGACATCAAAAGAAATTATATTTTCCTGACAGACTCCATGGTAGCCTACGTGTGGGTTAACCCCGCCTCCTCTCCAATGCTATAGGACCCCATTCCCATAAATGAACACTCACCACTCCATACTGTGTTCCTTTTTTGTCCTCCTCCTATGGACCTTCACATGCTGTTCGCGTCCGGTCGGATCTCGGATTTTGATCTTAAGCATACCTATGCGGTGCAAGCTCTGTGCTCAGCCATGGGCGGGCGAGTAGCTTTTGAGGCTGGATGTGTCCCCAGAACAGGGTGGAGTGCCTCTGTATGCTCATCAGATGAATCAGACGGACGGACGGATGGATGGATGAGGGTCATCAACGGCTGGCAAGGTCTGCATCTCGTCATGTTTATTTGCTCCAATGCAGTTATGTCTTTGTTTGTAGTTTTCATTTACTATCCCTGGCGTCCAGTGTTTGTCCCCCCTGTATGGCGGCTGGAGCGCTTCTGCGTTCCAGCTCGCCGTATTGTTCCGGGTCTCGGCCGCTTCGGCGGTCTGCGCATGCGCACCGGCCTCTGGTGAGATCGAGGCTTGGTTTGCGGTTGCGCATGCGCAGTATGGCTATTCTCCATGGCGCAGGCGCGAGGTGGAGGGGCGGTGACATCACAGGCGGGGAATTCAAAAATCAGGCTGCTGCTTCAGTTTCACTGGGTTCTCCAGTGTATTGGAAGCAGCAAGCCTGTTCCCCAGCCCCCGGTATCATAAACTACAAGGTCAGTGCATCTCTTTCTAAATGCCTTTGCTTTGGTACAGTCTGTTTTAAAAAAAAAAAAAGGGAAAGATTTAATAAATAATTCTTAGAGTATATGTATATATATATATATATATATATATATATATATATTTAAAAAAAATATATATATAAACTATACTTTGGCGTATATGTATGTATATAGATATATATTGTTAAAAAAAAAAAAATTTCCTGGCATACGTTTTCCTTGCTAGTGTTACCGGCGCGTTGTTTAGGTCGCATTTTTTTCTTGCAGACTGCAGCGTTTATATTGTGACTCTCTTCGTCCAGAGATTATGGACAAATCACCGCCTTTAAGTGGCCAGCCCTTACGCACTAGGTATGTGCTGGTAAGGGAGGGGTTGAGGGACAACTGCATTTTATTGCATTCTGATGCCAATGTCTTTCCCCTCCCCTTGTATGTTTGTGCTTTAGCCCTTCCAGGTTGGATTCACAAGACAGGGACCTTGCCAGGCCACAACAAAAACAGTCATCCAGATCCAGGCGGGACTCTCCGCATGGGTCTCACCACCAGAGGAGAAGTTCACATTCCTCCTCCAGACACCGCTCCCACCGCCATGATGATCGCTCTGATCGCAGAGCATGCTGGGGATGCAAGACTCGAATTCCAGAAGGCAAATCATTGTGTGACAGATGTTTTGCCAAGGCGGTCGGGGAAAAAGACACGGAAAACCAGCGCATGGAATCCCTGGTAAAGCGTGTTGTGCAGCAGTCACTTAAGGACCTGGAGGTTCCTCACACGTTAAGCCAATCCACGGCTGCGTCTGGTCCCCAGACTGACGAACCCCGTAATGATCCGGGTACGTCTCAGACCTACGGGGCTTCGGGTGAATCCTCTGGAGAGGAATTCCCAGGCGATGAGGAGATTGGGGGTTTTGACTTCGCCATGGTCTCGCCACTAATTAAAGCAATTAAGGAGGCCCTCAAGTGGGAAGAAGCATCCACCCCCCCAGCTAAGCAGAAAAAATTCTTCAAGCAGCTGGGTAAAGAGCGGCCAAACTTCCCTCTACTTACAGAACTGAAGGATGTTATAGAGGAAGAATGGAGCAAGGTGGATAGGAAATCTTCCATGACCAACAAAACTTCAAGGCTATACCCCTTCAAAATGGAAGAGGTGAAGCATCTAGAGAACGCTCCACTTGTGGACGCAGCGCTGATGCGCCTGGCTAAGCACGTTACTCTCCCGATGGAAGACTCTGTGTCCTTTAAGGATGGTCTGGAGAGGAAGATCGACCAAGACCTCAAGAGGATCTATGGTCTTGCTGGGATGGCCTGTAAACCTGCCTTAGCCCTAGCGGCTTTGTCCAAGGCCATGGAGGCCTGGACTGAAAATGTAGATTCCTTCCTGAGTGGTGTGTCGGTGGAATTGGCAAGGAGTTCAGCGGCGGCAGAACTGAAGCTTGCAGCGGTCTTCCTGGGGGAGGCATCCATTGACCTGATCCGTCTGCTAGCACGCATTATGCTGTCCTCAGTCACGGCTAAGCGTGCACTGTGGCTACGTCCCTGGCTCGCCGATCCTGTCTCCAAACAAGCTTGGTGCAAAATCCCCTTTGAGGGATCTACGTTATTCGGTAACAAGTTGGATGATGCCATAACGCATGCGACAGGCGGTAAGTCGGGCTTCCTTCCCCAGGACAGAAGACTGCTCGGGCGGAAAAAGCCCCAGTTTAAAAGGCGCAGTCCAGAGCGCTCAAGAGATGCACGCTCCTACAAGCCTGGAAGGGACTTCAGGAGGAATTGGAGCAGAGGGCAGAGTTCCTTTCGCAAGTCCGTCAAGAACCAGTCGTCTGGTGGACGTGAGCCACCCAAGTCATTCTGAGATTACGCCCGCTCAGGCGGGTTGGGTGGGGGCCCGTCTATCCCTCTTCCGACACGTCTGGGTGGCCTCGATCTCGGACTACTGGGTCGTCAAGACGGTGTCGTCGGGTCACAGATGGACCTTCTCCAGCGTGCCTCCTTCCAGGTTCATGTCCACCCTACTTCCTCATTCGGAAGAACAGAGACAAGTTCTACTGTCATACGTGGAGCTGTTAAAGGCTCAGGGCGCAGTAGTCCGGGTACCAGAGGAAGAACAGTTTCAAGGAATCTACTCCCCCCTCTTCTTGGTGCAAAAGAAAAGTGGATCTTGGTGCCCGGTGATAGAGCTAACATATCTAAGTCGGTTTATACAGTACGGGAAATTCAGGATGGAAACCCTCTTAACTATACAGCAGGCCATCCAGCCAGGGGATTGGATGGTGTCGATCGACTTAAAGGACGCTTACTTTCACGTCCCCATAGAGGAAGGCTTCCAAAGATTCCTAAGATTCCATGTCGGTCAAGACCATCTACAGTTTATTTGCCTCCCCTTCGGGTTGACGACCTCCCCGCGGGTCTTTTCAAAAGTGCTCCTGGCAGTAGTGGCCCTGATCAGGTTAGAAGGGATAAGGCTATACCATTACCTGGACGATCTTCTGGTCCTGTCGCAAGACAAAGAACAGTTGTTGGTTCATCGCGAGCAGGTGATGTCCACACTGTCCAACTTCGGGTGGCTTCTGAATATGGCGAAA
Source organism: Lithobates sylvaticus (assembly GCA_028564925.1). Lineage (NCBI taxonomy): Eukaryota > Metazoa > Chordata > Amphibia > Anura > Ranidae > Lithobates > Lithobates sylvaticus. The sequence goes on along the minus strand of CM053028.1, from coordinate 488,525,431 downwards.
AGTCATCTAGTGCCAACACAGCGTCTAATTTACCTGGCTGCCCAGTTCGACACTCTGCAGAGTACGATCACGCTTCTGGTGGAAAAAATCCCAACCATACGAGAGAGGGTCTCTCGGGCTCTTCACACCCAGCATCTGAAGGCCTCGCAGTGCCTTAAGATCATAGGGACGATGGTCTCTACGACCCCTATGGTCAAGTGGGCCCTGTGGAGACTACGCCCGTTCCAGTCGGGGTTTCTGAGACAGTGGAAGACGGGAAACAAAAACCAAGACATACGGATAACTTCAACAATGAGGAACAGCCTCTTCTGGTGGCTCCAACGCAGGAATCTGCTGACGTGTCACTCGATCATCTCCTATCTCCTATCTCTTGGGTGACGGTCACGACCGATGCCAGTGGGACCGGCTGGGGGGCTCTCTGCGGATCGAACCTTGCACAGGGCAAATGGGATACAGGTCTCCCGGTTCCGGGGTCTAATGTCTTGGAACTCCGAGCAGCTTGGTGCGCTCTCCAGCACTTCTCCCATCTCTTGAAGGGGAAATCAGTGTTGTTGCGGATGGACAACACCACAGCTGTCTCCTACGTGAAGAGGCAAGGGGGTACTCGGAGCTCTACTCTCCTCCGGGAAGTGGAACCCATTCTATCATGGGCACAGAAGAACCTGGTGAATATCTCTGCAGTCTTTGTCCCAGGGGTTCAGAACACGCAGGCAGACTTCCTGTCACCCACTCAGTTGGACAACAACGAGTGGTCCCTTCACGTTCAGTCCTTCGAGTGGATCCTATCACTGGGGGTCAATCCCGAGGTAGACCTATTCGCCTCTCCCTGCAATTTCAAAATAGAGAAGTTCTACACGCGGAATCGCTGCAGCCAGGCCTTAGGGATAGATGCCCTAACGGACCAATGGAAATTCAAGAGGGCTTATGCCTTCCCTCCACTTCCAGTAATGCTCAGGTTCCTTCAGAAGCAGTGGAGGTAGTGACGGTAGCTCCTTACTGGCCCAACAGGCCTTGGTTTCCTCTCTTAGTCCAGCTCAGTGTGCGGAAGCCGATGCCTCTCCCTCTCAGGCCGGACCTTCTTTCTCAGGGTGCGGTACTGCACCCTTGTCCGGCAGTACTGAAACTGATGGTCTGGTTCTTGAGAGGAAGAGGCTAGAGTCAATCGAATGTGCTTCAAGTGTAATTTCTACCTTATTGAGCTCCAGGAGACCAAGTACGAACAAGGTATATGGCAGAATCTGGTCCAAGTTTGTAAACTTTTGCTCATCCACGAATAGATCCTTTGAACATCCAGGAGTCCAGGACATTCTCGGGTTCTTACAAACTGGTCTTGACCTTCCTTTGTCCATCGGCTCCCTCAGTGTGCAAGTTTCGGCTTTATCAGCTTTCTCCGGTACCACCTGGGCGGTCCATCCTTTGATTCGTCAATTTTTTCGGGGGCCCTTAAGGCTTAAGCCCCAAAGGAAGTCTAGATTCCCCAAATGGGATCTTCCCCTTGTCCTTGATTCTATCTCTGGACTAAGTACGACGGGGCCATCCCCGCTTTCCATCAAGGACTTTTCGGAAAAAGTCGCCTTCCTAGTGGCGGTCACTTCGGCCAAGAGAGTCTCGGAAATTGGGTCCCTGGGCTTCGAAGAACCCTTCCTGACTTTTTTTCCGGACCGAGTGGTTCTCATTCCTATGTTGGGGTCCAATCCGAAGGTAACTTCGGTGTTACATCAGAACCAAGAGATCGTTCTACCTACCTTCAAGTCACCAGGATCTGATGAGGTTCATCCTTTAGATGTTGGGGAAGCTCTGAAAGAATACCTTCTTGTCACTTCCGCCTTCAGGCGTTCGGATCATCTCTTTATACTGCACTCAGGCAGCAACAAGGGGAACAAAGCATCAACCAGGACACTGGCATCCTGGATCGTAAGAACCATACAACAGGCTTATAGGGCTAAGGGCTTGGCTCCTCCTGAAAAGGTGACGGCACACTCTACCAGAGGAATGGCTACTTCGTGGGCGGCGGCCCGGCATGTAGCTCCTGATACCATCTGCAAGGCAGCTTCTTGGGCCTCTATTAATACGTTCATGTCGCATTATTGCATTGAACCTGCTTCCTTATCATCTGTAAACTTTGGTTTGAAAATTCTATCGGCTGATAGATCAAATTAAATATTTTCTGTTTAAAGCATACCCACCCGTGTGGTCGGCTAGTTATTTCCCACACGTAGGCTGCCATGGAGTCTGTCAAGAAAAAGGAAAATTTATTATCAAATACTTACCATAATTTTCCTTTCCTGATGGACTCCATGGCAGACGGAGTTCCCACCCATGAGTCATATGAGTAGGCTAGTTACGGAACACAGTATGGAGTGGTGAGTGTTCATTTATGGGAATGGGGTCCTATAGCATTGGAGAGGAGGCGGGGTTAACCCACACGTAGGCTGCCATGGAGTCCATCAGGAAAGGAAAATTACGGTAAGCATTTGATAATAAATTTTCCTTTTTCTACCACTGGTTTATCGTTTCTTCAGATATCTTTAAAGCGGAGCTACACTGCCCCTGACGTTTTTTTTTCAATGGGGATTGATTAAGAAATTGATTTGTAAATCATTAGCTCACCTGTCCTGTCTGTCTCACTTTTGCCGTTCTGTTTTTTTGTCTAAAAAACACTTTATATAAATTTCCGGGTTCATCCCCATCTTGCGTGTGGGCATTTGAATACTCCAGGGCATTGTCTTCCTGGATTTCTTTCACGCCTCTCTCTAATCTCGCGCATGCGCAGTACACCGTTCATAGGAGCGCCGTCAGCAGCGTCGTGATGACGTCACGTTCGGTTCGAAGTCTCACGCGATCTCGGGCCAGGCAGCCACACTGATTCCTGGGAGCTATGACACAAGCTCCCAGGAGACAGTGCGGGCTAGGGGATATTACGTAATAGCCGTAATATCCCCGCCCATATCCGAGGGACCAAGAACCAGGAAGCGATGGATGCAAAGAAGAAGAACAACTAAAGGTAAGTAAAAAAAAAAATATGCCGTTTCGGATCGAGGAAAGTGAGTATTTTTTTTTTTATTATAGGTTTTAAAAACGGGTGTTGCTCCGCTTTAATAATCTAATTTAAAAAAAAATGCTTTGTTCTACCCTTGATATTATTTTCTATATTGAAAGAGAAGATGCTACCGTCACTCCATGCCCTTGGTCGTCGTGCACTTTTCCAACATGACAATGATCCAAAACACACATCTAAGGCCACTGTTGCATTTCTGAAGAAGAACAAGGTGAAAGTGATTTAGTGGCCAAGATATGTCTCCTGATCTCAACCCAATCGAACACCTATGGGAAATTCTGAAGACACAAGTTGAGCATTATGCCCTGTACACACGATCGGACTTTCCGACGGAAAATGTGCGATCGGATCGTGTTGTCGGAAAATCCGATCGTATGTGGGCTCCATTGGACTTTCAGACACACAAAGTTTGAGAGCTGGATCTAAAATTTTACGACAACAAAATCCGATCGTTTCAATTCCGATCGCGTGTAGAGAAATCCGACACACAAAGTGCCACGCATGCTCAGAATAAATTAAGAGAAGAAAGCTATTGGCTACTGGCCCGTTTATAGTCCCGACGTACGTGTTGTATGTCACCTCGTTCAGAACGATCGGATTTTCTGACAACTTTGTGCAACCGTGTGTATGCAAGACAAGTTTGGCCCAAATTCCGTCGGAGAAAAAATCGGACTGTGTGTGTACAGGGCATTACTCTTCATCCAGCATCCAGGTCGTTCTTGAAGAATGGAAAAAGATAGATGTTGCAATATGTCGCCAACTTGTTAATTCCATGCCTAGAAGACTTGGTGCTGTCCTTACAAATCATGGAGGTCACACAAAATACTATGGAGTAGTTTTTGTTGTGAGGTGTATTCATTTTTGCATCAACTAATTTGAGTAAAATTTAAGATTTCATTATCTAAGTTATATGATTAACCTTATTGTCATGTATTCAGCTAAACAAATGTTCTATAAAACTCAAAATTTTGGAAATTTCATTGAGATATTGATTAAAATCTTACTTTTCAAAAGGGGTGTACTCATTTATGCTGAGCACTGTATATATAAATCCAGTATTCAATATCCAATGGATGTTTTCAAGCACTCTAGGAGGACGAGGTCCATATGGAGTAGGAGGTTGAGGTGGCTGTGGATGTGGCGGTGTAGGTGGAAGCGGCGGTGGAGGAGGACGAGGTAGCCAACACTGGTTCAAAAATACAATGGCTGGGTAAGGCTAGTGGTGATGTGTCGAATTCTGTCCCCCATCGCATAGTGTCCGCCCTGTACTGCGCTTGCTCAGTACGTAGGACAAGGGGATTTCTTTTAACCAAAGATTTTTATTGGATTTTGCAGTTTACATGTGATATCAGAAACAAAATAGAAATAACATGTAGTTACAAGATACAACAGGTAATATATGCAAGTTAATCCCAATAATAACAACGAAAAGCTACCGATATAACCATATATAATGGCCTCAAGGGAGGCATAACCTGTCACCCCGTGAGGGTACAATGTGAGCAGGTTAAGATCAGGTGCAATACAAAGGCAGCTGCCCAGAGACCTTACTGAGGGTCTTGAGAGGTATTTCAACAGCATAAGGAATTGTGTAACTAATAGGTACTATGTGGTCATGTAAACATAGATTACAGACTTAGTGAACTGTGATGGGTAGTCAGGATAGTGTAGTACACTTGTCACCCTAAAACAACAGAGGTGTATTATATTGGTAGTCTAGAACTTGTTGATTAAACCAATGTTACTTCAGGGGGTCAGCATTTCTCCCACTAGATGGACACATAGTTATCATCATTTCATTAGAGATCATAAATGTGAAGAGGCGTAATTGGAAGTTCTCCAGCTCTCCCAATATTTGTGGAAAACTGGAGCTCTTCCATCTTTGTATGCCAAGAGCTTCTCCATTGTGTATTGGTTATTGACACGAGAGATTACTACTGCTATATTGGGTGGTGATGTAGAGCGCCATTCTTTCGCTAGCGCTATGCGGGCTGCAAATAGGATATGTGCCACTAATTTTCTCGTTACAGGGTGGTAACGTTCAATACCAAGGCTAAGTAGTGCTAGAGCCGGGTCAAGCGCAACATTAACAAGGGTAATGTTCTGAATTATAGAAGAAACTTCTTTCCAGAAGTGAGTTATTATTCCACAGCTCCAGAGGGTATGTAGTAAATTACCATGACTTTGACAATTCCTCCAGCAAAGTGGTGTTATGTTTGAATCCATTTTGTGGAGTCGTGCGGGTGTAAGGTGCCATCTATGAAGTATTTTTTGTGCGTTATCCCAATGATCAATACATGCTGAGGATTTATTGTTGATTTTAATTGCTAATTGCCATTGGGCTAGTGTAAAGACCTCCTGTAGTTCTTGCTCCCATTTAGTCATGCTATATAGTTTAGAGTTTAGATACATTGGCTGAAGAAGTTTGTAGAATAGGGAGATCCCTTTCTTCTTAACTGATGCTTTGTTAAGTAAAAAGTCCCAAAGTATTTGGGGGATATCTATCGGCTTAGTGGCTTTGGAAGAGGAGTAATGCTTAATCTGGTACAGTTGAAAATCGTCAAGTGGAGTTCGAGTTTGTATGGGAGACATAGGGAAGTGAATGCCCCTCTGTTTCCAATCACATACGGAGATATTAGGTATAAGGTATTGGTAAGAGGCCAGTGGTGTCTGGATTTTTCTGATGGGAGTGTCAGTGAAGGTTTGCCTTGTGAGAGATGACCATGCAGCAATAGTAGCTTGAACTGTTTGGTATTTAGGCATCTCAGGTTTGTGATGAATACTGGCTGCTATAGCAAGGGCAGGGAGGTCGTGCCCCGGAGTGATGGCGCACTCCAAGTTCGACCATCTATTATCAGATTGGCATGAGAACCAGTATCTCATTTGGTCTAGTAGCGCCGCACGATAGTAAGATTGAGCATTGGGTAGACCTACTCCCCCCAGATGTTTAGGTTTGTATAAATGAGATAAGGCTATGCGCGGTTTTTTCCCCGACCATATAAACGAATTAAGAAGTCTAGACAGTTGGGTAAAGAACGCTTGGGGGATCAGGATAGGTAGGGTTCTGAAGTGATATAATAGTTTAGGTAATATTTGCATTTGGTATGCAGCAATCCTCCCGATCCAGGTAAGCTGGAGTTTAGCAATGTGTTTCATTTCCTCTGCTACTTTAAGTAGTAGGGGGGGAAAGTTATGGGCATATATATTCGCCGAGGAGGAGGATAGCTGTACCCCAAGATATGTAATGGAAGGTGAGTTCCAGTTGCAGGGAAATATTTGTTTCAGTCTTGTCTGGGTCAATGGTGGGATATTCTGTGTTAGTGCGCAGCATTTGCTTGTGTTGATTTTGTAATAGGATATTAATCCAAAGTCTTGTAAGATATTACGCACAGCTGTGATAGAGGTTACTGGTTCAGTGATAGTTAGAATGATATCGTCAGCGAATAAACCTATTTTATGGGTTTCTTTATTAATTTTAATCCCATGTATACTTTCGGACGAACGGATACTTTCTGCAAGAGGTTCTATGACTAGAGAGAATAATATTGGCGACAGTGGGCACCCTTGACGCGTACCATTTGATAGTGGGAATTTGTCAGAGAGAAGACTCGAGTTATAGACTCTAGCTGAGGGGTGAGAGTAGAGGGACATTATGGCGGAGTGGATGGGTCCCGTTATTCCAAATTTAATTAGGGTTTTCGATAGGTATGTCCAGTTAACCCTATCAAATGCCTTTTCGGCGTCTAAGGCTAGAAATGCACAGGGGGTCTTGGTAAGTTCTGTTAAGCGTAGTAAGTTAAGCATCCTTCTTGTACTATCTGGTGCCTGTCTGCCTTTGATCTAGTCCTATAAGAGTGGGGGTGACTAGCATTAGTCTATTGGCCAGTACTTTAGCAAAAATTTTGAGGTCGGAGTTCAATAGTGATATAGTGATAATAGTGATATTGGCCTAAAATTTTGAGGGTGAGAAGGGTCCTTACCTGGCTTGGGAATCGTGACTATAATCGCTTGTAGCATTTCTTCGGGGAATGAGCCTGAGGAAATAGCTATATTAAAAACATCTACTAGTTTAGGTGCGAGGATCGGAAGGAAGGCTTTATAGTATTCGGCTGAAAAGCCATCAGCTCCGGGGGATTTGTGCATGGGGAGGGATTTAATTACTGCGGTCACTTCATCGCAGGTGATAGGGGAATTTAGGTGATGCAGTGTAGTTGTTTCTATAGAGGGTAGATGCACTTTACGGAGGAAATTGACAATTTCCTCCTCTGAGGGCTGGTGAGTAGAGGGGTCTCTCTTAAGATTATAAAGGGAGTCATAATAGTCTCTAAAGGTGTTAGCGATGTCCTTAGGGTTGTAGAATACGGTATTGGTACTATGATGTTGTATTTGGGTGAGATTAGCCCTAGCTTGTCTCTTCTTTAATTGGGAGGCAAGAGTTTTTCCAGCTCTGTTATTTTGCGAGTAAAAGGACAGTTTCATTCTTTTAAAGAATATGTCTTGGTCTCTTTTGAGCTCTTGTCGTAAATCTTCACGACATTGAGTGAGCTGCTGGAGGATGCTAGGGTAGGGTTCTTATGCTGTGCTTCAAGTTCAGCAATGGATTTGTGGAGTTGTGTCATGCGTAGTGATTTTTTTTTTGCGTTCTCTGGAGGCCAGTTGGATAAGAGCTCCTCTAGTATAGGCTTTGTGGGCACACCATATCATAGTGGGGGAGCAGTCTGTGTCATTATTGAAGTGAAAGAATTCTTTTATTTTTCCTTCAATCTCATCTCTGAGTTGGGGATGAGACAGGAGGAACGTGTTGTTGCGCCAAAGGGGTCTGCAGTGCACTTTATTGGTATCAAGAAGTTCAATTGTTATTGGAGCATGGTCTGACCATACAATATTGTGAATATCAGTTTTTACCACATTTTGAAGGGTATGGATATCAGTGAGAAAAAAGTCAATCCTGGAGTAACTATTATGTACAGCAGAATAATAGGAATAGTCCCTCTCGGTGGCCCTGGAACAGCGCCAGGCGTCAAATAGACGTTCTTCATGACACAGAGGGCCCAAACAAGGCCTCTGTGTCAGGGTCACCGAGGAGGAGTCCAGATTCACATTCATAATAGTATTGAAGTCACCACAAATTATCAGGTTACCTTTCTGGATAGACTTAGCTTTAGTTATTACTTTACGTATAAACTTCAAAGGTTTGGCATTAGGAGCATAGAGATTTACTAACGTGTAGGTAGTCCTGTTGATGTCAGCAACCAAGATGATGTATCGGCCATGTGGATCTATATACTCCTGTAATAAGGAAAAGGTTACAGAATCTCTAACAGCAATCATTACACCGTTTTTTTTTGGATCATCATGTGCATGAAAAACATTAGGGAATTTTCTGTGAGTACATTTAGGTGGATTTTTCCTGGCAAAATGTGTCTCTTGTACACATACAATGTCGCAGTTCTTTTCTAAGGCGGATTTCCAAAGCGCCCTCCGTTTGTAGGGGCTGTTGAGGCCTCTCACATTATGCGATAAAATTTTAATGTTCATAGGTAAGTTGCAGGAAAGCAATGTGCTGCCATCTAGTGGAGAAGGTGGGGAGTACATCGAGGGATGTAATGTCATCATACATGTGTGCAAAGAAGTAGGTAATTGCGTGTACTAACAGCAGTACAAAAACAAACTTAAAAGAAAACCAAAAGAAACTAGAACAAGACCTTTGACGGTCAGATGGAGAGCAAGATAAGGGGTTCATCTTGCAAATGTGATCTGGGGGGAAGTAAGTGTTCGGAAACAGCCGAACAGCGGTAGCATATTTGAGCTACAACTTGCATTGGTGAGCATAGTGAAGGCTCTGGGGATAAGTAGAGATTTTTTGGAGAAAGAGAAGTGCGGTCAGAGTCTCATTGTTGTCATATACTCATCTGTTCCTTCTGTCTTGGCGGTGGTAGTTGCGCCGGTCTTGGGTAGGGTCAGGGTCTGCAGCTTCAGCATCCGCAGGGAGAAGTCGCCATTTCCGCAGGAGCTCCAAACCTTTTTCTAAAGAAGAGATGACATGAGGTTGATTATTCCAGTCAAGCAGTAGTTTGGCAGGGAAGCCCCATTTATACAGGATTTTGTGGTTACGCAGGATCTTGGTGATGGGGACCAGATTATGCCTGGCCGACAGTGTGGCTTGAGATAAATCAGCGTACAATGCAATGCCAGCATACGGATCAGGGAGGGAAGGGTGTTGTCTGGAGTAGCGCATGAGCTGGTCTTTCACATGGTAAAAGTGGATTCTTGCGATGACATCTCTGGGGACTTGTTCAGAGAGGAAAGAGGGTTTGGGCAACCTGTGTGCTCTGTCAATTATAACGTCAGCAGGTCCTAGGGCTGGAAGGGCCGTGGTCATTAGCTTTTGAATGTATGCTGTTAGTTCAGCTGGTTTAACCGTCTCAGGCACCCCTCTAAATTTAACATTGTTCCTGCGTGCTCTGTCTTCGATGTCGGCCATTTTGAGGCGCATCGCTTTAAGTTCATCCTCAACAGTGAAGTGAGCATCCACCATTTCATTGTGTGCAATAGTAAAGTCCTCCATTTTGTGTTCAACATAGGTTATTCTGTTACTGAGTGCTGACATTTCTGTTTTGGTGGAGTGCATAAAAGACACCATGTCTTGTTGTAGGGCCCCCCTTAGTGTTTGCAGCATTTCTTTCATAGTGGTATCTATGATGGGTTGGCCTGAGGTAGGGAAGACATCTAGTTGCTGGGCATATGAGGAGGATTCCTCCATTGAGTCCTCATTTGGGTCTGTGTCAGCTATGTGAATCCCCTCTGCTAGCAGCTTCCTTTTCTGCTTGACTGGGCTGATAAACGGGGATGTTGGCAGTGGGGATGCATCAGGACGGGACTCACCCTCAGATGGTAGCTGATTGCAGTGATGCAGGGTGGATAGAGTTGAGCAGGCCGCAGCCTGTCTGTTCTCGCGGGCGCCATCTTGGATCCGTGTAGCGGCCGCTGGAGGAAAGAATTCTGTCAGTTTCCTCGGTCCATCTCGTTCCTTCCGCTTGGCCATGGTAACCGGAGTGCTCCTGGTATGTTCCCCTGGCATATGAGCTGGTTTTAGGGGTTGTAAACTCGCTGTGAGCCGCTGTGTATGTACAGCTGTGTCAGAGCACTCTCCTCAGCCGTCCATGCGCTCTGGCCGCCGGCTCCGCCCCCGACAAGGGGATTTCTAAACTCTCCGAAGATGATGCGTGGTGACTCCAGGTTCAAGCCACATCATCCGAGGTTGAAGCCTAGCCAAGCGAGCCCGTGAGGGGCCCTGTTACTATGTGCTACCGTATGTCCACTTGGATGGTCGGGCTTGAACCTGCACTCACTGCGCAGGTGGCGTACACCTTTGGAGATTTTGTGAATCTCCTTGTCCTCCGTACTGCGCAAGCACTGCGCCTGCGCCTGCGCAGTAAGTGGCCGGACACCATCCGATGGCCAGACAGTTTTTGTCAGAACACCGGTATATGTGTCTATTCTGCACAAGGTACGGACAAGTCCTGTGGAATCCATGCCTGGTTCATTTTAATGAACGTGAGCTTGTCCACATTGGCTCTGGACAGGCGGCTGCGCTTGTCTGTGATAACGCCCCCCCTGCCGTGCTAAATACATGTTCAGATAATACACTGGCTGCAGGGCAGGCCAGCACCTCCAAGGGGTAAAGGGCAAGCTCAGGCCATGTGCCCAATTTGGAGACCCAGAAGTTGAAAGGGACAGACCCGTCATTCAGTACGTGTAGGCGTGTGCACACATACTGTTCCACCATGTTGGTGAAATGCTGCCTCCTGCTAAGACGTTCCATGTCAGCTGGTGGTGCTGGTTGTTGTGGCCTGCTGACAAAGCTTTTCCACATTTCGGCCATGCTAACCCTGCCTTCCGAGGTGCTGGCGGTTCCCCCGACTGCGTTGGTAACCTCTTCCTCCTCCTCTGCCTTCGCCTTGTGCTTCCATCAGTAATGCCATCAGCAGCGCATCTACCAGCGTGCGCTTGTACTCGTGCATCTTACGATCACGCTCCAGTGAGGTAATTAAGGACGGCACATTGTCCTTGTAACGGGGATCCAGCAGGGTGGCCACCCAGTAATCAGCACCAGTTAAAATGTGGGAAACTCGGCGGTCGTTGCGGAGACACTGCAGCATGTAATCGCTCATGTGTGCCAGGCTGCCCAGAGGCAACGAAAAGCTGTCCTCTGTGGGAGGTGTATCGTCTGTGTCCTCTGTATCCCCCAGTCACGCACCAGTGATGGACATGAGCTGGTCTGGGTGCCACCCTGCTGTGAACATGGTTTCTCCTCCTTATCCTCCACCTCGTCATCCTCCAGAACTGTGCCCTTGCTGCCGGACAATTGTGTACCTGGCACTTGTTGGTGCAGGAACCCACCTTCGTAGCCACTTGTGAATGACTGCCCTGAAAGCCTTGGAAATTATCCCTCTTCCTCCTCCTCCTCCTGTGCCACATCCTCATCAGGAGACTGGGTGGGAGACAATGTGAAGGAACCGGAGGCACTGTCAGCAACCCAATCTACTATCGCCTGTACTTGTCCTGGCCTCAACATTCGTACAGCCTTATTAGGCGCGCCGAAATAGCGCTGCAGGCTCTGTCGCCTACTCGCACCTGAGGAAGGTGTTTCACTAGTGCGTGTAGCTGGCACAGATCGACCACGTCCTCTCCCTGCAACAGGAGCTCCACCAGCAGCACCACGACCGGCGCCACGTCCCTTTTTTGACGATCTCCTCATATTTTCAAAATTTATGATCTCGCCCTAAATGGGTGTTTTTGCAATAGCAGAATACACCCACAGTATGTAAAGCGTGTATCTCAAAAACTGCTAAACTGCAGAAAATGCTATGGAAGAAAAAAAAATTTTCACTACAATTTTTTTTTTTGGGATAGCACAATAGAAGAAATATTGATCGATTGTATGTCCCACTCCTGCACACATGCAGAAAACACTGAAAGATTTTATTTTTTTGCAATAGCAGAATACACCCACAGTGTGTAAAGCGTGTATGAAAATGCAGAAAATGCTACGGGGAAAAAAAAATTTTCACTACAATTTTTTTTGGGATAGCATAATAGAAGAAATATCGATCGATTGTATGTCACACTCCTGCACACATGCAGAAAACACAGCAATATTTTTTTTTTTGCAATGTTTTTGCAATAGCAGAATACACTCAGAGTATGGTGTATCTCTTAGTAAAATATGCAGTGATGGTGCACTGAGCTTGCAGATAAAAGTTATATTTTGTCTGGCACTGGCCTCATGGCACTGTTAAAAGACTGTGCACTGCACCCCAGCCAGGGTACAATTAATTAAGGAATCTGGTGAATAATTCTCTCTCACTCTTTCCCTCAATAAAGACACTCTCTAGTCTCTACTAGCTATGTAGATCGCTCACTGACTATTACTAATTTGAAGATATTTCAGAATACACCCAGAGTATGGTGTATCTCTTAGTAAACTATGCAGTGATGGTGCACTGAGCTTGCAGATAAAAGTTATATTTTGTCTGGCACTGGCCTCATGGCACTGTTAAAAGACTGTGCATTGCACCCCAGCCAGGGTACAATTGATTTAGGAATTCTGGTGAATAATTCTCTCCCCCTCTTTCCCTCAATAAAGACACTCTCTAGTCTCTAGCCTCGTAGATCGCTCACTGACTATTACTAATTTGAAGATATTTCAGGAATGTGGACTGACCGACTCCTATCAGACTAACTGCTATCATGAAATTCTCTCTTAGCAGCCAGGAACCTGTCTACAGCAGAGTGACGCGCTGTGCTGTGTGCCTGTACCTTATATAGAGGCTGGGTCACATGCTGCACTGGCCAATCACAGCCATGCCATTGGTAGGCATGGCTGTGATGGCTTCTAAGGGCACACTAGTGAAACTAACGTGGATTGGCTGCCCTGCAGCTTGTAAAAGGCGCCAATACACCGGACCCGAACCCGAACATACAGGCAATAGTTTGGGTTCGGGTCCAGGACCCGGACACCCAAAAGTCCGGTACGGACCCAAACTTTACAGTTCGGGTTCGCTCAACCCTATCCACCACCAATTGTTAACAAGGAAGCTTTTTAATACAGAATCAACATGCAATGTTTCTTCTGTATTAAAGTATTCTTACTTGCCTGTTAGCAATGTACACTGAGCTGCACATGCGTGGGCACTCCTAACCCTCTTGAATTGAATTGTATTGTAACTGTACTATCTGTCATTATAAATGCAAACCATTGGCACTTTTAAAACCTGCCTATTATTAATAATCATCTTGTTCCAGCCAATCATAATAGGTGAAGATCAGAAAGTGGAAGAAGACCCTCCAACGATGTCAGCGGTAAAAATGTGCATGACCAAAAAAAATTGTTTTGTTTCGTTTTGATTAGATTCTTTAAGCTAGTTATTTAATTTTGTTAAATTCAGTTGATTCGTTCAATTCATTTTCGGGATTCATATTCAGAATTCGTAATCGGAATCCGTTTTTGTCTTTAAAGTTACCGAATCGATACATTTTGAATCGGTCGAATCGATACATTTTGAATCGGTCAAATCGAAAATGTTATATATTTTTTTTATTCTAATGCGGCAAAGTAATCAAAAAACCCCCAAAGATTTTAATGAAATGATTACAAGGACTTCAATACCGCCCACCGCATATATACTGTGGCAGGGCGGCTCTATTGCATGAAACAACGTATCTGTACGTTGTTTTGTGCACTAGATACTGTGGGTACACGCGTGCCCGCTGCACGGAGGGGGAGCCAATCAGTCACACCAAGTTTGAAGATGGTTCAGTTGTGGGTGTATTGATCCAGAGCAGGTGAGCTGAAAATACAGTACAATACCCCCCAACTAATAAACACAGACACAGTAACAAAATAACCTGCTCTAGAAAGCAGATAGAACAGTACCCTAGTTACCACATAAAATCTTGCAGCTGGCCGTAGTTTGGGGATCCCCACTCTAGACTTCTAACCTACTGGTATGTAGGTATGTAGGTATGTAATATTTTTACCCTAGAAGAATTCATTTTCTGGTCTTCAGGAACGTTTTCTTAAAATAATTATACCTACAGTTTGCAGTACATTAGACGGAATTATATTTTAAAGTGTTTGTAAAGGTTTGTTTAAAAAATAAATAAATAAAAAACATGTCATACTTACCTCCACTGTGCAGTTGGTTTTGCACAGAGTGGCCCTCCTTTTCTGGGGTCCCTCCATGGCGCTCCTAGCTCCTCCTCTTCTCGAGTGCCCCGTCGGAGAAGCGCTCTCCTTCGTGGACACCCAAAGCATGACCTGCTGCTGCGCCTGTAGACATAGACAGCAGGACTCGGCTCCGCCCCCTGGCACCCGTGTCATTCAATTTGATTGACAGCAGTGGGAGCCAATGGCTCAGCTGCTATCATCTATCCAATCAAGAGCCAAGACATTGGCCAGAGAGGGTGTGCGCATTTTCGGGAGTTGGTACAAATGGGCTCAGGTGAGTAAAACGGGGGAGCTGGGGGGCTGGTGCTCTACAATACATTTTTTACCTCAATGCATAGAATGCAATAAGGTGAAAACCGGCGAGGGTTTTAACCCCTTTAAGTATAGGTGTAGCACCCTCTAGAGTTCCTTTTGTTTAGTGTAGGTAAATTTGTGCAGGTTTGGCTGGCAGCCAAGCCTGTCTGTGTTTTTCCTGGGTTAGGCAGAGATCCAGGGAGAGCTGGATGACTCACAGGCAGCATCACTGAGACCTCCCCCTATTTCTAGAATGTACTGAAACCTTCTAGAAAGATGGGAGGGGACGTAAAGTGAAGCTGCCTAGAGTATTCTGAGGGCCTTGACCAATCCCCAATTTAGGTTGGCAGGGGACAGGCCCCGTAAAATACTCTGGGTTAGCCCAGCTGGGGAGGAGCTGGTATCGTGTTGAAGCTGGAGATGGAGTGTTAGGCTGTCATGGCCTTTGAGGGAGCTCCCCAGTCTGGGGGGGTGGTGACCTTGGGCCTGGGCTCAGAAGCAACCGGACCTTCCCAAAACCATGGAGGTGTCCTGACCAGGACGCACTGGGAGCAAGGATACGACAGCAGGAGAACACTGCTGGGCAAGTCTCTAGGAGCAACAGGAACAGCCAAGAGGGCTGGTGAGTGACACACAGTATGGAGGATTGGGAGGCATGTCTGAGAGGACTGGGATGGAGCAGTCTGGGGCAGATGGAGAGCCAGTCAGGAGGACTGTGATGGCACGGGCAGTGGAAAGAGGCAGCTGCAGCCAGGAGGGCTGTCAGGGACTAAAGTGGTGGCACTGGGAGCAGTAGCCACATGTAGGACAGCTAGCACTAAGGACTACCATTTTTTTTGCTACATCATAGGGGCCCTCGGTCCCTGCCTGCAAAGGGCATTTGCTTTCGGTCTGACAGAGCCAGTGTCAGATCCCCACATCAGTGCTAGCTGGTCCTGGAAGTGATAGTCTGCAAGCAAGTGTATGTGCTGGAGGTCGAGGAGAAGAGGATATATATATATATATATATATATATATATATATATATATACATACTGGAGTGTATATAGTTAAGTCCCTATCAATTTCCTTCAATCAAGCACCCTATCCCCATCCAAATTCTAATCCCCTAACACTTTGTGTGTCTGGAAAATCATGTGCCTGGCTGTGCAGGGTGGCAGACGAACCACATTCACCAGCGGCCCCTACAGGGTTAGTGCTACATAGGAATAAATATTATGGTATGCCTGGCATATGTGACACCCTAGGCAGATTTTTTACACCCTCCTGTTCAGTACAGCAACATTTTTTAGGAATAATCTTAAAATTAAACGAATAATATGGACAGAAAAAAAAACTCTCATGTCTCCTAACATTAGTGGTCAGTGTAGAACTGCCCCATTGCATTTATGGTCAGATGATAGGATATCAATTTGCCATTGCAAACGGCTCAAGGATTCCTTAGCAACCATAGTGTTCCATGGCACCCTGGTCAAGAAAAGCTTTATTAGACTTTTAACAAGAGAACTAACAAAATAAAAATAGCAGGGGTATTGGAATGTAAAACAAAACCAATCTACAATTACGCTTTAAGTCATCTATTTTCTTTTTATTGTTGCAGCCATTTGTTAAAGAGTATGTAGAGGTACTTTTTTTGTTAAGCCACGTACACACGATCTGACTTTTCGGCCGAATTATCTGGCGGACTAAGTCCGCAGGACAATTCGCCGGACTTTCCAGCGGAGGACTTTCCGAACGTGTGGCTTGCCCACACACGCCTGGACTTTTCCGGCGGACTTTTTCCGGCGGACAATCCGCCAGAGTTTTGGCGAAAGTCCGCGGGACTTTTGAAATGAACGGACTTGCCCACACACAGAGGAAAGTCCGTTCATTTAGAACGTGACTCCAGGTAGACGGGAATAGCGAAGGAAGTGAATGCCGCCGCCTCGATCAGCGAGATTGACACCTCGCTAGCCCCGTCACCTGGTATGGATTTAAAGGGGAATCTCTACGCCGAAAAACCGGCGTGGGGGTCCCCCCAAATCCATATCAGACCCTTATCCGAGTACGGAGCCCTGGCGGTCAGGAAAGGGGGTGGGGACGAGCGAGCGCCCCCCCTTCCTGAGCCATACCAGGCCGCGTGCCCTCAACATGGGGGGTGCCCAACGGCCAGGGTTGTCGGGAAGAGGCCCTTGTCCTCAAACATGGGGACAAGGTGCTTTGGGGGGGGGGGCCTCAGGGCCCCCCTTTGCCCAGGGCACCCCCCATGTTGAGGGCACCCGGCCTGGTACGGCTCATGAGGGGGGGCGCTAGCTCGTCCCCACCCCCTTTCCTGACCAGCCGGGCTCCGTGCTCGGATAAAAGTCTGATATAGATTTGGGGGGACCCCACGCCGTTTTTTTCGGCGTAGGGATTCCCCTTTAAATCCATACCACGGGGCTAGCGAGGTGTCAATGTCGCCGATCGAGGCGGCGGCATTCACTTCCTTTGCTAGTCCTGTCTATCTGGAGTCACGTTCTAAATGAACGGACTTTCCTCCGTGTGTGAGGCAAGTACTTTCATTTCAAAAGTCCCGCGGGATTGTCCGCCGGACTGCCGAGTCCGGCGGACAATTTTAAGTCAAAACTTCAAACTAGGTCCGCCGAACTTTTGGGAAGAAAAAGTCCGCCGGAGCCCCACACACGGTCGGAATTTCCGGCGGACTCTAGTCCATCGGACAATCCCGCCGGAAAGTCTGATCGTGTGTATGCGGCATTAGTGTTGAAAATAGTTGGAAACTGTTAAACCCCTTTTCAAGTTTTTTTTTTTTGCACTCTGTGCCCTGCTGAGATTTTTCTTCACTTCCTTCCTGGAGGCCCAACAGGAAGTGAGAGGAAATCTCCCCAAAGTGAGAGGAATTCCCATCTTAGACTGTCATCTTCATAACCTTTGTCCCTATTAGAAGATTTCCCCTCATGCCTTGCCTTCATGACAACTGTACAATTTAGGATTTTCGCCAAACTTTCAGTCTCAGAATAAAGTCATCAGAAAAAATAGAGGGGCGAATTTACCCAGCAGGGACAAAGGCAGCAATAAGAACTTGACAGAGGGTCTAACTCTTCCTCTCTCTACCCAAAATGAAATGTTTTGCCTTTACATACACTTTAATGATATTCACATTTGTAGACATGTGTAAATGGAAGAGTCTTTTCCTCCTGAATACTTCACACACTATCTGAATGACTGGGAATGTGGTAACGGTTGGCCTGTGTCTGTGATTACACAAAAAAGTGTCCCTAGTTTCCATCTCAGAAAGATGTGGCCCAGAGAAGATTGGCAAGAGAAGATAACACCAACGTACAATACGTACAATAGTTATTGTTTTTTCTTCAAATTTGGACTGTAAAATACATATATTTATAGATTTTTTTGTAATGTTAACTTCATTTACTTTAGTGTGCACGTTACTAGCATAATTTTGAAAATCAGTTGTATGAAATATTATATTAAAAGCTACTGTCCCCAAGAAAAAGCTGAGCAAAACAGTTAAGTGACAAAAAACTGATATATTTGACTTACGTATTAGTCTCACACATGCCTTTCCATGGCTGCTAACCTCTTGCAGCTCCTGAAAACGATACCCAAACTTTAGAAAAGAACGTGTGTGATATGTTCTACTCACCAGGACCCAGACATGAAAGAATGGCTGAAAAAATCGCCTGCCCATTAAACAGCTATGTGCAGGAAACCTATTAGCATTTTTGGCAGTGGTTCAAATTACAGTGGCAGGAGGGTAAAAGAAAGATTATTCAGAAAGAGTGGCACACTTCACATTCCACCTGGGGTCTCGTATACGGGACAGGGGGGAACTGGAGCTGTGAGATCAGGTGCCTTTGCTATAGAGAAAACTAAGATTGTTTTTCTACTTTCTGCTTTACCAAATGAATAATTGTTCCATTTAAAGGTTTTTACTCATTATTTATTTTTTGCGCATTGTAAAGAGTCAGTGCGTGCCTAGATATAGATTATAGTACTTCATTTTCCCATCGCACACATTCCTGGATGCACTCTCGGATTTGGGTGCTGCAGCAACAACCAGCTGGATACTGGTTCAAGTCACGGTGAAGGTATTTGCCAGCACACCATGGAACGACACAAATAGCGTCCAAAAGGGTGATTTATTGCATGATCACAACACAAGGATAGTGCAACGTTTCGGAGCCGCGCAGGGCCCCTTCGTCAGGCATGTGCTCACATGCCTGACGAAGGGGCCCTGCATGGCTCCGAAACTTTGCACTATCCTTGTGTTGTGATCATGCAATAAATCACCCTTTTATATATAGATTATAGCCCCCTCCAAATATTAGAACCCCTTACCTTGTTAAGGGGAGCAACTATGATTATTCTTATGAACATCAGGTTGCTTAATGACTAACCATTGGCTCAATGATGTCCCACCATCTGAGCCAAATGAACTTCATATATGCCCGTTGTTTTTTTCAACTGGTTAATTAACAGCAATATGGCAACCTTCTATGCTGCTACTGGGGCATAAGGTGGTAACAAAGGAGATATCAAGGGCCACTGCCGGCAGTGGCCCTTGATATCTCCTTTATTACCATCTGGAGTCTGTTTGTCAGTCAACTAATTGCTGTTATCTGGAGATCATTTGTATTGCAAATTTTTTGTGAGTAGTATGTTTTATCTAATTTTTAATAAAAAATACATTTAAGGATAATGCACAAGGCTGGTGCGCCATCTTTTTCTTCTTTTCTTTCAGGAATGAGTCTTAGGTTCCAGTTGATCTTTCAAGTATGCCAAGCACAAGAACAGGTGAGAACCACTGCCAATAAAAGTCCCTCTCTAGGCAGAACCATGTATGGTAAGACACTCATTGTCTCTGTAGAGTTCTTAAAAATAAATTAACCACATTATCAAATGCCAGAGCTTCCGTCGTTCCCTGAGGTTCAGGCCTTTGACAGTTTCTCAGGGGTTGGCTGAGCACAGCAAATCAACAGAGCCTATTCATCCTTGGTCAGAAGTTAATAGTCTTTGTACATTTAGTCCTAGGATTAAAACATTTCTACAGGGATACAGAACTTGATTTGAAGACAAAGAACGGCAACACATGATTTTAACATTAATTCCCCAGCCTTCCCCATAGGCTTAGTTCCCACTAGTACATTGCGGAACCGCAACATACAGGGATATACAATGTAATACTGACATATAATCACACACATAGGTTGGACTTGATGGACTTTTATCTTTTTTTCAACCTCACCTACTATGTAACTATATGCATGCAACATCGTGTGCTTTCCTGCAATGCACAAAAATGTGCTTCTCCCCTGCAGACATGCAACAGTGCCATCAATATTTAATGGCACCCCCATGCATCTTGCTAACACCTGCGTTTTGATGCGGCACAATTTTTAAAATAGTGCAGGCAACTTTTTGTGCATTTCTTGCACATTGGGCAACCTATTGAAATGGGCTGCCCAGCTCAATGTTCTTGTCCTATATTGACCATGTTTTGATATTCACTCAGGAGTTTATTGTACTCTTTGTTTTCAATAGACAGTTTGAATAAGAAATGAGCTGCCCTAAACGAGATGTGGGAGAACACGAGGAAATGTGCAAATAGCTGAGTGTGAACACGCATGTGAACAGCGCCTTAGCATCATTACATAGCAAGAGAAACCCTAGGGTTTGGATTTTCAGGAAATAGCAAGTACAAATGTAAGGAGCAATTTTTAAAGCTGAAGTCCAGGAATGATGTGTATTGCATAGTCCATAGTGGTCTAGCTTTGCACAATGTAAGTATGCATATCTCATACCTGATGGGCTGCTGGGGAATCTGAAAACCACAGCAGGAGATGGTGCTACTGCAGTGATAGCTGTGATCTTATGGATCCTGCTGGGGTTCTGCGGCCTCCCCTTTACACACTGACCTTACGGGGTCGCTCACTCGTCATTGCTGGCACAAGCTGGAGATTGTGATATCACCGCCCCTTCTCTCCTCTTTGTCCATGTCAGGGCTCGGCTCAGCCCTTCCTTCTCTGAGCTGGCCACTCAGCTGTCGTCTAATTGCCAGCTCCTATCTCTCCACAGGTACCCAGTTGTTGATGATATCCTGCTCGTAAATCCTGCCTACTAAAGCCGTCCAGCCCAGAAGATCTCTGCCTTTACCTTGGTCAACATCACAGAGATGCTCTCCTGCATTCCTGTTAAAACACTTGTTTGGCTGAAATCCCTTCTGGTTCCAGATCCTGCTTGCTGTTTTACAACGCTTATCTCCGGCTCCCTGACATTTGGCTTGTCTGACTGTCCGTTCCAGTTCCTGAACTATGGCTATGTTTTGACTACATTTGTTCTATTTACTTTTATTATTAAACAAGTGTGATTTAACTGTACTTCTGTCGCAGCTTGATTTCATGGTTTCTGACAGTCCAATCAGAGAATACCTTGCATTCATTGAGAAAAAAAAACAAGACATCCTATGAATTGGGGCTAAGAAAGAAAACTCCCTGTGTTCTGCTCACACAGAACCCAAGCAAGACCTGGAAGATCACTATTATAGCAATTTCCAGCTTCTATAATGGCTTCTCAAGTATGAGCAATAGGCCTACTAAGCTCGACAAGCTCGATGTAAGTATGGAATACAAATCATTGCCAGATTTCAATTTAAAATATTTTTAAGTTATGCTATATGAATAGGGACATGTATTGTGTTACCCCAATTTAGTTGCAAAAGTGGAAATACTCTTTAGTAGAAGTGCTCTCTGGGTTGATTTACTAAAATTGGAGAATGGAAAATCTGGTGCAGGTCTACAAAGAAAACAATGAGCTTCCAGTTTTTTTTTGTTGTCAAAGCTTAATTGAACAAGCTGAAGTTAGAAGCTGATTGGCTACCATGCACAGCTGCGCCAGATTTTACATTCTCCAGTTTTAGTAAATGAATCCCTCTGTGTACCATTGTGGAGATTTCCCTTCACTTCTTGTCCCGTAGAGGCAACAGAAGTGAAAGGAAATTCCTGCAAAGTGTGGGAAATCCCCTCTTACCCTGTTACCCCGAAAATAAGACCTAGCGTGATTGTCGCGTTGGCTGCAATATAAGCCCTACCCCCCAAATAAGCCCTATTTAAAGTCCTTGTAGGTCTTATTTTCAGGGTAGGGCTTATTTTCGGGGAAACAGGGTAGTGCTTATTTGGGGGGTAGGGCTTATATTGCAGCCATCACCGACAATCACGCCAGGTCTTATTTTCGGGAAAACAGGGTAGTTGTTAGAGTAAGTATCTCCATTGGAAGATTTTCCCTCACTTCCTGTTTTGGTAACTGTAACATTTTGGATTTCTCCTTCACTTTGTGTCCTACTGAACGTGGTCATCAGAACAAATAGAGAGGACCAATCTCCTCAGATGGAAACAGACAATAATAAAGAAAAATCTTACTGGGTTCTAACCCCTTCCCCTCTTTGACATTCTTAAAGCGGAACTTCTGCATAGCTCCCAACTGTCCCTGATTTCGAGGACTGTCCCTGATTTGGAGCAATGTCCCTCTGTCCCTCTTTCCCCCTCATTTGTCCCTCATTTTGGTCTGATCTATATAGTTGTATATAAAATGCACTTTTTATGTTTCAAAAAAGTGTTTCCCAGTGCTAAACATTTCATCCAAATTCTAAATTGGTGCATTTGTAAATTTTAAAAGCCAATATAAAGGAATAGTAGTGGTAAAAAAAAGCTCTTGTTGATTTAATTAACCTTTTTTTTGGTTAATTCGCCTTTTAGAGGGTGTAGCAGGGGGTGTGTCCTATGCCTACATACGTTTGCTAGTAGGTGTCCCTCATTCCCATCTCAAAATGTTGGGAGGTATGACTTCCATTATTTTTTCATCTTTCCATCTAATAAATCTTCTGCCCTTGTTGTTTTAACTTTGCATAGTAAAACATTTTGTTTCTGCCAGAAATATCTTATACAGCCCACTTCCTGTTTCTTGTATGGTAAAAAGCCTAGGCTTATGACATCATGCACAGCTCTCTCTCTCACTCTCATGAGAGTTTGCCAGGAAGGGAGGGGGGATGAGTCATAAGAGGCCCAATGAGAGCTGCAGGTGTGTCTGTGTAAATCCAGGAATTTAACAGGCAGCACCTTCAGCTGCCCACAGTTAAAATGGTTGCAGCCAGACTCAGTGGAGGGAGATTTCTGCAGCATATTTGGCAAGTACAGAATCACAGTATATATAAAATAATATGATGCAAAGTGGTTGGAGGGAAGCTTCAGAATGGTAAAGATGTTTTTATTACAAATGATGTCAGTAGACTGCAGTTCCTCTTTAAATTGAAGAATTGCCTTCTTGATGTCCTGGGGGCCCTACAGTCCCCAGTTCACATTAATCCTTGCTACGTACACTATATGTTTATGCTGGAAAGATGATATTCCTCACCTGGAACAGAAAATCCTCTCCATTCCTATCAGAATGGAAACAGCTTATAAATACCGCCCTTCCATTATAAAAACTGACTTATGAATTCAGAAATAAACCTCTGTCTTTTGAAAAAATATGGTACCCTGGCTTCACTCTACCCATACCATTTCTGACTTGACTACCGGGGATGAAGGTTCATGATAAATCAGTCTTTTTGTAAATCCCTTATGTTCCTTACCCAAAGCACTATATACTGTGCAAGTTATGCTTATTTTGTATTACTGCTACCTGCTGCCAGATAATAATGCATCAATGAACAAACAGAGGCCAACTTTGTTGTTTTTTGATAATAAAAATAATATTTAAGGATAAAATAAAACTTTACCAAACAAACATATAAATAACGGTGATAACTTTGCTTTAGGCCCCTTTCACACTGGGGCGGTTTTCAGGCGGTACAGCGCTAAAAATAGCGCCTGTACACCGCCTGAAAAAACCGGCCCCATTCACTCCAGTGTGAAAGCCGTCGGCTTTCACACTGGAGCGGTGCGCTAGCAGGACGGTAAAAAAAGTCCTGCTAGCTGCATCTTTGGAGCGGTATAGGAGCGGTGTATTTACCGCTCCTATACCGCTCATTCCCATTGAAATCAATGGGAAACCGCGGGGATACCGCCCGCAACCGCCGCTGCAGCGGCGCTTTGCAGAGGTTTTTAACCCTTTTGCGGCCGCTAGCGGGGGTTAAAACCACCCCGCTAGCGGCCTATTTCATGTTGGTGAGTTTTGTGTTATTCCTATGGGTCATCGTTACTCTTGTCGTCCGTAGGGCTCTAGACCATAACTTTGCTTTAGAGACTTTTCAACTTTACTGGAATTTTTACTAGACAATCTGAGAAGAACTGTTGTCATACCTCACAACGTTTTGAGATGGGAATGAGGGACACCTATCAGAAAAAGTATGAAGGAATAGGACACACCCCCTGCCACACCCCCTTAAAGGGGAATTGTAAACAAACAAGATTGGTTAAACCCACAAGTGCTTTTTTTACCACTACTATTCCTTTATATTGGCTTTTGGAACTTTACAAATGCAGCAATTTGGAAATCAGATGAAAGGTTTAGTGCTGCAGAACACTTGTTCATAGATAAAAAGTGCATTTTATAAACATCTATATAGATCAGACCAAAAGGAGGGACAAATGAGAAGGGAAAAAGGGACAGAGGGACATTGCTCCAAATCATGGACAGTTGGGAGCTATGTGTTGTGGTTTGATATCCTGTGTAATGTAATTGCATAATGCATGTACACTCACTGGCCACTTTATTAGGTACAACTTGCTTGTACCGGGTTGGACCCCCTTTTGCCCTCAGAACTGCCTTATTTCTTCATGGCATAGATTCAACAAGGTGTTGGAAACATTCCTTAGAGATCTAGGTCCATATTGACATGATAACATCACGCAGTTGCTGCTGATTTATCGACTGCACATCCATGATGCAAATCTCCACCACATCCCAAATGTGCTCTACTGGATTGAGATCTGGTGACTGTGGAGGCCTTTGGAGTACAGAGACCTCATCATCATGTTCAAGAAACCAGTGGTGAGATGATTTGACCTTTGTGACATGGTGTATTATCTGCTGGAAGTAGTCATCAGAAGAACACTGTAGTCTTAAAGGGATGGACATGGTCCGCAACAATACTCAGGTAGGCCATGGTGTTAAATGATGCTCAATTGGTACTAAGGGGCCCAAAGCAGTGGTGGCTGGTGATCAAAATTTTTGGGGGGGGCGCAAACAAACTGAAAAATTCTGAAAAAAAACCCCATAATTTTCAGCCTCACTGTGCCCATCAAAAGCAGGCACTGTGCCATCAAATGCAGCCAATGTGCCATCAAACGTCGCCACTGTGCCCATCAAATGCTGCCACTGTGCCCATCAAATGCTGCCACTGTGCAATCAAATGCTGCCACTGTGCCCATAAAACGCTGCCACTGTGCCCATCAAACGATGCCACTGTGCCCATCAAAACGCTGCCACTGTGCCATCAAATGCAGCCACTGTGCCCATCAAGCGCTGCCACTGTGCCATTAAACACTGCCACTGTGCCCATCAAACGCTCCCACTGTGCCATCAAATTCTGCCACTGTGCTCATCAAATGCTGCCACTGTGCCATCAAATGCTCCCACTGTGCCATCAAATGCTGCCACTGTGCCCATCAAATGCTGCCACTGCCCCCTGCTGTCTGCTCCACACTTACCATGTCTTGGTGGGGCGGGGGGGACATTAGCGGGCGGTGTTCTCCATGCTCCTCCATGTCCTCGATGTCTTCTCCCATCCTCTCCTATGATTGGACGCCTGATAGGCGTCTAATCACAGGTTACAGGTAAGAGGTGACAGTTAACAGACCCGAGCACCCATTCTCCTCTGACATCAACAAGACATTTTCATCCACACAACTGCCACTCACTGGATATTTTTTCTTTTTTGGATTTTCCAGTATATCAGCAGTTTCTGGCACCAACAACCATGCCATGTTCAAAGTCACTTAAATCTTCTTTCTTCCCTATTCTGATGCTCAGTTTGAACTTCAGCAAGTCATCTTCACCACATTTAGATGTGTAAATGCATTAAGTTGCTGCCATGTGATTGGCTGATTAGCAGTTTGTGTTACCAAGCAATTAAACAGGTGTACCTAATAAAGTGGTCGTTGAATGTATGTTTGTGTCTGGGTATACCTATTTGTCTTATCAATGAGGCGTTAACATGTTGAAACCATGTTTAGGCTTCTAGTCCACCTCAGCAGTGTCTGGAATGCTGGGATTTGAAGTTTCACAGAAGTAGTAGATGTGACGTACAGTGCCTTGAAAAAGTATTCATACCCCTTGACATTTTCCATATTTTGTCATGTTACAACCAAAAAGGTAAATGTATTTTATTGGGATTTTATGTGATAGACCAACACAAAGTTGCACATAATTGTGAGGCAGAAGGAAAACGATAAATGTTTTTCAAAACTTTTTACAAATAAAAATGTAAAAAGTGTGCTTTGCACATCCAGACAGTGACATTTTTGCCCATTCTTCTTTGCAAAATAGCCCAAGCTCTGTCAGATTGGATGGAAAGTGTCTGTGAACAGAAAGTCTTGCCACAGATTCTCAATTGGATTTAAGTCTGGAATTTGACTGGGTCATTCTAACACATGAATATGCTTTGATCTAAACCAGGGGTGCCCAACCTTTTGAAGAGCGAGGGGCCACTTAAGTGACTTGGTAACCGGTCGCGGGCCACAATGAGCGGAGCAGTTGGATGGCATGTCCATGTCTGCTCTGCATATGCAGAGTGGACACTGACACAGCCCACTATACTTTTTAGCGGATCATATTGGAGGTAGGACACAAGTCGGTTTATGTCTGCCACTTCTTAGAGGTGAATGGAGGGTCCAATTGGTCGGACTGTCGGACTGACTGTGTGAAAGGGGCCCAATGCTGCTTTCACACTGATGCACTGCAGTTTACCTGCATCGGGTGCAACGCAGTGTACCTTTGGCTTTTCTGAACTTTGCAATACACTTGTATTATATTCTGCAGGTTTGGTGCACTTACAGAAAGCTCACCAAACTTGCAGGTAAAACAGAAGTCTATGGCTCAGTGCAGGTAACCTGCAGGTAAACTGCTCTTCACCTGCGGATCAGTTTTAAAGCAGCCCAGTAACCACTGCAGAAAAGGTATGCCCATATATAAACTGATTTTAGTAATAAACTGACCTTTAATAACAGTATTCTATTCTATTCCATCCCAGAGCTGGAGGTTGCGGGCCACATCAGAGGGATCCGCGGGCCACATGTGGCCCCCGGGCCACTGGTTGGGCACCCCTGATCTAAACCATTCTATTGTAGCTCTGGCTGTATGTTTAGGGTTGCTGTCCTGCTGGAAGGTGAACCTCCGCCCCACTCTCAAGTCTTTTGCAGACTCTTCAGGTTTTCTTCTAAGATTGCCCTGTATTTGGCTCCATCCATCTTCCCATCAACTCTGACCAGCTTCCCTGTCCCTGCTGAAGAAAAGCATCCCTACAACATGATGCTGCATGTGTCACGGTGGGGATGGTGTGTTTAGGGTGATGTGCAGTGTTAGTTTTCCACCACACATAGCGTTTTGCTTTTAGGCCAAAAAGTTAAACTTTGGTCTCATCTGACCAGAGCACCTTCTTCCACATGTTTGCTGTGTCCCCCACATGGCTTCTCACAAACTGCAAATGAGACTTCTTATGGTTTTCTTTCAACAATGGCTTTCTTCTTGTGACTCTTCCAAGGCCAGATTTGAGCACGACTAATAGTTGTCCTGTGGACAGATTCTCCCACCTGAGCTGTGGATCTCTGCAGCTCCTCCAGAGTAACCATGGGCCTCTTGACTGCTTCTCTGAATAATGCTCCACTTTCCCAGCCTGTCAGTTTAGGTGGACGTCCATGTCTTGGTAGGTTTGCAGTTGTGCCATACTCTTTCCACTTTCGGATGATGGATTGAACAGTGCTCCGTGAGATTTTCAGTGCTTGTCATATATTATTTTTATAACCTAACCTTGCTTTAACCACTTAAAGACTGCCCACCGCATATATACCGAGATAGGGCAGCTCTATTGCGCTAAACAACTTACCTGTACATTGTTTAATGCAATAGCTAGTCCCGCTGCACGGAGGAGGAACCGATGCGCATGTCCGGTGGACCCAATGTCTGCCGGACACCCGCGATTGATTTACAGAGAGGCAGAATGGGGATAGGCATATAAACAAGGCAGATCCCTGGTCTGACAGGGGAGAACATGGAGATCGTCTGTTCCTAGTAATCAGGAACAGCGATCTCTGTGTTGTTCCTGTCAGTACTTCCCCCACACAGTTAGAAACACACTGAGGGAACACATTTAAGCCCTTAATTGCCCCTGATGTTAACCCCTTCCCTGCCAGTTTCATTTCTGCCATGGTTCCATTTCTCTCTATGATGCAGCACTCCCAATTTAGACAGATAAGCATTACTCTGAATGCCAGACTGATAGATAGACTGTGGGTGTTGAGCTCAAAGCTACAGGCCATACTGCCGATTTCCATGACTTGTATGTCAAACTTCCCTCAGTCCTTGAAAGTGCTTGATACTGAGGTCCTTGGATACACTGTATGAAGTTCCGTATTAGCTCTCCTGGGTTTGCACTCCCTTTGCTCTCTCCCAATCAACAGTCCATGTTCTACTCACAGAATGTTGATTACTCAGTCTTCTTCCTCCACTTTGCTCCTACTTCCTCCTCCTCCCACGCCGCCTGGCACATCCCTGCATGGGTTGTCCGGTATTTCTCCAGCGCTACATGCTGACTTCGTCTCCAGGGGCCAGACCCTCGGCCTCCCTGGACTCTCCTCGGGCTCCCGAGCTCCGGGACCTCTGAACTCCCGAGCACCGGACCTCTGAACCCGCTGAACTTCTGAACCTCCCGGAGCATGTGACCCCCCTCTTTTATGAGAGACCTCCCCTTGACCATATGAATTAACCATTGGTCGATTCTCTCACATGGGTTTCCTGCCACTCGGGTCTCAGCCCATCCTCTCTTTCCAGCACAATCCACTGTCAAGCAGAGAAGGTATCCCTGAGCCCAAGTGTAGACGGCCACACCCCCTTCTATTCTGACACTTCCAACCCTGAATCAACAACCAGGCCTAGTAAATAACACAGCCCTGGCTACATTTTCCTGTCTCTATATCCGACACTGTCAGAAAAACACTATAAAGCCCCTACCTAAAAGTAGAGGGCACTACACTAATATAAGTTCAAAATGTACACCTTTGTAAATATAATTGGGATTTTCAGGACAATCCTAAGTGAACAGGAATGTTTTTTTTACAAAGTGGAATACATTGCAGCATCTGTTATATGCATTGCACATTCATATTATTTTGGAATTCTTGGTGTCACATAAGCATTTGCTAACTTCCTATCTTCCTAGAATAGGTTGCATAACCTTTATTTTGCCTAAATTTAAAATATTAATGCATTAGATGTTTAAAACTTAATTCCTGCATCAAAAATATAAAAATAATAATTAATAAATAAAAATAAAAATTACATGACACCCCTTTAACTAATCAGCATTTTTTTAAAAGCCCCATTTATTTAACCAAATCTGCATTCGCACGGCGTGTTGAGTCTTCTTTCTTCTGGACAGAAAAGTAGGGATGGGGATGTCACTTGCTGTTAACGTGGACAATGTCATTGGCTGTCCATCTGTGATGTCCTCACAGGATCCATAAGACTCCATAAGACTTCACTAGAAGAAACTTTGATTGTGGATGATCCTGTTATGGAAGACTATGGTAAATAAGAAGGTCTTAGGGTTGTTTTAAACTTGTGTGAATGGGTATGGGGGGTGGGGAAGGTTTGCCCGCAATGGTATTTAATTTTCTATTTTAAATGCCTTCAATTCGGACTAGTTGACATATTGCCTAGAAACAGGCTCAGAGGAAGCCTGTACTGGGAAAAGAATAGAGGCTGTTATTGCTGACACTGTTCTGAATATGCTGTTGGCCTACCTGTCATGCTGATACAGTGGGTTTAAAGATTTGAGTCACTGAGCTGAAACGTATGTAGATCAGGAGTTCCAACTCCCCTCTGACTTCACTTACTGCATACCTGTGCCGGGTCAATGATTCATAAAATATTGAAACCAGAAAAGTAAAATTTTTAGAGGGGGATCAACAGCCTCAAAAAAAATTCTTTATGTCTCCTTTTGTGGTAGGGCTGTAAAGGGCACTGTTTTCAATGGCGGCATTTACTGGCCTCGCCACAAGTTTAGGCAAAGTGCTTGCCATAATCTACCACTGCTCCACAGTCTGCTAGTATTTTGGGAATCCAATGGCTTCACCCTATAGTCATTTCTCTAGATGTTGAATGATAGTACAACACTCTCGTAAATCGTGGTAGGGCCATAGAGGACAAGCCATGCGATCATGTGTACTGTATGCAGGGGTGTACCTAGAGCATTTGGCACCTGGGGGGATCCTAGATCTGGCATCCCCCTCCCTGATCATGCCTGTATGCACTCAGCCCCCTTCATACCTGTACGCACTGAGCCCCCTTCATACCTGTACGCACTCAGCCCACCCTCACACCAGTACGCACTCAGTCCCCTCACACCTGTAGACACTCAGCTGCCCCCCGCACACACCTGTAGACACTCAGCTGCCCCCCGCACACACCTGTACACACTCAGCTGCCCCTCTCACACCTGTACACACTCAGCTGCCCCTCTCACACCTGTACACACTCAGCTTCCCGCCTCACACCTGTACACACTCAGCTGCCCCCCCTCACACCTGTACACACTCAGCTTCCCGCCTCACACCTGTACAAACTCAGCTGCCCCCCTCACACCTGTACAGACTCAGCTTTCCGCCTCACACCTGTACACACTCAGCTTCCCCCTCCCACACACACATACACAGCTCTGCTCTGCCCCCTCCTGTACACAAACAGCCTCCTCTATTGTACTCACAGCCCCCACTTGTAAGGTGGTCTTCCTTGTCCCAGGTCTTGATTCCACATGTCCCATGAAAATACATTACTGTACAGTGCACACGAGGGTCACACATACATGAAGCAGCCAGAGGTGTCAGTATAGCGCTCGAAAGGGAGCTTAATGACAAAGCAGCCGACTTGCACAAACGAGAGCCAGCCCAGCACAGCTACAGAGCAGAGAGCAACTCTTGCACCAGCCACTGCCTTGTTCCGGCTTTGATAGCAGGCCCGACACCCCCCCATGTGTGGCATCCGGGGCGGACGTTACTGACTGTATGCCAGAACAGGAAGACAAGCTTCACAGTAAACATTATGTAATTAAGGAGACAGTTAATGTGTCTTGTACTGGGGGGGGGGGGGGGTTCATGAATAACCTAGTTAGTGATATTTTGCTGGACTGGGAACAGTGAGTATGACAATTTTAATTTGAAATGACCCGAAAAGGTTGATCTGTAATAGCAGGTTTCTGTGAGTGTTGTTGACACTACTGGTCAAAGACTAGAATACAATGGATAACCCAGTTGCAACAGCTTCATTTAAAGTATATCTAAAGCCAACACTTTCTAGTCAGTGTTATTTTGCTGGATTGGGGACAGGTGAGTATAAGACTTGCAGGGGGTACTGTGGACAGATGGGACTACGATAGACTATGGGTCCTGTGAATTCTTGCAAAAAAATGCCAAAGGACCATTTAATGGTGGTATTCATATTCAGAGGAATTACAATCCAGGCTCTATAGAAGAGTAGAATGTTTCTTGACCTATACAGTTTCAAACTAGACTCATTACATATGACTTATTATTGACTAAATTACTTTTGTGAAGCTTGTCTTCCTGTTCTGGCATATAGTACATATGATTAAATTTCTTGTCCTTTGTGGCCCTTTCATGATTTGTGATTTAGTTATAGTTTTCTCCTTTTATAGGCTATATATTGTGCATTTACTATAGTTCCTGTTGTAGGTAAAAGGACGGGTGAGAACATATAAACACATCTATAAGTTTAAGTTTCAGTATGTGTAAAATGGTGCACATTGGATATCACATATGGTTGTGTTCACATCACATACAGGAAGAACAATTGGACATTTATGGGTTGATATTCCGGCTCCTGTACATGGCTGCTGGTAGTGTGGTTTTACTCAAAGACTGACACTTCACTTTTAATGTTAAATGTACAAGTAGAGAGCAGGAGAAAACTCTACAGAGAGTCTCTATATTAATTTTCTGGCAAGCCATCTGTTTCATAAGGGTAATGCTACCAGCTTTTAGAACCATTATTTTGCAGTTCTCTAAAATTAAAAAAACAAATGACTACAAGTACCTATTCACCCTAGTCCATTTTCTTGCATACATCAATTTGAATGCATGAAAATGCATTTTAAGTAGGGATTCTATTCTTTCCTGTAACTAGTCCACATACACTATATTGTCAAAAGTATTAGGACACCTGCCTTTAAATGCACATGCATTTTAATGGAATTCCAGTCTTAATCTGTAGGATTTAATATTGAGCTGGCCCACCCTTTGCAGCTATAACAGCTTCAGGTCTTCTGGGAAGGCTGTCCACAAGGTTTAGGAGTGTGTCTTTCGGAATGTTTGACCCTACTTCCCCTACTTGTGAAGTCAGGCACTGATGTTAGACAAGAAGGCCTGGCTCGCAGTCTCCACTCTAATTCATCCCAAAGGTGTTCTATTGGGTTGAGGTCAGGACTTTGTGCAGGCCAGTCAAATTCCTCCACCCCAAACTCACTCATCCATGTCTTTATGGACCTTGCTTTGTGTACTGGTGCGCAGTACTGGTACGCAGGAAGGGGCCATCCACAAACTGCTGCCATAAAGTTTGGAACAAAGACTCCATACACACAATGATTTAAAGGTGCAGTGCTCTAAGAAATAGACTAACCAATAGTCATTATACTTCTACCCCGCGACCACAAACTAGCAGCAAATGGCTATACAGATGTGGTCACTGTACATTCTGCCCCTGGGTATAAACAGGGTCCCCAATGGGGAAGAAGTACCCAGGGTGTAGTCTATCTCATGACCTGCCAATGTAGAGCATTTTATGTTGGCAAAACCATCCGCCAATTTAGACAGAGATTGAATGATCACATTTACTATTCTACCAATGGTAAGATGCTGACACCCGTGAGCAGATATCTAGATTTTTATCATTAAAAAAAATATATATTATTATTTTCAGCATTTCATAAAATTCCAAACATTATCTTGAAACATATACAATGCAATTTATCTTATAAGTTCCTGTCCTTTCCCCTCCATTAGCGAAATAGAGGAAGGGGGGGAGGAACCACACAAAAAGGAAAATGAAAAAAAAAGAAAAAGAGAAAAAAAGAGGGAAAGAGAAAACAAAAACACAATTCCAAAGGAAGAAAAAGAAGGGAGAGGTTGGGGGACCTACGACAAATGTAAATATAGAATTTTCATGGAGGTTCAGAAACTATAAGGTTAATCAATATTAATGAATAAGTCATACTCTGATTTACCATCGGGTCTGATATCAGTTCATAATATAGTTTAGTTTCCTTAAATTCAAACCATTTTGCCCATGTCGTAATATATTTCCTGGTCAGCCCTTTATTTTTACAGGTTATTTCTTCCATTAGACGGAGCTTGTCAACCCTTCGTAGCCACTGTGAGATAGTAGGTATTAAACTTTTTCCCCAGTATAGTGGAATCAAAGATTTACAAACGTTTAACAAATATGGGGTCATAGACATCTTGCATTGCTCTGTTGTTTTGTTCCTACAATGAAGTAAAAACGTTAATGGTTCAGGTTTAATTTCTCTTCCCAGTATCACAGAGATCACCTTCGCCATTTCTTTCCAAAATTGTCAGATTTTCGGGCAGAATCTCTATATTTGCCCTTTTTTTGTGCTCTGACCTTTATTATTTGCTTTGCTTATTGAACCTTTAGCATAAAGAATAAGAATAGAACCTTCTATAACAGGCATAGAAATGGGAGGTTGTCATTACAAGATATGTTTGTTTGCGGATGACATCCTTCTATTTTTATCTTCACCTCATATTTCAGCTCCTAACCTTATGGAAAAACGATTCGATCATCTCAGGCCTTACGGTTAATACTCAAAAATCTACAGCACTGAACATCTCGTTAACCACTGCAGAAAAATTCATTGTACGAGAATCATTACCCTTTAAATGGGCTACACATAGCATTCCTTATTTGGGTATCCAGTTCGCTGTCAGTCACTTGGATTTATTTTCCACCAACTATGCTTCTTTACTAAAATTAACTACGAACTTGCTTTTAAAATGGTCATTTATACCGACTTCATGGGTTGGGAAAATAAATATAATAAAGATGGCCATACTTCCTAAATTCCTGTACCTTTTTAGAGTTCTTCCAATACACATCCCGGGCCTATTTCCTTAGACTAATACAACAAAAATTTATAAAATTTACTTGGGGGAAACTCAAACCACAAATATCTAGAGAAACCTTATTCCTTCCCAAAATCCATGGTGGCCTAGGATTTCCAAACATTTCATTCTATTATAAAGCCACTCAACTAGCACAATCCATAAAATATCACTCCAAAACTGAGAATCTCCTGTGGGTTACCATCAAAGCAATAGATTGTGACCCTCTCTCCATACACAATATTTTATGTTTACGTCCCATAGATCGTAAAACTTAAAAAAAAACAATCACTAAATATTCTCTAGCTATCTGGGATAGACTCAAAATCTCTGATGGTCTGCAATCCAAACATAATCCACTTCTATCTTTTCTCAAAAACCCAGCTTTTTATCCAGCATGGACTTATCCCAGATCTTTTCAGGCCTGGTCCAAAGCAGGTATAACATGTTTACATCACATGATCCTAAATACAACAATCCACCCCCAATCAGAAATATTTTGTTACCTTCAAATTAAGAACTTTTTTATTCCTTTCCTAAGCATTGACGACTCTGTAGATGGTTTTACTAAGTTTGAAAATATATGCATGAAAGACCCTCATGCCAGAGGTCTCATATCAACAATATACTCCCCATTGCTTGTTAATTCAGATGTTAAATTACCATGTTATGTGGTGAAATGGGAAAAAGATCTTGATCGAACGGTAGATAAAACAGAATGGTCTGCACTCTGGTCCAATATCAAATCTTTTTCTCCTAATGTTATAGATATTAAAACCACCTACAAGGTACTCTCACACTGGTATTTGGTTCCTCCTACACTAGCTAATTTGTG
The DNA here is from genome assembly GCA_028564925.1 of Lithobates sylvaticus. Classification (NCBI taxonomy): domain Eukaryota; kingdom Metazoa; phylum Chordata; class Amphibia; order Anura; family Ranidae; genus Lithobates; species Lithobates sylvaticus. The sequence goes on along the minus strand of CM053028.1, from coordinate 488,490,668 downwards.
CCTGATTACTCAGGTCTCTGCTTTTGTGGCTGTTCAGAACAAGAAACATATATACACATGTGGTGGAATTGTTCTATTATAAAAAAAAATTCTGGAAAAGGGGTTTTTTACTCGCTTCAGATATGTTTGAAATAACAATAATACCAGATCCAGAAATTGCCCTTTTAAATATAAAACCTGATTACATGACTCGTAAACAATTCAAGCAATTCATACAACTTATGACGGCTGCGAAACAGACAATAACTAAAGGATGGAAAACTCCCTTACTAAACATAGCAGAAACAAGCACAGAATGAATCGGTCATTGTTGCATGCAAAAATGGAAGCCCTAGATAAAGAAAATCTGAAAGGATATGAAGGTCTATGGAAACACATTGTTTACCTTAAAACTTTGACCACCAGGTACTCCAGTCATGGTAACTAACATTTTTATATGCAACAATGATAAAACTATAAGAATAGATTATGCCATGCTCTATACCCTCTGCCCCCCCCCCCCCCCCACCATTCCTTCCCTTATTTTCTTTCTTTCTTTTTTCTTCTCTTCCTTATTTCTCTCTTATTATCATTTCATAAGGTACCTAACAGCAACAGGTGATATGAAATATATTTAACCACCTCAATACTGGGCACTTTCACCCCCTTCCTGCCCAAGCCATTTTTCAGATTTCAGCGCTGTCGCAATTTGAATGACAATTGCGTGGTCATGCAACACTGTACCCAAATTATATTTTTTAAATTTTTTCCCCACAAATAGAGCTTTCTTTTGGTGGTATTTGATCACCTCTGCAGTTTTTATTTTTTGCGCTGTAAACAAAAGAAGAGAGACAAGTTTGAAAAAACACAATATTTTTAACTTTTTGCTATAATAAATATCCAATTTTTTTTTTTTAAACAAATTTTTTCCTCAGTTTAGGCCGATATGTTTGTTCTTCTACATATTTTTGGTATAAAAAAAATCGCAATAGCGTATATTGATTGGTTTGTGCAAAAGTTATAGCGTCTACAAAATAGGGGATAGATTTATAGCATTTTTATTATTTTTTTTTTTTTTTACTAGTAATGGCGGCGATCTACGATTTTTAAAGTGACTGCGATATTTCGGCAGACACATTGGACACTTTTGACACATTTTTGGGACCATTCACATTTATACAGCGATCCGTGCTATAAAAAAGCATTGATTACTGTGTAAATGTGACTGGCAGGAAAGGGGTTAACACTAGGGGTGATTGAGGGGTTAAATGTGTGTCCTAAGGAGTGATTCTAACTGTGGGGGGAGGGGATTGATTGGGGGAGGTGACCGATCGATGTCCCTATGTACAAGGTATACACCATCGGTCTCCTCTCCTCTGACAGGATATGGATCTGTGTGTTTACACACACAGATCCATGGTCCTGCTCAGTTACTGTGCAAACACGGGTGCCCGGTGCGGCCGCTGGGCACACGCATCGGGTCCCCAGTGACACCCCAGTGATGGCCCGGGAAGGCGATCACATCATATGACGCATCCCAGAACGAGAGCTGCCTCGTCCCGCCATCATATGACAGTGGGCGGGCAGCTAGTGGTTAAAATATCACACTCAGTAGTTTGATACATTTACTTTATTTAAAAGTTTAACACACATAAGAACTCAGACACAAATTACCTAATTTTCTTTCATTAACTGATAATGATCCTCTAAATATTAATGTAAGCTAATATTGAAACAGTTGGAAAACTCTGTATCATTTTGATAAATAGGGAACTTATCTAACATTAATTTTACCATCGGTGTGTTATATTTATACAATGCCGTAACCTGCTTCTTTATTTTATATGTAACTACTAAAATACCTTTAATTTATACATTATACTTGTTACAATATGTTGATCTTTCAATAAAAACCTTTGAACGAGAAAAATTGAATTCATGTGTACTCCTGAACATGCAATAGTAAAACTGTAGCACCTCTTCAATATGGCATAACACCATCTACAATGGATCATCAGCTTCGGAAACTCAGCTCCTGGTTCTGTTGGCCATGTGTGCAGCTCTGTGCTCTCATCCAGTGGTGTATTTAGGTTTTGTGCTGCCCTAGGCCTGACTAAATTTGTGCACCCCCTAATTTAAATATGGCACACCCCTTTCTGTCAAAGCCACACACCTTCCTGCTTAATACCCACCCTGCTATCTGTAAACCACACCCTTCCTCTTTAGGCCCCACCTTTTCCTCTTAAAGCTCACCCTCCAGTCTATTGGAAGGCAAACTCTGCATGAAGCACAGATAAATGCAGCTTAGAAGGAGGTCAGGTGACCCTGTCAGTGGATTCTGAATGGGGACTCAATCAGGCCAAAAATAACCCGAAAATATGTCAACACACAGACTGAAAGATCTTTAACCTGTGTATGTTTAATTACAATACATTTTGCTAAATAAAGCAGGAGCAATGTTCTTATAGAGAAAAACCTAGGAAAAATCAGCAGGTTGCAAAAACCATGAGCGGAAAAAAGTACACTTAAAGTGTAGAGTAAGCCAGTGGGGACTCTTTTCATGTGGGAGCCAGGATGGGGCTGTTTTTTTGTGGGGGGGGGGAGCAAAAAAGCTGCAAGGTGCTGCCCTAGGCCTGGGCCTTGTTGGCCTCGGCCAGGATACAGCATTGCTCTCATCACAGACAAAAAAGCCAAGAGCTACTTAATGACTAACTTCTTGCAGCTCTTACTGCTGCCTAGGCCATAACTGGTGGGCCATTGGACCAATTACAAGGCTCCACCATCTGATACTGACATTAAAGCCCTAACAGTCCTAACATATTGGAATATATATATATATATATATATATATATATATATATAAGAATTAGTTTTTTCCTAAATCTCTTTATTTTTTACATGTTATTTGTTTCGATGTAGACTTTTCAACAGCTCCCCTTTTTTTAAACAACATTTCAATTTTCCTTCAGATCAGGGTCATTCTTTAAAAGCAGCTTTGAAAGCCCGCTGCAGGGGCCTGGCTATAGCGGTTGACCTTTTAGAATCTTTTAAAATATACAGCACCTGAGCTGCCAGGGCTTCTGGGGATGGAAAAATAATCCAGGGTACAGAACATGAAGCTCTTACGACTAAAGCTGAGAATTCAGAGTAATGGCAATAAGCAGCACTAACCTGCTAGAAATCTAAAAGAAAAACAAATTAGTCAACATACAAGTATTTGTATATAATGAGAACGTGAGTAGCTGTTTTGTGTGAGGAATGCCTGCACAAACAGAGTTTCTAAAAAGTGCCGGTGTTCCCAGCCTTCAAACCCATTTGACATAGGTCAAGGAGAAGTCAGAAAGCTGTGTGACACATACGATATATATATATATATATATATATATATATATATATATATATATATATATATATATAGTGAGATTTAGCTTAGAATGGAAAACCTCAGAAGGATTCAGTCCGCTCAGCAGAATTTATTGTAGGGCTTTTTGACGACTTTTATTAATCCAAATACTTAAAAGTAACGCTGTGTTCTAACTTTGCAGATCAAGGCATAACTAGAATTCATAGAGCCCCGCAGCAAAATTTTGAAAGGACCCCCCAGTGACCTCTTCCTGTGACAGCTGACAGTGTCAACTGAGACAATAGTGTAATCGATTTCGATATACGAATCGATATAGATAAATTAAGGACATTTAGCAGGAGAACTGCCAGCATAGTCAGTACATTACTATTAATCAGTACTGTGAATAGATAAAACACTCTCCTCCATATATCTGCGTCTCACGTGCAGGGGTGGAACAGACGCCAACAGAGCCTTTTTGGCATGGCGCCGGGACCTCCCTGCACTGACAGAGGAAGATTGGTCGGAGGGCCTGCAACAGTTTATACCTCTCATGATCTCAGCTAAAGATAAATTTGTCCAGCTTAAATTTCTCCACAGGGTACACTACACACCCCAACGGCTGGCACGAATCTATCACACTTTAGATGACAAATGCCCTAAATGTCAGAAAGAGGTGGGCAACTATATGCACATGGTCTGGCACTGTACTAAAGTACAGGAATTTTGGCGTGCAGTGGCTGCTGACATATCTGTGATTGGCGGACTATCCATAGGCCTGGATCCCCTGATCCTTCTACTGGGTATTACAGACAACCTCCCCACTTCCACACATAAAAAAACCTTTGTCTTCTACGCAGTATACTATGCGAGGAAGACAATTCTCCTCCAGTGGAAGTCGGCGGAGCCCCCCGGGGTTTCCGCCTGGAGGGAGCTGGTAAACAAGGCACTCCCTCTGTACAAGTTGACCTACATGGGGAGGGATTGCCCCCAAAAATTCCACAAAATATGGGCATCATGGGTGGAGGCCAGAAACATTACGGTATAACCCTGACAGAGGTCCCTCCCTCTCCCCTCCCTTCCATCTGGACATATGGCATACCTTCCTATAGAGACCAACGAGTTGCTCCTACAGGTCGGGAGACCCGGGTCACGGATGCACCCGGTCTTCCCCCCATCGCCCCCCCCCCCACCCGCCCCCCTTTCCCCCCCCCCCTCCCCACTTGCTTTAATCTATGCTGACACAAGGTACAGGTTATATTAGGTTCCTTTTTCCTTTTTCTCCCTCCCTTGGAGGGATGGTGATGGGGAAGCTGTATTGCATTACATTACCTTGGTTTTTCTGTTTGTGGATATATCTGTAACGCTCGCACTGTATTCAATCCCACCTGTCCTCAATGTATGTAATCAGTACTGTGGAAAGAAGTTGCCAGAGAGGAGCAGCAGTACAGGACATTTATTCAAAATGTATTCAGCTCCCTAGCATTTAGCATTAATTGATCTTTTTTGTTGTCCTTCGTAATGCATGTAACACCTGTCTTTCTAGAGAGAATATTTCTAAAGTCTTTGTATTTTCTGTGCTTTTATTTTCTTGTGGTTGGGGGACTAAGAATGCTCAAGTTGATATCTGAGAACCTTAGATCATTCTTAATACCAGCTAAGACTTTGATGAACTTTGATGGACTTTGAGAAGAATGAAGAATGCTCTACTTAGTTTAGGGTAGTAGAGTTATTTAAAACAAAATGGAAGTCAGTGCTATACACCTCAAGACTAGCTGCTAGCAGATGAAAGGCAATATACTCAACCTTCAGTGATAAGCCAAAGACACATAAATGTAGCACTTTAAGACCCCTTTCACACTGAGGCACTTTTCAAGCACTCTTGCGTGAAAAAAAAGTGCCTGAAAAGCTCAGGAAAAACTATTTCTATTAAAATCAATTAATGCTTTCACACTGGGGTGGTGCGCTGGCGGGGCGGTGAAAAAACTTCTGCAAGCAGCATCTTTGGAACATGTTTGGAGCGCTAAAAAAAGCGCCTCAAAAACACCTCCCTCCATTGAAATGAATGGGAAGCGCCTCAAAAGTGCACGAAAAGCTCTTCAGAAGCGCCTCAAAATTATTATTTTGAGTCACGTGACCTACAAAAAAGTGCCTTCAAAAGCGATTGAAAAGCGCCGCAAAAGTTCCCGCCGTTTTATGGGCAGTTTGTTAAGCACCTCAGTGTGAAAGGGGTCTAAGTACAAAAAACATCTAGAGCCCTTTCACACTGAAAGTGCCCAGGTGTCGGCGGTAAAGCGCCGCTATTTTTAGCGGCGCTTTACCATCATTTTAGCTGCGCTATTCAGCCGATAGCGGGACCGTTTTAACCCCCTGCTAGCGGGCAAAAAAGTGTTAAAACCGACCACAAAACGACCACAAAATGACCACAAAAGGCCTCTGCAGCAGCGCTTTGCCGGTGGTTTGGCGGCGCTGTCCATTGACTTCAAAGGGCAGGGGCGCTTTAGGAGCGGTGTATTCACTGCTCCTACAGCGCTGCAAAGAAGCTGCTTGCAAGACTTTTTGTGATGCCCTGCAGCTGAGGCTTTTTTCAGGCGCTATTTTTAGCGCTAAAGTGCCTGAAAAACGCCTCCAGTGTGAAAGGGGTCTTATCCCCAGTAACACGGTCGGACATTCCGACCACAAACGGTCGGACAAAGTTGTCGGAAAATCTGATCGTTCCGAACAAGGTGACATATAAAACGTACGACGGGACTACGTAGAGGCCAGTAGACAATAGCTTTCGTCTCCAAATTTCTTCTGATCATGCGTGGCACTTTGTGCGTCGGAATTCTCTATACACGATCGGAAAAAGTCAGATCGGATATTTGTTGTCGGAAAATTTTAGATCCTGCTCTCAAATTTTTTCCGACGGAAAAAGCCCGCTAGAGCCCACACACGATCGGATTTTCCAACAACATAATCCGATCAGACTTTTTCCATCTTTCACACTGGAGCGGTGCGCTGGCAGGACAGCAAAGAATGTCCTGCAAGACGCATCTTTGCAGCACTGTAGAAGCGGTGTATACACCGCTCCTAAAGCGCCCCTGCCCATTGAAATCAACAGCGCTTTGCGGGCAGTTTTAACCCTTTTTCGTTCACTAGTGGGGGTTAAAAGCTGACCACACTAAGCAGGAGAGCACAGTTCTTCCAGTTCAGTGGTCAGTTCTCTAGCTATGCTGGGAACTCAGTGTACTCTCCTTCAATGATCAGACTTCTTCTGACACCCCCACAACCATTCAAAGGCAAGCTCAGTGTACTGCTGCTTCTCCTCCCCCAGCTCTTATGTAGCTGAGAACAGAGGATATGCAATCACTTATAAAGGGAAAAAATGTATTTATCATGTTTTTTTCTATATCTATACAAAATATTTTGCCTTTCAATTCTATTTTAAACTGAATGGATTGCTTTAAAAGGTGAGAGTTTACAATCCCTTTATCTGTGTGTGTGGGTCTAGTGCATATGTCTACCTGCTGTAAAACAGTATCATCTTGAGATGATTTTTCAGTGTCCTATTGCAGATGCTCTATGTCTAGTGAATGCACATCTAGTGATAGACATGTGCATTTGTTTTCGTCCGAATGCATTTTCGTCCGAATTTCGGGTATTTTTGTTATCGTTTTAACAAACGATAACGAACGTGCAGAATCCGAAAGATCCGACATAAACAAATGCTCTATTTTTGTTTTCGTTGCAACAGTTCGATATAGATAGAAGATTCGACAAGAAGCTGACAATAACGATCTGTGTCCATCAAACTGTGGTCGAATGTGCCTAACCTTAGCTCTATTAGTTCAAGATTATTCTACATAGAGAGAAAAGATTCGACATAGAGAAAAGATTCGACATTATAGAGAAAATAGAAAAAAGGTTGAATGTGGCTAATTTAACTCTATTAGTCCAAGATTATTCGTCCATGAGTTTTGGCTGTCTCTTGGCAGGTTTGCTGTTGTGCCATGTTCTTTTCATTTGGTTATGATAGATTTGATGGTGCTCCTAGGGGTCATCAAAGATTTGGATATTTTTTTATAACCTAACCCTGACTTGTACTTCTCAACAACATTGTCCCTTACTTGTTTGGAGAGTTCCTTGCTCTTCATTGCAGTGTTTGGTTAGTGGTGTCTCTTGCTTATGTGTTGCAGCCTCTGGGGCCTTTCAAAAAGGTGTGTATATGTAATGACAGATCATGTGATACTTAGATTGCACACAGGTGGACATCATTTCACTAATTATGTGACTTCTCAAGGTAATTGGTTGCACCAGAGCTTTTATTGGGCTTCATAACAAAGGGGGTGAATACATACGAACATGCCAATTATTCGTTTTTTATTTCTGAAAATTTTTTTATGTATATATTTTCCTAATTTTACTTCACCAACTTAGACTACTGTGTTCTGATCTATTACATATAATTAAGGTTAAAAAAAACATTGAACAAAAGGCTGTAATGTAACAAAATAGGTAAAAAGCCAATGGGGGTGAATACTTTTGCAAGGCACTGTATATATATATATATATATATATATATATATATATATATATACACATAGTTGTGTGAAAAAGTATTTGTGCCCTTTCTGATTTTTTATTTTGCCACACTTAAATGACTCAGATCATTAAACAAATGTTATTTTTTTTAAAAGCCAGCAGCTACAAATACACTTTTAAAAAAAAAGATCACCGAGTCTGTAGCCGGCGCCATACAAAATGCCATTTTTAAATGATAGTTTCATTTATTAAGGCAAAAAAGCTGTCCAAACCTGCCTGGCTTTATGTGAAAAAGTAATTGCCCCTAAACCTAATTACTGGTTGTGTCACCCTTGGCGGCAACAACTGCAATCAAGCGTTTGCAATAACTGGAAATTAGTCTTTCACATTGCTGTGGAGCAAGTTTGGCCCACTCTTCTTTGCACAATTGTTTTAATTCAGCCACATTGGAGGGTTTTCCAGCATGAACGGCCTGTGTAAGGTCATTATACAGCATCTCAATTGGATTTAAGCCCGGGCTTTGAGTGGCCACTCTAAAACCTACATTTTGCTTTGTTTGAACCATTTGGAGGTGGACTTGCTGTTGTGTTTCAGATCATTGTCCTGCTGTATAAGACAAGTGCACTTGAGCTTGAGGTCACAAACTGATGGCTTTCTTCTTTAGGATTTTCTGGTAGAGCTCAGAATATATGGTTCCATTAGTTATGGTAAGTTGTCAAGTTCCTCAAGCTGCAAAGCAGCCCCAGACCATCATGCTACCACCACCATGTCTAACTGTTGGTATGATGTTCTTGTTATGAAATGCTGTATTCGTTTTATGCCAGATGTAAAGGGACGCAAACCTTCCAAAAAGTTAAAATGTTGTCTCTTCGGTCCACAGAATATTTTGTGTTATTTTTGGTCAGCAGTGGCTTTGGCCTTGGAACTCTCCCATGGATGCCATTTTTGCCCAGACTGTCAGAGAACCACCACAACAAATGCTCGTTCCCGTGTGCCAGCTGCCAATCTCCGTTCCTCTAATGCCAATGCGTGTGCGCAGAGTCTTTGACAGAGACGAGTGAGGTCTGGATCAACCATGTGCAATGGCGCACCCACACGAGCAAATGTGCATTAGCGCGCACACACACATGCATCAACGAATCCTGGCACACGGCGCCCTATTTAAACAGTGAGTCTGCCTAGTGTCAGTGCTGGATTGTATTCAGTTCCTGTTTGCAGCTTTGCCTGATTGACCTTGTTCCTGAAAACCCGGCTTCCTCTGACCATTCTCTTGGATCCTCCCTGCCTGCTTGTCTATCTCTCCTTCCTATACTGACCTTGGCTTAGACTTATGACTACAGTTCTGCCTTCTGAACGTGTACACCGCTGCCAGCCTGTTGCCAACCTCTGCCTGTCCCTGACTACGATCCTGCCATCTGATTGTGTACCCTGCTGCCAGTCTGTTGCCAACTTCTGCCTGTTCCTGACTCTGCAAGTGATCCTGATCTGGCTTCCGTTGAACAAGTCCGGTGATCAGTGTCTACATCGTTTTTATTATTGATTGGACCCTGGGCAAACATTTTCTTGGGCCCCCTCTTCAATGCAATTTCGCTCTCCACATGCTCTAAGACATACAATAAATAGCAGCTAGACTCAAAATCAGTTTACTGAATCAGATCAGACTAGCAATTGTGATTGGTTGCCAGAGGTTACAGTGTATCATTACCGCTCACTGATTGGCTGCTAGAGGTTACAGCACACATTATGGCTCACTGTCTATTTTCTTGCTTCTTTGTTAGAGGTTACTGGACATCTATACCACTCACTAATTGGTTGCTAGAGGTTACTGCACATTATTACTGCTCACTGATTGGTTCCTAGAGGTTACTGCATATCCTTGACTGTTCACATGCACCAAAATTCAGGGTGCTGTGGCACAATGTTATTTTGAAGAAGGGTTCCACCTCCAATTTGCTTATCTTTGCAGAACAGTCTGATGTTCGGCTTAATGACTATAGTTGTGGGCAGGACTTTCAAGCATGCTTCTTTACCTCCCCAGTGGGCAGCATTCAGCAGAAGTGATGATAGACATGACCTCAGGGGGGCATGATATACATATGAATGTTGTCTCTATTTACATATCAATGCCTTGGTCCACAAATATTTACATATTAATAAAGGTTATTTACATGTAAACACAAGGTCTATTCTGTCTCTATTCTTTTAAATACACCTAAGATAACAATTTTAGATCCTTAATATCTTTGTAGTTGGGCAAACTTACAAAATCTGAAGGGAATCAAATAATTTTCTTTTACCTACTATGTAACTTTTGTAAGAGTGGCAAGGATGTGGAATTCCCTTCCACAGGCGGTGGTCTCAGCAGGGGGGGCATCGATAGTTAAAAAAATTATTAGATAAGCACCTTGAATGACCGCAACATACAGGTATATACAATGTAATACTGACATATAATCACACACATAGGTTGGACTTGATGGACTTGTGTCTTTTTTTCAACCTCACCTACTATGTAACTATGTAATTATTTTCCCCACTGTATATATTCGCTCTTTTGCGACCTGGGGGGCCAATTCTTGTCAGGATAGTGGACATTATAACATATGACAGTTTCTTGAAACCTAGCTTAAATGGTACAGCATTTCTACTTAGATGAGTAATATAACTATTTGGAAATAGGATATTTAGAGTAATTCTCTATAATTGCTTCTGATGAATGCATTGTATTTTACAATATCTGGAAATCTAATAAATAGTGATTTAGTTTTCTCGATGATCTCCTGAGGTCCTTCTAACCCAGACAATGGGAATCAGTGGCACACAGCTAGCATTTGGATTGGTACTACACTCTATAAGCAGTGTGTGAGATATTCTTACATACCCCCATCAAATCATTCCCTGCAGCTATTACCTTTTAGAATGTAAGCTCTATGAGCAGGGCCCTCCTGTACCTTTTGTATTGAACTGTACTGTAATTGTGTTGTCCCCCCTATACATTGTAAAGTGCTGCGTAAACTGTTGGCGCTATATAAATCGTGTATAATAATAATAATAATAATATACATTACTTATAACCACTTCCTAACGTTCTCCTGATGAAGTGGACCTTTGGTCCATGAAACATGTTGAGATTTCATGGCCTCCACATCATAGTCTGGCCCTCTTGTGTTTTCTTGTGATTTAAGAAAATATTCTTGTTAATGCATTGTAAAATGTACTTTTAAAAACTTTCTATGTATTTAATAAGTTTGAGTGGAGGTATTTATAGATGATCAGTACTCACATGTATACTTTTATTTAACTTGATTTTAAAGTATAGTAAAGAAATAAGACAATCTTAGGAGCATAAATATGTACTATTTTATTTCTGTAGGCTAAACGTCCAATTTAGTATCTATCTATCTATCTATCTATCTATCTATCTATCTATCTATCTATCTATCTATCTATCTATCTATCTATCTATCTATCTATCTATCTATCTATCTAAATATAGGGAGAGAAGGGAAAGAGTAAAGGTCACCCATATGGGAGCTACAACCTGCATTAAAAACTGTAATATTATAGTTGCCATTGATTAAAAGACAAATGATCTTATTGAAAGGAAATTATCCCTTATTACCCATCCACAGTCCAAGCTGTTGCTGCTTATACGCTTCACTGGCTTCCCAAAACCGCGGCAATCAGGGTGCCCTTGTACTTCCCCACAGCCTGTAATTGCTTTGTTATTAGTCTTGTTTTATCTGTTGAAAGGATAGCTGTAGCAATGACCTCTAACATCTTCATTCCCTCTGCGCACACCATGAAATCACAGAACACGAGCAGCAATCAAACATCACTTTTCCATCACCCCAGCCCAAATCACTGCCATATGTCAGGGCTGTCTGTGACTCATTCTTGCTCCATGAGTGAGCTGTCAATCTTCCCCTCTGCTGCTTGGAGAAGACAGGAAGATACTGTAGGATGGATGTGAAGTTCAGAAGAAGATTCCAATTACACCCACTGAGCAGAAGACTGGCCAGACAAAATTCAAATCCGTAGAGGTGTGTCCAATGGAAACTGTTTTATTGAGTGGGATCTTCAGTTTCTTTTTAGTGAGGGAAAGAGATTTCCATTTAAATGTCTATGAAGTGATGTCCAACATTTCCACTGATTTGGAAAAGTAATGCTGGCCACACACATCAATTTAATTTAATTTAACCCAAATATGTCAAATGGGTGTTTTCCAAACCCCCTTCTTTGTTGCCCCCTAACTCATTTAAAGCTGCCAACAGATTTGTATTTCTGTACATCCAGTTCTGGGATTTACACAGATCTGCCACACAGCACAGCTCTGTCTGGTTGGATATGAGACCTGATTTTCTTTGGCTTTGCATACAATTAGAGACCCTCTCTATCCTTTGACTAGACAGTTAAAGCAGAAGCAGGAGACTGATGAGCTCATCTTTGCTCCCTCCTATCTGCATGCTCCTTACACTAAAACAGAACTGATTGGCTTCCTGCAGATCTCTGATACGTCAGTTACTTGCATTTTTAAAAAAAAACACATTTGAAGATGTAATAATGAATACAGAGCTGCATTCTTTTGTGTCTTTTACATGTGTGCCTGAAATGCATTTTTAAGAATTAAAATTGAATGACGTCCCAGGCTGTTCTCTGGTTGATAAAGGCTACACTGCCCTACAAACTTTGCATCTAATGTTGGCCATACATGCTTTGATTTTATTATCTGACCAATTTGATCAAAACTACTGAATCTGCAAACAATTAAACAGACATAACTTTCCTATCAATATAGATATGCTTTAGATAGGATTCGCTCAAATTAAGTCGATTGACCAGGATGGAAATATATTGATCATACATACGCTTGTATTTCAATCAGATTATGAGATGACATTGTTGAAACAGAGATGCAATCGATAAGTTAAGATCATAAGTTAAAATTGTTTCCTAACTATCAATCAAAATCCACTTTCACATGTGTGGCAAGTCAATGACATCTGTATTCACCTAGAGATCTATTCCTATCAGAGAAAAAATCAACTACTTACCGAAGTTTGTATCCACCATAAGTCTTTAGGAATCTCGTATGACCCTGTCTCTTGGATAAATTATTATATCTGTTATTATAATTACCAAAATGCTTTAATCTTTTTTCTGGAAATATGTAGGTGTGGCTTAGGCAGTGGCGGCCCATCCATTAGGGGCGCTTGTGTGCCGCCCCCTCTATTCACGGCCACCACCCCCATGCTCTAACCACGGCCGCTATTTTGACAGAACACCGCCACCCCCTATTCATGCGTCTGGCCCCTTTCAGGATGCAGGGCGCATGAATTACAGCAGTGGGGGTGTTTTTTTGAAGCACCTGATTAGAGCCATAGGCTCTAATAGGCTTCAAAATAGGGTGGGCTCGTGGGGCAGAGGATGCGCCAGTAGCCCACCCAGGTGTTACAGCAGCGAATTGATATTCGCTATTAAAACACTGATCCTCAATCCGGCCAATCAGAAGCAGGTCTGAGACCTGTTTTCCGATTGGCCAAAAAGAGAAGAGTCCCAATTGGCCTCTGCCATGCAAGGGAAGCCGCCGGTGAAGCTCAGGTGAAGCCCTGCCCACCATAGATGGGCTAAGTGCACCAGACCCACCCGACCGACGGGGGGGGGGGGGTGGCACTGTTTGCCACCGGCCACCACTGGGCCCTGGGTAAACCTAATGCATGCCTCTTGAATATTTATTATTTATTATATTTATGAGTTTGACATGCCTGATCTATCTTGATCACAAAGCAATTGTTTGATGGCACACGCTTGCTCAATCTACTCTAGACCACCCAATCAGATTCCAATCAGAGTCCAACCTTCTGTCAAGTTTTTATTGCTGTCTGTATCCTCATTGGAGCAAGCAGTTCAAGGTTGCAGGTTCAGACCTAACAGGTCCTAACAGTTAACTAAAAGGTTATTATTGCTGTCAGCATTGGAGAGAGTTCAACTCACTACTCTTTCTGATGATATGGTATGACTTATCTAGCTGGTCAGTGGGAGCCTCCTTACTTCTATAGCTATTGGTCTCTGAGATTGACCCCATGGAAGAAATGGGGTCTAGCTAAGACTAAACCAACTAGAACTAAACAGGAGGTGAAGACGGAGGAAGAAACCAAAACCACATTGCTAAATACGGTGTAGTGGCCCAAACCTCCACTAGATCACAACATACTACAGAAACGAATGTAGCGGGCACACTTTAACAAGTGTGCGCTATCCGTGGAAATTTATTTTTTTCCCTCAGAACAGTAATGAGGTTCTGAGGGTTAATTGTACAGGTTAACTTTGGCATCAGTTTGGCTGGGCTGTACTAGGGTTCTGCCTGGTCATGGGTGCAGTGAGGTACCCATGACAGGCCTAGAACCAGGCCTGGTTGGACGTCTTAGGTATCAATCTTCCCCAGAGCCAATCAGTGGGTGCGCCTGGCCCCCGCTGTGTAGTCTGGGGAAGGGTACTTAAGGTGCGGAAGTCACATGTTCGGGGTTTCGGCCGCAGTCCTGTTTCCTGGTTCTGGACCGGGGTGGCCCCGCAAGGGGTCCTGGGCCTGGGAGCGCTTGCCATCCCGCAAACATGGTCAGTTTGACTAGCCCCATAGACTCGCATGGTCTGGGGCAAGGATCCGTCTGTTCCCGAGTCTCGGAGGCGGTTAGCCCGAGGCCCAGTAACTGAAGGAGGATTCAAGGTGTCCCGGTGTGCTCTCAGTATTGAAGGGGCACCACAGCTCATAAAAGTGACCGGGGGAGGACTCTTCGGAGGAGGGCCATTAAGCTGGCATCTCAGTAAGAGCCTGGAAGCTGAGTTGTATGGACACTAAAGAATCCACACTTCCACAGTACTTCCAAGGAGACAGAGGAAGTTCCAGATACTGTGAGAAAGGTTCCTATTCACCTTCGGTTGCAAGTTTATTCTGTGTCAGAGACTTTTGCAAGTTTCCGGATCACATTGTTGGCTGCCATACCTCTGGCTAGAGGCTTGTCCAGTATTGAAGTACCCAGCTGCGAGTGGCTACACTCTGGGTTTGATTAGAGACATTCTGTGAATGTCAGCAGTTCAAGGGGCCTGAGTTTCTTCACCCTTGCCCTCTATTCCTATCTGAGACTGTTTGGATGTTTCCACTGCAGAAATAAAAACCTTCAAAAGGACTTTTATTGTGTCAGCATCCAAAGTTGTTGGGTACTAACCCTGGGAACCCCTGGACATTCACCCACAAGCCAAGCGGAGGTAACCGGTAAGCACAAAAGTCAAGGCCGCCACTCTGTGGGTTATGGCCGCTACACTAATAACCTCACGCATTTCAAAACATGATTTGAAAGTGGGGCAAAACAAAGAATAAAACACCTTCAACATGTTCCATAACTTCACTGGCTACTTCATCAAGTATGATGTATCAGCAACCTCTCTACTTTTCCTCTAGTTCAGGGGTGTCCAAAATTTTTCTGGGCCACATTGAAAGAAGAGGAATTGTCTGAGTAATAAAACTTCGTTTTTTGTAATATTTTTTATATACGGTATATATTTTTCAATTTAAACGTAAAAGAGGACAATTAAAAACTAGTGTGATATTTGATGGTGTTTTTGATAAACTAACACATCAATATCTCATCAGTGGGATAAAGTCTGTGGCAACATTGGTGGTCATTGGGTGGAAAAATTCCCACTGATAATGATGGTAAGTAGAAGGAAGGATGCCCCAGCACAGTACAACGTAAAGAGTGCAATGGTCAGGATATGTAACATGCAGCACAGTTTACAGAGTGTATACAAAATACTTCCCCTTACATTGGAGGTCTATAGTAGGAAACAAAACTACAACTAAGATTGGTGATCAGTGGGAGGAAGACTGTCCCACTGTTCCAGCATCAGTGGTCATTAGGTGGAAGAGAATTGCTGGAGAGAAGAAGAAAGAATGCCCCAGCATTGTTTTTATTGAAAGAAGAATGACCCAGCTTTGTTATCAGGGTAAAGAGATGCTACATGTCCTATGCCATTGACTCTGGCAAGTGATGTCAGCGGTGGAACTATGTAGGCGTCATGGATCAGATGAGTCCATCAAGGAACAGCATGTACAACGGCAATTGACCAAGGGTGCTACCATGTAGGAGACCCAGCTGCTTCACGGTTTATTTGAATTTTCTGCCTAACAAAAGATTGATCAGCACAGGTCAGGCTTATTTCTATGTTAATTTGGTATTTACAGTATTAACTACTCGTTGAACCTTGCTACTCCTAAGCCAGATTTTTCTGAATCTTCTGACTTAGGTTAGCAAGATATTACCAATACTCCTGTCTATGTCTGCTGACACCATCAGATGTAGCTAATTACTTTGCCCATATTCACATCATACTCCCAACTCGCTTCTTGCTGTCTCATAATGACTGTTGATGGCTCTGCAAATTGTGTGGAATCACTTTCAAATAAACATTGGCTTCCTTGGGCAACTAATTCCATCGCTTCCTCATCACTTTAGACTTCATTCAACCGCTTTATTATGACACCATTCACCCAGTGCCAAAACACAGCGCATTAATGATGCTATTAGTGTTAATCTGCATTAAGTCACGACAACCTCACTAGGCAAAAATCTATCCCATCCTTTTATATTATTCAGTTTAGACTTTAGACTGTAAGCTCAACTGACAAGGAAGTTGGGGGAAGCTGATGAAGATTACATTTTACTATGTATAAAATACATGTCTGACCCGTTACATAATTAGCTATTTAAAATTGCCTGTGGGAGTTATAAATGATTACATAAATAGAACCCAATTATGTTTGCAACTATTTGTCCTCCGGACTTTTCGAATTCACCAGCTGGTGACACGGACTGTCATCCATAATGAACCAGAATTAGCTTGATAACTAAATACAAGGCGACTGCGTTGGGATGACAGTTTTCATTGCTTCCTTATTTGTTATTAGTCGCTGAGCTTGTGACAAGGATGACATTCAATAATAAATATGGACTATTGCTAGTTTGTGTATTCTATTTTAAATGTGGCCTGTGGGATATTAGCCACACATTTCTTTTTGACAGGTTTGCACATGGGCCTGTTCATTTGTAAAGTTCTTGAACTTGGAAGTAATACAGGAACAAGCTGATTTTAGTAAAAAATCAATATGGTTAGTCAAATAAGAATTCCAGGTGCCATTTAAAACACACAACAAGAAATAAAAATATAAGAAATAAAAAAAAAAAGATCAAAATTATGCAAAACCATTTGACAAAACCTCTTAAAAAATGGGAGATTGCCTGAACCTCCTCAATCAAAAAAAAAAAAAAAATACATTATACGTTATACATACATTATAGTAATTTCCCAGCAGATATAATTCTGTTTTCTATGCATATAGAATTGCAAACAAATATAAAGGTTACCAATAGCAACCTGAAATCACAGTATAAGCATATCCTTGATTGGGCACATGTTGAACAGATCCCTGAGCCCTCTAAATATTTTATGGGCCCAAGCATACACAGCTGTTTGCAGTGAGGTACACAATGAAAATTCCAATTGCAACCCACTGGTTCAAAACTTGACAAAAGTCCACCTCTGGATTTACAAATAGCAATTCACAGGCAGCAAATCCCTGTGCTACTATGTCCACACTGAGGACATAGGGATTTTGCCATTTTCTTCCTTCTTGTTGTTTGTTATTACTTTGTTGGTTTGAGAGTCGAAGCCCACTTTTTGATATTGAGGTTGTATTAAGTTTTACAGTATTTGAACTGTTGGATGCCATTCAAAACACACAATATATATATATATATAAGAGGACCAGCCTTCCCTGTCAGACAAATCAAGCCTAGATTTTGAAACAGAACATGAACCACCCATTTACTATACTAGATGCCAGTTCCATCAGATTATAACCTGTTGCCTTGCGTGTCCCCGTGCTTCCCACCTCTAATTTTCTAACCTTATTAGACCAGAGATATAACATATCTCTATAGGGAAATTACAAACAAACAAACAAAAAAAAAAGGCGGAAAAGAAGCAAGCCCACCCCAGGGGAGATGGAGGTGGGGAACATGCCCTCCTCGATTTACTATACCCCCAAAAGGGGTCCGTAGGTCTCTACTACAGTCCGCAGTAGGGCCCCATAATGTCAGTTTAGATTAATCTGCCGTGTCGCCTTCAAACAGGATCCGTCCTTCATCTGAAAAAATAAACACATTCCAAGGTGTCCATGTCTTGATGTATCTTTCCTTTTGATGGCGTGTTGAGAGCATCATGTCCTCCATTTTCTTAATTTCATCAACTTTTTTGAACCACAGGCCTATAGTTGGTGCTTGTGTGGATTTCCAAAATAAAGGGATAAAGATGTTGAAGAATTAATTTTTTATATATTTTACTCGGTATGTTAGATGCATGGAGCAAAAAGAGGACCGGGTCATTTGGTATTGGATTTTCCATAAAATTTTGTGTTACTTGTTGAATTGTCTTCCAGAACTGTTCTAATTTTGGGCATGACCAGAAGATATGGAGAATTGTACCCCTATCCTCTTGACATCTCCAACAGCGGTCCGGAAAATAAGGGGTAGATCTTTCGCAGTTTTACAGGAGTATTGTACCATCTATTGACAATCTTAAAGTTTGTCTCCTGTGTCCTAGTACATATAGATGACCCATATGTAAAGAGAAGAATGCTTCGCCGTTGACGTGATCAGTAACTGGTATACGGCCGACAGGGCATGGGGCAAAGCACCATACCCTGAACAATAGGTCTCCTATATGGTAAGGTTTTGACTAAAGTTGTTAGAAGAAGGTAAAGACCGTAAGAAATTATTCAATTGAAAGGCTATCCATTGGTCTAACCTGAAGGGACCCATTGTATCCATAAGCTCTGGTAAAGATGGCCAATTACTATTGGTAAGAAAATGAGATACATGTAAATAGCTGTTCTGTCTCAGGGAGTGAAAGACTAGGTCTTGTATTCCTTGGGGGAATGCAGGATTCCCCAAAATTGGGTAAAGTGGAGAGTGAATTGACATAAGAGAGAGCTTAGAAAAAAGTGACACGTAAACCCGTATAGTCAACCCCACTAGCGTATGATTCTTTATATCTTTTGATATTAATGGGTAACACAAGGTGCCCTGGTAAGTAAAATGGTATTTTGAGACTGTTCAAGTCTTGGCCATGGTTTAGTTGTTTGATGGCGGTTCCAGTCAATAAGCCTAGTTAAGTGTGTTGCCTGTTGGTATTTCCATATGTTGGGTACTGCCAGTCCGCCATAATTTTTGGGAAATGAAATTGGCGTCTATTTAGTCTCGGTTTTTTATGAGCACAAATAAAGTCAGAAAACATTGTTGCAACCTGGTAGAAATATTTAGAGGGAATATAAATCAGTAGTGCCTGGAGGAGATATAAAAATTTGGGGAGGATGCACATCTTAAGGATGTTGCATCTACCGAGCCAAGAGTGGAGTCCTGTCTGCCATTTATCAAGTAATGCCCTTATGGTTTTCAGTAAGGGTGGAAAATTCAGATTGAATACTTGAGCTATATTAGGGTGGACATACGTACCTAAGTATCTCAAGGCTGTTGTCATCCACTTGAATTTAAAGCTTGCATCAGCTGGGCCTGTCTTATGTCTACCGCCATCACCTCAGACGTATTAAAATTGATTTTCAAATTTGATAATGTGCCATATCTATGAAATTTGCAGAGAAGGTTCGGCAGGGAAATCAGGGGATTTGTAAGCGAGAACATCATATCATCCACATATGCAGATACCTTCTGCTGGGTGTCCCCTATCGCCACTCCGCCTACGTCCGGATTTAACCAGACCGTACAAAGTAAAGGTTCCAATGACAAAGCAAATGGAGTGGTGACAGGAGGCAGCCTTGTCTCATGTCGTTCTTAATCCTGAACGGCTCCGAGAGTACCCCATTAGCTCTAACTCGGGCTGTAGGTTCCGAGTACAGTGTACCTATGCGGTTGATCATGACATCCCTAATCCCCATGTATTTCAACACTGCAACCATAAACTGCCAATCCACCCTGACGAAGGCCTTCTCCGCATCAGTTCCCAAAAATACACAGGAGGTGCTATTTTTATTTACCACACGTAGAAGGTTCAGGACTTTGATTGTATTGTCTCTGGCTTCCCGAGTGGGCATAAATCCAACCTGATCTAAATGGATCAGGGTTGAAAGGTACTCTTGAATTCTAGTAGCTAGAATTTTTGTAAATATTTTTAGATTGGTATTAAGCAACGAGATTGGCATATAACTGCCACATGAGGTAGGGTCTTTTCCCCCCTTTGGTATTACAGCTATATATGCCATAAGTGTATCATGAGGGAATGTCATATCATGTCCTAGGCCATTAAAGAACTGCATATATTTACCCAGGGATACCAGTAAGGTCTTATAATATGCGATGGTAAAGCCATCTGGGCCTGGAGATTTCCCCAATTTGGTCTAAAAATAAAAGTCCAATTCTTTAATCACATCTTTTAGTACTTCTTCATCTTGTAATAAACTTTAATTTAATCAAGTTCTCGTCCTAGAGGTAAAATAATCAGTTACTGCATAGGATAGTGAAACCAGAGCATGATCTGACCATGTAATATGGCTGATCGAAACATCACAAACCGCTTGCAATTGGGAGTTGGGAATGAGAAAGTAATCAATTCTAGAATATTGTTTGTGTGGCGGGGAATAAAACGTATACACCCTTTCGGCAGGATGAAAAAGGCGCCAGGCATCTATCAGTTGTGTTTTATGTAAGGAGCGAGCAATTAATTTTCTGGAGCTGGGTAGTATTGAGGAGCTACCCGAAGAATTGTCCTCAGATGGTATTAACAAGGAATTAAAGTCACCTCCAAGTATTAATTGACCCTTAGCAAATTCAGCTAGTAAATCTAGTGTTTTAGTGATAAAGATGTCTTGGTGGATGTTAGGTGCATATAAGCTTGCTAAATTGACTTTGATGCCGCCAATCGAGCCTCTCAGGAAGAGGTACTATCCCCCAAATCTGCTTTTATATCCACACAAGTCCAAGGGACCTGTGTGATAATTATAGACACACCACACGTTTTAGTGGACTCGATGGAATGGTACACTACCGGAAAAAAAGTTTTTTTCAGAATTGGCAACTTACCGTCCTTAAAATGTGTTTCCTGAATGCATGCGTCTTTTTTCAGGGATATTACGGCCCTTTGCATTCAACGAGAGCACATTCACCACCTCCATGTCCCCACTAGGTATGAAAGGGGGTAAAGGGGGGGGGATGTAAAGTAAATAGGGAGGGAAACCTAAAAAAGAGAGGGAGAAAGAGAGAGAACAAAAAAAAGAGGGGGATATAGAGTCACCTGTGGGCTAGTATCCCACAGGAGAGACTTCCAAAAAGTTCTAAAAAAAAACACCTTGGTGGGAGAGAGTTCTAAAAAAAAAAACCAGCAAAACTATGTTATTACGCTCTCCAGTTCCAGACTGGAAATTGAGCGCTGGCCTACGTGGGAGTGTGGTCAGAGAAAGCCGGGGGGAGCCCCCACCACTCAAATTATAATTCTACTTATTTTGAACACTCACTAATATTATGAGATAACATGTCTTTATACAGGACCATAGATGTTTGGCATAAACTATTACAATATTATCATATCCTAGTTCGGCAAATCAAACCTTTTAGGGATGTTATGCATAATAATCAATCAATCTGTTGGATTTTTTTTTATACGATCACAGCTCCTCGCTGGCAGAACACAATACTGCTGCAGGAGGGATTCCCCCATCAACACTGACTGTGTGGTGGAACATTGACCCATGGTGGAAGGAAAGAAAATTGCATAATCTATGGGCTGCCTTAGTTGGCATTAAAAAGTTACTAAACAAAGGACCCTGAATTCACTATATCTTGTCTCTGACAGTACACAGAACATGGAAATGCAATAGTTTTAGTAAATATAAATGGATAAATATCTTTTTTCATCAGCAGTTAGAGCAGTCTTGTGACTTCTATCAGTGTCTGGTTAAGGCTGGGTTCACACTATTTGCGAATTGGATGTGGGTTTACGTAATCGGGTGGCCCCGCCCTCAGTTATAAAAGAGCTGTCACCTGAGAGGCCGGTCATTACGGTGGGTGCCTCCCATGGAGGTAGATCGGTGGTGGCGTGCAGCTTTTTTTTTTTTCTTTTTCGGTCCGTCGGAGCGAGAGAAGAAGATGAATGGACTTCGTGGGACACTTTTATTTTTTTATTTTTTTATAAAGGACTTGTCCCAAGCAGTGTCTTGTGTACCATTTTCACACTTTTTTTGTGAAATGGTAGGGGTACATTTGTACCCCGTTATCATTTTACACAGGGGGAGGCCAGGATCTGGGGGTTCCCCTATTAAAGGGGGCTTCCAGATTTCGTTAAGCCCCCCGCCCGCAGACCCCCACAACTACGCCATTTTTTAAATTTTGGCGCAGGGTTACCCTTAATATCCATACTAGACCTGAAGGGTCTGGTATGGATTTTGAGGGGGACCCCCACGCTATCTTTTTAAAAAATGTTGGCACGGGTTCCCCTTAATATCCATACAAGACCTGATGGGCCTGGTATGGAATTTGGGGGGTCCTCCACGCAATTTTTTTTTACATTTTGGTTCGGGGTTGCCCTTAATATTTATATCAGAACTGAGGGGTCTGGTAATTGACTGTGGGGGAATCCCATGCTGTTTTTTTCAATGACTTTTATGTGTATTGCCGGGACCGACAATTCATTTTAGCCGCGAGTACTTTTAAATGACTTTTTTTCCTTTAGAAATTAAATTTTGCTCTTGGACACGGGAAACATGCGCCACTTTACAGGCATACTATAGACACCCCCCAGGTACGAAATTTAAAGGAATATTTCACTTTTATTTTTTCACTTTAACCATCTCAATACAGTGCATTTTCACCCCCTTCCTGACCAAGCAATTTTTCAGCTTTCAGCGCTGTCGCACTTTGAATGACAATTGTGCGGTCATGCGACGTGGCTCCCAAACAAAATTGGCGTCCTTTTTTTCCCACAAATAGAGCTTTCTTTTGGTGGTATTTGATCACCTCTGCGGTTTTTATTTTTTGCGCAATAAACAAAAGAAGAGCAACAAGTTTGAAAAAAAAACAATATTTTTTACTTTTTGCTATAATAAATATCCATTTTTTTTAAAACAAATTTTTTCCTCAGTTTAGGCCGATACGTATTTTTCTACATATTTTTGGTAAAAAAAATTGCAATAAGCATATATTGATTGGTTTGCGCAAAAGTTATAGTGCTTACAATATAGGGGATAGATTTATTGCATTTTTATTATTATTCTTTTTTTACTAGTAATGGCGGTGATCTGCGATTTTTATCGTGGCTGCGATATTGCGGCGGACATATCGGACACTTTTGACACATTTTTGGGACCATTCACATTTATACAGAGAAGGGGCAGGGAAGGGGTTAACCAATAGGGGCGCTGAAGGGGTTAACATGTTCCCTGGGAGTGATTCTAACTGTAGGGGGAGGGGATTGACAAGGGGAGGAGACCGATCTGTGTTTCTCTGTATTGAGAACACACCATCGGTCTCCTCTCCTCTGACAGGACCGTGGATCCACGGTCCTGCTGTGTTACCGGGCAATCGCGGGTGCTTGGCGGACATCGCGGCTGCCGGGCACGCGCACCGAGTCCCTAGTAACACGGCGGGTGTGCGCATGTCCCGCTGGTGGTCATATGACGCCCTCCCGCCACGAGAGCTGCGCCGCCTTAATTATTAAAATCACTGCTCTCGAAAAAACGGACATTTTTTAAAGCTTTTTTTTGCATTGATACATGTCCCCTAGGGCAGGACCCAGGTCCCGAAACACTTTTTATGATAATAAAATTGCATATAAGCCTTTAAAATTAGCACTTTTAATTTTTCATGTTCGTGTCCCATAGACTTTAACGGTGTTCGAACTAATTTTTTTCATGTTCGCATGTTCTGCTGCGAACCGAACTGGGGGGTGTTCGGCTCATCCCTAGTGGTAACCCTTAATCATTTCTGTTCAGGTGAGTGTCCCCTTAATTATTGCTGTTCATTGGTGAGTAATCCTCTTAATCATTGCTTTTCTGTGGTGAGTATTTCCTTAATCATTGATGTTCATTGGTGAGTATCCTCATAATCATTGGTGTTTATTGGTGAGTATTCCCTCAATCATTGGTATTCATTTGTGACTGTCTCCCTAATTATAGGTGTCCATTGATGAGTAAGTATCAGTTAATCATTGCTGTTCATTGGTGGGTATCTCCTTAACTATTGCTGTTCATTGGGGGCGTTCCCCTTTAATCCTTGCAGTTCAATGGTGAGTATCCCCTTGATTATTAGTGTCCATTGATGAGGATCCCCTTAATCCTTGGTGTTCATTGGTGAGTTTCCTATTATTAATTGGGGTTTATTGATGAGTATTCCCTCAATCATTGGTATTAATTTGTGATTTGTGACCTTAATTATTGGTGTCCATTGGTAAGTATCAGTTAATTACTGCTGTTCATTGGTGGGTATCCCCTTAACCATTGCTGTTCAGTTGTGAGTATCCCCTTAAACATTGGTACCCATTGGCAATTATCCTCTGAATACTTGGTGTTCATTGGTGAATTTATCCATAATCATTGATGTTTATTTGTGAGCATCCCCTTAGTCATTGCTGTTTATTGGTAAGTATACCCTTAACCACTGGTGTCCATTGGTGAGCATACCCTTAACCACTGGTGTCCATTGGTGAGTATACCCTTAATCTATGCTGTTCATTGGTGAGTATCCCCATATTCATTGGTGTTTAGTGTTTACTTAACTAAGAAAGAAGCTGCACAGGTCATGCAATTCTGCCTTCTGGTTCTAGTGAGTAAACTCATCACCAGAACTATACAAGCTCTGTTGGGCAGGATATCACTGCATATACCTGCATAACTTAGTTGTCACTGGACCACATGCCAAGGATCTCATCTTTGGTTCCTGGGGTCTAGAAACACCTATGCTCCTTTATCAAAACAGCCCTGACTAGGAGAAAAAAAAACATATTTTCTTCCTTTGCAATAGTTTAAAAAAAAAAAAGCCACAAAGTTGTCCTTGGAATAGTTTATTTAGCATATGAAGGCTTCATCTTAAATCTTTAGTCCCCTACAAGTAAGTCCATATTTATGAGCTACACATTCAAGAATTTACTGGTTTCAACACTCCACAAAGAAGGCGGGTGACGCGGCCGCACACATAATTTTTCACAGATGAAGTAGTGAGGGCAGGTGTAGGACGGCTTTATGAATGAGAACTAAATCCTTCTACACTCTGAGATTTTTTTTTTTTCTTCCTTTCTTCCAGATATTGCCGTAGGGCTTAACTTGGATATCTAAAAATACATGTGTAGGGTAAGTAATCTGCAGCTAAGGCGTATCAGGTGTCCGCACTTCTGTGCTATGATACTAGTTCACCGCAGGGTATTGCAGTGCTTTACCGCTCTTAACACTTCTCCCAATCGCTTATGATAATTTCTGACAATTTGTGACACTTCATCGAATGTCACAACCTTTACAGCGCAGATGGTGTTTGACTCCGTCTATGTTTTCGTTTTCTTTTGTAAGAAACAAAAATAAAATGTCAGTTTCTGACAAATGATCTTTAATTAGCATTGACGATGCTAATACCACCTCTGGGGCAATGGCCACGGGACAATAGGTGAGGGTCAACAAATACAGGAAACGGTCTTGTACAAATAAAGATGTATTCCACATGTTGCCAGACATAAAGGGGAATTCCACCTTAAGCTTCAAATACAAATGCGACAGAGGTGCGGATTTTAAATAGGTATGGTGAAGGGACAGTCCACCCAAAAATATATCTGTTCTTGGTAGATCCTAGAAAAATAGAACTGAACCCCAGGCATACATTGAAAAAAGAATGCAGCTATGTATTCAATAAAACATGTTGAGCAGCTTGAGAATCTTGTAATTCCCTGCACAGCAGCATCCAGAAGGAGATGGAAGAGAAGCACTAGGAGACAATCAGGTGTGCTGCTTGCACATGTGTTTACAAGAACATGTTGACAGGAGGATAGAGCAGAGTAAGCAAAGGGGTGAACTGTTCTTGATCCTTCATAGTCCAGTTATAGACAGGGGGCAGGTAGTTGATTGTATTGTTTAATTGCACTACAAATAAGTTCAGGTCAGCAGTTGTACAGTTTGGAAGGCTGCATAACTCTCAGGACTGGATTAACCAATTTACGACCAGCGCACGACGATGTACGTCCCTTTTTTGAAGAGGGATATCTCGCTAACAGCAGCAGCTGCTGCCACAACCGAGATATCCATCTCTTCAGGCATCGGTCGTTATTACGATAATGGTGGTCTTCGCTGCGGATTCACCACGAGATCACCGTTATCGGCGGCGGGAGAGGTGCCCCAAGGCCCTGCGTCGCTTACCGGAGCCGTCGGTAGCGGCGGAGGCGATCGGGTCCTTTCATCTGCTGGGTATGGAGACGAGTGAGGCTTAGATGGCCCCCACCCATCTCTATACCATAGCAGGGTGGAAGCGACGTCAAAACGTCAGTTCCGCCCATACCTCTTAAAGGAACATTTTTTCAATGTCATTTTTTTTAATTACATTTTTTATTTATTTTTTTATTTTTTGCATTTAAGTCTAAATATGAGATCTGAGGATTTTTTGACCCCAGATCTCATAATTAAGAGGACCTGTCGTGCTTTTTTTCTATTACAAGGGATGTTTACATTCCTTTTAATAGGAATAAAAGTGACCCAATTATTATTATTTTTTTAAAACAGTGTAAAAATAAATAAAATCAAGTAAAATAAATAAGAAAAAAAAATGTTTTTAAAGCGCCCCGTCTCGACGAGCTCGCGTGCAGAAGCGAACGCATACGTGAGTAGCGCCGCATATGAAAACGGTGGTCAAACCACACATGTGATGTATCTCCAGGATCGGTAGAGCGAGAGCAATTATTATAGCCGTAGACCTCCTCTGTAACCAAAAACATGCAACCTGTAGAATTTTTTAAACGTCACCTATGGAGATTTTTGAGGGTAAAAGTTTGATGCCATTCCACGAGCGGGCGCAATTTTGAAGCGTGACATGTTGGGTATCAATTTACTCGCCGTAACATTATCTTTCGCGATATATAAAAAAATTGGACTAACCTAACTGTTGTCTTATTTTTTTATTCAAAAAAGTGAATTTCTTCCTAAAAAAGTGCGCTTGTAAGACCGCTGCGCAAATACGGTGTGAAAAAAAGTATTTTAATGACTGCCATTTTATTCTCTAGGGTGTTAGAAAAAAAAATTATTTAACCACTTCCCGACCGCCCCATGTAGATATACGTCGGCAGAATGGCACGTACAGGCAGAAGCACGTACCTGTACGTGCCATTCTTCAGGCGGTTGGGGGGTCCGATCGGACCCCCCTCCGCCGGCGGGGACGGTCGGGATGGCTTCAGAAGCGATGCGGGACGAGGTAACGGCCAGTCGTTTCTGGCCACCCCCTCCCGATCGCTCTGGCCAATGGGATTCGTCCGCTTCCTTCCCCTTCCTGTGTAATTGTAACACAGGCAAGGGGAAGTGATGTCACGCTCCTCGTGACGGTCTTTCTGACCGGGACGCGGAGCTGTGAAGACATCAGGTTAGTGCACCAACACTACACTGACACCAGGCACACATAGGCACATATTTCACCCCCCTGTCACCCCCTGATCACCCCCCAGATCACCCCCTGCCCCCCCTGTCACAGTGTCACTGATTGCAGTGATCATTTATTTACTGATCACTGCATTTAGTGTCAGTGTGACTGCAATAACTGTCAGGGCAGTTAGTTTTAGGCCCCTTTAGGTCCAAGGTAGCCCCCTACCCCCCCCCAATAAAGGTTTAACCCCTTGATTGCCCCCTAGGTAACCCTTTCACCCCCTTTTGCCAGTGTCACTAAGCGATCGTTTTTTTTGATCGCTCTATTAGTGTCACTGGTGCCGCTAGGTAGCCAGTTTTTTTTTTTAGGTAACCGCCAGGTTTATATAGGATTATAAATAGGTTTATAGGTCAGGTACCCCCATATTACAACCTAAATAAAGGTTTTAACCCCTTGATTGCCCCTAGAGTTAACTCTTTCACCAGTGATCACAGTATAAGTGTCACTGGTGACGCTGGTTAGCCAGTTAGTTATTTAGTTATTTAGGTTCCCCGTCAGGTTTTTATATAGTGTCAGGTACCCCCATATATTACCTAATAAAGGTTTTAACCCCCTGATTGCCCCTAGTTAACCCTTTCACCAGTGATCACCGTATAACTGTTACGGGTGACGCTGGTTAGTTAGCTTGTTTTTTTTATACTGTCAGGGCACCCGCCATTTATTACCCAACTATCGGTTTAACCCCCTGATCGCCCGGCGGGTGATATCAATTAGGTTTTAGGGTCAAATAAGGTCTGCGTCGCCCAGGTTAGTGCCAGTACCGCAAACACCCACGCGCAAAGCATACACCTCCCTTAGTGGTATAGTATCTGAACAGATCAATATCTGATCTGATCAGATCTATACTAGCGTCCCAGCAGTTTAGGGTTCCAAAAAACGCATTGTTAGCGGGATCAGCCCAGGTACCTGCTAGCACCTGCGTTTTCCCCCTCCGCCCAGCCCAGCCCAGCCCACCCAAGTGCAGTATCGATCGATCACTGTCACTTCCAAAACACTAAGCACACATAACTGCAGCGTTCTCAGAGTCAGGCCTGATCCCTGCGATCGCTAACAGTTTTTTTGGTAGCGTTTTGATTCATTCGCCAGCAGCCTAGGAGCTTTTTTTCCTGTGAATCTCACTAGTGTACTACTAAATTTAGAGCCCAAAATGGCAAATCGCAAGTACACTAGTGAACAGGCCTACTTGTTTCTGAGTATGTCAGATAGTGAAGAGGAGGTCACTCATCTGTCACAATCAGGCTCAGAATACGATCCAGTAGACGACAGCGGCTCCATGACAGATAGCTCTGGCGACGAAGGTGAGGTCCCTGCTAAGGTCAGGCGTACCCGATCCCGATCTTCTGATGTTGTTGAGGTGCAGGAACCGCAGGTCTCTCGTATGGAGCAGAGAAGTACTAGCGCCGCTATTCCTTCTGGTGAACTGGCAAGCACCAGCGGCCTAGTACACCCTGGACGTAGTCAAACCAGCACTGCAGTAACACTTGGTGACGTGGCGAGTCCCATAAGTGCAGTTCAAGCTGGCGAGGTGGCAAGCACAAGTAGTGTCCCGCTGCCACCAAGAAGAAGACAAAGGCAGGTCCGTCGATCACATAGTGTCCTTCCTGCAGAATTCGCCAATCCTGATTGGGTGCCCACCACTTCTGCAGAACCCGTACTTCCCCCATTCACTGGCCAACCCGGTATTCAGGTGGAAACAGCTGATTTTAAGCCATCCGATTTTTATTCGCTGTTTTTCACGGAAGATCTCTATAGATCTATTGTGGACCAAAGTAATATATACGCTGGTCAACACATCGCCGCTAATCCCCAAGTGCCTTCCCTTGCCAGAGATTGGAAACCAATTACGGTTTCCGAATTTAAGACCTTTCTGGGCCTTTCCCTCAACATGGGCATACACAAATTCCCGACTCTGAGGTCTTATTGGTCCACCTCACCGCACCACCATATGCCCGTGTTCTCTGCCTCCATGTCCAGGGCACGATACGAGATGATTTTGCGGTTCATGCACTTCAGTGACAATGAACTTTGTCGTCCTCGTGGAGACCCTGAATTTGATCGGCTCTACAAAATTCGGCCCCTCATAAACCACTTCAACCAATGTTTTGCAGCCTTGTTTACGCCCAATCAAGTTGTCTGCGTTGACGAGTCCCTGATTAAGTTTTCTGGCCGCTTGTCTTTCAAACAGTTCCTTCCCAGCAAGCGTGCCAGATACGGGGTCAAGCTCTACAAGCTCTGTGACAGGGCAACAGGCTATACGTGGAGCTTTTTGGTTTATGAGGGAAAAGATAGTCACGTAGAGCCGGAGAACTGTCCAGATTACATAGGGAGCGCTGGCAAGATAGTGTGGAACTTGGTGTCACCCTTATTCGGAAAGGGGTACCACTTGTACGTGGACAATTATTACACGAGCGTGCCACTGTTTAGTCACTTGTTTGATCATCAGATTGGAGCATGTGGCACCGTGCGACCTAATCGCCGGGGCTTTCCCCAGCGGCTTGTAGATTCCCGTCTTAGGCTGGGGGAGAGAGCCTGCTTGAAGTGTAATAACTTGCTCGCTGTGAAGTGGAGGGATAATAGGAATGTTTTCGTTCTTACCTCCCTTCATGCAGACACGACAGTCCAAATTCGTACGGCGGCTGG
Organism: Lithobates sylvaticus; assembly: GCA_028564925.1. Lineage (NCBI taxonomy): Eukaryota > Metazoa > Chordata > Amphibia > Anura > Ranidae > Lithobates > Lithobates sylvaticus. The sequence goes on along the minus strand of CM053028.1, from coordinate 488,460,458 downwards.
TGTTGTGACGAAACCCCTCTGTATCCACGAATACAACCTTAATATGGGGGGGGTGGACCTCAACGACCAGTTGTTGGCGCCGTACCTAGTTGTCCGTAAGGCTAGACGCTGGTACAAAAAAGTGTCTATTTATTTATTCCAATTGGCTTTGCTGAATGCTCATGTGCTATACGGAGCTTCAGGCGGGACGTTACCCTTCCTTGAATTCCAGGGAGCGGTTGTCATGGAACTCCTGTATCCAGGCGATTCCACACCTCACCATCCCCTACCAAATGCAGTAAGCCGGCTGCATGAGAGGCATTATCCTCATGTCCTCCAGAGTACCCCTACCCAACGAGCCCCCCAAAGAAGATGTCGTGTCTGTACCAAGCGCGGATTTAGGCGTGACACCCGTTATTATTGTCCACGCTGTCCTGACAATCCTGGTCTCTGCGTTGGTGAATGCTTTGAACGCTACCACGAACTAGTGAGGTTTTAGCGTAGGGTACAGCATTTCACAGGCTAGGATACACTTTCACAGGGTCTCAAGAATGCCATCGCATTTTGAGACCCGACCGTTGCAGTTAAAATTATAGTTACAGGGTCTCAAGAATGCCATCGCATTTTGAGACCCGACCGTTACAGTTAAAATTATAGTTATAGTTTAAAAAAAAAGTGTAAAAAATAAAAATAAAAAAAAAAAGTACAAAAAAAAAAAAAACCCCCAAAAAAATATAAAATAAAAAACCAAAAATAGTTGTCGTTTTATTGTTCTCTCTCTATTGTTGCTCTTTTTTACTCTATTCTATTCTGCAATGTTTTATTATGTTTTATCATGCTTGCTTTTCAGGTATGTTTTATTGTTAACCATTTTTTTGTTTTCAGGTGCGCCATTCAGTTGCAGCGCGGATTTATTTATCTTGACAGCAACAGCGTTTGCTCCCACGATACATAAAGCCGCGACTCCAACACTGTAGGAGGTGATTTCACCACCACAGTTAAAAAAAAGAGCATATATGCCGAAGCATGGGGGCAGCAGAGGGCGGAGGAGCGATTTTGCTCCTAATGCCACGTACATACGGTCGAAAAAAGTCCGACCATGTGTACGTGGCATAACTTTTTTGCGGGAGGATGCCCCCATGCTTCGGCATATATATATTTTAGGCACCGGTTGCGTTAACAAAATGTTTTATTTTTTACTATGTTTTTTTTTGGTATTTGCTTTGCAGGTATGGTATGGTAAGGTCTTACTGTTATACTCTAATGTTACTTTGTTTTAATGTTAACCATTATTTGCTTAGCAGGTACGCCATTCAGTTGCAGCGTGGATTTATTTATCTTGACAGCAACAGCGTTTGCTCCCACGATACATAAAGCCGCGACTCCAACGCTGTAGGAGGTGATTTCACCACCACAGTTAAAAAAAAGAGCATATATGCCGAAGCATGGGGGCAGCAGAGGGCGGAGGAGCGATTTTGCTCCTAATGCCACGTACATACGGTCGAAAAAAGTCCGACCATGTGTACGTGGCATAACTTTTTTGCGGGAGGATGCCCCCATGCTTCGGCATATATATATTTTAGGCACCGGTTGCGTTAACAAAATGTTTTATTTTTTACTATGTTTTTTTTTTGGTATTTGCTTTGCAGGTATGGTATGGTAAGGTCTTACTGTTATACTGTAATGTTACTTTGTTTTAATGTTAACCATTATTTGCTTAGCAGGTACGCCATTCAGTTGCAGCGTGGATTTATTTATCTTGACAGCAACAGCGTTTGCTCCCACGATACATAAAGCCGCGACTCCAATGCTGTAGGAGGTGATTTCACCACCACAGTTAAAAAAAAGAGCATATATGCCGAAGCATGGGGGCAGCAGAGGGCGGAGGAGCGATTTTGCTCCTAATGCCACGTACATACGGTCGAAAAAAGTCCGACCATGTGTACGTGGCATAACTTTTTTTGCGGGAGGATGCCCCCATGCTTCGGCATATATAAATGGTGCATGTATGCCCATCATTAGAAGTGGGTGGATGAAGGGAGGTATTCTAATGGTGGGCATACCCACCGCGCCATTGGGAAATTGGGAAAGCATTTTATCACACCGATCTTGGTGTGGTCAGATGCTTTGAGGGCAGAGGAAAGATCTAGGGTCTAATAGACCCCAATTTTTTCAAAAAAAGAGTACCTGTCACTGCCTATTGCTATCATAGGGGATATTTACATTCCCTGCGATAACAATAAAAATGACAACTAAGAAAAAAAAAATGGAAGGAACAGTTTAAAATAAAATAAAAAAGCTAAATAAAAAGAAAAACTAAAAAAAAAAAAAAAAAAGCACCCCTGCCCCCCTTCTTTTGCGCAAAGGCGAACACAAGCGTTGGTCTGGCGTCATATGTAAACAGCAATTGCACCATGCATGTGAGGTATCACCGCGAAGGTCAGATCGAGGGCAGTCATTTTAGCAGTAGACCTCCTCCGTGAATCTAATGTGGTAACCTGTAAAGGCTTTTAAAGGCTTTTAAAAATGTATGTAGTTTGTCGCCACTGCGTGTTTGTGCGCAATTTTAAAGCATGTCGTGTTTGGTATCCATGTACTCGGCCTAAGATCATATTTTTTTATTTCATCAAAAATTTGAGCAATATAGTGTGTTTAAGTGCATTAAAATAAAAAAAAGTGTATTTTTTTCCACAAAAAATGCGTTTGAAAAATCGCTGCGCAAATACTGTGTGGAAAAAAAAAATGCAACACCCACCATTTTAATCTGTAGGGCCTTTGCTTTAACAATATATATAGTGGGGGTTCAACGTAATTTTCTTGCAAAAAAAAAATATGTTTTCATGTAAACAAAAAGTGTCAGAAAGGGCTTTATCTTCAAGTGGTTAGAAGAGTGGGTGACGTGTGACATAGGCTTCTAAATGTTGTGCATAAAATGCCAGGACAGTTCAAAACCCCCCCCAAAAACCCCATTTTGGAAAGTAGCCACCCCAAGCTATTTGCTGAGAGCAATGTTGAGCCCATTAAATATTTTTTTTTTTGGTCCCAAGAGATTGAATAATGACAAAAAAAAAAAATAATATTTTTTTTTACAAAAACTTGTCACTAAATGATATATTGCTCAAACATGCCATGGGCATATGTGGAGATACACCCCAAAATACATTCTGTTGCTTCTCCTGAGTACGGGGATACCACATGTGTGGGACTTTTTGGGAGCCTAGCCGCGTACGGGACCCAAAATCCAAGCACCGCTTTCAGGCTTTCTAAGGGTGTAATTTTTTTATTTCACTCCTCACTGCCAATCACAGTTTCGGAGGCCATGGAATGCCCAGATGGCACAAACCACCCCCAAATGACCCCATTTTGGAAAGTAGACACCCCAAGCTATTTGCTGAGAGGTATGGTGAGTATTTTGCAGATCTCGCTTTTTGTCACAATGTTTTGAAAATTGAAAAAAGAAAAAAAAAATTTTTTTTTTCTTTACTTTCTTCATTTTCAAAAACACATGAGAGCTGTAAAATACTCACCATGCCTCTCAACAAATAGCTTGGGGTGTCTACTTTCCAAAATGGGGTCATTTGGGGGGGTTTTGTGCTATTTTGGCATTTTATGGCCTTCGAAACTGTGATAGGTAGTGAGGAGTGAAATCAAAAATTTGCACCCTTAGAAATCCTGAAGGCGGTGCTTGGGTTTCGGGTCCCCGTACGCGGCTAGGCTCCCAAAAAGTCCCACACATGTGGTATCCCCATACTCAGGAGAAGCAGCAAAATGTATTTTGGGGTGCAATTCCACATATAACCATGGCATGTGTGAGCAATATATCATTTAGTGACAACTTTTTGAATAAATTTTTTTTATTTTTTTTTTTTGTCTTTATTCAATCACTTGGGACTAAAAAAAAAAATATTCAACGGGCTTAACATGCCTCTCAGCAAATAGCTTGGGGTGTCTACTTTCCAAAATGGGGTCATTTGGGGGGGTTTTGTGCCATCTTGGCATTTTATGGTCTTCAAAACTGTGATAGGTAGTGATAGGTAGTGAGGAGTGAAATCAAAAATTTATGCCCTTAGAAATCCTGAAAGCGGTGCTTGGTTTTCGGGGTCCCGTATGCGGATAGGCTCCCAAAAAGTCCCACACATGTGGTATCCCCGTACTCAGGAGAAGCAGCAGAATGTATTTTGGGGTGTAATTCCACATATGCCCATGGCATGTGTGGGCAATATATCATTTAGTGACAACTTTGGGCAAAAAAAAAAAGTTTGTAATATTCCCGCAACTTGTGGCAAAATATAAAATATTCCATGTACTCAACATGCCTCTCAGCAAATAGCTTGGGGTGTCTACTTTCCAAAATGGGGTCATTTGGGGGGGTTTTGTGCAATTTTGGCATTTTATGGCCTTCGAAACTGTGATAGGTAGTGAGGAGTGAAATCAAAAATTTACACCCTTAGAAATGCTGAAGGTGGTGCTTGGGTTTCGGGGCCCCGTACGCGGCTAGGCTCCCAAAAAGTCCCACACATGTGGTATCCCCGTACTCAGGAGAAGTGGCAAAATGTATTTTGGGGTGCAATTCCACATATAACCATGGCATGTGTGAGCAATATATCATTTAGTGACAACTTTTTGAATACATTTTTTTTTTTTTTTTTTTTTTGTCTTTATTCAATCACTTGGGACTAAAAAAAAAAAATATTCAATGGGCTCAACATGCCTCTCAGCAAATAGCTTGGGGTGTCTACTTTCCAAAATGGGGTCATTTGGGGGGGTTTTGTGCCATCTTGGCATTTTATGGCCTTCAAAACTGTGATAGGTAGTGATAGGTAGTGAGGAGTGAAATCAAAAATTTATGCCCTTAGAAATCCTGAAGGCGGTGCTTGGTTTTCGGGGTCCCGTATGCGGATAGGCTCCCAAAAAGTCCCACACATGTGGTATCCCCGTACTCAGGAGAAGCAGCAGAATGTATTTTGGGGTGTAATTCCACATATGCCCATTGCATGTGTGGGCAATATATCATTTAGTGACAACTTTGGGCAAAAAAAAAAAAGTTTGTAATATTCCCTCAACTTGTGGCAAAATATAAAATATTCCATGTACTCAACATGCCTCTCAGCAAATAGCTTGGGGTGTCTACTTTCCAAAATGGGGTCATTTTGGGGGGGTTTTGTGCTATTTTGGCATTTTATGGCCTTCAAAACTGTGATAGGTAGTGAGGAGTGAAATCAAAAATTTGCACCCTTAGAAACCCTGAAGGCGTTGATTGGGTTTCGGGGCCCCGTGCGTGGCTAGGCTCCCAAAAAGTCCCACACATGTGGTATCCCCATACTCGGGAGAAGCAGCAAAATGTATTTTGGGGTGCATCTCCACATATAACCATGGCATGTGAGCAATATATCATTTAGTGACAACTTTATGAAAAAAATTTTTTTTTTTTTTTTTTTTGTCTTTATTCAATCCCTTGGGACTAAAAAAAAAATATTCAATGGGCTCAACATGCCTCTCAGCAAATAGCTTGGGGTGTCTACTTTCCAAAATGGGGTCATTTGGGGGGTTTTGTACTTCCCTGCCATTTTAGCACCTCAAGAAATGAGATAAATTAAAAGCGGTGTAAATTCCAGAAATGTACTCTAGTTTGTAGACGCTATAACTTTTGCGCAAACCAATAAATATACGCTTATTGGCATTTTTTTACTAAAGACATGTGGCTGAATACATTTTGGCCCAAATGTTTGACTAAAATTGAGTTTATTAGATTTTTTTTATAACAAAAAGTAGAAAATCTCTTTTTTTTTTCAAAATTTTCGCTCTTTTTCCGTTTATATCGCAAAAAATAAAAATCACAGAGGCTCAAAAGAAAGCTCTATTTGTGGGAAGAAAAGGACGCAAATTTCGTTTGGTTACAATATTGCATGACCGCGCAATTACCATTTAAAGTAGTGCAGTGCGAAATTGAAAAAAGACCTCTGGTCCTTTGGCTGCCAAATGGTCCGGGGCTGAAGTGGTTAATGTTTGGGGGTTCTAAGTAATTTTCTAGCAAAAAAAAATTTTTTAAACATGTAAACACCTAAAATCCAAAAGAGGCTGGTCTTAAAGTGGTTAACAACAAAACAAATGCTCTGACAGAACAGCTCCCATATATGTATTTTAACGGTATATTTAGCTGTTAGCATATATTTCAGCTTTAAAACATAACTATGTTTTAGGTCTAGTCACCCTATCGGTGCTCCCCGGAAAATGTCTTCAATCATGAGACAGTGCTCAGGCCTAGCCATTGTTTGAGGGACCTGAATGATGTCACATGGGAAGAGGACACACACCCCCCAATACTCAGAAGAACAGAGTATTTGTGCTGCCCAAGGTGAGCATCAGCGGGTCAGGGAAGCCCTTTTGCACATACACAATTTGCCCTGAATGTTGTGGGATATAGATAAAGGTAGAATGAGGGAGGCAAGCAAGGGAAAAAAGCAACAAAGTGACTTTCACATCTTTGCAAGCTTTGCCTTGTGTTGTAGATTTGTAGATTACCCACTAGAGGGAGCTTTTAGTGGCACAGTGCTATTACAGTATCATTTCTCTACCTTAGCAACTGTTGACAAATCAAGCCAACTCCTTGATTTACATTGTGAAAAGAAGCAATAAAGAAAAAACATGGTGTAGCACTGCAAAGCAGGAAGGAGAGATTGGTTATATGATGAAACATATAGCTAACCCTTGTATATACTGCATATGTATACAGTATCTGACAAAAGTGAGTACACCCCTCACATTTTTTAACCACTTGCTTACTGGGCACTTAAACCCCCTCCTGCCCAGACCAATTTTCAGCTTTTGGCGCTGACGCACTTTGAATAACAATTGCGCGGTCATAAAACACTGTACCCAAATTACATTTTTATAATTTTTTTCACACAAATAGAGCTTTCTTTTGGTGGTATTTAATCACAGCTGGGGTTTTTATTTTTTGCTAAACAAACAAAAAAATATGGAACATTTTGAAAAAAATAAATCATGTTTAATAGTTTGTTATAAAATTTTGCAAACAGGTAATTTTTCTGCTTAATTGATATGCGCTGATGAGGCGGCACTGGTGGGCACTGATAGGCTGCACTGGTGGGCACTTATAGGCTGCACTGGTGGGCACTGATAGGCTGCACTGATGGGGACAGATAAGTCCGTACTGATGGGCACAGATAAGATGACACTAATGGGTCCTGATGGGTGGCACGGATGGGTGGAACAGATGGGTGGCACGGCTGGGCACTGATAGATGGCACTGATAGATGGCACTGATAGGCACTGATAGTTGGCACTGATGGGCACTGATAGTTGGCACTGATGGGCACTGGTAGGTGACACTGATGGGCACTGGTAGGTGACACTGATGTGCAGCACTGTTCAGGCACTTATTATGGGCACTGACAGGTGGCACTGACAGATGGCACTGTGGGCACTGGCAGATGACACTGTGGGCACTGGCAGATGGCATTGTGGGCACTGACAGGTGGCACTGTGGGCACTGGCAGGTGGAGCTGATGGACACTGACAAGTGGAGCTGGTGGGCACTGGTAGGCGGCACTTGTATAGGGCACAGGTGGGCACCATGGACCTGGGGCACATCGCAGTGATCGGGACTAATGTCCCTCTCACTGCCACCAGTGATCGGCTTTTTTTTTTCTCCTCGCGCTATCAGCGCGAGGAAGAAAAAAGCTGATTACCGGCTCTGTTGATATCACATGATTGGCTGACAGCTGATCACGTGGTAAGGGGTCGGGATCGACCCCTTACGACCCCTTACTCGGATCTGTGATCCCCCTTCAGGGGTCGCGCAGGTCGCTCGTGCACGGGACTCCGTCATAGGACATAGTCCCGGCAATATAGATCCGCGCTGTAGCTGTCATTCGGCTATAGCGCGGATCTCAGGTGGTTAAACATTTTATTAACTCTTTTCATGTGACAACACTGAATAAATTACACTTTGCTACAATGTAAAGTAGTGGGCGTACAGCTTGTATAACAGTGTAAATTTGGTGTGTTAAATTTGGTGTTATCGCTCTCAGCCCTGGTTCACAGTGAGCTGCAGTAATGAAGCCATGCGAGTTCAGCTGAACTCGCACTATTTTACTCCTGCATGTCAGTCCTGATTTCGATGGTGATTTCACAGACATCTGTGAGGGTTTCTGCACAGATGTCAATGGAAATCGCACCCCGAAATCGCAAAAAGTAGTACAGAAACTACTACACACCATCTTTTTATAGAGCAGCTGGCATTTCTCCTGCGGTTACCTGTGGGTTTTAATTTGTATCCTGAGCAATTGTTCCACCAGTTATGGCTGCAATCTTTCTTGGTCTACCTGACCTTGGCTTGGTATCAAAAGAGCCCCTAATTTTCCACTTCTTAATAAATGATTAAACAGTACTGACTGGCATATTCAAGGCAATCTTTTTATATCTTTTTCCATCTTTGTAGTTTCATTACCTTGTTATGCAGGTCTTTTGACTGTTCGTTTCAACCGCCTCATGGCTCAGTGTCTAGCCTGCTTAGTACATCCATGTCAGAGCTAACAAACTCATTGACTATTTATACACAGACACTAATTGTGATTGAAAAAGCCACATATATGGGAAATTAACCCTTAATTGCCATTTTAACCTGTGTGTGCCACCTTCTGTGTCTGTACCAAGGCCAAACATTCAAGGGTATGTAAACGTTTGATCAGGGTCATTTGGGTATTTTCTGTTGTCAATATGATTTTAAAAGAGTAAACACAGTTGATTGATAATAAATGGCTTCAGCCAAACACTAACCATGAGTGAAAGAAAAGTTTTTGTGTTATCATTCATATTCTCTGAAAAATGGCCAAGAAATCATAATTCTATGTAAACTTATGAGCACTGTAAATATAAACTGACCACTGTAAGCACCCACAGCAGTGAAATAAGCTTTGTCCCTACCCCTGTATTAGCTACTTTTACTGGACAGCTTGACCTGCTACAGGAAGTGGAAAAATATCCACTTGCCCTCTGAAAGATTTACCCACTTAATGACCAGGCCATTGTTTGTGCTATGGCACTGCGTTATTTTAACTGACAATTGCTTTGTCATGTGACACTGGACCCAAATAAAATGTATGTCCTTTTTTTCCCACAAATAGAGCTTTCTTTTGGTGGTATTTGATCACCTCTGTGGTTTTTATTTTTTGCGCTATAAACAAAAAAGAAAATGAAAATTTTGAAAAAAAAAAAAAAAAAAATATTTTTTACTTTCTGCTATAAAACATATCCAATAAAAAAATTGAAAAAAATCAAATTTCTTATTAAATTTAGGGCAATATGTATTCTGCTACATATTTTTGGTAAAAAAAATCCCAATAAGCGTATATTGATTGGTTTGCGCAAAAGTTATAGCATCTACAAAATATGGGATATTTTTATTTATTTATTATTTTATTTTATTTACTAGTAATGGCAGCGATCGGTGACTTATAGCGGGACTGCGATTTTGCAGCAGACATTCAGACACTAACTGACACCTTTGTCACTTTTTTGGGAACCAGCGACACTAATACAGTGATCAGTGCTAAAAATAATCACTGTTCCTGTACTAATGACACTGGCTGGGAAGCATCTAGGACAATCAAAGGGTTAAATGTGTGCCTAGCCAGTGTTTGTGTACACTGTGTGACGGGCTTTTACTAGGGGAAGTAATAGACTTTATTCCCTGCTTTGCGGTGGAAAAAATCTATTACTTCCCTGCTGAAAGGACAGGGCTTTGCCTAGTTATCATAATACATGATGATCGTTGGGTGCCAGCGGTAATCCATTGCCTGGCACCCGGTGATCGACACCTGCTGTGTTAATTCACAGCACGGATAGGTTACCGGCACCCCCTACGTGGAAGTGTCAGATCATGTAGGCAAGTGGATAATGGATCAATTGGTAGCATTGATAAGTAATAAAACTATGTTACGGGAGGGATGACTTAAGAAAAAAAAGAGAGAGAAAATTAAAAAAACAACGTGTTGTTACTGACAGGCTAGGTGGTATCTATTATTTTTTTTTTTTTTATGTTTACCCATAATTACACAATAATTCATATTGATAAAATTGTTTACATAAAGTTGATCTCTTTTACATGTTTATCTGAAAAAAGAATTAAAAGAACAATTTTTTTCCCTGTAATAAAAGCTGTAGATTTTTGAAAATGTCAAAAAGGTCTAAACACACAACTAGAAAAAAATTGAAAAAGGGAATAAAGTTTTACCCAACTGTCATATTACATCATAGAATTCACCCTGGAGAAGTGCATTTCTACGGCATAAGTCTCAGCCCTGCAATTCCACAGGTCATTTTTAAACAGACTATTGAGAGCAGATGTGATTCTTGTATCCTACTGAAAAACAACTAGGTTACAGGAGGTCAAATTCTAAATGTCTTTCAGTCTCCCTGATTACTTCCGTCATTCAGTTACCACAGCAGGAAAAATATCGCTATTACACAAACGGGGCTTGTTTCACATACAAAACATATAGTTATCCCTCCCACCTGATCTGTTTTTATTTTGGGATTTTACAATTTCCAGTTTCTATTTTCTAGTGGAATTGCAATATTTTGCATCAATTGCGTCCAATCATTTTTAAATTTCCGTAGCCCACTGAAATAGCTGGCAAGAAATTATATATATATATATATATATATATATATATATATATATATATATATATAGAAAAGACCCCCGGGCGTAATTGATAATGTTTAGTTGAATACTTGTTTTAATCTTTGCCATTTAAGTCTCCTGTGGACTCACATTTACATGAATTTCCAGAATATTATTCTAGGAAAGGTTAATGTGCATGGGAGATATATTGATGTCACATGCAGAGAGATTTGAGCATTTTCCCATAATGGCCATATACTCCTTCTATGAATTAAAGGGGTTTACGTATAAAGCATTGAATATGACTTTCACCGAACAATCTCTGATGGCGAATCAATTGTAACCATTTAAAATGCATGCACCTGGGGCCCCCCGACAGTGGCGGAATGCCAGGGCCCGGTCGCAAGTGTAATTTTTGCGACCTTGGTAGTTCCGCCACTGATGCCAACATTCTGAGTACCCCTGACAGTTGGCTTTGCTTGCAGCAGCTTGGCATTGCATGCCATTGATGAGCCTGTCTACCAGGACCCCCAGGTCCTTTTCCATCTTAGATTCCTCCAGAGGTTCTCCCCCTAGGGAGTAAATTGCATTCACATGTTTGGCACCCAAATGCATTACTTTAAATTTTTTACCATGTAGTTGCCCACCCCGTTAATTTGTTTCTTTTTGTAAGCTGCCTGCGCAGAAGTTATTGCCCTGCTTAACTTTTTTTTGTCCGCAAATACTGAGATTGAGCTGTTTATCCCATCCTCCAGATCGTTTATGCATAAATTAAAAAAGGATTGGTCCCAGGACAGAACCCTGGGGGACACCACTTTCCACACCGAGCCATTCCGAGTACTCCCCATTTATCACCACCTGTCATGAAGATCCTGCCAGAAATCTGAACCCTGGACTTCCCAGCCCGCGCGGGCGCGCGCGCAGGCAGACAAGCGCGCGCCCCTGTTGGCGCCAGGTAGGCTATTTAAATCCAGCCAGAGTCTGCTCTACAGCGTTGTGGTGACTATAACCTGATCCTATAACCTGACCTGTGTTTGACCCGGCTTACCTGTGACCATCCATTTGTCTGCCTGTACCCGACCCTGGCTTGCTTGTGACCATCCTCCTGCCTAACCCACCTGTACCTTGCTGCCAGCCTGATACCTGACCCGGCCTGTTCTGACGATCCAGTCTGCTCAGAGATCCTGTCTGCTTTGCTGATCCAGTTTACCTGTGCTGATCCAGTCTGCTCTGAGATCCTGTCTGCTGTGCTGATCCAGTTTGCCGGTGCTGATCCAGTCTGCTCTGAGATCCTGTCTGCTTTGCTGATCCAGCTTACCTGTGCTGACCCAGTCTGCTCTGAGGTCCTGTCTGCTTTGCTGATCCAGTCTGCCTGTGATGATCCAGTCTGCTTTGCTGATCCAGCCTATCTTCTGACCCAGTCTACTGTACTGATCCGGCCTACCTACTTACCTTGTCCGCTGAGTTGACCTTGGGTCACTCCACCGGTCTGTTGATCCTGCCAGGCACCCGTGCTCCTCCTCACTCCTGGGTCTCCTGTCACCCTACCAGGGAGCCAGGAGTGGGAGCCGCAAGGGAGGCCCTCCTCTGCAATTCAGGCTCTCACCACCAGGTACGTGACAACACCCTTTGGACTCGCCCCTGTAGCCAGTTTTAAATCCAGGTACTCCATGGTCCATGTCGACAGACCTTAGTTTGTACAGTAAACCTTTGTGGATAACTGTATCAAATGCCTTTGCATAATCCAGATGTACCACATCCACAGGCCTTTCTTTATTTAGATGGCAGCTCACTTCTTCATAGAAGGTTAATAGATTGGTCTTTTAAGAATGATTTTTCATGAATCCATGCTGATTACTGCTAATGATACAGTTTTCATTACTAAAATCTTGTATATAGTCCCTTATTATTACCCCCAATAGCTTGCAGACTATTGATGTTAGGCTAACTGGTCTGTAGTCCCTCTATATATATATATCTTGGCCCTTTTTTAAATATTGGTGCCATGTTGGCTTTTCTCCAATCTGCTGGTACCATTCCAGTCAGTAAACTGTCCACAAAAATTAGGAACAATGGTCTGGCTTTCACCTGACTGAGTTCCTTAACCACTTCAGCCCCAGACCATTTGGCTGGCCAAAGACCAGAGCACTTTTTGCGATTCGGCACTGCGTCGCTTTAACTGACAATTGCGTGGTCGTGCGACGTGGCTCCCAAACAAAACTGACGTTCTTTTTTTCCCACAAATAGAGCTTTTTTTGGTGGTATTCGATCACCTCTGCAGTTTTTATTTTTTGCGCTATAAGCAAAAAAATAGCGACACTTTTGAAAAAAAATACATTATTTTTTACTTTTTGCTATAATAAATATCCCCCAAAAATATATAACAAAATATATAAAAAAATAATTTTTTTTTTTCCTCAGTTTAGGCCGAAAAGTTATAGCATCTATAAAATAGGGGATAGTTTTATGGCATGTTTATTAATAATTTTTTTTTTTTTAATAGTAATGGCGGCGAGCAGCGATTTTTATCATGACTGCCACATTATGGCAGACACATCGGACAATTTTGATTCATTTTTGGGACCATTCACATTTATACAGCGATCAGTGCGATTAAAAATGCATTGATTACTGTGTAAATGTGACTGTCAGTGAAGGGGTTAACACTAGGTGGCGCTGTAGGGGTTAAGTGTGTTCTAGGGAGTGATTCTAACTGTGGGGGGGGGGGGCGCTACATGTGACACATCACTGATCACCACTCCCGATTAAAGGAAGCTGTGATCAGTGACAGTGTCACTAGGCAGAACAGGGATATGCTTGTTTACAATAGCATTTCCCCGTTCTTCCTCTCCATGAGACAACCGCGGATATCCCCGCGGACATCTAGTCAGCGGGACCCGCGATCCTACTACACGCGATGGCACGGCGGCAAATTCAAAGGGACATACAGGTATGCCCATTTGCGCAGCCGTGACATTCTGTCGACATATATATACAGGCGGCGGTCGGGAACCAGTTAAGGACCCTCGGGTGCAACCATCTGCTCCCGGTGACTTATTTATGTTATGTTTTTCAAGTCTATTTCTAAATCTGTCCTCTGTTAGCCATGAGGGTGCTTCCTGTGACATGCTATGAAAATTAACATTACAGTCTTGGTTACTTGGTTACTATTCTATAAAGGAAAGGTAGGATTCCTAAAGACTAATGTACAGTGCCTTGAAAAAGTATTCATACCCCTTGAAATTTTCCACATTTTGTCATGTTACAACCAAAAACGTAAGTGTATTTTATAGGGATTTTATGTGATAGGCCACCACAAAGTTGTACATAATTGTGAAGTGAAAGGAAAATGATAAATGGTTTTCAACATTGTTTACAAATAAATATGTGAAAGTGTGGCGTGCCTTTGTATTCAGCCCCCCTGAGTCAATAGAACCCACCTTTCTCTGCAATTACAGATGAAAGTCCTTTTGAGTATGTCTCTACCAGCTTTGCACATTTAGAGAGTGACATTTTTGACCATTCTTCTTTGCAAAATAGCTCAAGCTCTGTCAGATTGGATGGAGAGCATCTGTGAACAGCAATTTTCAAGTCTTGCCACAGATTTGCAATTGGATTTATGTTTGGACTTTGACTGGGCCATTCTAACACATGAATATACTTTGATATATACCATTCCATTGTAGCTCTGGCTGTATGTTTAGGGTCATTGTCCTGCTGGAAGGTGAACCTCCACCCCAGTCTCAAGTCTTTTACAGACTCTAACAGGTTTTCTTCTAAGATTGCCCTATATTTGGCTCCATCCATCTTCCCATCAACTCTGACCAGCTTTCCTGTCCCGGCTGAAGAAAAGCAATTTTTCACCACACATGGCATTTTGCTTTTAGGCCAAAAAGTTCAATTTTGGTCTCATCTGACCAGAGCACCATGTTTTCTGTGTCCCCCACATGGCTTCTTGCAAACTGCAAACGGGACTTCTTATGGCTTTCTTTCAACAATGGCTTTCTTCTTGCCACTCTTCCATAAAGGCCAGATTTGTAGAGTGCACAACTAATAGATGTCCTGTTGACAGATTGTCCCACCTGAGCTGTGGATCTCTGCAGCTCTTCCAGAGTTACCATGGGCCTCTAGGCTGCTTCTCTGATTAATGCTCTCCTTCCCCGGGCCTGTCAGTTTAGGTGGACGCCACACTTTTCACATATTTATTTGTAAAAAATGTTGAAAACCATTTATCATTTTCCTTCCACTTCACAATTATATGCCACTTTGTGTGGGTCTATCCCATAAAATCCCAATAAAATACATTTACGTTTTTCGTTGTAATATGAGAAAATTTGGAAAATTTCAAGGGGTATGAATAATTTTTCAAGGCACTGTATATGGGCATTTCTTTCCTAGTTGGTAATACCTGTTAAAAACAGCTGCCATATTTTGTGGGAATGCATAAAGTTTTTTGTGTAGATGCTTTCATTTAAGGCTTGACTTACACTTGCTTCAAAAGAAATATGAGAATCTGTACCTACATTATAAATTGTGGTCTACAGTGAGCAGAACCCAAGCATCCCAGACAAGATTCAAACCACAGAGCTACCATGAAATTGCAATCCAAACAACAATACAGTAATTTAAATGGGAAAAAAGATTAATAGATTGCTAAGTGGTTTATAGACGCAATCTAGCTTCCAAGGCACACTCATTAAATACAGTAGAGACAGTACAGGTATCAATAAAATGCCCTAGGATTTGTTGTTTCTGTACAATGATTTTGCTTGTGCAGGTCACTAATGAAATACAGCCACTTTTAAAGACAACAGATTGCAATGTGTTAGGGCAAAGGGTCCTTCTTCCCCCATTAACTTCAATTACTGGCTGCAGGTGAAAAGTGAAAGTCACATAAGTAACACTATTCAGAAGCTCAAACAGCCCAAACCGATTATGTCCGAGGAAACCTAAGCTCTCCCATTTTACATACAAGCCCCATTCACAAAGGCACACTGTCAAAATATAAAGCCAGAACACTTAGCCAAAGAGACGAACCATTAAGTTGGCCTGGATTAAAATTGTTTAGCGTTTGGTTCCTAGAGGTATTTTACTCATGCAGTAAAGTACAGAGGCAAGAATTTCTGGGTTAATAAAGAAACCCTTCTAAGTGTGTGTGCAGCTACAAAATTAAAGGCATTGTGAGCCCCATATATGAGCAGGCCATTTGTAAGAACTGTCCTAATGATTATTTTTAATCTAATTGGTAGCTGCTAGAAAATATTAAGATGTTCTAATCCTAAGTACTACAAGTGCATTGCATCCCTACAGGATTGCATCCCTACAGGATTCTGTGTACTGGCACAAGCTTTGAGTATTTCACCATAGAGTGCGAAACAGAGGAGATGGCGCAATTGCTCCTGCTATTAAAGGTTTGTATAAACAGGCTTCATACTCAGAAACAAGTCAAATATCATATTCTTTCAGGTGCTTCTGGGATTATTTTAATTTCACGTGATGTTGATCAAGGAGTTGCTTCAAGGATATAAGTTGTTTCTGAGTTTCATAGAGCTTTTGAATTGCATTTCTTTTTTAATTCATTTGTGTTACATTGAGTTCTATGGAGAAGAAAAGCAGCTTAAACTTCAACAAATTTGTGATGCAGACCTTGGTCCCATGCATGGGTGATAGCTTGCACTGTTCCCCCAAGGCCCCAGTCTTAGGCTTTTTTATGAGTGGGATTCTGCCCATGCAACAGCCTCTACCAGAACAATGAAGTGGCCCAAAAAATTTAAATGTACAAGACAAATGGAAATGGTTTGCATATCTGGGCTGAGACTATTTTATTTGTACCAGGATTCTCTGACTATGCTCAGCCAAGCCACGCTGCAGGTTATCTAACTAAAATTTGTCAAAAGTTATGAGTTGCATCAGGGGAAGATCATCTTCTAGGTGGACTTTGAGAGCAACAAAATGTTTGAACTGTGAAGCTGCAGTATGGAGCATTTTCATCTGTAGAAGATTGTAGGTCACCTCATAATTTTTATAGAAGCAACATGAAACTGTCATACCTTTACTAGAGTAGCGATAGGAACTAGTGGTTGTGTGCTTTCATAGCTGGACTGTAGGACTAAAATAGTCTCTGCAATACAGTCTTCTGTTACATGCTCTCCATCAATCAAGAACCAGGCCATTTACACACATTCGAAATTCCTGAGCCCTGATGAAGAGGAAATCTGTACGGCCTCCAAAACTATTTCAATTTTTTCTACTTTCAACTAATTTTATCATTAACAACTTTGGACTCTTTGATGTTTGTGTGGCACTCTCATTGAAATATATGTATATGTAGGTTCTCAAGTTTGGGTTCTCCCCCCATTTTCAAGGAATGTCCCTCTTTTGTGGAGTACTGTCGAACTGCCCAGTGATAATTTGATTTGCCCATTGAAAACCTGTATTGAGCCTTGTTTTCACTTGTGTTTTTTAAAGCCATCTGGGTACCAGTTGTGAAGATTGCAATTTGTACTGATGACCATTGTCTTTGGTACAAAGAGTGAGGAAAAATCCAAAACTTAGAGCAGGTGTAGGCAGCAGTTGGCAGCAGAAAGTCATGTGAGCCATGTCAAGGAATTAATCTGGGTCAGCACAGTATGGTACCAGAACAGCAGACAGATGCAACAGACGGGCATATGTGGTAAAAGAGGGCAGGCAGGTTCACTGTAAGGCTAAGTTCACACTGGCATTAAAAGCAGGTATTTAAGAGGTGTTAAATATGCCCCTCAAACACCTATGCAAATGATACAATGGACAGCACACAGTGCTGTTCACACTATCAGAAACATTAAGCATTAGCGTTTCATAATTGAAGCCTCATGTCAAGTTAGGGGGCATTTGAAGCCTTTCAAAGCCTCCCATTCAAGTCTATGGTAACGATTTGCTCTGGTAGGCGGTGGCGGTGCAGTTGCGGGGCATTAAGATTAGTTTATTTCCTGTAATAGATAAGAATTTGTGGAGTGGTTTTAACATGTCTTAACGCTCATCAAACGCTTCAAAACAGCCTATAGGGTGTTTGGAAAGCATTTTTAACTTGTCATTAACGCTTTTAAAACGCCAGTCTAACGACCATACTAAAGTTCATTAACACAAGTCTAACACCCATACTAACACTATAGGAGGATTTATTAAGTGTTAGAAATTTAGTCAAATGTCAAAAAGCCCTAAGAGGTGCAGGTCAGAAACAAGGTACAACAGACCAGCAAACAAGGTACAAACGCGGGTGTGCAATCAGAAGTACATGTCAGAATCAGCCACAGGTGAAGTAAGGGCAGGGCAAGAAGGAAGCAGGGCGGCAATCTGAATCACAGGTTATTGGTAACTTGCGCCTACAGAGCTGGTTTAGTGCCAAAGCCACAAATGGGCTTGCATGCGCACCTGGGTCAATGCACATACAAATAGGATGCACCTATGTGAACAGGTTTATGGTCAATAATGATCTTGTGTGGAAGGCCACCTGCCAGGCTGTATTGATACATCTTCTTGATGACTGGCACAGCCTTCCTGATAAGAACAACCTTTGTTCTATGTTTTTTCTCTTTTCCCCTTAGAGACAATAAGCGTATGAATTTGCATCAAGATGGGTAAATGCACTCATTATCACCCCTAGGGAAACCCTACATAGGCTCTATCCTTGTCCAATTATTGAAAAAAAACTCAAATTAAATAAATTACTTGTGAAGACTGGGCTATTTAAGAAATGCAACAGAATGAAAGTATTACTACTCAGTAGGGATGAGCCCACAGTTCGAGTCGAATGTAAGTTTGACTCGAACATTGGGTGTTCATTTGTTCTAATATACATATTTATACACTGTGCATTTAGCATAGACTATATATTCATTGTTTACTCAATATTCAGTCAGTGCAGTCAGTGTATTAATATATATATATATATATATATATATATATATATATATATATATATATATATATATATATATATATATATATGCATCCAGTGTACCCTATATCTACTGTGCATTCTTTGGTGTACTGTTTCTAATACACTTCAGGTGGTGTATTAATATGTATATGGAGCGTTCACACTTTATTAAAGTGTGCGCTATCAATGTAAATTTAGTTTTTCCCCAGAACTATAACAGAGTTCTGGGGGTTAATTGTACAGGGTTGCTTTGGCATCAGTCTGGCTGGGCTGTACTAAAGTTCCGCCTGGTCATAGGTGCAGTGAGGCACCTGTGATAGGCGGAAAACCAAGCCTGGATGGACGTGTTAGGTACCAATCTTTCCCGGAGCCAATCAGTGGGCGCGTCTGGCCCAGCTCTGTAGTCGGGGAAGGGGTATTTAAGGTGCTGAAGTCACGTGTTTAGGGTTCTGGCTGCTGCTTTAAATCCTGGTTCTGGTCTGGTGTGCTCTCAGTATTAGAGGGACACAGCAACTCATACAAGTGACCAGGGGAGGACTCTTCGGAGGAGGGCCAACAAGCTGGCTGCTCAGTAAAAGCCTGGGAGCTGAGTTGTATGGACACGAAAGAATCCACACTTCCCACAGTATCGCCAAGAAGGCTGAGTGATCCAGGTACTGTGAGAAAGGTTCCTACTTATCTTCAGTTACAATCTAGTCTGTGGCAGAGACTTTGCAAAGTATCTGGATCACATGTTGGCTGCTAGATCTCTGGCTAGAGGTTTATCCAGCAGTGGCTACTCTCTGGGCTGACTAGAGACATTCGGTGGATGTCAGCAGTTCAAAGTGCCTGAGTTTTATCACCCGTGCCCTCTATTCCCACCTGAGACTGTGTTATTGTTGGATGTTTACCCTTGCAAAATAAAAACCTTGAAAAGGACTTTTATGTGTCAGCATCTAAAGTCACTGGGTACTAACCCTGGGAACCCCTAGAAAACAACCGACAAGCCACAAGGAGGTAACTGGTAAGCCCAGAAAAGTCAAGGTCGCCCCTAGGGGTTATGGCCGCTACATAAATATATATATATATATATATATATATATATATATACAGTCTCGTGTATATATATATATACTCTGCATCCAGTGTAGCCTATATCTACAGTGCATTCCATGGTGTACAGTTGCTAATACATTGCCGGCGGTGTACACAGTATTTAATACAGTGTGTACAGTTTCTAATACACTTCTGGTGGTGTACACAGTACACAATACAGTGCAGCCATTGAACAGTTGCTAATACAGTGCAGGCGGTGTACACAGTATCTAATACAGTGTGTACAGTTTCTAATAGATGCCAGGCAGTGTATTAATATATATATATATATATACAGAAAAAAGGTTGCGCTATAAATATTAAAAAACACTGAAAATACAAATAAAAGTAAAAAACATAAATATAGTGAAATGGCTGTGAAACATATATACCAATGATGGTCAAATGCAAACATTTTTAATAAAATTAAATATAAAAAAATAGAAATAAAAAACTGAAAACCATAAACCATGAATGCAGTGAATGAGTATAGTGAATGGTTGTGAGACATATATACCAATGATGGTACAAATTATGTCAGAATATACAGTTCATAGGGTAAATAACAAAAAGTCCACATTAGTGATGTGCAGGACCGCTGATCCAATCAAACATCTGTGCAAAAAGTGACTTCTTATGAGTGATCCTACCACCATCCAGATTTTAAGCTTACCAGCTATTAAGAAAGAATACACCTGCGGCTATAACCCAGCCAAGGCCTTTTTCCTCCTTATTTCCTTTCCGGCAGATCGTACCGCCTGTGTCAGCTCCACCACTGATCGATCTTTCAGAGCCACCTGGGACCTCAACCTTGCCAGGTAGTATGTATCCCGAGAGCCAAAAAAGGGAAAATGCAGACCATGGGTAGGATCCAAAGATTTATTTAAAAAAACGCCAATGGGGTATATACATCCATACTTTGGATCCTACCCATGGTCTGCCTTTTCCCTTTTTTGGCTCTCGGGATACATACTACCTGGCGAGGTTGAGGTCCCTGGTGGCTCCGGAAGATCGATCAGTGGTGGAGCTGACACAGACTGTACGATCTGCCAGACGGAAAGGAAATAAGGAGGAGAAAGGCCTTGGCTGGGTTAGAGCCGCAGGTGTATTCTTTCTTAATAGCTGGTAAGCTTAAAATCTGGATGGTGGTGGGATCACTCATAAGAAGTCACTTTTTGCACGGATGTCAATTTGATTGGATCAGCGGTCCTGCACAGCACTAATGTGGACTTTTTGTTATTTACCCTATGAACTGTATATTCTGACATAATTTGTACCATCATTGGTATATATGTCTCACAACCATTCACTATATTCATTCACTGCATTTATGGTTTATGGTTTTCAGTTTTTTATTTCTATTTTTTTATATTTAATTTAATTTAAATTTTTTGCATTTGTCCATCATTGGTATATATGTTTCACAGCTATTTCACTATATTTATGTTTTTTACTTCCAGTATTTTCAGTGTTTTTTATTATTCATAGCGCAACCTTTTTTCTGTATTTCAGATTTTTGTATATCACATGTGGTATTGCTGCTTATTCACGAGTTTATGTCCAGCGCAGTCTTTTTGTTACATATAATATATATATATATATATATACATCTAAAAAAAAAAAAAAAAAAAAAAAAAAAAAAAAATATATATATATATATATATATATATATACTCTGCATTAAGTGTAGCGTATATATACAGTGCATTCCGTGGTGTACTGTTTCTAATACACTTCAGGCAGTGTACACAGTATCTAATACAGTGTGTACAGTTTCTACTACACTTCTGGTGGTGTACACAGTATACAATACAGTGCAGCCATTGTACACAGTATCTAATACAAGACCCTCTGCCTCACCCACAAATGTACACAAGGAAATGCTCCTCAATACCTTTGTGAGAAAATAGAAAAATACATACCAAATCGCAGCCTTCGATCGACAAACCCGAACCGCCTTCTCATCCCCAAAGGTCGATACAAATCGAAGGGAGAATGAAGATTCGCAGTACAGGGACCTCGGCTATGGAATGCTCTACCGAACAACCTCCGCTTGGAAGAAAACCATCAGGCCTTCAGGAAAAAACTCAAGACCCACCTCTTCTAATATCGCAGGACAAGAAGAGCAGACAAGCGCCTTGAGGCGATTCAGTTCGCATTTGCAGCGCTATACAAATCATTCATTCATGTAGTGTGGTGTTGCAAAACAAAAAATGCATAATGGCTGGGAGGCCACCGAGGAGAGGCAGACGCTCACAGGCCACTAAAAGAGGGCAAACAGCCTCTGTGTCTACAGTCAACAGTGGTGGTCCTGGACATGGTGCATCCTAAGTAGAGGGCCGTGGGGCACGCTTGTCCTTTTTTGCTGCTGCTGGCCGTGTTTTTGAGCCGCAACATGCAGAAGAGTTGGTGGAGTGGATAACAAAGCCGTCCTCATCCTCCTCATCCTCTGTCACCCAGGCTCAGAGTAGTTTGCCTTCCAACGCAGCTGCCAAATCGGCCTATTCCACCGGCTCCTTGTCCACAGTCACTCCTTCCGTAGCCCCACCATCATGCACGGAGGAGTCCCCAGAATTCTTCGACCACAGTGTCAGTTATATGCTGCTGGAGGATGCAAAGCGATTTGAAGGCTCCGATGTTGGTTCTCAGGTGGAGGAAGGGAGTAACGTAAGCCTAGAGAGAAGGGGTACCACAAAAGCACAAGAAACTGGCAGTTATGTTTCACAGCAGGGCCTGTGCCCAACAAGAGTATCTGTGAGGGGTTACAGTGTTGTGGCACCACCACCACCCAAGGCCCATTTTTTTTGCCCCTGTTTAACAGCGGCATGTAATTACAATTCTTGATATAATATTTCACAGCAGGGCCCGTCCCTGCGCCCAACAAGAGTAAATGTGAGGGCTTACAGTGTTCTATTACCACCAACACCTAAGGTCCAATTTTCTATATAGGGCAGGCTGTATAGTATATATACTGCTGTTCAGAGTATTTAGTGCCTGGGGGCCTGGGGGACCCCCACGCCATTTAAAAAAAAAAATTGGATGCAGGGTTCCTCTTAATAGCCATACCAGACCTGAAGGGCCTGGTATGGATTTTGGGGGGGGGACATTCAAGCCATTTTTTTTTTTTTATATTTTTGGTATTTTTATCTAGTTTCCCGGGATCCGACAATACATTACAGCCGCGAGCAGTTTTAAATGACATTTTTTCCTTTAGAAATTTAATTTTGCTGTGGCACTGTTATAAACACTAAGTGAAAAAAAGGTCCATAAAGATATGGATGAGCGAGTTTGGGGTGGAGGAACTTGACTGGCCTGAAAAGAGTCCTGACCTAAACCTGATCAACCTGAACACCTTTGGGATGAATTAGAGCGGAGACTGTGAATCAGGCCTTCTCATCCAACATCAGTGCCTGACCTCACAAATGCGCTTCTGGAAGCCGGCGGAGAGGTGAGTACCGATCAAAAAAATGAATCGATTAATCAAGGAATTAATCTTTAATTTCCACAGCCCTAAATATATATATATATATATATATATATATATATATATATAAACTGAGCAAAATTACTTTTGTGTTTGCCCCTATTTATTATGAGCTAAACTCAAAGATCTACGACTTTTTCTATGTACACAAAAGGCCTATTTCTCTCTAATATTGTTCACAAATCTGTCTAAATCTGTGTTAGTGAGCACTTCTCCTTTGCCGAGATAATCCAACCACCTCACAGGTGTGGCATATCAAGATGCTGATTAGACAGCATGATTATTGAACAGGTGTGCCCTATTACACAACACAATGCCACAGATGTTGCAAGTTTTGAGGGAGCGTGCAATTGGCATGCTGACTGCAGGAATGTCCACCAGAGCTGTTGCCTTTGAATTGAATGTTCATTTCTCTACCATAAGCCGTCTCCAAAGGTGTTTCAGAGAATTTGGCAGTACATCCAACTGGCCTCACAACCGCAGACCAAGTGTAGCCACACCAAGCCCAGGACCTCCACATCCAGCATCTTCACCTCCAAGATCGTCTGAGACCAGCCACTCGGACAGCTGCTGCATCAATCGGTTTGCATAACCAAAGAATTTCTGCACAAACTGTCAGAAACTGTCTCAGGGAAGCTCATCTGCATGCTCGTCGTCCTCATCAGGGTCTCGACCTGAATGCAGTTTGACGTTGTACCCGACTTAAGTGGGCAAATGCTCACATTCAATGGCATCTGGCACTTTGGAGAGGTGATCTCTTCATGGATGAATCCCGGTTTCCACTGTACAGGGCAGATGGCAGGCAGCGTTTATATCGTCGTATGGGTGAGTGGTTAGCTGATGTCAATGTTTTGGATCAAGTGGTGGCGGTGGGGTTATGGTATGGGCAGCCATATGCTATAAACAACGAACACAGGTGTATTTTATTGATGGCATTTTGAATGCACAGAGATACCGTGATCCTGAGGCTCATTGTTGTGCCATTCATCCACGACCATCACCTCATGTTGCAGCATGATAATGGAAGCTGAAAACATCCCAGTTCTTGCATGGCATGTTTGGTATGCTCTGGATCAGCGTATAGGACAGCATTTTCCAGTTCCTGCCAATATCCAGCAACTTCGCAAATCCATTGAAGAGGTATGGACCAACATTCCACAGGCCACAATCAACAACCTGATCAACTCTATGGGAAGGAGATGTGCTGCACTGCATGAGGAAAATGGTGGTCACACCAGTTACTGACTGGTTTTCTGCCCCCCTGACCCCCCCAATACAGTAAAACTGCACATTTTAGAGTGCCCTTTTATTGTGGCCAGCCTAAGGCACATCTGTGCAATAATCATGCTGTCTAATCAGCGTCTTGATATGCCAAACCTGTGAAGTGGATGGATTATCTCAGCAAAGGAGAAGTGCTCACTCAGGCCAGGTTCACACTGATACAACAAACACTCCAACATTGGGAGCTCATGTCGCATGACGTGTGAAAATCAATGTTTCCCTATTGGAGCCGTCTTAACTGGTCCGACATAAGTGGGTCCGACTTTGAAAATGCTCCTTGCATTAATTTGGTCCGACTTTAATCCTACTTCAGCCCATTGAATATCACTGAAGTCGGATAAAAGTCGGATCGCCGTCTTGACTGATCTGACTTTGGCATGCGACTTGTGCTCTGATGATCTTGAAGGGGAACTCCACGCCAAATGAAGAAAGCGGCATGGGTTCCCCTCCAAGAGCATACCAGGCCCTTCGGTCTGGTATGGATTTTAAGAGTAACCCCCAACGCCGAAAAAACAGCGTGGGGTTCCCCCAAAATCCATACCAGACCCTTATCCGAGCACACAGTCAGGAAAGGGGGTGGGGACAAGCGAGTGCCCCCCCTCCTGAACCGTACCAGGCTGCATGCCCTCAACATGGGGGGTGGATGCTTTGGGACAGGGGGGGCCCTGCGCCCCCCTACCCGAAAGCACCTTGTCCCCATGTTGATGAGGACAAGGGCCTCTTCCCGACAACCCTGGCCATTGGTTGTCGGGTCTGCGGGCGGGGGGCTTATCGGAATCTGGGAGCCCCCTTTAACAAGGGGCCCCCCAGATCCCGGCCCCCCACCCTATGTGAATGAGTATGGGGTACATTATGGGGTACAATGCTACCCATTCACCTAAAAAAAGTGTCAAAAATAAAACACATTACACATGTTTTTAAAGTAATTTTTAAAGTAATTTATTAAGCAGCTCTGGCGTCTCTTCTGACTTCTTCTCCGCTCTCTGGCTCTTCTGCCTCCTCTGCTGATGTCTTCTGCCTCTGCTGGTTCTTCTCTCCTTTCCGTCTCTTTTCCGATCTCTCTCCGGTTTTTCTCCCTCTGTCTGCTGTCTTCTGCCGGGTCTCCTCCTGCTGTCTTCTCGCTCTTTTGCTCGCTCTTTTGCATGGTCTTCTCCGCTGTCTTCTCCCTCTGTTCATTTTCCGATGTTGACTCAACGCTCTCTCCTGCTCTAATGCCGGGTGCGCAGTGTGCCACTACTTATATTGGCAAGGGGTGGGGTCACCAGAGGCATGCCCCTTATGAGTCACCACCCATCAAGCCCCATGCAGTGACATCATAAGGGGCGGGGCCTCCGGATGATGTCACGTAGTGACCCAGTCCCCATGCCAATATAAGTAGTGACACACCGCGCACCCGGCATTAGAGCAGGAAAGAGCGTTGAGTCAATATCAGAAGAAAAACAGAGGGAGAACACAGCGGAGAAAACCCAGCAAAAGAGCAAGAAGATAGTGGGGAAGACCCAGCAGAGGCAGAAGACAGCGGACAGAGGGAGCAGAACTGGAGAGGGCTAGAAGACATCAGCGGAGAGCAGAGAAGACCGGGAGAGGGGAGAAGACATCAGCGGAAGAGACGACAGAGCTGCCTTAATAAATTACTTTTAAAATATGTGTACAGTAATGTGTTTTATTTTTGATATTTTTTTTAGTGATTGGGTAGGGGTACAATGTACCCCATACTTATGCACATAGGGTGGGGGGCCGGGATCTGTTGTCCTCATCAACATGGGGACAAGGTGCTTTGGGGTGTGGGGCACAGGGCCCCCCCTGTCCCAAAGCACCCACCCCCCCATGTTGAGGGCAAGTGGCCTGGTATGGTTCAGGAGGGGGGGTGCTCATCCCCACCCCCTTTCCTGACCTGCCGAGCTGTGTGATCGAATAAGGGTCTGGTATGGATTTGTTTTTTTTTTGGCGTGGGGGTTCCCCTGAAAATCCATACCAGACTGAAGGGCCTGGTATGCTCTTGGAGGGGGAACCCAAGCTGTTTTTTTTTTTACATTGTGTGTGGAGTTCCCCCTAAAGATTCATACCAGACACAGTGCCTGGTATTGTCGGGGATCAAAGTCGGATCCCTGTTCATTGAAGTCAGATGCATGTCAGACTTCAAGTCGGATCCAAAGTGGTACGACTGTCGTGTTGTACCAGTGTGAACCCGGTCTAATGCCCTGTACACACGGTCAGAAAATCAGACGGAAAAGGTCCCATCGGATTATATTGTTAGAAAATCCGATCGTGTATGGGCTCTGTCGGACTTTATCCGTCGGAAATTCAGACGGAAAAAATTTGAGAGCAGGATCTCAAATTTTCCGACAACAAAATCCGATCGGACTTTGTCCGATCGTTTGTAGAGAATTCCGATTGGATAAAGTGCCACGCATGCTCAGATAAAATTACGAGACCAAAGCTACTGGCTACTAGCCTCTATGTAGTTCCGTCGTACGCAACGAACGTCACCACGTTCGTAATGATCGGATTTTCCGACAACTTTGTTCAACCGTGTGTATGCAACACCAGTTTCGGACAAAATCTGTCAGAAAAAATCAGATGGATTTTGTGGTCGGAATGTCCGACCGTATGTACGGGGGCTTAGACAGATTTGTAAACAATATTTGAGAGAAATAGGTCCTTTGTGTACATAGAAAAAGTCATAGATCTTTGAGTTCAGCTCATGATAAATATGGGCAAACACAAAAGTGTATTTATAATTTTGCTCAGTATATATATTCATTTATCTTCAAATAAAACAACCATTAAACATATCTGGAACATGGGAAGTAAATGAATAATATTAGAATGTGGTACACACCTTTCCCATGACTTTTTTTGGAGGAGGTAGGGTGGGGGGGCAGATATTTTAAGGAGAAATAGAACAACATATGGATTCCAGATTGAAACACACATAGCTCACTAATTCAGAGTTCATGTTTCTGCAAACCACAGCCAAACAAAGGGGAATAAATTACAAAGCAGTTGTCATTCATGTGGGATTAATTATTGGCCTTTTATAAATAGGTAGCTGTACATAGATGTAGAACTCGGTGATCTGGACTTTTAATGTGCAATTATGATCATAAAGTAGCTGAGAGCGTACAATGGGGGCCAAATGCAAATATTAAAAACACTCACCAAAAGACTCATTGTAGTAATAAGTGAGGTCAAATGTTCACGGCATGGAAAATACACTGATGTCGTTTTGTGCTTTTTCGTTTTATTTGGTTGGCGCTTGGCCTTCATTCTGTATCAGCCTTAGGTGTTCGGACTGCTGACACAGAAGGCTTTTATGGTACAGGAGGTTTCTCTGTTGTCACCTAAATTACTGTATCAAGGCATAACAAATTTAAAGTGGAACCCTCGCCCAGAAACAACAGCACAATAATCCTATAAATACTGTTACAGATGTACAGTTTTTTTAATGCTCTACAGTTTACATTTGCCATTATAAGGACAGATATACACTCACCAGCCACTTTATTATGTACAACTTGCTAGTACCGGGTTGGACCCCATTTTGCCTTCAGAACTGCCTTAATTCTTCATGGCATAGATTCAAGGTTTTGGAAACATTCCTCTGAGATTTTGGTCCATATTGACATGATAGCATCATGCAGTTGCTGCAGATTTGTCGGCTGCACATCCATGATGCGAATCTCACATTCCAGCACAGATATACACTTACCAAGCACTTTATTAGGTGCACCTTGCTAGTATGGGGTTGGACCCCATTTTGGAGGCCACTGTGGAGGCCATTGGAGTACAGTGACCTCATTGTCATATTCAAGAAAACAGTGGTGAGATGATTTTCATTTTGTGTCATGGTGCATTATCCTGCTGGAAGTGGCCATCATTAGATGGGTACACTGTAGTCATAAAGTGATGGACGTGGACAACAATACTCAGGTAGGCCGTGGCATTTAAACAATGCTCAATTAGTACTAAGGGGCCCAAAATGTGCAAAGAAAATCTCCCCTACACCATTACACCACCACCACCAGCCTGAATCCTTGATACAAGACAGGATGGATCCACGTTTTCATGTTGTTTACGCCAAATTCTGACCCTACCATCTGGATGTCGCAGCTGAAATCGAGACTCATCAGACAGGCAACATTTTTCCCATCTTCTCTTGTTTAATTTTGGTAAGCCTGTGTGAATTGTAGCCTCAGTTTCCTGTTCTTAGCTGACAGGAGTGGCACCCGGTGTGGTCCTCTATTGCTGTAGCCTATATGCTTCAAGGTTTGGTTGCGTTGTGCATTCAGAGATGTATTCTGCATAACAAGTGTTTTTTTTTTTGCGTTACTGTTGCCTTTCTATCACCTGGAACCAGTCTGCTCATTCTCCTCTTACATCAACAAGGCATTTTCCTCCACACAACTGCCGCTCACTGGATATTTTCTCTTTTTTGGACCATTCTCTGCAAACCCTAGAGATGGTTGTGAGTGAAAATCCCAGTAGATCAGCAGTTTTGAAATACTCAGACCAGCCCGCCTGGCACCAACAACCCTACTATGTTCAACATCACTTAAATCCCTTTCTTCCCCATTCTAATAGATATTCAATTGAGCCTGTAACTAGAAAACGACACAAAAGAATAGAAGTAAAACTATGTTTGCTCAGGCTTGTGCACCAATTTGAGATGTATTTGGTGCCTATGATGTTTTGAAAAGTTTTCTTGCACTATACCCTATGTTCAACCTCTACAAAACCAAGCAGATAACATGAGCCAATGTATAAGCCAATCGCCAGACATGAGCCCAGCTACCTGCACTGACCCCAGTGGTTACATACAGTGAGCATGTTCTGTGCCAGAAACAGCCTGTCCATGCCTGCAAGAAAAACTTAGCGATGTGAGAGAAATGCTCAAAGGCATTGTACACTTTTTAATGTTTTTGTTGTTTTAACTAGGTATTAGTATGCTGATTTTTCCCTGTGTCATTTGTTTGCCTTACCTTGTAATGATGGGCTCACATATTGTGGCTGAAGTTTGAAGTGTCATGGCTGATTGATTCCCTTATGTTGGCTAGCTTGTCCCTAGAGACAAGAGTATTAAAGAGATACTAAACACACACTGTTTATTTTACATTGTCCCTTCTCGTTCTGTATAAGGATGATGGCACTGTAATTATTTTAATAATACAATAAAAAAGTACCTACTTTTCCAATCGATATTCAGCTGTCAAAAGACCCAGATCTTTTCCAGCCTGTCTATAGGGAGACATAAGCAGGATTAATTTCTAGTCCTCTACTACTGGTCACATGTTCAAAACATAAAAAAGCAGCCTTTGGGATACAGAGTAAAATCAAATAATTGATATCAATAAACTGTGTTAAATCGTCATACAAATAGATATTTGAAATTAAATCTTTATTATTTTTTGGCAATAACATGGTACGGGCAGATTTCTGCCAGTCACAGGCTGTGTCACGCCCCTCCAGCCTGTGTCTTAGAATAAAAGGGAGGTAAAGCCTCCATCAATCAACATGTAACGTCCCGCCCCCATTGTGTTTAGGTGGTCAGTGGGCATGAAGGAGGAGGGAGGGAGGGGAGTGTCATTTACCACTGTTTATACACCCACATGTGATTCTTTAGTCCCATGGGCAGCTCAGATGTGATAGGGAGGAAATGCTAAGGGTTGAAAATACACTGAAAGCTGAGCATGCGCACTAACTGCTAACACTGCTCTGCAAAATCCCCAGCTGCAGTGGGGACATGGGAACATCAAATTCCTTTTGTCACTGACAAGCAAATTATGGATAAATGAGGGGGACACAATGCACAGTTTAGCTTACCCATGCAGTTTGGGGTCATCAGACTTCACCTCTGGTTCTTTTGTCATCTTTTATCTGTCTGTTTAAAAATAAATAAAGAATATCAATAAACTGTTAAATCATCATACAAATATATATTTGAAATTAAATCTTTAATATTTTTTGGCAATAATATAGTGTGGGCGGATTTCTGGCAGTTACAGCCTGTGTCTCAGCTGAATTGGGGACATGTAAAGAAGGTGGAGATAGAGAACAGCAGGATCAACCAGGTTTTTTTTCGGAATACAGAAAATTAATCTCATAGTGATTGAGTGAGTGTGAACAGCATGAAATACGCCATTTATTCATAGTTTTAATGATGTGGATTTATGGGAACTTTCATTCAGAATTTTAGATTTTCACATGTGGTCACACCCTTGGGCACCTCATATGTTTTATATATATGTAAGCTATATGGATCTAAGCAAATACCTATCTCCTCCATGTCTATAAGACTTAAATAAAATGTCTTTTGTCACTGACTTGCACATTTTGGAGAAATGAGTGGGACACAATGCACAATTCAACTTACCCATGCAATTTGGGGTCATCAGACTTCACCTCTGGTTCTTTTGTCATCTGTCTACAACATCAGCTTTCTCCAAGATGTACGTGTGCGTGGGGAGGGGGGGGGGTCCTCAGGGTATGTAACCTGTAATAGTCACATGGCTAAATCCATGGCTCAGGGTCTGTAACCTGGAAGAACCATATGGCTATATCCAGGGCTATGTTTCAGGGGGAAGGCAGGGACCTTCAATATTAAATGTATGTAATGGCAAGTGGTGATGGGGTGTGCTGGAGGTTCTATTGTTGAGGGGGGACTTGTTGCAGTGTAGGTTTATTGTTGAGGGAGGGGCCTAATGTTGCTTTCTGCTTGAGGGAATATTGATGCTGGCTGGTGGGGGATCTAGAGTGGGTGACTGGGGACAAAGAGAAGGCAAATGTATTACAAAGGAGCATGGGGGAGCTCATGTCCGTAATGGGGGTGGTATTGACACAGACTCAAATGATCCACAATGGCTCAAAAGTGGTATGGTCCAGAAATATTTAGACAGAATAAAGGTGGATAAAGCACCTGGGCCAGATGGCATCCACCCATGGATCCATTAATGATGGGAATATTTCCACTGGATTGGAGTAGAGACAATGTGGTGCCTATTTTTAAAAAGGGAACAAAGTCTTTACCAAGTATCTATATTCAGGAAGATACTGGAGAGTGCAGCCACCCTGGTGGTATGATTATGTCAGATTTTTTCATCTCAAAGCAGTATATTGTTTTGCATAGACATTTGGTGTTTTATATTGTAGGCCTGTAATTCTTAGTAATAACACACTTAAATCTGTCCAAACATGAGTCTAGTAGACATCCTGGGTATGATTTTTTTGGAAACTGTGACCGGTAACTGCTGAATAGGAGATCGTTTGGATATCTTGGTCTGGTGGAACGGCTGAAGGAGCCATTAAGGGACATCACGCCAGGTTATCGGTGAATCAGCTGGAGGAGCCCCCAAGGGATATCACCCTCGGTTATCCATATGTGCCAATCACCCCTGTAGGGGTAATAGGAGCTGGTGAGTGGGGACCCTTAAGGGGGAGCACAAGAGTCACCTGATCTGCTGAGCACTTGGTCACTTTGGAGTTTCTGGCAACTTTTCCAGCAACATTGTTTATCACTTGTTTGGGACTAATATTATATATGTATATTTTTTCATTGCACATATGAATGTTTTGATGGACTGTTGGTTTATATATATTTTTATATATATATTTTTAGGAATAATTACTTTAATTGATGTTTTAAGGAGAGGTATTATTGCATTTCACACTAATTAATTTATACAGTGGTATATGTTATTTTAATAAATTTCATTATCACTACTAGAGCACATTAACCCTTGGGTTTGTACCACTGTTATATATTAAGGGATTGGGACACCTCTCTCCAGTCTAGGGTAGCACCACTTACCCCATACTATTTTTTACCACTTATCATAGCCCCTTAGGGGAGTTTATTAGGGGAGGTTGCAACCCTTGTTTGTTCCTAAGCATGGAGTTTTCCATATTTAGTGTACTGTATGTGTTATTTATTGTGTAGTGACTCTCGCAGGGAACGGAGCCCGGCACACAGAGCATCTTGCGGAGGACACAGCCCACAGACACAGTGGGGGGACATAGCAGGATCCTGGTGACAAGGTAAGTATACTGGACCAGGATCCTGCAATGCAATCCCGAGTGTGGCTTGGGGTTACTGCTAATGGTACTGAAATTTAACCCTGAGCTACACTCGGGATTACCGCCAGGGAGGTAAATAAAAGACCACATAGATGAGTTCTTGCTGAAAAAAGCAACAGACAACATGGATTCATGAAAGACAAAAGTTGTCAATCTGAATTCTTTTTATGAGGCGGTAAGTAAAAACTTGGACAGAGGGGTGGCTGTGGACGTGGTATACTTGGATTTTGCAAAAGCGTTCAATACAGTTCCCCACACATGGCTCATGTGTATGGTAAAGTCTACAGGCTTGGAAATATCAGTTTGTAAATGGATAGAAAACTGGCTAAAAGACAGAATTCAGAGAGTAGTGGTTAATGATTCTTACTCTGAATGGTCTAAGATTATTAGCGGTGTACCCCAAGGTTCAGTGTTGGGACCCTTACTTTTTAATATCTTTATAAATGATATAGGGTCTGGGATTAAAAGTACAATTTCAGTCTTTGCAGATGACACCAAGCTATGCAGTGGAATAACGTCCTTACAGGATGTCTCCAATTTACAAGCTGACATCAATGCACTGTCTATATGGGCGACTATGTGGCAGATGAGGTTTAATGTTGATAAATGTAAAGTTATGCACTCGGGGGCTAAGAGTATGCATGCATCATACATACTAGGGGGAGTACAACTGGGGGAAGGATCTGGGGGTTTTGGTAGCTCAATAATAGCATGCAATGCCAAACTGCGGTTTCCAAAGTGAGCAAATTTCTTTCTTGTATTGACTCCAGAGAGAGAGATATCACCCTGTGCTAATCATTAGTAAGACCTCATCTGGAATATGTAGTTCAGTTTTGGGCACCAGTTCACAGAAAGGATATCAGGGAACTGGAGAAATTGCAGAGAAGGGCAACCAAACGGATAAGAGTCATGGAGGAACGCAGCTATGAGGAAAGATTAGAGGGACTGAATTTATTCTCTCTTGAGAAGAGGAGAATAAGGGGGGATATGATCAACATGTTCAAATATATAAGGGGTCCATATAGTGAACTTGGTGTTGAGTTATTCACTTTACTGTCAACAAAGAGGACAAAGGGCACTCTTTACGTCTAGAGGAAAAGAGATTTCCTCTCCAAATACTGAAAGGTTTCTACACAGTAAGAGCTGTGAAAATGTGGAATAGACTCCATCCAGAGGTGGTTCTGGCCAGCTCAGTAGATTGCTTTAAGAAAGGCCTAAATTTACATAATATAATTGGATACTAACATTTATAGGTAATGTTGATCCAGGGAAAATCCAATTGCCTCTCAGGGGATCAGGAAGGAATTTTTCCCCTGCTGTAGCAAATTGGATCATGCTTGGGGTTTTTTGCCTTCCCCTGGATCAACTGTGGGTATAGGATTGGGTATATGGGATTGTATGATATTATTTTGTATTTATTTGTTTGAACTAGATGGACTTGTGTCTTTTTTCAACCTGACTAACTCTGGAACTATGTAACTAGGTAACTATGTTGCTGGGGGTCAATTTTAGCTGTGAGAGATCTACTGTTGAGTGGGGGTCAATTGTTGCTGGCTTCTGGAGAAGATCTGTTGTTGCTGGAGGAGTGATTTGTTGCAGGGGACTTTTGCTGTTGGGGGAGATCCGTTGTTGCTGGGAAGATCTATTTTACTGCTTTTTTTGTTATCATTAACAAATTCCAAATTTCTTAGCACCACAAATGATACTTGGTTCTATATTCTCTAAAGGAGGTGGTACTTTAAGGTGGGTAGGGGGGTGGAGCCAAGGGATAGTGCTCAGAGTTGGGTGGGGGTGGAGACATCAACTGACTTGAAAGGGGGGGGGGGGTCCTGCACCTATTTTCTGAGAAAAAAAAACCCTGGCTAAATCTATGAATTATTGCAGGGATTCCTGTTGAACATGGTATACTTATAGACTGTACACCTTGTGGGATTGTATACTTATGTGTAGTGAAGATTATTGCAATATTGCATTGCGTTTCTGAGAACCTAATAAGGAATTATCCAGCAAGTACAAAGACATTTGACTGGCTTTTTAATGGTTCTCTTTCAGCAGCTTTTTACTGCAGAGAAGCATATGTAGTTAACCACTACGCGCCCGCCCTATAGCCAAAAGATGGCTACAGCACGCCGCTGAATTGCCGGGAGGGTGTCCCTGGACATCCCCCTGTTTACTAGTTCCCACGCGCCGCAGCGGGCACGCATGGGGGAAATTCTGTGTTTGTCGTGTCCCTTGCTAAATGGCCAATCACAGCGGCCATTTAGCACTCGATAGGAGTGTCCAATGAGAGATGATCTCATATGTAAACATATGAGATCATCTCTCATTGCCGACTCTCCCTCCTCACACAGAGACTGCGTGTGAGGAGGGAGAGCGACCTGCGGCTGCAGCGTGAGTGTTTGAACACAAATACAGTGCCACACACATAAACACACATGCCCACAGTGCCTATCAATGCCACCTGTCCCCAGTGACACCTGTCAGTGCCATATGTGCCCAGTGCCACCTATCAGTGCCATCTGTCCCCAGTGCCACCTGTCCCCAGTGCCACCTGTCAGTGCCATCTGTCATCAGTGCCACCTGTCAGTGTCATGTGCTATATGTTATCAGTGTCATGTGCCATCTGTTATCAGTGTCACGTGCCATAGTGCCACGTATCAATGCCATATGTCATCAGTGTTACGTGTCATCAGTGCCACGTATTAGTGCCATCTGTCATCAGTGCCACGTATTAGTGCCACCGGTCATCAGTGTCACGTGTCATCAGTGCCACATATTAGTGCCATCTGTCATCAGTGCCACATCAGTGTCACCAGTGCCACGTGTTAGTGCCATCTGTCATCAGTGCCATCTGTCATCAGTGCCACATCAGTGTCATCAGTGCCACGTATTAGTTTCATCTGTCATCAGTGCCACATCAGTGTCACATGCCATCAGTGCAGGGGAATGACTACTTTCAAAAAAAGGGGTAATTTGGGGGGTATTTGTACTTTCCTGGCTTGTTCGCATCGCAAGAAATTAGATAGGTCATCAGTACATCAGGTGTAATCAATTTTTATGATTTGCACCACAGCTTGTAGACTCTCTAACTTTCACAAAGACCAAATAATATCCACTAATTTGGGTTATTTTTACCAAAGATATGTAGCAGTGTAAATTGTGGCCAAAAATGTATAATTTGCTAAATTGTATCACAGAAACTAAGAGAAATTCGTTTTTTTCAAAGTTTTCATTCTGTTTTCATTTATAGCGCAAAAAATAAAAAACCCAGAGGTGATCAAACACCACCAAAAGAAAGCTCTATTTGTATGAAAGAAAGGACAAAAAATTAATTTGGGTACAGTATTACATGACTGAGTAATTGTCATTCAAAATGTGAGAGCACTGAAAGCTGAAACATGGTCTGGGCAGGAGGGAGGTTTAAGTGCCCAGTAGGCAAGTGGTTAAATAGGGATGCAGCCTACTGGGTGTGTTGCACCCTAAATCTACCTAAATAACTCTTGGTTCAGACACATGTTCAATTACTTCTAATATGATACGTAAATGGTAGAACAAATTGATCCCTCTCCTTTGATGGAGTTGGGTCAACATCAGGAGCTACTTCAACCTATTCATTTCCAGAAAGGTTGGACATCAGTATTCATGAACTCTGATGATGAGGGGATGTTTTTGGGAAATGTAACCAATGTACATCTCCTTAAAACAAATTCATGGCCTTTGTAAATTATCCAAGATTTGGTTTCACAAAACAGCATCTGCAGGGGAAGCAGGGGTCACCTGAAAAATGTGCACATGTGTTTTAATCTAAGTCTCTTCCTATGTTACAAATAGGAAAAATTCTGCACATATTGCTAAACTTGCAGACAGGTCTGAGTCACCTCTGCAATGACAAACATGGTATATTGTTCTTCATTAGTTCACAGCTAATTTATATTAATAAGAACCCGTTTTGTTGAGGCTGGGTAGTGCTACTGATGTGAAATATCCATCATCCTTTGTTATCATCTGTTATTTTAGCCAAAAATTAAAGGAGCTGGAAGGAACTTTATTATTTCCTCTGTTCCTCTGATAGCTTGCACAGTCAACAATCTTAAGTTGAACACGTTGACTTGCCAGTTGTGTGGTTTGTAGTTACCTTCTTTTTGTCTACATTGTACATTTTTGTCTGGCCTTCACCTTAAACACCTTCAATTCTGTATAAACTCTAACAGTGGACTTTTCATATTTGCTCTCTTTTGGTTTATAAAAGTATAACTAAAAGGCAAAACTTTTTTTTTTATAGATTGCAGATGGATTAGAACACAGTTTTTATTTTTTGCTGTCTGTGTCCCTGTAAGGGAGATGTACCCTCTCTATTTGTCCTATTTACCAATATCATTGGAAGTGAACGTAAAGAGAAATCCCAACTTTTGGGCTGTCCCCAGAATAGTAATAGAGGGGAAATATTCCAGCGGGGACACTGGTTCAAGGGGTTCAGAGGTATTCCTTTAATTTGCAGATATTTCCTCTCACTTCCTGTTTGGCTATGGGACAGGAAGTGAAATCTCCCCAATGGGACACAAATGGCAAAGAAAACTGACGGGGTTATAACCCTTCATTACTTTATCCAAAGTGAAATAAAAGTTTTGCCTATAATTTCTACTTTAACCACTTGCTCACTGGGCACTTAAACCCCCTTCCTGCCCAGGCCAATTTTCATCTTTCAGCGCTGTCACTCTTTGAATGACATTTTTATATTTTTTTTCCCAAAATAGAGATTTCTTTTGGTGGTATTTAATCACTTCTGTGTTTTTTTATTTTTTGCTAAAAAATGAAAAAAGACAGAACATTTTGAAAAAAAAAAACAGTTTCATAGTTTGTTATAACATTTTCAAAACAGGTAATTTTTCTCCTTCATTGATGTGCGCTTATGAGGCTGCACTGATGGGCACTGCTAGGCTGCACTGTTGCTCACTGATAAGGAGGCACTGATGGGAACTGAGAGGTGGCACTGGTGGGCACTGATGAGGTGGCATTGGTGGTAACTGAGAGGTGGCACTGAGAGGTAGCACTGATGGGTGGCACTGATGGGTGGCTCTGATGGGCACTGATGGGCACTGATGGTTGGCACTGATGGGCGGCACTGAAGGGCACTGACAGGTGGCACAGAAGAGCACTGATAGGCAGCACTGATCGGTGGCACTGATGATGAGGCACTGATGAGCATTGATTGACAGCATTGTTGGGCATTGATCGGTGGCACTGGTGGGCTCTGGTAGGTGGCACTGGTGGGTACTGGTAGGTGGCACTGGTGGGCACTGGCAGGTGGCACTAGTGGGCACTGCATAACAGCAGTGCCTCTCCATGTGAGGGACTAATGTCCCTCTGACAGAAGCCAGTGATCTGCTTTTTTTCCCCTCACACTGACAGCGTGAGGGAAATTAAAAAAAAAAAGATTACTGATCATTCTGTTTACATCACGTGATCAGCTGCCATTGGCTGACAGCTGATTACGTGGTAAGGGGCCAGGATCTCAATGACTCGTGATCACAGAGCGTGCCACGAGCGCCCTGCGGGGAGGCGCTGACAGCGCATACAACATCTATGGAACCTCCCCCGGCAATTAAGGCCTGTGCTGTAGCCTTCTTTTGGCTATAGCGTGGGCGGGAGAAGGTTAAATATACTGTTGAAAGCATTTTGTGATATCTGTTCTATAATTGCAAAATACTTGTTGATCCAGAAATCAGAAATCTAGAGCTGTACAGTTTTATCCCAAGCAGTATAATCAGCCCTGCAAGTTCTCTGAGGAGAGGGGTTCTGCTTAAAAAAAAAGACATTTGAACAGAGCTGTAATAGGTCCAAGAGAGCGCCAAATGAAAAATCTTTTCAAAGTCTTTTTTTGAACTGTTTAAAACAAGGCAAAGCACATCGTGACCCAGAAGACCCAATGTGTGAGCCGCTCAGGCTCTAAGAAGGGGTGCAAGTCCTCAATATCCACCGATAAGAGTGACAATCTGGGTCTGGGAGCTTGTTCCGGCTCAAGGCAAAGCACATCCTCACAACTCACCTCTTTCAGGGCTGGGAAAAAGTTTAAAATAATACACATAAAATGATAATAAAGAAGAATTGCTTCTAAAAATATACATACAGTATATAAAGTAGCAATTCTTTGTTATCATCATTTTTGTGTGTGTTATTTTAAACTTTTCCTCCAGCGATACATGGTTCCATCGCTTAGAGCAGGAACAAATTGGGCTTTATTAAAG
The DNA here is from genome assembly GCA_028564925.1 of Lithobates sylvaticus. Taxonomy (NCBI): domain Eukaryota; kingdom Metazoa; phylum Chordata; class Amphibia; order Anura; family Ranidae; genus Lithobates; species Lithobates sylvaticus. The sequence goes on along the minus strand of CM053028.1, from coordinate 488,421,753 downwards.
ATATGCAGCTGACAACACTTATGTATCATAACACATAGAAATGTTTTGGGGATCAACTATGAGACTTCAATGTAGTTAGGCAAATATATGTCTGCTGGGAGTCAGAACACATGAGCATCCTCAACAATGACCAGCTTCTCTTACCCTCAGTATATTTACATCAGGATCATAACTGTTAGCACCCTTCTTAGGACATTTCTGACATCTTTCACCATGATGGCTGGGTACTCATCTGCCCTGTCCTAGTCGAATTCTGCTCGCTATAGGACCTATACAGCTTCTCACCACAATCCTTTATGCCATGCCTTTTCAGACTAGATATATTTTTGGTAGCACAGCTGCCCAGTATGCAATCAGAGGTACATTCTACCCCACCTTTCTGCCACTCCATTGGCATATGTTTCCAGCGGACATTTCAAATGTGTCTTACGAGAATGTTTCTGACAAATTAATATGGGTTACACAAGCCAGGTTACAATCAGCGCATTAGTGAATCTTGGTATCTCTGTGGGTTTTAACAGGACTTCTAAGCAGTGAAATAGGTCTATAAGTTCTTCTAGCTATTTGGCATTTATGGAATCTTGCAATAGCACAACACCATCTGTGTCAACCGAGTTCTGAGCATCTTGGACAAATAAACTTATAAAGCTTACATTGGGTTTTTGGACGAGGTAGATTGGCGGGGTGGTGACATCATGATCTCCACATCGTCCAATTAGAATGCGTTGCACTCATTCAGAAAAATACAAGGTTATCTTTGCAAGCAAGCATCCCTCTGTGATTGCTATGCAGCAGGACAGCCACTCGGCACAGGACTCAGGAGACCGTGACGATCATTGTTGTACCAGCCACAACAATGATTTCCAGCTTCCACAGGAATCCTACAGATATTGAACGTGCATACTTACATAGGACCAATGTATCTATGCAACACAAACTATACATGAAATTCAGATTCAACAGTACACCTTACTAAACTCAAATATGTTTGTCCGCATACTTTTGACCATAGAGTAGGTGTAATGTTCAGTTGTCCACAATCTTTGAGCCATATATTATATCTCAAAAAATTACCAGGATTGTACAAAAAGCAAGTGTTGTATTTGAAAATTGTGTTGCACAAGGCATCAGTCTTTTACAATTCATAAAGTTGGACATATATTGCATTCAGTGGTATTTAGTGTTCCATTTTCATTTTCAGCAATTCAGTACAACCCTCTGAATGTATTTCCCACCATGTAAGTTTACAGTGAGTGTTTATACTCTTATTAGATTAATGAACCGCTGACTTACAGCATCCATTGAATTGCAGTGAACATTCCTGTCTCAGGTTTCAAGAAATCAGTGCCATTTGTAAATTCCTAAACTAGCTGGCAGCAGATGTTAAAAAAAACATTGATATATCAAACGTAATGAGTTTTTATATCTCAAATAAATCTAAGTCTATTGACGCCAATGACAAATTGCATTAACAGTTAAAGAAACTCTTAACAACTGTGATTCATCATAGAACATAAGAAACACAATGACTTCAAAGTAATTTGGTTAATATCAGGTCCCCATGCCATATGTACAGTACAAAGCCTAAATTTATGTACGAAGGCTGAGATTCCCCAAAGACTTGTTCTGGAGATAATGCCTTGGATACATCAAGACCTAGTTAAATATGGAGTATTAATACAATATTATAGAATGTGCAGTACAAGCCTCATAATAAATGAGGAACATTAATAATCAATGGAATCAATTAGTTCTCACTGATGGCTAATGTTATCAGATGGACCCTGTCTATTTTTTTTGTAATGTTAATTATAGAGTGGACTAATTTAAAACAAACAAAATGTGATTCTTTCCAAGACAAGTCATAGATTTATTTTTTGGTGAGCACAAATATTTTTTCTATTAAAATAAATCTAGGGGATGTAAAGTAATAATGTGAAATAATAATATATTGGCTGTATTTATGATAGACACTTGTGAGCCAAGTCTAAGGACAGAGAGGACAGAGCCAAAACTCAACAGTGATAGTTTCTATCACCTTGTTTCTATAGTTTTCCTAGCCTGTGGAGCTTGAGATGCTCATTATTATTATATTATTATTATTATACAGGATTTGTATAGCACCAACAGTTTGCGCAGCGCTTTACAACAGTAGAGCAGACAGTACAATTACAATACCATTCAATACAGGAAGAATCAGAGGGCCCTGCTGGTTAGAGCTTACAATCTAGGAGGGAGGGTCAAGTGATATGAAAGGGTAATAACTGTGGGGGATGAGCTGATGAAGAAAATAAAAGAACAGTTGTTAGGTGGATGCAGGGATCACGTAAAAGTAGATAGATTTAGAGATAGTCTGACAGATTGGGGTAGGGTATTCCAGAGGATGGGAGAGGCTCTGGAGAAGTCCTGGAGGCAAATCTGGGAGGAGGTGATGAGGGAGCTAGAGAGTAGGAGGTCTTGAGAGGAACAAAGAGGACGATTAGGTTGGTATTTTGAGACTAGGCTAGTGATGTAGCTGGGGGCAGAGTTGTGGATGGTTTTGTAACTTATTGTTAGTATTTTGAATTTAATTTGTTGGGTGAGTGGGAGCCAATGGAGGGATTGGCAGAGAGGGGTATCCGACGCTGAGCAATTTGTAAGGTGGATGAGTCTGGCAGCAGTATTCATGATGGACTGAAGTGGGATAATCTATTTAAAGGTAAGCCAATGACGATGGAGTTGCAGTAGTCGAGGCGAGAGATAACCAGGGAGTGAATCAGGAGCTGTGTGGTTTCATTGGATGGAACGGAGGTAGTTTGGAGATGTTGCGGAGGTTGAGCGGCAAGCTTTGGAAAGGGATTGGATGTGGGGCCAAAAGGAGAGTTCAGAGTCCAGGATAACACCTAGCACCCTAGCGTGTGGGGATGGGTGAATGGTTGTGTCATTGCTCTTGACAGAAAAGTCAGGGGAAGAGGCACGTGGGGGAGGAAATATTATGAGCTCGGTTTTGGACAAGTTGAGTTTGAGGAAGTGGTGTGACATCCAGGCAAAATAAGAGAGGTCCAAGAACAGAACCTAAAGGCAGGCGTCCCAATACTGTTGACAATATAGTGTATTTCAATGCTATTTTTGGCTGTTTACCTGGAGTTTAGCTTGAAAGCTATCACCTTGAACATTCAGGTCATAGTGAAAGTGTCCGTGTAATGGAGCTCCCTGGAAATTGATGCTTAATAACTTAGCTCCTCTGCCAGTCTTTCCTCCACCTGGGCTGGCACCAGGATCCCCAGTATTGGCCGGTGTCAGATGATAAAGCAGGAGCAGGGATGTTACTCCCTCTGTCATTTCAAAAGTGCTCAGGCCTAATGGTTGGTTGATAGACTTAAGCATTGTTACATGGTCTCCCATACCTGGAAGAACCAAATATTTTTGCTGTCAGATGTAAGATAGGCATCAGTTGGTCAGGGGGATATTTACACAGACACTCTAGGGTTAATTTACTAAAGGCAAATAGAAAGTTTAGTTTGCAAGGGAATTTTCCCTCAAAGCTTAGAGAATTGGGTGAAGTGCTGCTGATTTCCTACACCCAGAAGAATGCTGGTTTTTTTTTTTCCTTGCATGTGATTGGGTAATCTTTGCAAAGTGAAACTTCACCATATTCACTAAGCTCTGGGGGAAATTCCCTTGCAAATTGAACAGCCTAATTACCTTTAGTAAATCAACCCTTCTGAGTGGATACTCAGAACCACACTGATATTTTACATGCCAAGAGTTGTTTACACAATAAAACCCAAGGAAGTGAATTTGCGTAGCCATGAAACGTGTTGTCAATGTTTCCATTTCTAATAAAAGCCATAAAAATGAGGAGGATAGAACCTTATCTTCTTTATTTTGTATTTCACCATTATCGGGCACTTCTAGTGCCCACTTCTCGAGGGTCATTTTACTCATTCTCTCACCTAATGGGCAAAATGCAGTAACCCGTAAAAATCCAGCCAACATTCACCAATTGAATATATACAATCTCTTCTCTGGTTGTGATAGGTTCTTGCACTTTGCACATCATTGCTGTTATTGGCCTTGCCTTATTCCATAGAGCTGCTTGTCAGCTGCAGCTTTACATAAGCTTTTTTTAGTCGGCGAATAGCTAAAGTATACACTGTTATTGTATGGAGGTCACTGTATTGTATTTATAAATGTAACTATGTCGAACAATTGACTTCTGGGCTTTTGTTCAGCTTCTTCTCACTTGCCTTGACGGCTGTCATGCTTTTCCAAGCAAGTATGTGCAAATATGTAGAACAGACTAAAACAACCATTGTAGTCATATGCAGTACGACCTGGAAAAAGTGAGTGCTGAAAATTGCTACAAAGTTTCCAAGTTTTGATCTGGACGTGAATGAAACATGATTCATATAGTTTATGATAGGCAGCGCAGCTGCAGAAATAAAACGAGAGGTTGATTCATGTGAGATAAATATTTATGTGACAGATTCTTCCTTATGAATAATGCCGCTATCCCCTCTGACTTCGACAATATTGTAACAATAACACTGCTCCATGCTATTGTTTGAGAGGTGGTAATGTAATAGATGTGCATGTTAGGACATTTTAAATTATATTTTAAATTGTGCTTTGTTAAGCAGTAATTCTGCCATTTATCATCCATTGGCTCTGTGTGGGTAAATCTAAGATGCAGTGGTGTTGTTTAAAGGGCTATGAAAGTTAAAGTAGATCTAAGCTGGGGTTTAGTAACAGGCCAATAACAATCTACCCATGTAAGGGGTAGGTTGAGAGCCTGTTGTTGGTAGCATTGGGCACCCAGGGGACATTCCCTGCTTCTCTTGTCTAGTGTCCCTGGTGCCGATGTGACTGCCACCCATGTTCTCTGGTGCTGTGACTGCCTGGCATGTAGCTTCAAGGCAGCCACAGTTTTGAAAACACACCAAGAAGGGCACATTAAACATTATTTTGTTCCTCCTCAGCATTGCTTCCACCACATTTTGCCAATTGTAGGAATGGAGACAATGAATTGAAGAGGCTGGAGGGACAGCCAGCCTTGCCATCAGAACAATTTAAAGCGGAGTTCCAGGCAACAATGTAACTCTTTACAAAACGTAAGCACACCCCACCCCCCCCCCCCTCATTTTTGGATACTTTTTTTCATACCTTTATCTTATATTTTCTTTGGGACTTCTGTCCCACAGTGCCGTGGAAAAGTAGGTCACTTCTGCAGTTTTTTTTGCCCTCCTCCTTCCCCCTGTTGCCTTCTGGGACCTGTGTGTGTCCCAGAAGACGAAGGAACCATTCAGAAAGCGCAGCGCGACTCGAGCATGCCCAGTAGGAAATAGGCTGTGAAGTCGCAAGGCTTCACTTCCTCTTTCCCTTAGTAAGGATGCCATCGCCTGCATCCAGAGCCGATGGATGGGTCACCCTCGGGTGACCATATCGCTGGCTCCCTGGACAGGTAAGTGTCCTTATATTAAAAGTCAGAAGCTACAGTATTTGTAGCTGCTGGCTTTTAATTTTTTTTTCTAAAGCTGGCAATATGAGGATCTAAATTCAGGTTATTAGATTGAATTCTATTGAATGGAAAAGTTGGAAGACTTTTTTCCAATCAGCGGCTATAGCCAATCAGTTGCAGCTGCTGATCAGTGTATTCTGACAGCACCAGGTGCTGCTGGGATACAATGTTCTGGTGGGAGGAGAATCCTTCAAAAAAATACATTTGCTGTAATTAAAGAGAACCTTCCATTTTCCCATACAGGGTAAACGTAAAATGTTCAATTAGCTCCTCCCCCTCCCCAGCAGCATGTGTTCACCTTTCCTTGTCTCCCCACTGCTCCAATTAGCCACGTGAACCAGGCTAAAATAGCCCTGTGCTAGCTTCAAAAGTCTTGTCAGAGCTTATCCAGGGCTATGCATTCCTTGCCTGGGCCCAATGTTGGATTACCAAATAGTCAAAATAGGTACCGGCCTATGGGTCCCATGCCATTTAAGAGCCCCGCGACAACAGATTCAAATAATGTTGATTTGATCTTGAAAGAAAATTACAATGAACTTTCATAAATTGTTTACAAAAGATAGAAAAAAAGGATCAACTTAAAGAAAGAAAAGCTTTACATTAAAGACTCTATAGTGAAAATATTGTATTAATGTACCCAATAACAACCTTAAGTACATAAAGCATAGACATAACGTTCACATTACTGTTTGTCTCTTATAAGCTTATATTATTTCAGCTGTCAGTTTTTTAAAAAACTTGGTTCAACCTACATACATGTATTGTACAGTAATGATGGTCATCTCCATCTAGCGGCCAAAGCGCAATGTTATCCCTCTAAAGCACACACATGAGAAGCTTCCATAAACATGCGAGTGGGCCCTAAGATTTCGACTGCTTAGGAGCCTCCACAAAAGTTTAGATTGACACTGCCTGGGCCCATGTTACATTGTTGGGTCTTTTACAAAGCACCAGTGTGGTCACAACAGTCTCTATGCTCACGTGATCACCAATAACCAGAAGTGCCAAATATTTCATTTTGGTTCCAGTGTCTAAATGGAGTAAGTATGGAAGCAAAGAAAAGGTGAAATTATGCTGCTAGAAAAGAGAAGCGTTAAAAGGTGAAAGCTGGGCTCAACAAATATTGTCTATATACATCAACTATGTGAGCTTTTACTTCAATCTTGGCATCTGAAGTATTTGGTACAATACATATTATTTGAGGGTGGTTAGGGATTCCCTCTATTTATTGCACCTATGTATTACCTTGCCTATTCCTATGTTAGCTAGTCTATTAAAACTCTGATAAGCACAATGATATAAGGTTAGCTATGAAACCAAGCACACTGCTTAATAAAACAAAGTCTTTTTTTATTTGCCAAGAAAATAGGAAAACGCTAACATGAAAATACTAAAGAAAGATATTACAAAGCGTATAACTGCAGAACATATGATACAAGAACATCAAAGATACTTTTCACAATGCTTTTTTCAAGATATTGTTTCGCCGGCTGGGCTCAGAATGGCAAAAGAGAGGGAGCCATGAGGCTCAAAATGGTGGAGAGAGCCATGTCCTCCTCAATATGTTATATTACTGTCCATTCTGCTGCATTGGCCTCTAGGGGCAGCATTGTCAATGCTGCCCCTTTTCAATGCCTTTGATCTTTTGATCTTCTGTAGCAGGACATCCATCAATCATCTTGTCAGCTATGGTCCCTTTCAAGTTTGCTTGCATAACCTTATAACAACAGACGATCCGGAACCAATTGCTGTTCAGCCTTGATGGAGGCCTGATCTCTTCTTTCAGATATGCTACAAAGACATTCCAGACTGCCCCTACGAAAGCAAAGGCTTGGTTGTATCAACCAGAAAGAAACTCCAGAAATATGATATTAAATCATGTTGCCTTCCAACAGCATCATTTGCATATTTCTTCTTACCAATCTGTGAAGTAATTCAGCAAAACTCCTGCACTTTACCCTTGTGCAGAAGAGTCCTATAGTAAGCAACAAGTAACTGCTGCTCTCTCACCTTGTGCAGGGTAACTGGTCTTGTCTCCGCCCCCTCCTGTAGTCTTCTACAGACAGCCTATAGTGGGTGGAGCCTGCTGGGTCCCTTTCACAGCTCTGCCCTCTGCGCAGATTATGTGCATCACAGTAATGATGTCACCACTACTTTTAAAAGGTTATATCTGTATTTGCAAAGGAAGCTGATGCACACAAAGTGGATTTTTTCATTTTTGGCCATTGAGTAATATATTTGGGAATTAATTTATTTATGCCAAGAGCTCAGCTTTAAGTGATCACTTTATTTTACCCTGCATTGAAAAAAAAAGAGCAGAAGAACATTCTTTAACCAGAGGATACAGGTTATTATTTAACTCAGTAGATAATCCCATGAAAACATACAAAAAGTCACTACACGTTGATCCCGCAGTCTGTAAACTTTAAGCATTGAGCATGGTGAAGGAATATTATTTTTCACAGACATTCCAGTTAAATATCTGCAAACATAAACAAATTTCTCAAATATGTCAGTGCGGATGTCCAATACCAACGACTTTCATGAACAAGTTCAGTTATTCCTCAAATATCAGTTTTTTTTCACAAAGTCTCACAATATACAGTTTCGGAAAGTAGCCCTTTTATCCCAAAGCAAAGGCACCGCAGGAAAGAAGAAAATGCATTAAACCTTTTAAACGGGTCAAAACAGCCATTGCCAAACATAAAGTGCCTCTTTAATAAATGCACACCAAACTGCATGGCAGAACACAAGCGATTACCAGAACACTTAAAAGGCAGGAAATGCATACAAGACTTAACAAGAACTGTTGATAATAAGTGATACCATTGAAAACTAACCCATACAATCTGCTTTAACTTTATTTAAAAAGAAGAAGACATGCCAAGTCATGCAATATATGACTGTAGAGGTCACTTTTTAAAAATGTTTGTAATATAGATGAGGCATCCTCTTAGTGTAGAGCAGGCATCTAGGTAAGTTTGGCTCCCCTGTAATCAGTGGAGCAGGGGTTGATTATTTAGGGCTGCTCACTGTTTCACAGGTTGCTGCACTGTTAATCTGTTAAGATTCTACAAGTATAGAGGGGAAAGAACAGGGCAAGCAGCCCAAATATTTATGGGACTCCAACCAATTCCTGGGAGGTGCACCCAGAAGGTTGTGAGAGAGCCCATACATAGTTTGAGGCCTGAGCAACAAATGCAGTGTTCCTGGGTCTAGTCCTGCAGGAAGGGACTCCTATGGGCTCTGCCCCCCATGCAGGATTCAAAGAGGAAGCTGTGAGGTAGACACTGAGGTCCCAGATAGGCTTAGCTGGGGGTCCTATTTGCAGATGTGTCCAGGGATATAGTTGGGTCTCGAGAAGCTCACTGGAGAGAGCCAGGAGGAAGTTGAATGGAAAGAGTCCAGCTGTCCTATGGTGGTGTGAGTTTACATCTCCTTCACTAGGAAGAGCTTGGTGGATATCAGCAGAAGGCAACCGATGATCCTGTGGCTAAGTGAGTAGATGACCCCCCAGTGCTGAAGGAAAGTGACTTATGTATGTAGCTTTTAACTCTGAAAGAAGTACAGGTCATCAGCAGCCTAGATATCAAGCGGCACATTTAGCAGTTGTGCAGTGCAGCCAGCAGTTTTGTGCAGTGCAGACAGAAATTGAAGAGCCCTCAAGTTATCCAATTCTACAGTTTACAGGGTTTCCCTTATTCCCTCTCTTATTCCCAGTTCATCGTTCCCAATAAAAACCCTAAAAAAAAAACACTGTTTTCTGAGCCAGTGAAAGAATGAAGAAAATGCTGTGTGCCTGGCTGTGTGCTCCAAGGGCTGTGAATGGAAACCAATCAGCTGACTGGTTTAGTAAATCAACCCCATTACAGGCATCATAGGAATATTACCTGTTTTTTTAACAATCCCCATACTTCCCATAAACAGTCTAAATCACAATTCCCAGTATATATAAACCTTCTTTGGCTCACAATTCCCCACATAGCTATAAGATAAACATGTCTTGAAAAAAATCGCAAAAATAAATGAAGGTCAACATCTGAAATCAAATCTTTGGTCTGCAATGTACACAATTGATCTATTCAATATATTTCCCTTTTCCTATGCATTAACTCTCCAACTCAACTTTTAGGGACATGATTGTTTACCATGAACCATAACTGTGAAACAGAGCATGCACATTCTAGAAAACTCTGTGCAACTGGCTGCTGGGTCAGTTTATCACGAATGTAATATGTATGCCTGTAATCCAGCTTGTAACCTTCTGTGTTTTTTCTCCTATATTATATACTGTAAACTGCATGGACATTTGAACAAATACACTGAAAAATCAGTCTGACAAGTATAGTATACCTTGATTTTAATTTGTCCTGAATGCGGATGACAAAAGAACAAACCTTTACTGATATGAGAACATTGTATACAACACAGAAAAGGAAAAGGGTGTCCCTAAAAAGTTCTCCATTTCTCTGACAATTGGTTTCAAATCTGTGTGCACAATGTGATTATACATTTTCTGTCCTCTTCTATAAGAAGGGAGAAGGGGGATATCTAAATTCTTCTACTTCTGGAAAATTGTTCCTGAGTAACAACGAATATTTTTTAATAACCTTTTGTATATTTTTGGAATAAGAATGACATTGTGAAACAAAAAGCATTCCTTTATCATTCATATCTGCCTGTATTATGATGCAATCTCAAATCTTCACTCTCCAATAACTTTTTTAACAGGTAAACTCTCTAATAACTGTAAAGGAAACCCCTGCTCTGTAATCTCTCCTGCATCTTATTCAGTCTCTGTTCCAGGCTTTCTTCGTCCGTTACCACCCTTTTCACTCTCATAAACTGGCTGCATGAAATTGATTTATAAACACCAATTGGATGAAAGCTAGAAAGGTGAAGCAATTGGTTCTGATCCATAGGTTTAGTATACAGATTAGAAACCAGTCTATTCTCCTTTATCACAGTCCTAGCATCCAGAAATGGAATAAAATCCTCATCCAATGTTAGATTGAGCTCCAACCCTGGAATCAAAACATTCAATTACGTGTCAAACAAATAAAATGATTCACTGTTGTCTGCCATACTGAAAAAGTATCATCCACAAAGTGATACCAACATAAACAGCAACAATGAAAAAAATCAGTCAGTTTTTATTGCTAATAAAGCGGTAAAATGGTTTAAACCATAGAAATATGCCAGATCACTATTTATTATTACACAGGATTTATATAGCGCCAACAGTTTGCGCAGTGCTTTACAACATGGGGCAGATAGTAAAATTAAAATACAAATCAATACAGGAGGGATCAGAGAGCCCTGCTTGTTAGAACTTACAATCCAGAAGGGAGGGTCAAGTGGAACAAAAGGTAATAACTGTGGGGGATGAGCTGATGGAGAAAATTTTAATACAGTTGTTAGGTGTGGGTAGGGTAGGCTTCCCTGAAGAGAAGGGTTTTCAGGGATCGTCTAAAAGCTAAAGAGTAGGAGATAAGCGGACAGATTGGGGTAAGGCGTGCCATAGGATTGGAGAGGCTCTGGAAAAGTCCTGGAGGTGAGCATGGGAGGAGCTGATGAGTGAGCTAGAGAGCAGGAGGATGTCCGCCAGCCACCCCGATCGTTCCCCGCAATGACACAACGGGGATCTGCCTGTGTAAACAAGGCAAATCTTTTCTGACAGGGGAGATCACACAGATCCTGTCTTTTTGCTATGTCAATTAGGTGTCCGATCTGTCCGCCGCAATGACGCAGTGCCGCTAAAAATCACTGATGGCCACCATTACTAGTAAAAAATAAATAAATAATAAAAATGCCATAAATCTATCCCCTATTTTGTAGATGCGATAACTTTTGCGCAAACCAATCAATATACGCTTATTGTGATTATTTTTTTACCAACAATATGTAGAAGAATACATGTTGGCCTAAACTGATGAAGAAATTCTTTTTTTTTGGGGGGATATTTATTATAGTAAATAGTAAAAAACATAAATTTTGTTTGGGTACAGCATCACATGACTGCGCAATTGTCAGTTAAAGGGAAGCAGTGCCGTATCGCAAAAAATGGCCTGGTCATTAAGGGGGAAAATCTTCCGGTCCCTAAGTGGTTAAGCAGGGCGTTAAACCATCCATATTTTGGGGATATCCTGATTTATCTTTGACAATCTTTCCCATATTGCCATCTGCAATAAATTAGTCCTTGTTTGGAGCTCACTAAAGTGATTGGAACCCATCCTGTGATTGAATTTGCATGGGATCTTATTGTCATGTCAGAGTGCTTAGCCCTATAATAGATAAAACCTTTTCTGAGTTTTAAATAGCTTTAATGTAAAAAAAAATGATTACTAAAAATGCCATAAAACTAACCCTTATTTTGTAGACGCTATAACTTTTGTGCAAACCAATCAATAAACACTTATTGTAATTTTTTTTACCAAAAATATGTAGAAGAATACGTATCGGCCTAAACTGAGGAACAACATTTTTTTTATATATTTTTTGGGGGTATTTATTATAGCAAAAAGTAAAAAATAATGCGTTTTTTTTTTTTTCAAAATTGTCACTCTATTTTTGTTTATGGTGCAAAAAATAAAAACCGCAGAGGTGAACAAATACCACCAAAAGAAAGCTCTATTTGTGGGAAAAAAAGGATGTCAATTTTATTTGGGAGCCATGTCGCACGACCGCGCAATTGTCAGTAAAAGCGATGCAGTGCCGAATCGCAAAATGTGCACTGGTCTTTGGCTAGCCAAATGGTCCGGGGCTTAAATGGTATAAACAAGCCAGTGAAGATAAAGTGATAATTACAAATCTGCTCTACCAACAATTACTGCTCCTTTAGTCAGATTTGCCACTATTTTCTCTATTGTTATGCTAACAATCCTAAATCAACCTCGTCCAAGTCAAATTTTGAACTTGTTGGATGAATTCCCTAATCTCTACTTGTCATTTGCACCTATGATATAAGACATGAATATAAGAAAATAAAATAGCATACAGTAGATCTTCTAAAAAAGAATTATTGATAGTATACAGCTCTATTGTCTACCACTGGGAAATAAGAACTCTATCTTCACTGTAACAATAGCTGCAGTCACTGGAAATATAATACATCATGTTGGACCGGGTCATCTGTGAAATCTGCAATGAATCTGTGCCAAGACAGGTTAAATGAGAGTCTTTTGGCTCAATGTGCAACTCAACACATTTTATTACATTATATACTGAATATATATTCCAGCAGCATCACACTTGAAGGTGATTATTTCTCAGAACACAAAGACACAATCCATACATTTCTGGGGATTAAGTAACTCGGGTAACTCGGTACGCATAGTAGCCATGGCAAATTCAGCAGCTTTTATATGTCTATTTAGGAAAGGTCAGAATGAATATTTTGCTGTTTTAATGGTTAATTATTTAGAGCTTGTGTCAACAGACTTTTGTTCAGTTCAAGCAAAGTTTGCATTCCCCTGCAAGTTGCAAGGAGGTCAACTGCTGGTCAAATGCACCTATCATTGAATTCTAAATTATCTCAAAATCATCTCAAACTGATGTCAAAATGATGCCATTAACATAAGCCCAAACCCTGTCAACACAGTCCAATTTCTGTAGATATATTTAGCAAATTTATAAAGACTTCCAACTGTTTTTTTTCCAAAATATTTGCAGAAAACTTACTCAAAATAAAATTCTTCATGTGTACTTTTTATTTTGATATATGACCAATCCCTTAATAAGATGAAACGCATCCAGTACATCTCTGCAAAAACATCTAATGTTTTATATTGTAAAAAAGGTACCAAAAAGTACAGGTTGATATGTCAGAAATCCAGTGAGCTCCTAGTTTCCTGTTCGAGCTGACAACTCTGCTGAATTGAGAAATCCCAAGCAATGTGTTCAGCCCTAACCAGTTCTGCCCTGTGAACTACTAAACATGTAGACAGGCTGCCTATGATGTATTAGTTAGGTAGTTGGCTTGCACAGGCTGGGGAATGAGTTAATTGTTAGCATCTCAGTTCCCAGGGTTTTTGATCCCTGCTGTACACCCTCCAATACAAATAAAGGTGAGAAAGCTGGATTCCAGGGCATGTCCGCTCTTGGAGATGCTGTAACCACCATGGGACATTGAGAGAGATTTTTGTGTCCAGTAGTTTGGCAGAAGACACCAGAAGACAGGAGAACTTCCAAGCCATGGAAGATGCCAGTCAACATCTTGTTGAGGTACACCTGGCAGCCTAGTTCAGTTAGATAGAGTTATGTCACACTGGAGTGTCCTTCTTGAGATTTGACACAAATGGTCAGTAAAGTTGCATTAACTGTTTTAAGCCTGGTCTGAAATCATTTAAAGGGGTGCATGATGTTTTTTGGTGTATGAAAGAACAGGGTCAGTAAAACACAGGTGGGATATAAAGTGAAGCCACTATGAAATATTTACTTTGCAAGACAAGGAGGAGGAATGCAGTTGCTATGGGTATCAAGGAACTTGTGCAAGGCACATTGTAGCCTGTCATAAAGTGTAATACCTGGCATGGCAGAGGGCCCTCTGGTAGTGAGAGGGATGGTGATCTGGCTCCCTCCCCAGTGGTCAGTTCCCCATAGCTTGACCGCATCATATGGGAGAGTGAAAACTTAAGTGCGCGCATGAGGTCCGTGCTGGGTGCACAGTGGGACCCAATGTTGTTGTCGGCTCACTACAGGAACTTAGACAATTTGACAAATTATTGGGTATTCCTTGGTAATTGTAGCATTTTAAAAGGAATAAACCTGGGGAAATGTGCATGTATTACAGAAATGTACTTCTTTTTTTTTTCAAGCATACATTTTAGCCTCAAGTTGGTTTTAATGGTTTTGCAGTTTAGTATCAGCTACAAAGTTTTAAAGCTGATTCAAAAGCCAAAAAGAACATTCCTAGCTGACTACTACTGTGCTAGTTCCACTAACCATTACAGCAAACGTTGAACTGCCTCTACTGGTTTTCTAACTGCTTCTAAAGAAATTTTTTTGTATTTAAGAATTTGAGTAAGAACATTTTTTTCAGCCCCCAACTTCTTTTGTATAAGCTGCTGTTTAGACCATACCACTAGAACATTTTTGGGGTGGAGTTACACATATATCTGATATGAAAATAATAAGATATTTTGCTTTGCTTTGAAAGCATAGGGCAGATATGGATCGCCAGCAATGCACCTCCACTTCTTGGCCCAGTGACAACTAAAAGGAATAATATCTAACTACATATATATATTTTTCAAATGAGATGTGGCTGCACAACTGGGAACCACAAAAAGAGCTGGAAAATTCAAGATGAAACATCTGGATCTCCCCTTTATTTGTAATCAAGTGTGCAGTAAACCTCTCCCGTCCAAGGAAGCATGCTGAGAACAATAGTTTTACAAAATGTATGTGATATTTATGCTGTAGTAATTTATGCTATATAGACAGTGGAGTTTTTACATCTCCTTTAGTTTTAAGACATGCTCATGTTGAAAAAAAAAAAAACATTGAAATAAATTGCATGTCAACTGCCAACATTTTTACATGCATATCCACGTTGGAGCTTTTGTTCATTGTCTTGCTTTGTGTTTCTGAAATCCTACAGGAATCTCAATATCATCTATGTAGCTGAGCCGAGCTATATTTTATATTTTAGGATCCCCTCTTGGCTTCTAGCATCTCAAATGTTCCATTTTTATCTCTCATTAATGTTTTCAAATCCTTCTCACACCTTCCAAAATCCTAAATGGCTATGAGTTGTGGAGGGTAGACGCTGAAGATGAAATGCTTACGAAACAAAACATTAAAAAGGAAACACAAAGAAAGAAAGAAAAAAATAAGAAGAAAAAGCTTAAGCTTTTTCGAAGGACATCTTTTCATCATAAAATCATATCTGGAGGGAATTCTTTCACTGTAAATCCCAATCCAAGTTCAAGGTGGATTTAGGCTATTCTGTGCATTCAAATGTAATTTACAACTGAACTTTTGTATTGTTCCCTTAAAGTGTATGTTAAGCAAGTTGTCCCTATGTTGGCTCGTTTGTATTGTACTTCATGTGTAGAACATCTGGTGAATGGATTTACATTTTACATTGGGTATAGTATTGTTTGCTGTGCTGGTGATAAATTTTATATCAAAGGTTGCAAGTCCTAAATAAAATATGATCTTCCTTGGTAGACATTTTGTGCCTCATTGAAGCCTTCAAATCTGCTTTGAAGGACAACTTCAATCAAGGTTAAAATGATTCATTTAAAGTATATCCAAAGCCAAAGTTTTTGCTTTGGACAGAGTAGGGAATGTTAAAAACCCTAGTCAGATTTTTTTTTTTTTCATTTTTTATATCTGCATCCCATTGGGGAAATGTCCCATCCCTTCTTGTCCCGTGGATACAGACGCTGATAAGAAATTTCCAAAGTGAAAGAAATCTCCTCTCAAGCAATTGTCACAGTAACAAGTGTCCCCATTGGAATATCCTCACCATGTCCCTGTTTTGTTGACAACCCAATTTTTTCCCATCACTCTTGGTCTCAGTAAAATTGGTCACCAAGACAGAATCCCCCAGCAATAAACATTTGAAAGAGGTCCTATCCATTCATCCTACCAATTATTTAAACAACATTGCCTCAAAAAATCAGTGACATAAATAGGGGTAGGTACCATCATCCCATAATTGTATAGAAGAAACAGGGGGAAGATAAGTCAGGGGCTACTCCAAAAGGTACCCTTGAACATCAAAGATGGTGGGGACTATTGCGGTACCCAATTATAACAACAAAGGTAATAAGAAAATATATAACATTTATTAACACATATTTTAAACAAAACAAAATACACAACAAAACATTGCAGTAATTGAGGAGTAATAGTCTTATATACAAAATATTGGGGTTTACAGATTTACAGTGATTTATTGGCCAAATCACCAGATAAACATATAGCAACGAAAGCCTAAAAAAACTATTATCACATCTAAGAATTGGTAAGCCGCAATATAATAAATGTTTGCTTTTGGGTTTAATACCACTTTAATGACAAAGTTAAAACAAACATTAAGGTTGATATTAAAACCTCAGCATTTTTTAGAGATACACTTTGAGCACAATAAAATAAACATTCCCCAGTAAACTATTTGTTAAAATTCTCACCCCTGCACTCTTTATTTACATCATTCAATGCTGATGGCTCCTGCTGTCTCAGTGCTGTTTTCCTGAATGTCCGGCCTGCACAAGAAAGAGTTAACAGAGTACAGTGCAGTCTGAAGACAGTCTGATAGCTTGGAGAAGGGAGTGGGAGAAGAAGGGAGGAGCAGGGGAGTTCCTTGCCATCCTAGCCTATGGGGCTGTGTGTATCCATTGATGCACACAGTGTGGGAAGGTGCAGCTCTAGTCCCTGCATGGAAAGGTGGCCCCATTGGATGCTGGAAGTGAAAGGATCCACCCTAAAATAGGAAACCTGGGGCAATGTTCATGACCCCAGCTTAAAGTGCAACACTGGAAAGGATTAAAAAAATAAAGATGCTGCATACTCAATGAATGGTTAAATCAGCTGCTGCAAGTGATTCAAAAATGGAAGGTTTAAAATCCATTTAAAGCCTGAACCTAGTTTTGCACCCTTCGCATATGTTAGTAAAACTGTACATATCTTTGCAACTACTTAGTGCAGTTTTTTTTTTGTATTCTACCTACAACATACAGACACTTAATCCTCGTACACATGATCAGATTTTCTGATGGGAAATGTGTGATGACAGGCTGTTGGTGGAAAATCCGACCATTTGTATGCTCCATTTGACAATTGTTGTTGGATTTTCCGCAGACAAATGTTGGATGGCAGGCTTTAAAATTTTCTGCGGACAACAGTCTGTTGTTGGATTTTCCAAGCGTGTGTACACAAGTCCGTCAGACAAAAGTCCAAAGTACAAACACGCATGCTCAGAAGCAAGGATGAGCCAGAAGCAGTCAGTCTTGTAAACTAGCGTTCATAATGGAGAATTAACATTCGTGACGTGGCAAATTATGAAATCTAGAAATGCAGCGCACATTCTCTTCTTCTTTAATGGGATAATTATAAAGCTGCTTTGCTGGTGATACTGATGTAGTTTTGCCAAACTTATTTTAAAAGGCTTTTATTTTCTAGTGATATCAAGAATAATATTGTTACCACAACACCATTATCCCATAGTTTTTAAGATCTCTTGTTAATTTTACATTGTATTTTTTTAAATGTAACTGCCTACTCACAAACTGTCATTTGAAGTAAAACACATAGCCAAGTATTATTCTCCACAATGTTATTGTGCTTTAAAAAAGAAAACAAATAAAATTAGACATGCTATCTGCCAATGGAACTTAACCAAAAAGTGCATTCTATGCATCCAAAAATATAGAAAATATACCAAATCAAATCATTATTCAACCAAAAAATAAAATAAAAGCCTCATGCATGTGTCCAGCTTCTTAATATAGGGGGTCAACAATGCCAAGAGTTGGTGAAAGCAGGGGTCCGTCATCCGGAGATAATTCCAAAAATCATCCTTATTATTCTCCTGGAGCTCCCGCAGCAAAGACATATGACATAATTGGTCACGATTAATAAAGCAACCAATTTTTGGTCCAAGAAATCCTCCTCCTCCTGTTCCTGGACTGGACTTGGGTCAAAGCAATAACTCCAAGGTCAATAATAAATACAGACGTTTCCACCCGTGGTTAAATTACGCAAATTTGCATAATATATGGCCTGCTATATAGTGTTTTATTTACAATTTTTTTTTGTATTTCTTTATTCAAACCAGCCGGGGTACCATATCATGGAAAAAATTCCTTGGAGTTTGGGGCTTTAACAGCTGTAAATATACAATATCAGCCATCCAGTGGAAAGCATGGTTCTCAGTTTGTTGGTTAGCATTGTATAAAGGTGGAAAGGACAATGACTGTGTAGAACTGAAAAATAGAAAAAAGGAGCTGTTGTAATAAGCAACTATGGCTTCTCCCACGTAAATATACTGTATATATTTACAAGCTTTACATAGAAGCCATGTTTTTTAAACCTTTAACAGATATTTGGGGTGGCAGGTGGGGATCCTATTTAGGTGGCCCTTCCATATCTCCTACACATGATATACAGTATACCTTGATATATTTGTATATTTTATTTGTACTTACTGCACTGAGTGAATATTTGTATACTCTATTCACAAATCATTATTGCTTTCTTTCTTATAGGTCTGTATTAACATGACTTTAACTTTTCAATAAAAAATTATGAATTAAAAAAAAAAAATGAACAGATATTAATAAGATGGTTTACATCAGGCTTGTTTCTTTAACATGCGTAGAACATAAAATAAATAGCTTTTTATACTTTATAGGACCATTACTGTCTGGAATAGCATTTCTAGTCATGGCTAGTGTATTATGGAGCAAAGTAAAGGTTTAGGAAAGATACATTTACAGGTGCATGACCACATCTTTATGTAACATTATATTTCATATTGCTTTTAAGGCCTCATGCACACTGCAGATGTCAAATGCCTATTTTACAGGTGTTTAACCTCCCTGGCAGTATTATTATGTCAGATTTTTGATTTTGCATGGAAATTTGGCGTTTTATATTGTAGGCCTGTAATTCTTAGGAATAACTCACTTAAATCTGTCCAAACATCCCGGGTATGATAAACTTTGAAACACAAAACCATAAATCATATTATAATAAATAACTATAAATAATAACAAATAATAATATAATATTAATACATTTTATTCAATAAATTTTAGTCAATAATCTAATCAAATCAAAAACACTGAATTTTTTTTTGGGCCAAACATGGGTGTAATATTACTTGTCATATTGCTTCAGTAAACATCCCGTGTATGGAAAATTTTTAAACATGGGACTGCACAAAGTCCGACGTCGCAATCAGGACAATAGAACCTGGTTTCCTTTCAAATTTTCCTTCCAGTGTCATCACGCTTTGAGCAACAAACTACGCACATCCTTATAAGTGCTGAGTTTTTTTCAGTTGGTGGGATGTAGTCCATGAAGTGACGACCAGTCAGGCGTTCCGGGTTGACACCAGCAGCACGACGTCCATCTCTATTTACAGCCATTGGTGTTTGGTGGTTCAGAAAGATAAGTTTGGCAAATTTCCAAACAAAGGCAGCATGAACCACATGCTTGTCACTCTTTTTTTTTAGTAGAATGACGGCATTCCATAAGCATTGCTCAAGAAGGTGCCTGAAGTTCTTCTTGTAAAAATATTTTTTGTTGTTTTCTCATTGCTGGATAAAATGTCATTGCTTTGTCGGCTCTGTCAACACCTCCCATGGTGTTGTTGTCACCACTTGTGGTTTCATGATGTCCTTCCCACCTTTTGTGTGTACCATGACAGTGGAGGCGTTATGGATTGTACTCATTAGGCACACATCTTTTTTGTCACGCCAACACAGTGCCATTATTTTGCCTTTCTGCCAGGCAGCCATTTCTCCCATCTTGAGCTGTCACGCCAGTTAGCCCTAACGATTCCATAGGCATCCGTTTTGTTCTGTAGAAGGAACTCATAGAGTTCAGGAGATGTGTAAAAAATGTCTGTAGTTACACAATAGCCCTGATTTAGCAATGGCTCAATGAATGAATGACTTTTATAGTGCTACCTATGCGAACTGAATAGCCTCAGGGTGCTTTTGCTGCCGGTGTCCATCTGCGGTATAGCCCCATGGGGTCCCGACACGTTTACAAACACATACACCATACACATATTTGGCCAATTTTTCGACAGGATCTAATTAACCTACCAGCATGTCTTTGGAGTGTGGGAGGAAACCCACGCAGGCACAGGGAGAACATGCAAACTCCAGGCAGATTGTGTCGTGGTCGGGATTTTAACCAGCAACCCTATTGCTGCTAGGTGAAAGTGCTAACCACTACACCACTGTGCTGCCCCTTCAATCAATGAAAGAACTGAAGATGTCGCCATTCCAAAATTACTGTATTTTTGGTTGAATTTGGTTCCTTTCCCAGTGTATAGGACAGAATTCCAAATGTAACCAGTACTCGATTCACATAGCATGAAGGATTTTACGCCAAATCGTGCTCTCTTTGGCGCTATATATTGTATCCAGCTTAGCCTTCCCTTGTAGGACATTAGGCTTTCGTCTATGCTGATGTCTCTATCTGGCACATAGTCTGTTGGAAATTTTTCATAATCATCTGATATACCTCCCAAATCTTCTTGAGTTTGGATGCTGGATGAGTAGTTTTGTCAAATGCTTCATTATTTTCAAAGTGCAAATACTTCATTATCAGGGAGAATTTGTACTCCGACATGACCGTGCCAAAGAATGGAGTGGCTAGTAATTTATTGGTTGTCCAATACCACTTCTGCAGAGGTTTCCCTACCACTCCCTGAAGAATTATTAGGCACAGAAATTTCCAAAGGTCCTCTTTGGTCACTGGTTCCCACTTTCTGCTCCTTGAAAACCTCTGATGCGTAGCAGCTTGTTGCTCCTGGTACCGGTTTGTCTCTGTAACTATTTTTTCAAAAATAGTTGGAGGTATGCCAAGGGGTTGTCATCTTCAACATCCACTTTGATACCAGGTGCTCCAGTAAATGGGAATCTTGGGGGCGCTGTGTGATCCGTACCACAGTCAATGGAGCACCAAGTCCATACATCCCTGAGGTCAGTCGGAGGATCGTCACAGAAATTACTTTCTGTGTCTGACGAACTTCCCCACGAATCGCTATCACTTAATTCTGCAAGTGATTCTGTATCACTATTGTTGTTTTCCAGCATGTCATAAACCGCTTTTGAGGTAGAGGCACGCTTTTTTGATGCCATGGTCATTCTCCAGTTTCCCAGCAGTAAGTTCAGTAAAACTGCAGGCAAGGGCACTGGACAAAGCACTGGGGGGGAAACTGAGGTCAATTTATTTTAAACAGTAATGTAATCCAATAAGATTACAATGTATTGTGTGTGTTGTGTTTTACATTTTTTGAATCTGCCACCGGTTCCACCCCCCTGCGTCGCGCCGGACAGAGAGGATCGGACGGAGGATCTTGCCGCCATACACAGCGGGAGTACATTGCGGGATCCCAGGGACAAGGCAAGCCACCTCTTCCAGGATCCAGGGATGCAATCCCGAGTGTGGCTCAGAGTTACCGCTAATGGTACTGAAATCTCACCCCGAGCCACACTCGGGAATACCGCCAAGGAGGTTTTTTTTCTATCCCTAAATGCCCCTTTATGTTAGCCTATGGGGGTTATTTACAAAAGGCAAATACAGTTTGCACTACAAGTGCAAACTACAAGTGCAAAGTGCACTTGAAATTGCACCAAAGAGGGGGCGTGTCTGGTCGTCCAGCAAGAAGGACGTGTGGAAGCTGAGCTCCGTTCAGACGAAACACAACCGCGGCGATCCAGAGCCATCTGAGCCCTACTGTAGCCCCTTATCACTGACATCGGGGCCTGGATACCCCCCGCTACACCTGGGGCTAAACTATACCTTATTTCGGCCATCTGGCCTGTTGCTGTCCGGGCCGGAGCCGCGGTACACCCGGCGCCATCTTGGGGCCTAGTGCAGGAGGAGCCACCCCCCCTTGCCTGGAACGGACTGCCCAGCGCCTCCGTGCCTCCCTGGCACACCGGCCGGTACATCCCCGGTGGGCACAGGACTCCGGCCTCCACAGATCTGCCCGGGGACCCCATAGAGCGGTCCCGGCCCTTCAGAACCAGAAGCCGCGCTGCGGCCTACCAGACCGGCCACCTCATACATCCGGGACACAGTGAGTACCTGGCGGGGGTCACCCCCAGCCCCCCCCCCCCCGGGACCGGGATTACCTCTCACCACCAGTATCCCCATCAAATTAAAGCCGGAAAGGCCCACATAGCTCGGGGAACCGCCCCTTGGATACCTCTAATAGGATAGGCCGCGGCTTCGGCCTACCTGGAAGCGGCGGCCATCTTGCTACACCCAGGCACTTCCCAGCAACTAATAAGGCCCATTAGAAGATAGAGGGGCTACGGGACCTAAATATGGCCGCATAGACATGTTCCCCTGAGCTCCCGGCTGCCCCTCACATACCCCGACTTATGTACCAGTGAAAAGAGCAATATGCACACCGCAAAGAAGAGAAACACAAAGAAGAACAATAAGATCGTAAAACCCGCTTCCCAGACCCCATCCTCTGGAGAAATCAGAAGGCTTTTCCTGCAATCTCAGCTCGGTTCACCGGAGCTCAAAATGGCGGCGCCATCTGCAAAGGAGACGGAGGGAAGATCGCCCCCCGCCTCCCTATCCCCGCTCATAGGTTCGCAATTAGCTGACTCTTATGGCGACTTCCCGGTTGACGTCCACCAGGAGGAAGGGGAATCCTCACAGGGGCCCCTTCAGATAAGCGGCGTAGACCCAGAACTGCGGGCGCTTCTACAAGCATTACCGACGAAAGCTGATATTGCTGCATTGATTAACACAGTAGAAACCGCACACCGCAAAGAGCTGAAGGCAGTTAGGGCAGATATCAACACACTCACCTCCAGACTAGAGACGGGAGAGTCCGCGCTGGCAGATATGGAGAGACGCGTCACGGCGGTGGAGAAAACACAAACAGCGCAGGCAGAGGCCCTGATCGACCAGCAGCTTCGCTTGGAAGAAATGGAGGACCGGAGTCGCAGGAACAACCTGCGAATCCGGGGCCTGCCAGAGGCTACGGGCTCAGAAGATCTGGTGGACACAGCAACGGCGATCTTCAGAGCCATAGAAGGTGTCCAACTCCCAGAAAGACTCGCCATTGATCGAATCCATAGAGCACTAGGCCCTAAGTCAGCAGACCCCCTGAGGCCACGGGACGTTATCTGCAGGCTCCATTACT
The DNA here is from genome assembly GCA_028564925.1 of Lithobates sylvaticus. NCBI lineage: Eukaryota > Metazoa > Chordata > Amphibia > Anura > Ranidae > Lithobates > Lithobates sylvaticus. The sequence goes on along the minus strand of CM053028.1, from coordinate 488,398,393 downwards.
ACGCACAGAAAGAGCAAGTACTCCGTAAAGCATGGGAAGCGGGAGACCTGGAATTTGATGGTGCGCAATTGAAAATACTACCGGATCTTTCCAGGGCCACGCTGCAGAGGAGAGCCCTGATGAAACCTATCCTAGACCTGGCCCGCAGGAAACAAGTTACTTATCGCTGGGGGTACCCACTTTCAGTGACATTCAGAAGAGATCAGAGGTACTTCAATCTACGCAAACCAGACTCCCTGCCTGAATTATTTACCTTCTTGGGTGCGGAACCATTTGAAGTACCTGACTGGCTGGCCCTCCTTCCGGGCACGCAGGGACATCCGTACACTGCTAGACAGAGAGGGGACTTCACTCCCAGGCAACAGGGAAGCCGCCGCAGACCCAGAGATGCATCCCAGGAAGCGGTACGTGAATCATAAATGTTATATGATCATACCTGCACTCAGTTTTCACTTTCCTGTGTCACAGACTCTGTTTAACTGACCGGTTGACATGGCCCCGGCTCCTGCAGGGTCCCCGCTGACCCCCCCCCGGCAATGGAGACACTCCTCCCCCCCCCACCCTAGCCGAGAAATGCCCCAACACGGAAGGACTTATGGCAGTTGCCTACTATCATCCCCCGAGAACTACAGATCAGATGCCTGACACCCACTGTTCGCCACATTATTGACCCCAGGACATCGTTTCGAGGCATCACAGATCGCCAGCAGCACCCCTTAGAGCTTGAGATAGACTCTCCTATGACCGAACAAACATGCCGGACACACTGAACTTACTTTTGTAAGCCACCAACATGCGCATGCCGGGCAGGCAGAAGATCCTCTCTTCAGGGACTCGGGGATGCAGACGAGAGATCCGAGACTAACACCTGCTGAACTACAGGGGCACTACAGGTCTTATCCTTTGTTACTAGGGGTTTGCATGAGGACAATGTTTAACTCCCCCCCCCCCCTTTTTTTTTTTTTTTCTCCTCCTTGGGGGGTAGAGGGTGAGTTCTACACTTTAGATGCAGAGACACGGATGGGGAGGCAGGGTGGCTTGGGAATGTGATAAACGGCTGGGGGGTTTACTTTACTTTACTGGACTGGAACGGGGCACTGGCTGAAGTCGTTTAGAGAGTCAATACGGGATGACACAGATGTGTTTGCATAACAGTTAGACTGCTCAATTATATGTTATTATATTTTCATGTTTTTTTATTTTTTACAGGTACTTCTTGTTGATATACTTTGATACGGTATATGTTCTTTTTTGGTTTTGCTAATATAAGATACAGGTGCATAGGCATATAGATCAGTCACATCCGAGGGGTGGGGGGCGGCGGGGGGCTCTCCTTTATGGACACCGACCTACCACTCCTCCACATAGGTTAGCGCATCTCGCCGGGGGACGTCTCTAGACTCCCCGACCGACACGCGCAGGTTTAAAACAATACTCTAGGGACTAGGTGTTAGACCTGGCCCCTAATTGGTAGTCTATTACCAATCCGTCTCTTTTCCTTTCTAACTTAACTTATTCACTCTCTTCTTTCCCTGGTACTAAACCATCTATCCCACCCCTGTCCCCCCCACCCACCCCACCCCCATTAGCAGATATAACATGGCGGTACAAAATATTAAAATTATGTCTCTAAATGTCAAGGGACTAAATACGCCAGAAAAGCGACGTATATTGATGGATGAGCTCAGGCGGTCTCATGTAGATGTAGCCTTTTTACAGGAGACCCACTTTAAAGATAACAGGCTACCCTACCTACGAAACAGACATTACCCAATAGCATACCACTCCACCAACTTGACCACTAAATCCAAGGGGGTGTCCATATTGATATCAGGTAAAATACCGTGGCACTGCCAAGGGAGCCAGCTAGACCCTACAGGTCGCTACGCTTTTATTAAAGGTCTGATTGGGACCACGCAGCTGACCCTAGCAGCAGTATACGCCCCTAATGAACGCCAAGCTACCTTTCTTGAGGAAACTATGGGACAACTTCAGCAGTTTAGAGAAGGGCAATTAATCCTAGGAGGTGATTTTAACGCACCCCTAATTCCCTCGGTTGACACCTCACCGGGCAGGACTTCTATACCAGTCAGCCAACTCAAACGCATGGCCAAGACCTTCTACAAATTTCAGTTGATAGACATTTGGCGACTGCAGCACTCAGGAGAACGAGACTTTACATACTATTCCCCCATGCACCAGGTCTATACTAGGATAGACTACTTCATGATCCCCCACAGTCAACTACACGAGGCAGAACATACAGCCATAGGAAACAGAACGTGGTCAGACCATGCACCCATATTCTTGACATATAATCTTTCAAACTATTCCTCCCCCAGACATAGATTCTGGCGTCTCAATGAGAGCCTCCTACAAACTCCGGAAATTATGGCAGAAGTCACCAGGGAACTAAATTTTTACTTTCATGAGAACGAACAACCTGACTGCACACCGGGGACGTTATGGGAAGCTCACAAGACGGTAGTACGGGGCATCCTTATTAAGCCCGCATCAAACGAGACCGTAATCAGAAACTTGCCCAACTCTTACAGGACCTTACCACAACGGAAGCCAGACATAAACACGCCCCCACCCAATTGATCGCAGCAGAGTTAGAGACGATTCGGAAACAGATTAATGATATCCTTCACTATAGGGCTAAAGCGGCCATTCAAATATGCCGTAAAACAGCATATGAATCAGGAGACAAATGTGGGAAATTACTAGCTCAATCAGTTAGAGAACTTAGACTGTCCTCATACATCCCATATATTACCAAACCTGACGGAGGAAGGGCGGCCCTCCCCAAACAAATCACCCAGGAGTTTAAATCTTTCTACACCACACTATACAACCTACCGCCGGTCTCAGTACCTCAACGGGAAATAGAGGAATATGTTTCCTCCTCTCAACTACCGACCATATCACGGGAGACCCAGACTGCATTAGACACGCCCATAACCATGACGGAACTACAACAGGCCATTAAACAGATGAAACCAGGGAAGGCGCCGGGCCCAGACGGCTATACGTTACAGTATTATAGAACCCTGCTCCCAATACTGGGGCCCTATCTACTTAAAGTCTTTAATGCAGTTGGAACGGGGGGAACATTTGCGAGGGATACTTTAAGCGCCCACATTTCAGTGATTCAGAAAGAAGGGAAGGACCCAGCGATGTGTGGCAGTTATAGACCCATATCGCTGCTTAACGTAGACCTAAAATTATTCACTAAAATCCTGGCCACCCGATTGGCGTCACATCTACAACAACTCGTACACTTAGACCAGGTATTCTTTATCCCCTCAAGAGAAGCTAGGGACAGCACCACTAAAGTGCTGAACCTGTTATTTATCACAAAGAATAATAAAATCCCGTGCATATTCCTAAATACAGATGCCGAAAAAGCCTTCGACCGGGTTAACTGGTCCTACATGTTTACAGTATTAAGAGACATAGGGCTGGGAGACGTGATGATTAACCGAATAGCCAGTATATACTGTAACCCGACAGCCCAGGTGAAGGCAAATGGAGTCCTATCTGACTCCTTCCCAATATCCAACGGGACGCGGCAGGGGTGCCCACTGTCTCCCCTTTTATATGCTCTATCATTAGAACCTTTCCTCTCCACGGTCAGACTCAACCCCGACATTCATGGGGTGTCTGATGGGCAGCAACAGCACAAAATATCAGCATCAACAGCACAAAATATCAGCATATGCTGATGACATGCTCTTCTCGATAACCAATCCGGTAGTATCGTTACCAAATCTCCTGAGGGAATTAGAGAAATTTGGGAAAATATCCAACTTTAAAATCAATTACAACAAATCAGAGGCCATGGGAATATCAATACCAGACAGGGATCTCCCGACTTTACAATCGAGCTTTAGATTCCGATGGACTACGTCCACGTTGACCTACCTGGGCACTAACATCCCTTCTGACTTGTCACAAATTTATGAAGCTAACTTCCCACCCTTACTGGCAAAAGCTAAGTCACTCCTGGAAACATGGCATAAAGGCATACATTCCTGGTTTGGGAGGTGCAACTTAGTAAAGATGAGCATCCTGCCTAAATTCTTATACCTTTTTCAGGCCCTACCAGTTAGAATACCCCCCTTATACTTTCGACAGGTGCAAACCCTATTCACACGATTTGTCTGGGCTCATAAAAAAACGCGACTACCACGTTCCCTACTTACGGCACCGAAACACCACGGAGGCCTTGCACTCCCCGACGTTAGAAGATATTACCAGGCTATCCATTTAGGGAGAGTAGTGGACTGGCACCGACATCAGGAACTTAAACTATGGGCCCAAATAGAGCAACGCCAGACGGACACGCCCCTGGGGAAGGCGATTTGGTGTTACGAATCGCTACCTCCAGAAATAAAAACACACCCGCTGATAGGGAACACCATGAGACAATGCCTCCGTGCGACTTTCCAAGTCTCACAAACGACCAAAACATCTCCTCTAACACCGATCCTGGGCAACCCCAAGTTCCCCCCAGGGAACTCCCCAAATAACTTTCAGATATTGAGGAACAATGACCAAACATCGGCAGCACGATTTGTGGTGCAAGACAGATGGCCCACGATTAGGGAACTGACAGACCCCAGGGGAACATACCGACTGCCTTTCTGGAGTGCGATACAGATTCATCACTTCTTGCATAGCATTCCAAACCCCCATCTATATACCAGGCCTATGACCTCGTTTGAGGAATTTCTAGCGGGCAGGGAACCATTGACACGGGTCCTGTCAAACATGTACTCGCTGTTAAACACACCTTCCCAACCACCAGACCTCCCGTGCATAGAGAAATGGGAAAGAGAACTGCAATGCACACTGAATGCGGTCCAGAAACAAAACATGGTCAACTTCGCCCTCAAATCCTCCCTGTGTACTAAAATACAGGAAACCAATTTCAAGATCCTGACTAGGTGGTATTTAACACCTAGTCACTTACATACGATTTTTCCCGAAACCTCAGACCTTTGCTGGCGCTGTCAGGGAGAAAGAGGAACGATGTTGCATATGTTCTGGTCATGCCCTCAGCTAACATCTTTCTGGACCGCAGTCCGCACTACATCCCAAAAGTTCACTGAATTCCAGATCCCGGATGATCCGGCATTCTTTCTGCTTCATGTTTCTTCCCTATCTCCCAAAAGATATAAGAAGTCTATACTCCGCCACTTAACTAACGCAGCTAAATCCTGTATTCCGTCACTTTGGAAACAGCAATCCCCACCGACTGCAGCAATGTGGCTGCGGAAAGTGGAAGAAATAAACAAAATGGAAGACCTTATACTGACGGCACAGGATAAACAAGAAACCTACAGGAAAACCTGGGCATTATGGAACATGTTCATACTATCAGACGAAGGAAAATCCCTGTTGGGGACTTGAGATAAATTACATGCGTATGTAATCTGTACCCGGCATATAGTATGTGACCAGCATATAAAGACCCACGAATCCCAGCCCTCCTCCCCCCCCCCTCCTCCTCCTCCTCCTCCTACACCCGCCCCCACCCCCCCCTTCTCTTCTCTATACTTATTCTTTCTTTCTTTCCTTCCTAGCATTCTACTTTTCTATTTACAGAAGGGACCTCCCGACCTAAGCCATTACAATTGGTTCTGGAAGTTTACACCCATCTCTACGAACCCAAGTACAGAAGGCGAATCTACATATCAGGATTGGGCAATAGAGGGGTACAGACAAGCCGCTAAGAAGTATACTATACATGAATATCACATATTGTTGGAAGGCTGCGACCTTCATTCTGAGTTTATGATTGTGTGTTCTGTTGGGGCCTTTGCCCCCCTTTTCTTTCCGGAAAACTTAATAAAATTTATATTTGCAAAAAAAAAGAGAGTTGGCCATACATTATACGGTTTTTTTTTTGTTCAATTTCCTTTGGATTTGCCTTCAACTATGTAGTACAAGGACCTGTCTGACTGCATACAAATTGAAAGTGTTTAGGTGTGACCTCATATTATATGGTTTTGGTGGATCTGGGGGAGAGTTGTACAGGGAAATTGTATAATGTGTAGCCAGCTTTAATGTGTGTTCTATCCATTAAGAGTGACTGGCCCATAATTGGTTGGATCCTGGGGGAGAGTCATAGGAGCTCCCCCAGTATAGAAATGTGGAATATGACCCCATGTGTAAAATAAAAGCTTGGCCATACAAAGAGAAAAAAAAAAAAAAAAGAAAAAAAAGAAATTGCACCAAAGGGAAGTGCAGTCGCTGTAGAATCGAGGGGGACGTGCAAGGAAAATAAAAAAACAGCATTTTAGCTTGCACATGATTGAGTGATAAAATCAGCAGAGCTTCCCCTCATTTCAGATCTATCCCTCAGATTTCCAGCGACTGCACTTCCAAGTGCACTTTCAGTGCAATTTCAAGTGCACTTTGCACTTGTAGTTTGCACTTGTAGTTTGCCTTTCATAAATAACCCCCTACGTGTCAATGCGCGTTTAGGGGCAGAAATCTGAATACAATAAAATCACGTTCAGGGGAGGAACGTTTGGGTAGCAAAAGCGCCTAAACGCGTATAAGCATGGTGTGTTTAGCGATTGAGCATTTTTTTATTTCAATTGTCAGAATAAATAATATTCTGGCCAATGAAATTAATGCACACTCAAACACTTGGCATGCATGAATGCATTAAAATGTGCATAAATGCATTTTTAACGCTTGCTATTCTGTTGTCAGGAGAAAAACATGCAGAAGAGCCTAGTGTGCATAAGGCCTAAAACACAAAGCTACAGACACAGGTAGACAGCATTTCATTTTTTGCATATTTATAGATGAATTTCGTTTTTTTTTTTTTTTTTTTTTACTCTTAAGCTTTCCCAGAGCATAGAATGGGCTGGAGGACCTCCAGTACCATAAAAAATAGCAATACTGTGTTGAAAAATAATGATATGAAACAGATCAGGATAAGCAAAAAAAACAATATTTTCTCAGGGAAAAATTGCACAGAGAAGGTGTTTGAAATATTTATAGAATTGTGGAATGAGGTATAACAGCTCTGTTAGAAAAAGATAAAAAAAAGAATCTTAACTCGTGTTACTATCATTGTTGGTTCCTGATCCTCTGTTGTTGCTTTTCTAAAGGCAATTAGGCAGTTCTGTTTGTAAGTGAATTTTCACTTTGCAAGGGGATATTCCCTTAGCTTAGTAAATGAGTTGACGCTCTGCTGACTTCCATCATTCAATCATGTGCAAGCAAAAATACTGTTTTTTGATTTCCCTTGAGTATAATTCGGTACTCTTTCCAAAGTACATTTCCACCACATTTACTAAGCCAAGGGAAATGCCTATTTGCCTTTAGTAAATTAAAGGGGTTGTAAACCCTTGAGGTTTTTCACCTTAATGCATTCTATACATTAAGGTGAAAAAACCTCCGGTCATGCAGCAGCCCCCCTAGAGCCCCCCTTATACTTACCTGAACCCGGTTGTTCCTGCTCCAGGGATGAGCACACCAGCTCCTGATTGAATAGATTGATAGCAGCGCAGCCATTTGCTCCCGCTGCTGTCAATCAGATCCAATGACGCGGAAGCCAGGGGGTGGAGCCGCGTAATGCTGTCTGTGCCAATGGACGCAGCAGCAGGACACAGGTGCGTGCCCGCACGAGTGCCCCGAGGGAGAGCGGCTCTCCAATGGGGCACTCAAGAAGAGGAGGAGCGCTGCTAGGGGGCCTCAGGAGAGGAGAATCAAACCCAACTGCACATAAAATACTTAAAAGTGGTTATGGAGAAACTAAAGGAGTTCAAGAAAGGTGGAATAATTATGGCAGGAGATTTTAATCTCTATATGGAACCTGAGATTGATAATATGGCCCAGGTACAGGCGACTGGGAACGCTCTACTGAAGATACTAAAAAATAAATTGCACCAGATCCAGCTGATGAATGCATTGAGGATACAGCATGCTAAAATACGAGACTATACATTCCACTCCCCTGTATACAGAACGTACTCAAGAATTGATTATTTCCTGATTGAACATAGGCTATTGGAGTCAGTGATTAGTACAAATATAGAAGTCACATCCTTCTCAGAACATGCCCCAATGACTATTAAAATGAAGATAATTGGGGCCCAAAATAGGGCAAATTTATGGAGATTTGACGAAGAACTAATCTAGGGAAAGAAGGGGAAGATAGGATTAAAAAAAAAAGAGTTAGAATACTATTTTAAAACTAATGATACAGGAGAAGTATCAGTGGCAATGCTGTGGTAGGCCCATAATGCCTATATAAGAGGAATCCTGATAGCAATGGGAATGGAAAAAAAAAAAGAGTAAGAAAAAGGGAAGTACTATCAAAGGAAATCCACAATTTAGAACAGCAGCATAAAAAAAAAGGAGAGAAAGAAGTATACCACGTGCCACCATAAAAAATGATGAATTAAAAGAACGAAAAGAACAGGAAACCCGTAAGATCTTTAACAGAATTAAGAAAGAGAGGTATCTAGGGGGGAACAAGACTGGGAAGTACCTGGTCTGAATACTAAAAAAGAAAAAACTTAAAATTATATAAAGAAAATCCAAAGTAGCACTGGGGAAATGGTATTTACAACAAAGGAGATAGCGGGTGTATTCCAAAAGTATTATGCAGAACTGTACTCAGTAAAACTCCAGAGCGTGAAAAGGAGAGGATAGAGAAATGAAAACCTTTCTGAGCCTAAATAAAATCACAGAAGACAGACTAAGCATCCTAGAAGAACTGATTACAGAAGAAGAGATAGGCCGGATCTTAAAAGATACAGCCTCAGGGAAAAGTCCAGGCCCAGATGGGCTGATGACATTTTATTATAAGAAGTTTAAGGAAATATTAATCCCCAGACTATGCACCTACATGCAGTGGTGTAGCGTGGGGGGTGCGGAGGGGGCCGTGACCCCTGGCGTGACATTTAGGGTGGCAAAATTTCGCGCCAGTGTGTGTCACTACTGGCTGCCTCCTCCTAATTTAAATTTCCTGTGTCCCCGATGCTCCGGCCACCATGTTCAGTGTCCAGCGCCCTGTGATTGGGCGTATGGGGGTCATGTGCGGCGTGGGGCTGGCCTGTCCACGATCATGGTTTCTCCTGAAGTCCTGCCTCCGCGCATGACCCCTGGTAACAATTTTTGCACAGATTTTTCAACAGCACTCATTGAAACTGGAAAACTGGTTGGAACCAACCTTGAGGGACGTTCTTATGGCAGTACAGGCTTGTAATAATTCACTGTTATCATTAACAAATCAGATGTTACAACTAAAAGGAGACATTGTAACTATGAGATATGAGAATCAGAAAATATGTGAAAGAACTACTGCGGTGGAAACAAGAGTAGGAGAATTGGAGGACTCAATACCGTTGATAAAAAAGGATACACATTTGATAAAAACACAGACAAGGGATCAAAATCAAAGAATGGAAGAAATGGAGAATAGACAAAGACGCAATAATGTCCGCATACTAGGTCTACCGGAACAAGAAGAAGGCCAATCAGCTGTTACATTTTTTGAAAAATGGTTAATGGACATTTTCGGGGTGGAAGGCTTCTCTAAAACGTTTGCAATAGAACGAGCACATCGTATAAGAAGCCGCGCCCCTTCCACCGGAGATAGACCCAGGCCAATTATTATTAGATTATTGAATTGCCAAGATAGAGATAATATATTGTCTAAAGCAAGACAGAGAGGCAACATTGAGCATAAGGGCCATAAAGTATCCTTCTATCCGGATTTTTCGGTGGAAGTACAGAAGCAGAGGGCGAAATTTAAGGATGTCAAACGGCGATTATTTTCACTAAAGATTAAATATGCAATGTTGTTTCCGTCAAAATTACGTATTACAGATCGGGATGGAGTTCAATTTTTTGATACACCCGACGCAGTTAGCACATGGCTGGATGGAAGAAAGGAATAGCTTAGGCATAATTATTGAAGAGTAGATAAGATGGAGTCAGATGAGAGGGGGATTTTTTCACCTTCAGAGTCTACCTGTAGTCTTTTTTTTTTTCATTTTTTTTTCCCAGGGAGGCGGGGGGGGGTTATTCCTCCTGCCCCACCTGGGTAGTTACATGGTACAGCCGTAACGTTGGAAATGGCTACAGTGGGCCCCCAGTATGGGTCCCGTGTGGACAAGAAGTATGTTGTTGTAGCTGATCCCCCCCCCACCAGGGAGGGACTTTCAGCTTGGGATGATAGTGTCCAGATACAGATTGAAGTGAGTTGGGAGGGGGGAGGGGGGGATGGAAGTAGTAGGATTTTATGGAGTGAAACAGGGTTGGGGAGGGGGGTGGTTATAAGGGGGGGTGGTGTGTGTGGGTGGGCTCCCCCATTTTTTTTTTTCTTTCTTTTCTTTTTCTCTTCTTTTTCTTTTTGCTGCTCCTCCTCCTCCTCCTCCTCCTCCTCCTCCTGGCCTTCTCTCTCCCCCGTCTTCTATCCTTCAGGGATCACGGATATACCCCAAAAAACTCTTACTCTTTATTCTTTATTCTTGTCTTTACTTTTTATTTTAACGCAAAATGACAAGTAAAATTAAAGTGATGTCTTGGAATGTCAGAGGATTGGGGATAACAGAAAGAGAAGCGCGGTAAAAGAACTAATTGAATTCTATGATCCCGCAATAATCTGCCTGCAGGAGACACATAAGGGGAAGGAGGATGACAAAATGTTTGATAAATTTAAATATAAACATGGATTTCATGCTATATACTCAACATACTCCCGTGGAGTTAGTATTTTGATCTCAAACTCTATTAGGTTTACCTGTAGGCAGTGTATTAAAGACCCGATTGGCCGATATTTAATGTTGTTATGCTCCATAAATGATAGAATAATCCTCTTGGTAAATGTGTATATTCCCCCACCATATAAGGACGATGTGTTAAAAAAGGTTTTTGAAAAGATGGCCCAATGGCCTGATGTTCCTACAGTGATAATTGGGGACTTCAATAATGTATTAAATGAAGAGCTGGACAGACATAGCAACAAAAAGAGTAATGGAGGGGGAAAGACCACAAGATGGGCCAACCAGATACAAGAGATGGGTCTATCAGATGTATGGAGAGTAAGATACCCGGATAGTAAAGAATACTCATGCTACTCAAGTACATATAGATCATTATCCAGAATCGACATGGCTTTGGGAAATGGTAATTTTCTCCAATTAGTCAAAACAATTCAGTACGAATCAAGGGGAATCTCGGACCACTCCCCATTAACTTTGACTTTAGAGTGGACGGAACAGTTGATCCGGCCAATGTGGAAAGTTAATCCACAGTGGCTGTCCCTGATTCCAGAGAGTAGTAAAATAAAACATCTGCTAATGGGCTTTTTTGGAGATAATAAGGGCTCATCTTCAGCGTTAATGGTGTGGGATACAATGAAAGCATACCTCAGAGGCTTAATAATTAAAGAAATATCTAAAATTAAACTAGCCACAAGACAGCGGGAGGAAGAGATAACCCAAAGAGTTAAGCAGACCGAACAAGACTACATATTAGATTCTAATGAGGAGAAATTTAGAGCATGGCAGGACGTACAGATGCTATATAAAGATTTGATTATAACTAAGGCCGAAAATACTAGATTCATGCAGAACCAAAAGCACTACGAAATGGGGGAACAGGTGGGTCATATGTTAGCAATGATAGCACGGAACCAGGAAGGCCCATCTAGTATAGTTGCCATTGAAGACGAAAAGGGGATAGTAAAGTATGATACAGAGGGTATCCAAAAGATATTTGTAGATTTCTATTCACGGTTGTATGAATCTGAAATCCTAAATGTAAAGGAAAAGACTGAACAATTCTTAGACAAGTTAACTATGCCCAAATTTAATTCAATGGAAAGAGAATCCTTGGATACCCCTATAACTATGGTAGAGCTGGAGGAAGCAGTGGGACAAATTCAAAACAATAAATCTCCAGGGATGGATGGACTCCCCGTGGAGATATATAAAATATACGGTCAGATCTTGATCCCAGAACTTCTTGAAGTACTGAATGCAGCATATATCACACGGGAACTCCTTAAATCAATGATGGAAACAATAATAATTATAATTTTAAAACCGGATAAAGACCCACTAAAGCCTGGCTCTTATCGGCCAATATCTCTCCTTACATCTGATGTTAAAATACTAGCCAAGGTCCTGGCAAATAGATTGTCTAGATACATTGATACTCTGATCCATAGGGATCAAACAGGCTTCATCCCCTCCAGATCAGCAGCAACAAACATTCGCAGGCTCTTTCTGAATCTACAATTACCAATGGATAACGGGGGAGCTGGTGCCATCCTGTCATTGGATGCTCAGAAGGCTTTTGACATGGTAGAATGGGAATATCTATGGATGGTACTGATTGCCTTTGGCATAGGCCCAGGCTTTATAACCTGGCTAAAAATACTATATAAAGACCCCAGGGCAAAGTTGAGGATCAATGGCACTATGTCACCAGCTTTCCCGTTGTCCCGGGGGACTAGACAGGGTTGCCCTCTATCCCCCTTGCTGTTTGCATTGGCAGTGGAACCACTGGCCGCTGCAGTCAGACAGTCTGAGGGGATAGAGGGATTCCAACGTGCAGGAAGAGAGGATAAAATAGCTTTGTATGCAGATGATGCCTTAATTTTCCTTAGTGACCCCACAAAATCCTTAGAGGAACTCATGAATCTTGTATCTGCATTTGGACAGCTCTCTGGGTTTCGCATTAACTGGGAGAAATCGGTGTTAATGCCGCTACATAATGCAAACACTTCTTTACCAGACTGTGCTAAACAAATTCAAATAAAACACAGAATTAGGTACTTAGGGATTGAGGTAACACGGAAAGTGGGGGATTATATTGACCTTAACCTTAGACCATTATTGACTAGGCTCAAAGATAAATGTCAGACCTGGTGCAAACTTCCATTAACCGTGATTGGAAGGGCAAATCTTATAAAGATGATCTGGGCCCCACAATTATTATATATCTTTCACAACTGCCCGATGTGGATAGCTGCATTTTGGTTTAAAAGGATAGAATCGCTTTTTCGCGAACTTATCTGGAAGAAAAAATATGCACGTATTAAACTAACAACTTTAATGCTGGCCAAAGATGAGGGGGACTCGCTATCCCACATCCAAAAAATTATTTTTTGGCCTCACAAACCCAGCATTTCTATGGCTGGACAGAAGTAGATGAGAATGATCCGATACAAGCATTATTACTCCCACTGGGTAAAGGATACTCATTGATGTCCCTACTAGAGACAAAAACTTTTCAAAAAGATAAGAAATTCATAACAGGCGGACTATTTAATAAGGTATGGCTAGCAATAAAAAAGATTACTAGTATTGCTGGCTATACCTCCTATACACCAATATGGAATAACGCAAATTATGAGGAAGTACAGAGATTGGAGGGATTTGGGTTTTGGCAAACTCAGGGGCTGAGATTTGTGGAACAACTGTTTTGGAATGATAATATAAAATCATTTGCGCAAATATCTGAGGAATTTAGGATTCCAAGACAGAGGTTCTTTCAATATCTTCAGCTTAGACATGCCTTTCATGTCCAGGCCCGTACATCTGTATTTATGCTTAACAAATCCAAAATAACAACACTGTTGAAGAAAAGGGACCAAAAGAAGGGACTTATATCTAAAATTTATGAGATAATGCAGAAAAAATTTGAGGAAGAGGTAGAGGTGCCGGCTAGGAAGCAATGGGAGCGAGACCTGGGAGCACTGACTGATGCTCAGTGGTCGGAGGTCTTGTCTGCGATCCCAAAGGTATCACTGTCGGATACTCAAAAACTAACACAAATCTTTATTACGCATAGATCATACTATACACCTGAGAAATTATTTAAGTGGAAACGCAGAGAGTCCCCTTTATGCCCTCGATGTAGTGGCGCACCGGCTAATTTAATACACATGTTGTGGAGATGTCCCAAACTCCATCGATATTGGCAGGATATAATCCAAAATATAAATAGTGTACTAGGAATAGAAATGTTATTAGATCCAAATCTATGCTTATTAAATATAGTGGCGGAACCAAATATCTCAAAAAATATCCATACCGCACTGACGAGAGGCCTATTTCAGGCACGAAAACTAATAGCCCAGAAATGGATATCTATATATCCTCCGACGGTTGAAGAATGGAGAACACAAATAAAAGAAACTATATTAAAGGAGGAATTTATTTATACACATAGAGGGAGTCGAGACAAATTTGATGCTATTTGGAAAAGATGGGTAGAGACCTGGGATAATGAAAATAAAAGATGAACCAACATGGGTAGAGGTTGATATTTGGAGGGGATGGTAGGATGGGGGGAGGGCTGAGGGGGCTGGAGGAGGTGAATACAGGTGGAGGCGGCAGAGGAAAAAATTCTCCCTTTTTTTTTTTTTTTTCTTATTATTATTATTAGTATTATTATTATTTTTTTTTCTTATTTTATTTTAGTATTATTATTATTATTATTATTATTTTTTTTTTTTGTCTTTTTGGGGGGGGGGGGGGGTGAGTGGGTGGCTGGTGTGGCAGATGAATGCTAGAAGTTTATGTATCTGGGATGAAATGTATGCTTAAATGTATAACTTGTATTGTTATGAAAAGAATTAAAATAAAAAAGTACTGAATTAAAAAATTTTTTTCAATATTTTAACCACTTGCCACCCGCCATATAGAAAAATGACATTGGCAAAGTGGTTGTGTTATCCTGACCGAACATCATATGACATGGTCATGTCAGTCTGACAGAGACTCTTTACCACATGGTCAGCCATGTCCAATCATGGCTGATCACGATGTAAACAGGAGCCGTTGATCGGCTTTTCCTCACTCGCGTCTAACAGACACGAGTAGAGGAGAGCCGATCGGCTGCTCTCATGACAGGGGGGGTCTGTGTTGATTGTTTATCAGCGCAGCCCCCCTTCGGATGCCCACCCAGGACCACCAGGATGCCACCAGGACCACCATGGATCGCCACCACACTGGACCACCAGGTATGCCACCCAAGACCACCAGGGAAATGCCAATCAGTGCCCAGGCAGCTGCCAATCAGTGCTGATGAAAAATGCCTGTCAGTGCCAGTGCCACCAATGATGCCTATCAGTGAAATCTATCAGTGCCCGCCATCAGTGCCCATCAATGCTGCCTTTCAGTGCCCATCAGTTCCCAGCAGTGCCATCAATCAGTGACACCCATAAGTACCCATCAGTGCAGCTTTTCAGTGCCCATCAGTGCCCACCAGTGCCACCTATGAGTGCCCATCAGTGCTGCCTATCAATGCCCATCAGTGCCACCTACCAGTGCCACCTATCAGTGCCCATCAGTGCCACCTTATCAGTGCCATCTCATTGGTGCCACCTCATCAGTGCCGCCTTATCAGTTCCCATCAGTGCAGCTTATCAGTGCCCATCAGTGAAGGGGAAAACTTACTTATTTACAAAATGTTATGACAAAAACAAAGAAAAAAAATATATTTTTTCAAGATTTTCGGTCTTTTTTTATTCTTTTAGCAAAAAATATAAACCGCAGAGGTGATCAAATACCACCAAATCTCTATTTGTGGGAACAAAATGATACAAATGTAGTTTGGGTACAGTGTAGCATGACCGCGTAATTGTCATTTAAAAAGTGAAAGGACAAAAAGCTGAAATTTGTCCTGGGCAGGAAGGTCCGAAAGTGCCCAGTATTGAAGTGGTTAAATATACAGCTTTCATCAAAATAGTACCTGGTGACCCTGCCTTGAAGGTCCTTGTACTGGCACATCCTGTTATAGTATGAGAATTCTCTGTCCCCCAATTGCCCTTCTTGTCACAGGCCCTTTCTTTGGAAACTACAAATGGTCATGCTGATGCTGACAGCTCAGGTATGTTCCACTGTTATCACCTTCAAGAAACCCGCCTTGAGAAATGGCAGGCAGTCATTGATGGAGTGCATGCTTTTAGACAGGAAGAAGCTGCAGGAGATCAGCAGTGCTGAGCTGCAACAAGGGATTAACAAACAGGTGAAACCATTATTTTATTTCAAGAAATGGCAATTGTTTATGGTGCAGTGGAGTGGATTTACTAAAACTGGAGAGTGCAAAATCTGGTGCAACTCTCATAGAAACTAATCAGCTTCTAGGTGTTAATGCCAACGATTAATTGAACAAGCTGAAGTTAGAAGCTGGCTACCATGCACAGCTGCACTGGATTCTGAGTGCACCAGTTTAAGTATATCTCCCCCAGAGTGCTTTAGCAAACCTCGGCTCCATGCACACTAGTGTTTTCATAAGCTCAAAAAAATCTGGATAAAAAATGCTGATAATAGCATTTTTGTGCCAGCTTCTAGTAGCATTTTAGTAGATTTTGGGAGCATTTAGGAGCATTAGCATTTTATTAGCGTTTTTGCAGTACAAAGTAAAAAAGCTGTTAGTAGTTTTTTAAGCAGCATTTAGGCCTCATGTACACTACAGCTGGGCATTTATTTCAGCTGCCCCTGAACTCTCTGCAATGTTATCCTATGTATACATGTACACTCAGTAGTTTATGGTCGTTTAGAGGCAGTTGAGATTACTGACGTTTTTTTTAAAGCAGATAAATTGTGTTCAGGAATGTAGTTTATCATCATTTCAAACGCCAAATGCTTGCAAATGTGTGTAAATGTTAAGACACAGCATTAAGCCGAGCTTTCAGCCCATTAATTGGAATGGAAGTCGCATTCAAGACGGATCATGATGATCCGACTTGTGGTGCGACTTGTGCTCTGAGGATTTTGAAGGGGAACCCCATGCCAAAATTAAAACAAAAAACTGCGTGGGGTTCCCCCAAGACAATGACAATCCCCCAAGACAATCCATACCAGACCGAAGGGTCTGGTATGGATTTTGAGGGGAAACCCCACGCCAAAAAACAAAAAACATTGTGGGGTCCCTCCAAAATCCATACCAGATCCTTATCCGAGCATGCAGCTCTGGAGGTCAGGAAAGGGGGGGACCATACCAGGCCACACGCCTTCAACATGGGGAGTGTCGGTGCTTTGGGGTAGGGAAGCTCTGCACCCTCCACCCCAAAGCACCTTTTCCCCATGGGTAAGTGTAATCTTGTTTGTTATTTTTCTTTATCCACAGTAAAACATATGTGCAACGGCAAAACGCTGGGCTTTAATGCCCACACACTGTACATCTGCGGACAATGTTAATGTGCTGGGAGGACACATAAAGACAGAGCTGACAAAAACGTCTCTCGGTCCCTAGTAAACATCTGTAGCTGGTGGGACCGGCTTCCGATCTTGTGACCACTGTGCCAATCAGAGTGGTCACATGATTGCCAATGCTTACTGCCCCCTGGGCGTCTAGTACTTTTAACCTCCCTGGCGGTATTCCCGAGGACGGAGATCGGCGCCAAATTAAAAAAAGTAAAAACACCAGACACATACAGTATACTGTAATCTTACAGATTACAGTACTGTATAAAAAAAAAAATACACACCCCCTTTGTCCCCAGTGGTCTGTCCAGTGCCCTGCATGCACTTTTATATTATAAATACTGTTTTTTATGCCTGGAATTTGGAGATTGTCCATAGCAACCAAAAAGTGTCCCTTTATATCAAAAGTGGTTTTAGACCTGCTAGAAAACAGCGATAACAAATAAGAATCACTTGCAGAATTGAGCAATAGCAATTTGTAGGGAAGTTCATCATCAAACACTAAATCTAATGACAGCGACAATTCTGCAACTGAGCAAATTTCAGTGTTTTTGATTTGATTACATTATTGAATAATTTTTATTATTATTTGTTATAATTATTTATAGTTATTTATTATATTATAAACTTTATCATACCGGGATGTCTACTAGACTCTGGTTTGAACAGATTTAAGTGAGTTATTCCTAAGAATTACAGGCCTACAATATAAAACGCCAAATTTCCATGCAAAAAAATTGTACCGCTTTCAGCACCTAAAATCAGAAATAATCATACTGCCAGGGAGGTTAAACAGGACACTAGGGCGGGCAGGCAGGAAGGGGTTAAAGAGCATTTAACATCACTTTAACCATCTGCACAACCCCAGTCTGCTGATTGGATAAAAAAAAAGAGTGTATGATGAGTCTTATCCTCCTGTCAGTAAGCGCCTTGTGTTAGATTGACAGCACTTTGTAAAGCAAAAGATTCTGAATGTACTGCTTTACTATTAGGTTGGGGAAAGAGACACATATAGATAGATTCAGCTTTGTTTTAAAATACAAAAATGGATTAAATAGCAACCCTTTATGTCTGCTGAAGTTCAGCTTTAGGTCTTCCATATCTCATGACCAAAAAAAAAACTGCAAGGTGCCTTTATGGTGATTGTTCCTTGTTCTGAAGGAGTCCTGTCTTCCCAAGACACAAAAAGAAAAAAAACTTTACAGATGCTTTGGCTGGAGACGGCTAGAAATGATAATTTTACTTTAGTTCATGGCTCCTACAAAGTATTTGGGGAGTTTGGGATTTTCACTTGACAAGAAACCTGGAGAACATTCCTTGTTTTGTTCCAATATGAAACCCCTGGGAGTGAAGTGTGTGCCAACATCGTAACAGACAAGACAGCACAAGAAGACGGCCAAGAATGGATGAACTTAGAAGAGGGGGAATCTCGAGCTGACAGCTATAATTTCAAAAAACACCCACAGACTTCTCTAGTTTTGTGTGGCTCTGAAAAAGTGATCTTTAGTTCAAACCTTCAGCATACATTTCTTCATCCATTGATCAAGCATCTTCTTATCAGCACCGTCAGCTATATAGTGTAAAAGCTCAGTGTTTAACTTTCTTCCCCCAAGCAAGACATTGTAGATTACCATAGAGAGAATAAAACCGCGCTATTACCAGATCAAACACCTACAAATTATAAAAAAGGCTGCTACTCAAAGTGGGATACACACACTGTAAACGATATAGGCAAAAGAAGAGCAGCGCCAAAAAATAAACCACTGTATACCTATCCCAATAATTTCACATGTGCATGAACGTTATAAATGAATACATGCATTAACAATACTGTGAGATGGTGTACATATAAATATATTGTTCAAAGTTCATAGGATGATATTCTAGAGAAAAATCCTATGATGGTTATTGGGAGAAAAAAGTCACAGCAAAGTCATGACACCAAACTGCACGAAATGAAAGGAGACCCTGCATACATCCAGATGTAACTTGCAATTATGCACCACGGTGACTCATATATGCGCTTCGTGAAGAAAACCCAGACACCATAGATATCTTATGCGCTTACCGAAAGGTAAAGCAAGTATAGCTTTAAGATTAAAAACAGCCGACAAACTGGTGCAGGTGTCCCTGGTCTCTCCCTCAGTAGTTCTTATAGCCTCCAGCAGTAATGGTTATAGGGGTGTCACATTTCCATCACAAAAGAACTGCCCAATCTGCAGAGTGCTATGAATAGCAGAGTGCTATGGATGTTCCTGGCTTTCCTTCTCCCGATCCACAGCTCTACCAATTAGGGGTGGAGATGGCTATATGCCTCCTTTAGCTCAGTGGCATCACAATGGGGAAAGGAAACAGAAACCATCCATAGTGTAATTCCGTTTAGAATTTTTAATAAAAAAGCATAGTAAACACTTACATCAAAACTCCTCTTGGAGCGTTTAAAAACAAGTCAATCCGCCGGCCGGATACTGGAGCCCGTCCTCCTTGGTGGTAGCGTGGTGACGTCAATGCGCGCCTTCCCAGACCAGTTTCGACATTGAAAAAAAAATTGAAAACGACATCTATGTCGAAACTGGTCTGGGAAGGCGCGCAGTGCAAACTGGTCTGTTTGTCGGATGTGTACACAAGTCCGTCGGACAAAAGTCCAAAGTACAAACACGCATCCTCGGAAGCAAGGACGAGCCAGAAGCGGTCGGTCTTGTAAACTAGCGTTCATAATGGAGAATTAACATTCGTGACTTGGCAAATTATGAAATCTCGAAATGCAGCGCACACTTCTTCTTTAATGGGATAATAATGAGGCTGCTTTGCTGGTGTTACTGATGGAGTTATTGCAAATAGATTTCCAAAAGCTTTTTTTTCTAGTGATATCAAGAATAATATTATGTTTTTTCTTTTTTTTTTTTTTTGGCAAGTTACCACAACACCTTGTATTTTTTTAAATGTAACTACCTACTCCCAAACTGTCATTTGAAGTAGAACACATAGCCAAGTATTATTCTACACGATTTTTTTATTGTGCATTAAAAAATAAAACAAATAAAATTAGACATGCTATCTGCCAATAAAGGCATTCTATGCATCCAAAAATATAGAAAATATACCAAATCAAATCATTATTCAATCAAAAAAATAATGTCAAAGCAATAACTCCAAGGCCAATAATAAATAACACGTTATCTCCTCCGATTCCGCAATATGTCTGGTTGACGTACGGCCATTCAGAAACAAACTGAAAAGCACAAAATGAAAAGCGTGAAATGAAAAGCACGAATCAACGAATCAACTCTCACCAAACTTCTACTAACCGGAAATTAGCAGAAGGAGCCCAAAGGGTGGCGCTAAAGAGCTGAAAAACCATGTTGTACGTCGCTACATTCGTGATTGTTGGCCAACAATTGTGTGCCGTGTGTATGCAAGACAAGTTTGGGCCAATGCCCTTCGGACAAAAGTCCACGGTTTTGTTGTCTTTTTTTTGGCCAACAATCCGATCGTGTGTATGAGGCTTAACAGGTTAAGGGTTGCCTTTTTATTGTTTACTGCAAAGTAAGTAACTTGAATGGGGTTTGGGGAGTTGTGGGATACTCCATGACACTCAGTCACTGAGATACTTTCCCCTTAGGTCTGTACTCAGTGTCCAGGCTTGGAATGTCCACTCCAGACCTCAGCAGGCAGGATCCTGGGTGAAACCTCCAAGGCAGATGCTCAGTGGCACCCCTTTTTTAGCTCTTAAAAGGCTTGTGGCTGTATAGGCTCCCCAGCTGACCACATCTGGGACCTCGATCAACAGGCTGGACCCTCAGCAGTACAGTCAAGAAGGGCAGGCAACCCTACTGGCTGGAAACCTCTCCTCCAGGGAAAAGAACACCTCTCTCTGTGGTTCCAAACTATTAATGAATCCTCCAACCACCATTTGGGTACCCCTCTCCAAGGATTGGCTGGGGATGTATAAATATCTAGGCTGGCTGTTTGACTCCTCCACCCACTAGAGTCTGGAAATCTCCAGAAAAGGGGAAGCATTCAAACCTGTAGCCTGTAGAACCCAGAGAAGCCCAAAGCAAACACACACACAACTTAAGTGATTACAGGGAAGCCAAAGAAATAAATTTGCTTTACCAGACCTAGCAGCCTGATCGCCTCCATGCCACGCCGCATTGATGCAGTAATTCATGCAAAGGGAGCCCTGACTAAGTATTGAGTGCATACTATACTGTACATGGACATACTATTCAGTAAGCCAACATTTTTGTATTAAAAATCCTTTATTTTTATTGGTCTTATGTAATATTCAATTTTGGGGTTTTCACTAGCTGTAAGCCATATTTATCAAAATTAAAAAAAAGACATGCTTGAGATATATCACTCTGTGTGTAATGAATCTAAATGATTTACGAGTTTATCTTTTTGAATTGAATTACTGAAATAAATTAACTTTTTGATGATATTCACATTTTTTGTTATGCACCTGTAGATGGGGGCAGTGGCCAGTTGTTTGTACTATTTCATCTTAAACCTGCCCCCACCCCCTTTTCTAACTATCCTGTAGAGAAAATATGTGCATACTTACCTATTCTCTGGGTGCTCCGGTCAGGTCATATCTCCAGCACTGGCTTCAGTGGAGAAAAGAGATCTCCCCTAAGACCCTTATCCGAGCACGCAACCTGGCATGCCGCAGGAAAAGAGGGGGGACGAGAGAGTGCTCCCCCTCCTATACTGTAGCAGACCACATGCCCTCAACATGGGGAGCTTGCTTTGGGGTAGCCCCCAAAGCACCGTGTCCCCATGTTGATGGGGACAAGGGCCTCATCCCCACAACCCTTGCCTGGTGGTTGTGGGGGTCTGCGGGTGGGGTGCTTATCTGAATCTGGAAGCCCCCTTTAACAGATCCCGGCTTCCCCGCTGTGTGAAATGGTAACGGGGTACAAATGTACCCCTATCATTTCAAAAAAGTGTGAAAATGGTTAAAATCACATTTATTAAAAAATAAAAAAATAAAAGTCTTCCTCTTCTCTTGCTCCACCGACGGATCGAAAAAGAAAAAAAACCTGCACGCCGCCACCGATCTGCCTCCATGGGAGGCACCTGCCGTAATGACCGTCCTCTCAGGTGACAGTTCTTTTATAACTGAGGGCGGGGCCACACGGTGATGTCGCCGGGTGAGCCCTCTGACGCACGGGGACATCCCTATGGCTTCCCCTGTAGCGTCAGAGGATCCCTCCTGAATTACTTTCCTGGACGTGCTCCCAACTGTCCTCTTTCCTGCTCCTGTTCCAGGACACCTCTCAATGACCGTGTAAAGAGAGGCTCCCTCCCAGCTCCCAAGCTCCAGGCCTGAGTTTCCCCCCCCCCCAGAAAGGGGGTTCCCTCAGACCATGACAGTCTAACACTCCATCATTCAGTTCTTCCACCTGGCAACTCCTCCTACAGCAGGCTGGCCATGGGTATATATAGGAGGCCTGCCCCCTGCCAATCCTAGTTGGGGATTGGTCAGGGCTCCCACATAAACCCCATGTCACTCCAGCTCTCTGCCCTACCTCTTTTCCAGAACCTTCTGAAAACCCTAGCTCACAGCATAGGCCTGCCTAAATTTACCTGCGCTGACAGTACAAAAACAAACCCACTACTCTAGCACCTACCTACCTAAGGTAAAGGGTGCTACATACCCAATCTATGTCTGCTGTCACATGATCTCTATTGGCGTCTCTTCCATTAGTGGCAATCGATTTTCGGAAACCCCTCGTACTGCTCTCCACTTCTCAGTCGGTCTTGTTTCCATTTTGTGCCATCACACCATGTTTTAAGGCTTCAGGACCTGGTGAAGATCCTGGGAGGTCTCCAGTGAGGACCCAGCAATGGACTCTAAAAGCCAATGGACAACGTCCATGTCACCAGGAAGCAAAGTAGCAGTGCATGCCAGATCCCCGCATACTACATTAAAGAATACACTTCAACAACGGAAGTGCTGAACAGATTCAATATTATGGATAATGTGGACAGCTGCCTCCTGCATGTGTATAATTTGCACAGAAAGCAGAGATACTGGAGCAAGTAGCAACAGCTCCTAGATCATAGACGAAGTTTACATATCATTCATACAATGATTTAAATGCATATTTAGCCTAGAAACCCATTTAAAATGCATTGACCTAACTTCTTACATGTAGTTTTCTGTTTGCAGTGCAAAACTTCTGCCTAATATAATGTTTGGAAACATTCTCACAATCTTGAAGCCCTAAAGAGAAGCATTCTTGACAGTACAGAAAACCACCAAACAGTGGTCATTTTACAAGTAAGCTCTGTCTTGCGAAACAAGACCTAAAGGTTTATAGGAATTTTTTTTTTTTTTAAAGTCCTTTTCATTTAAGTGTGGCTTAACGCCCTGAGCAGCCAATGCCAAAACTAAACGCAACCTTGAAGAATCTAACCTGTGATGTGATGAAAATGGAATCTCACCACCCTTTTTGTTCATTTTAATGAGTTATGGAATCATATATTATTCTTAGATGTTCACCTGCTAGTTTGGTATTGCCAGTATACACACATGGAGTTGGTTTTTCCTATCAAGATTTATACTGGATGAAACTGCTTTTCATGTAAAATTCAACACATCAACTATTTGAAATAATAATATTTAAGAGTGGTAACTGGCCAAAAAAAGAAAATGTTTCAGAGTTTAAACTACCCACAGCTCCCTGAGGTACACGCCACCATGCTAGAAATTGAATTTAGTAGTTTAGTCAGTCTTCCTGAGTTTCCTAGAACCTCTGAAGGGCACCACTTAGATGTGGATGAATGTCAGCTGCTGGTAGTTGTAATCCAAGTACAATACTCAACAAGGTCTATATATATATATATATATATATATATATATATATATATATATATATATATATATATATATATAAATAATTGATAGCTAAAAACTTTACATACATTAAAAGGTGATATGACAAATATATTTAAAGTGGACCATTAGCTCCTAGGCACCATAGACAAGATCAATTCTATGGATGCAGCTGGGTGTAGGGCAATATCAAGTGCAGACAGGAAGCCAATTAGTGCAGTCAGAAGTGTATCAGAGCATATACATATGCTATGCAAGGATGAGATCACTCAACATAATCTGTGCACTAAATGCTATGGAAACCATCTTGTCTGATCTCATCCATGTTTATTATAAGTGTATGAAGAATGTATACATGTTTTTAATTTGCCATTGCCAATCACTGCGTCAGTATGTTGCCAATCTGAACTCAAAGGGGAAAGGGGATTTATTACATAGAGATTGTGTCTTTGGGTTTACACTTTGCCTTGTTTGCACCAGCAATTTTCCTTAGTCTTGCAACCTCTTTTGTTTACAGGTGACTGATCTTCACCTTCAGTCCTTACTCTACTACTCATGGCTTCTTATCACTTATCAGTCCTAGAGATGCATCTCCCTAGCCCTTCTTCTGCAGATAACTTCATCTGGGAGATCCCTCTAGTGATATTACAAAGAGATATGAGCAGTACACCCCAGTGCCTATTTATGGATAGTCTTTCCTGGTATTTTATGTGAATTTTATGTGCATCCCACTGCCTTTCTAAAAACATAAAGTGAGGCATACCCACATGACCATCTTCAGGCTTGAGGATTGGCTGCACACAATTAAAGTGGTTCTAAAGGCAGAAGGTTTGTAAACTTAATGCATTCTTTGTATTAAGGTAAAAGAGCCTTCTGGGTGCAACTGCCCCCAAGCCCCTCATTATACTTATCTCGATCCAGCACTGTGCATGAGAGCAGTGGCACTCCCAGCTCTTTCTCTCCTCATTGGCTCCTGATGCTTTTAATCACAGCCTTTGAGCCAATGAGGAGAAAGTGAGGGCGGGCTGAGCTATGCTCTGTGTGTGAATGAACAATGTCGAGTGCAGGGTTGCTATTGAGGGCGCTGGTGGAGGACCCGAAAATAAGAGGATTGGGGCTGCTCTGTGCAAAACCATTGCACAGAGCAGGTAAGTATAACATGTTTGTTATTTAAAAAAAAAATACAAACTTTAGAATCCCTTAAAACATTGCTTTGTAGGAGTGTCAGATGTGGTCATGGAACACAGATCTTTCCTCTCCCTGAACCCTATGGTACCTGCTACCAAGCTACACCATTGCTTTAAAGTAGTGTTAAACACTCAGCATTTTTTAGTTTACCACACTGAACACAACAAAGTTTACATTCCCAAGTATACTATTTGTTAAACTTCCTACCCCAGCAATGCTGTTGACTCCTGATCTCTTGGTTCTGCTTCTCTGTACTTCTGGTGTTCGCTTTGTAGCGCCACCCCCGAGGAGCCACTTGGTGAATTTGGATTTTCTGATATCCGCCTCAACTCCAAGAATGACCTAAGCCCCTCTGACACACCTGGTTTAATAAAATTACTGAAAACACATTTAAGGACATATGTGGTAAATACCGTTATCCTGGCTGTGGATTATCGCCAAAAATAGACCCACACCTGGCAGTGATAAACAAGTTGAATATATTAGCACGGTTTAAAGTATACAGAAACTTACAACACTGTTAAACCTTGCTACAAAAACTAATACATTAGAAAAGACAATCATCAATATTTAGCAACTGCAGTTATAGAAAGGGCAGTAATCTATATGCCCTTAACACAGGCACTGAGAGGGAGGAGAGAAGACTTGTCAACTTCTCAGCTCATTCTGGGCCGCAAACACCTTTGAAAGGCAAACACACAACAAAAAGGAAAGGGTTGCACAAGTACAATAAGCACAGTTCTGTAATGTTGCAGGTCCTGAGGTGAAGAATACTAGTGTTTTCTGCTAGCAAACGGTGGGGCCCTTGTTTTAAAAGAGTAGGTTTAAACAATCTTGCATGGAACAGAATTCATCTAGAATGTTCCATTAGGTAGAGATTTAAAAGTTCTAAAATTCAAACTACTACAGATGGCAGCTCCAAACAAGCATCCCGTGACACGAAAAAGGGAAATTGGTGTCTGCATGCAGTGTCAGTATGGTGTCAAGAAGGATTTTGGGTTTGCACCCTCTCACTAATCCTCTGTGCGATGACACAACGATAATCCCAGGTGCTGGTTCAGGCTCCTGATGCTGCTACCGATGTTGTAAGGCACTGGATCCCCTTCTGGGTGTCGATCAAGATGACTGGTAGCAAAACTCACAAGGTGAAGAGGCAGAGGCCGACCCGATACCTGGATAGATATTGCGATCCCTGAAACAGCATGGGTCGTCTCTGTTGAGCTGGGTGCTCAGGGTTCCTGAGCTTAATGGTGGCGGAACATGTGGGTGACACCGATCCTGGCTCCCCTCTATCTTCTTGCAGCGCTCTCCCGGTCATCTCAGGAAAAACGTGTCTACTTCTCTCTCTGGTAGAGTTCCACCACACAGTCTGGTCACCTCACCACACTCTCTCTCTCTTGGCAGTCTCTGGAAAGGCTTGGCTTTCTCTCCCTATATTAGGCCACACACTTTCTGGTGTCAGTGTGTGTCTCTCTCTTTTTTAGCCGGATGCTGGTACCTCAGTCTGCTCTCCTCAGACAGCTCTCCCCCTTTAGATCGCTCTCTCTCTCCTTTAGATATTTCTCTCTCTCTTTTAGCCTGATGCTGAAACCTCAGCCCGCTCTCCTCAGACAGCTCTCTCTCCTTAATAATAGGTCACACACTGTCTGGTGTCAGTGTGTGCCTCTCTCTCTCCTCAGCTCCAAAAATCCCTCTCACAGCGTTTTTCTCTCACTCTCCTCACATCTCTCCTTTTCCCAGACTTCTGGATATCCCTCCTCCTCTGTTGGGGCACACAGTCCCTGGTGTCAGCATGTGTCTCT
This sequence comes from Lithobates sylvaticus, assembly GCA_028564925.1. Taxonomy (NCBI): domain Eukaryota; kingdom Metazoa; phylum Chordata; class Amphibia; order Anura; family Ranidae; genus Lithobates; species Lithobates sylvaticus. The sequence continues at coordinate 488,371,361 of CM053028.1, read as the reverse complement.
CTCCTCACTCTTAGTACTTCATATTCCCATCACACACATTCCTGGATGAGCTCTCGGATTTGGGTGCTGTAGCAACAACCAGCTGGATACTGGTTAAAGTCACAGTGAAGATATTTGCCAGCACACCATGGAACTAAATAGATAGCATTCAAACGGATGATTTATTGCCTGATCACAAAACAAGGATAGTGCAACATTAAGTGTCACTGTGTTCCAGCAAATAACTTTTTGAGCCTTGGTATCTCCCTCTCTTTTAAGCAATCTCCTCTCCTCTGTCTCCTGTCAGGACTCTCTTTCTTTTACCTCAGTACTTCCCTCTCTTCCATCCCCTCAGCACTTCCTGAAACTCCCCTTTTTCCCAGTATTCTCTGTGTCTCTGAGTTTTTCTGGAGGGACCGGTCAGCATATCTCTGTCTCCATCATGTGGCCAAAAGAAATAGCATTACAACATGCCTGCTACATACTCCCTCCACCAAAGAACATTTGGTCCCCAAAGGAAGGTCAGAGTCTATCAACATATAATGTCCACAACCTATTACATGCTTTCAAAATACAATGGGAGGCACAAACAGGTTAGTACATGTAAGAAAACAAGCAACTGGCATGCACGTATGAACCTGGCAAGGGAATCTCCCACCATTTGTCATAAGAGGTGAGGTTGTATTGCCCATAAGCCATCGATATTGGGATGGCCCACCTAGATGTGCCAGGGGGCGAGTTGGAGTGGCCCTCCACTAAATCTGTAGTGGGAAGGGTCGGCAAGCTGTGCATTCTCTGAGATGTGAGGATCGCTTCTTCAGAACTTTCGCCTAAAGTATTGTATGCCAGCCTTTTTGGTGGGCAAATTGTTCGTTTTCCTCTCTGCTCTTTGGGCTCAGGCGTTTCGGGTATACTAGCCTCTCCCTCTGATGCCGCAGAAGGTTGAGGAGCTTCTATGTCCTCTACAGTTAGGGAACTCAGAAAGTCTCATTGGCTTGTCAAGTGTTGTCTCTGTGGGATGAACTCTGGAGCCTCAGGCCTGAGGGTTCCCGCATCTGCTTCTCTGGGAGAAAGGGGGGTGACAGTCTCTGACAGCATAGACTGCCACAGCCAGTCCATGCCCATTTCTTTATCCTCACTGTCTTCTGCATCCATGTTTGGTGGCAAGGATTGGGACCTGGTTACTGGAGCTGATTCCTGAGAGGTGGTTTGAGTAGGCTGTTGATTTTTTTTTTTAACGTAAAGTTTATTTATTTTAGAAAAACAAACAATAAAACAACCAGTACAGTGGTACATCTTCAACGGCATACATAGCATTCGGAGATGATGTTACAATCAACTTAGCTTACATTCCATGAGTAACCCATCTAGAGCAAGTCAAACCATTTTGTATATCTTATCGCATTTGGTAATCTGAGGTCCATTTATCAAGTAGTCAGGAACAATGTGTAGCGTGTAAGGAGGTCTCTATCACTAATGGGGGACCATAATTAACCTCCGTCAACATCCCGTGTGGAGCATATCCCATGGCTTCGGGGCGGGGGGGGGGGTGTGCAGATTTAATCTAGATCCAGGTTTCTCCGCTCCACCCAGGCCCCCCAGATCTTGTCAAACTTTTGGGGACAGTTACGTCCCGTGTATGTGAGCTTGTATAGGGGGAGGGCCCCATCCACTAAGGACCTCCATTGCTGAACAGTGGGAGGGGAAGGATCCTTCCACCTCAGCAGTATTGCTTTCCTGGCATAGAAAGCCGAGTAGAATACAAACAGTTTCTTGGACTGCTTTGCTGCCAAAGTGTCGACGATGCCTAGGAGTAGTGGGATTGGGTCTCGTGGGACATGTAGCTTACCAATCCTATTGATGTCGTTCAAGACTTCTTCCCAGAAGGCCTGAATGAGGTGACAGGACCACGTGACATGTAGAAAGGAGCCTATCTCGGTGGTGCACTTGGGGCAGAGCGGGCTATGAGAGGGGTATATTCTAGCCAACCTTTCCGGGGTGTAGTACACCCTGTGGATGAATTTAAGTTGGATGAACCTGTCCCTCGCCGAGACCATGAGAGGAAGGTATTGTTGGATTCCCTCCTCCCAATCATCATCCGCCAGGGAGGGCACATCCTTCTGCCATTTATCGAACAACTGAGAAACCTTGGCAGTATCTATCCCAGCTAGTTCAAAATAGAGCGTTGACAAAGTTTTTTGTTCCTCTCCTCTAAGTAGTATTTTTTCTATCCCATTGGTCACTAGTACGATTGGGTGTGTGAATTGCGATCGGTAGGCATGGCGAAGTTGCAGGTATCGAAAGAACATGTAGTTGGGTACTGCCTTGTCCCTTTTTAAATCATCAAATGTACAGATCCCTGTTGGAGAGGCAATGTCAGCTAGTGTCGTGATGTCATGTCTAGACCACAGGTGCGGGTCCGGGATGGATCTAAAGTGTGGGAGTCTGGGGTTATCCCATAGCGGGGTGTGTGGGGACCAGCTGTTTGGTTGCTCTATCTTAGCTCTGACCGTCTCCCAGACCCGAAGCGTGGTACGCATCGACCCCGTAATACTAGAGTTAGATTTAGGTCCTCGGTGGATCAGTTGTCTGAGTTTCAGATGGGAGCCCAGCAATGCCGCTTCTGTTGCGGCCGCAGGGTTCACTGACTCTTTGGCAAGCCACCACTTAGCTGTCACTAGCACCGCCGCCCAATAATATTTTACGAAACAAGGCATTGCTAGCCCGCCCAAGGATAGTGGCAGCTGTAACGTAGCTTTAGCGATTCTCGGGGTGCCTCCGTTCCATATGAAGGAGACGAGTAGACTATCTAATTTGACAAAGAATGAGTGAGGGATCGGGACCGGTGTGTGTCTAAAGAGGTAGACAAATTTAGGGAGCACTGCCATTTTAATTAAGTTAACTCTTCCTACTGGCGTAAGGGGGAGGGATTTCCAAGCCGCGCATCTCTGGGTTAGGTGAGTCATCACCGGGGCAAGATTGAGAGAGGTGTATTGAGCAATGTCCCTATGAATAGTTACCCCCAGATATTTAAATTGTGAGACCTTCTGTAGAGGGGTATCTACAGGCAAGTCGTTTTCCGAGGGGTGCAGGGCAAACAGGACAGATTTTCCCCAGTTAATTTTAATCCCCGAGTAGGAGCCAAAAACGTCGATGAGTCGAAGGGCCTCCTTCAATGAGTTAGTGGTGTCACTGAGGTACAAAAGGGTGTCGTCCGCGTAGAGTGAAAGTTTCTCCCTCATTGGGCCAATGGGGATACCCCTCACCGCAGGTGCAGATCGTAGGAGCATCGCCATCGGCTCAATTGCAAGGGCAAAGAGGGCTGGGGATAGCGGACACCCCTGTCTGGTGCCCCTGTACAAATTAAACGTGGGTGACAGGACCAGTCCGGTACGTATCCGTGCCCTCGGGGCCTGGTATAGAGTCTGCACCCATGAGATGAATCTGGGGCCAATACCGAACCGACGCAGGACCTCCCAGAGATATCCCCATTCAACGGAGTCGAATGCTTTTTCAGCATCAAGGGAGGCCACTGCGTCGGAGCGATGCAGACAATCTCCCGCACCTAAAACCGTATAAAGCCTTCTCAAGTTAATATCTGTGCCCTTACCAGGCATAAACCCCGTTTGGTCCTCATGCACCACTGACTGTATAACTAGGTTAAGGCGGTTGGCTAGAATTTTTGTAAGGACCTTAGCGTCTGCGTTAAGCAGGGAAATTGGCCTATACGAGGCACACATCTCGGGGTCCTTGCCCGGTTTGGGTATGACTACGATTACTGCGTCCGCCATAGATGAGGGTAGTTTTTGTTCCTTCAGTGATTTGGTTAGGATTTCGTGTAGCTTGGGTGTCAATAAGTCACTATACTGTTTGTAGAACTCCAGGGGGATACCGTCAACCCCTGGGGTCTTCCCCACCTGCATTTCTCCCACTGCTTGTTGGACTTCTTCTAGGGTTATAGTGCTGTCTAGTTGCTCACGGGCATTATCAGTGAGTGCGGGGAAGTCTAGAGTGTCAAGGAAGGAGACCAACTCTTCGGTTGAGTAGCTGGCTCTCGAGGAGTATAGCTCTCGATAATATGTAGCGAATCGGGTATTGATGGCAGTAGGGTCTGTGAGTACTGTCCCATTCGCGTCTCGTATCCGTGCAATCGAGGTAATAGGTTGTTGTTCTCTAGCTAACCAGGCCAGCAGTCTCCCAGTCTTTTCCCCCTGTTCGAAAATACGCTGAGTTTGTGCCAACTGGCATTTTTTTGCCTTCGCTACCCTGAGAAGCATTACCTCCCTGTAGGCAGATTGCATATCTAGGTAGGTGATTGGGTTGCGGGTGCTAACGTAGTCAGTTTCTAGTTCTAGTGCCCTAGCTTCGGCCTTTTCTATGGTAATGGCAGCGTCCCTTCGCGCACGGGAGATAGAGGTCTGGTAGCAACCTCGGACATAAGCCTTGAAGGCGTCCCAGGTAATGTCTAGCGGGGCAGTGTCTACATTAGTCCGCCAAAATTCCATCATATGTATAGGGATCTCCGCCTCGATGAGTGGGTCCGCTATCCAGTACCGAGATAGCCTCCAGAGTCTATCAGAGGGGGGGGTCTGGGTTTTGAAGCTACAGATAACGGGCGCATGATCCGATATACCTCGGGGTAGGATCCCAACCGATTGTACTTTCGACAGTAACCCTCCGCTAACGTATATCAGATCAATGCGTGACATAGCTCTATAGGAAGTGGAGTGGCAGGTGTATGTTCTATCCACAGGGTGTTTCCACCTCCAGACGTCGGTTAGGCCATATAGGGATGCCCATTGTGAAAGGGGGGATACCGCGCTAGTTCCATGGGATAGTCTGTCCATAGATGGGTCAGGGGCCATGTTAAAGTCACCTGCTATTACTACGTTGTCGGTGGGGTACGTGGAGAGGAGGGGGGTCAGGTGTCTCAAGAGGGCCACCGTGGCTGGTGGCGGTATGTAGATTCCTAAGATTACCATTTCAACCGTGTCAATAACAACATGTAGTAGAACATACCTCCCTTCCGGGTCTATTTTCACCTCCAGCAGCTCATATGTAAGAGACTTGTGTATTAAAACACTCACCCCCCTGGCGTAGCACGAGTGTGTGGCATGGTAGGAGTATCCCACCCATGGCTTCTTCAAGCCCATCACTTTGCTACCCACCAAGTGGGTCTCCTGTAGTATGCAAATGTGGGGTGAGTGTTTTTTAATGTAAGCATGGACTAGAGAGCGCTTAATCTTGTCGTTGAGTCCCCGGACGTTCCAGGACATTAGTTTAACCTGTGCCATGGTAGGCTGTTGATTTGGTTGATAAGGTATATGAACAGCTTCTAAGAAAGGTAGCAGATGATTCCGGTGCCAGGTCTTTATTGGACCTGTGCTTCCTTCTGGGTGAATCTGGCATACTGGCAATCCTGGCAACTGCTTGCAGATGATGTAGGGCTGCGACTTCCACCGATCAGCCAGTTTATGTAACACTCTGTCACCAGGCTGCAAATCATACATTCTCACCTTTAGATCAAAGTTTTGCTTGTTTTGCTAGGGTTGTGGGAATGAGGCCCTTGTCCCCATCAACATGGGGACAAGGTGCTTTGGGGGGCCACCCCAAAGCACCCTCCCCATGTTGAGGGCATGTGGCCTGGTACAGTTCAGGAGGGGGGCTCTCTCTCGTCCCCCCCTCTTTTCCTGCAGCCTGCCAGGTTGTGTGCTCGGATAAGGGTCTGGTATGGATTTTTTTTTAATTTTGGTGGGGTTCCCCTTAAAATCCATACCAGACCTGAAGGGCCTGGTATGGATTTTGAGGGGGACCCCTATGCCATTTTTTAGATAAAAAAATTGGTACAGGGTTCCCCTTAATAGGGCCTGGTATAAAATTGGTTCGGGGTTCCCCTTAATATTCATACCAGACCCAAAGGGCCTTTATTTCCTTTAGAAATTTCATTTTGCTGTGGTACTGTTCGTGCCACTTTACAGGAATACTATAGACACCCCCAGGTACGAAATTTAAAGCAATATTTCACTTTTATTGTTTCACTTTAAGCATTATTAAAATCATTGCTACTGGAAAAAAGGCAGTTTTTAAAACTTTTTTTTGCATTGATGCATGTCCCCTGGGGCAGAAACCGGGTCCCCAAACACTTTTTATGACAATAACTTGCATATTAACCCTTAAAATTAGCACTTTTGATTCTTCACGCTCATGTGTTTGCATGTTCTACATCATCCAGCCCTTGAATGTAAGTGTAGCACTACCCCCGCAGGAGCCACTGGTGAATGTTGGTTATCTCCCAACCTGCACAGCCAGGCACACAAACTTTCCATTCAATCATGAGACAAGAAGCAATCCTTGCAGCTTTGTCTTTTTTATTATTTAGGGGGATTAAACTTGGATAGGGAAGGTTTGTTATGGGATGCCCATTTGAGCAGTAGAAACTCTTCAGGGACACTTCTATATACTATATACACCCGGTATATACACACTTCTCCTCTTCTACCTCCAGCACAGACCTGCTTGTAGAACTACAACTCCCAGCACCAGCTAGCACTGACTGTTGGATCCAGCAAAATCTCAGTTAGGTCCTTGTAAATGCCCTTTGCAGGCAGGGACCGGGGGGCCCTTTTGGTGTAGCAAAAATAGAGGTCTTTGGTGCTAGCTGTCCTTTTCCTGTAGCTACTGCTCCCAGTACCACCTCTTCAGGCACTGCCAGCCCGCCTAGCTGCAGCTGCCCCTTTCACTAGCCCTCCTGGCTACTTCTCCACAGTCCTCCAAGACTGACTATGAATCCATCATAGACTGCTTGCACCCAGTCCCTTCAGGTATGCCTCTCAGTCCTCTGACTTTATCACTCACAAGCCCATGTGGTTGTCTTCCTCCCTGGAGACTTGCCCAGCAGTATTCTCCTGTTGTCCTCTCCTTGCTCCCGTGCCTCCTGGTCAGGATCCCTCTTTGTGTCTCTTCAGCACCCGAGCCCAGGCCTGAGTTCACCCCCCTGACCGGGTAACTACTCTCAAAGGCCCCGACAGCCTAACACTCCATCTCCATCTTCCACCTGAACTCCACACTGCCCCAGCTGGGCTGACCCTTCCCCCTGTTGGAGATTGGTCAGAGATTGGTCAACCCTACTGTTGGAGATTGGTCAGGGCCCTCAGAAAACTCCAGCTAGCTCCTCCTTGACTTCACCTAACTGCTTCTGAAACCTTCTCCAAGTTTCCAGCAAGCAGGGAGGAGTTGCCAGAGAAACTGCTGCTGAGTCATCCAGCCTACCTGTGTCACTCACCCGACCCAGAAAAACAAACAGGCTTGGCAACTAGCTAAGCCTGATAATTTACCTACACTAACACAAAACATCCTACTCTAGCAACGCTAAGGGGTGCTACATAAGGATGTCTCCATAGGACACTACAAAAGAAAGGAGTCACCCTAAACAGTAAACCTGGGGCAGTGATCATGGCACCAGCTTAAACTGGAACAAACTCTAGGCGAGGATTAAAAATGAAAAAGTTGCATACTCAGTAAGGGATTTAATCAGTTGCAGAAAGTGCTTAAAAAGCTGAAGATTTAATATCACGTTAATTTCTGAGTCATCATTAAGCTGGACTTTAGGCATAAAGAAAATGCACAAATGTATGCAGGTTTGTAATCAGAAATATGTCATTAAATGTATTTATTGAATGCAAGTATCTGAATGTGACCCTATTATTAGACTCTTGCAAAACCTGTATAGCCGAGCTCAGAGTGGGAGAGGAAGAAGCAACATAAGTAGGAAATCATTCCATGTGCCTATAGGAGGATGAAAAGATAAATATTTAACCCACATTAACAAAACCAGAAAACCTTGTAGAAAACCACACCTGCTGTAAAGATACCCTCTGAAGTTATTAACAAAATAATTGATCAGGTACATTGCTATTAAATCACACATATATATATATATATTGGGTTCAGATGGTGTCAAGCATGTGTGGCGGCAACCAGGTGAGGAGTACAAAGACAAGTGTGTCTTGCCTACAGTCAAGCATGGTAGTGGGAGTGTCATCGTATGGGGCTGCATGAGTGCTGCCGGCACTGAGGAGCTACAGTTCATTGAGGGAACCATGAATGCCAACATGTACTGTGACCTACTGAAGCAGAGCATGATCCCCTCCCTTCGGAGATTGGGCCGCAAGGCAGTATTCCAACATTATAATGACCCCAAACACACCTCCAAGATGACCACTGCCTTGCTAAAGAAGCTGAGGTTAAAGGTGATGGACTGGCCAAGGCAGAGCAGACAATGAGTTGAAAACTCAGTAAAACAGCATCAAATAACCAATGTTTGGGATCTGTATCAGGTATGACAAACCTGAAAGCCAAATTCTCATTCATTATATGGCAAATTTATTCATAGACCAGAAATACAGGTTTTGCTAATACATACTCAACATCAGTAGTAGACTTGTTTTTTGTGATTACATTTATAAGGAATTTGGAGCACTGGACACTTTACCACACTGTGATTAACACTTTATGATAATTGGATGTATATATTAGCTCTTTTTTGCACTATTTATGAATTATATGCATTGATATCAGAGCAAGCGGGTCTCCTGTGTGGGGTGACTTCAGTGCCTAGGCCTTCCCAACGCGTTTAATCATTGGACTTCATCAGGGTAACTGCTTTTTAGTTTACTATATTTATATATAGTGATTTTATATTTAGGGGATTTAATATTGTTGGGCCTGTTAGTTTATTTTGCTGACAGGGGGGTGTATTAGTCAGCCTGAGGAGCCACAGCAAGCTCTGGGGTTAGCAGGCTTTGACTCACTTTAAGTTGTTTTATACATGTAGCACCCAGGGAGCAGAAAAGAACCAGTGGGTTTTCAACACGTGGCCCACCAAAAAGGTAAATATATTGCCTCTTCTTTTACAGGCTGCCTTGTGTGTAGACGGGACCCCATGGTGACAAGGTCACTTTAAAGAATACTTACATAAAAAGCAACCTAAAGTATGTGACATATGAGTTTCTAAGTGTCTTTTTATTGTGTTTCTAAGTTTATTATTAGAAACCTATAAAGATATTAAAAGCAAGTCTATATGAAGTGCCTTGCAGGGTATATTTACCTGCTGAGCACTATTTTACAGCATTACTAAATGACATTTCTATGCAGTACAGTCTTACTTCTTTGCTGTGATTCAGTGCAGTAATCTGTTCAGAGCCCGATCAGTAACCATTCATAACAGTAAAGTTAAAATAAACTGAGGGAGCAATGTAAACACACATTATCGCTCTCGCACTTGCCTGTGTGATTTATTAAGGACCATTTAGGTGTACTCTTCCACCTTCTCTAAAACACTAGAATTTGCCAAGATCCACAGGCAAACACAATCACTTAACGGCAGCTTATAATTTATATGTAGTGTAATTGCTCTTGCTATTAACTCTTAAGAAGCTGGTGTGGCTAATGTTGCTGAAGCCGAGCAGTGGAAGTCTGCAATAGTGTTAAATTTGTTCTAGGAGTTCTATAACAAAAATATGGGTAGCTGTACTGATGGGTGATAGATGGATGGATGATAGATGGATTGACAAATGAATGAATGGATGGAATAATGGATTAATGGATAGATGGTTGGGTAAATAAATGAAAGGATGGGTAGATAGATAAATAGATAGATGGATATATTAATGGATTGATGGTTGGATGGATGGGCAGATTAGTTAGACTAAATGGAGATATAGGATACATACAGTGTGTATATATATATATATATATATATATATATATATATATATATATATATATATATATATATTAGTATGTCACAAAAGTGAGTACACCCCTCACATTTTTGTAAATATTTTATTATATCTTTTCATGTGACAACACTGAAGAAATTACACTTTGCTGCAATGTAAAATAGTGAGTGTACAGCTTTTATAACAGTGTCAATTTGCTGTCCCCTCAAAATAACTCAACACACAGCCATTAATGTCTAAACCACTGGCAACAAAAGTGAGTACATCCCTAAGTGAAAATGTCCAAATTGGGCCTAATTAGCCATTTTCACTCCCCGGCGTCATGTGACTCGTTAGTGTTACAAGGTCTCAGGTGTGAATGGGGAGCAGGTGTGTTAAATTTGTTGTTATCGCTCTCACTGTCTCATACTGGTCACTGGAAGTTCAACATGGCACCTCATGGCAAAAAACTCTCTTAGGATCTGAAAAAAAGAATTGTTGATCTACATAAAGATGGCCTAGGCTATAAGAAGATTGCCAAGACCCTGAAACTGAGCTGCAGCACGGTGGCCAAGACCATACAGCGGTTTTTCAGGACAGGTTCCACTCAGAGCAGGCCTCGCCATGGTCGACCAAAGAAGTGGAGTGCACGTGTTTAGCGTCATATCCAGAGGTTATCTTTGGGAAATAGACGTATGAGTGCTGCCAGCATTGCTGCAGAGGTTGAAGGGTGGGGGGTCAGCCTTGCAGTGCTCAGACCATACGCTGCACACTGCATCAAATTGGTCTTCATGGCTGTCGTCCCAGTTTTTTGTGCTTTTAAGCGCAAAGAAATTATTTGCTTATAGGGAGAAGCTTATAATTTCCTGGACAAGACATGATTGGCCAGACAATCACCTTTACCCTCAGCTTCTTTAGAAAGGCAGTGGTCATCTTGGAGGTGTGTTTGGGGTTATTATCATGTTGGAATACTGCCCTGCGGCACAGTCTCCGAAGAGAGGGGATCATGCTCTGCTTCAGTATGTCAAAGTACATGTTGACATTCACGGGTTCCCTCGATGAACTGTAGCTCCCCAGTGCCAGCAGCACACTTGCAGCCCCAGACCATGACACTCCCACCACCATGTTTGACTGTAGAGAATTTGTGAAACAAGGGAGGGTTTATTCCCCCCCAACCCCCCCCTTTTATATGTTTTCCCAGCCTAACTAACCTAAATTGAAGGGCTTGTGTATTTGTATGGGCTCTGTGCTGAAACTTTAGAAAGATTGTTTTTTCAAGAAGGATCTCTTTAACGTAAACCTGTACTGAAAGATAGATAAGCATTTTCATTGCTGATCTCTCTTTGTTGAAAGTGCTAATTGCCTGGCTGTCCATGCTGGCCAGTTATTTTATTATTTTATGAGTCACTCACTTGGAACAAGCATTTAGTTCATGAGTTTTGACTTCTCTGACTGCATTATTGTTCCATGTTTTGGATCAGAGTCATTGTATCATCATTACACCCAGTCAACTAGTTTTGTTTACACATAGAACAGCCCATACATTACAGCTCACGTTCAGCTCATGTTTTTGGACATTTAGGAAAAAAAAAAGTTGTTCAAGCTTGTCAATATCTTTATAACTTTAAGGTGTATCTAAACCCAAAGACAAAAAAATACTGCAGTTTACCAGTTAGATGTGGCAGATATCTTGCTTGGTTGATCGGCGAACAACCATCCCCCCCTCGCTTGCCCGTCCACCCACCAGTCCCGCACTTACCCCATCCAGGTCGCAGACGGCTTCCCCCTGCGTCTCCTCCTCAGCAGCTTCCCCCCTGCTTCTGCTCCCGGGCCAATATGGTTGCTTCTCCTCTAGGCCAATTAGGTCTTTAGACCCGCTTCCTGATTGGCCGGGAGGAGAAGCAGGAAGACAATAGCGAATATTGATTCAAAATCCACAGGCTAGTATAAATATTCAAATAAAAGTCCAATGTGTAAAGTGCAAAAGTTCAGATATCTTCACAACGAAGTATAAAACACACACAATGTTGACTGTAGTTCCAGTGATATATAAACACAGACTCAATGTGCTCTCAGAACTCTTAACTCATGGACATAAGTAAAGGCCTTAATCGGATATTAGCCTCGATTCCAGGATTCGGGATCAGCCAAGATAGGAGATGGACACTCGATATGGTAAGTTAATATCACCTCCAACACGATATCCAGATTGTGTCAAAGTACCACATTATCAGTGGGTCCTACGCTATCCATAGAATGGAAGATAGGACCCACTGATAATTACACATGTGAGCCGTCAATACAATTGTTTTGTTTCGTTCTGTTCCGTATTAGCCTCTAATTCGTATTTCATAATTAGTGTCCGAAATTAAATTTTGATTCGTACGAAATACGAATTTTTGAAAAATTACGAACCTTCGTTATGATGAATTTATCATTATGAGGGGCTCCCACCATCCCTGTGCTGTGCTGACTTCCTGGGTTTTTAACTTCATCATAACGAATAATCGTAATTAACGAACAATAACGAATAATCGTAATTAACAAACATTCTTATTTTGTTCGATTCAGTCTCCCTGATTGGTCAACAAAACACCAGTCACGTTTCCGTTGTAACGGAATTTGGATCCGAAATTCGTAAACGAAATTTCGTATTTCGTACAAAATTCGGAAACATAACAATTCGTATTTTGGATACTCCCGAATGTACGAATTTACGGAAATTCTTATGAATTTTCGATTCGTACGAAACTAATCGCACATGTCTACTGATAATGGGGTACTTTGACACTATCTGGATATCGTGTTGGAGGTGATATTAGCTTACCATATCGAGCGTCCATCTCCTATCTTGGCTGATCGAATCGAGGCTACTATTCAATAGATGGATTAAGGCATTTACTTATGTCCATGAGGTAAGAGTTCTGAGAGCACATTGAGTCTGTGTTTATATATCACTGGAACTACAGTCAACATTGTGTGTTTTATACTTCGTTGTGAAGATATCTGAACTTTTGCACTTTACACATTGGACTTTTATTTGAATATTTTTTACTAGCCCGTGGATTTTTGTACTTGATATTCATACATTTTTATTAGCACGTGGATTTTACACCATACATTCATTATTTTCATTGTATGATTATTAGGATGTTTATTATCACAATTAGGATGTTTTGATCACATGTTATGCACAGGATCATTTATATAATTCTATATATACATTTTTATGCTATTAGGTGATTTGTGATCACTGTTGGATTTTGCAGCATTTCCCACTAATTTTTTTATTTATTTATCAATAGGTTTTAGTTCACTTTAGTAGCGCAGAGGCCTTTTCACTATTTAGCGAATATTGTCACAAAAGTGGGTGGGCTCTGGGCACAGTGCGCTGCGCCTAAAGCCAACCTTCTTGAAGCCAATTAGTGCCTCAACTCTAATCATGTGCTTTAAAAAAATACAAAAAACATTGAAATCCATGTGTCCGGCGCCGGGTGAATGGTTAGGGGCTCCAGCGCCTCTAATGGAGAGGCCGCCACTGCCTGCAAGTAACATACTTCTGTCGCTTTAACTAACAATTGCACGGCTGTGTGACGTGGCTCCCAAACAAAATTGACGTCCTTTTTTTCCCACAAATAGAGCTTTCTTTTGGTGGTATTTGATCATCCCTGCGGTTTTTATTTTTTGAGCTATAAACAAAAAAAAGCGTCAATTTTGAAAAAAACACATTATTTTTTACATTTTGCTATAATAAATATCCCCCAAAAATATATAAAAAAACTATTTTTTTCCTCAGTTTAGGCCGATACGTATTCTTGTACATATTTTTGGTAAAAGAAAAAATTGCAATAAGCAATTATTGATTGGTTTGCGCAAAAGTTATAGCGTCTACAAAATAGGGGATAGTTTATGGCATTTTTATAAAAAATTTTTTTTTACTATTAATGGCAGCGATCTGCGATTTTTATCGTTACTGCGACATTATGGTGGACACATCGGACATTTTTGGGACCATTGTCATTTATACAGCAATCAGTGCTATACAAATGCACTGATTCCTGTGTAAATGACACTGGCAGTGAAGGGGTTAACCACTACGGGGCAGTGTAGGGGTTAAGTGTGTCCTGGGGAGTGTTTCTAACCGTGGGGGCGTGGCTATGTGTGACACATCACTGATCTCTGCTCCCAATCACAGGGAGCACAGATCAGTGACACTGTCACTAGGCGGAATGGGGAGATGCTTGTTTACATTGGCATCTCCCTGTTCTTCCTCTCCATGAGATGATCGCGGGTATCCCAGCGGTAATCGAGTCCGTGGGACCCGCGACCCGACTCATGGAGCTTGCAGCGCGCCTGCAGGCTGCCTCCTAAATGGCAATGTACAGGTACGTTAGTTTGCCTGTAGGTGCCCTTCTGCAGCAGTATATCTGCGTGAGGCGGTCGGCAAGCGGTTAATGAGAACTGGATTTAGCCAGTCCCCAGCTCAGCTATTGGGACAGATCATGGTGAACTGGCTGAGAAATGCTTGAAGTCAGTATCATCTTCTCCTCAAGAACACCAAAAAGGTAAGAAATTATTTTTTTTGCATTTTTTTTTAGGTATGCTGTGTAAATAGGACCACATAACAAGCATATAGTGGGGTTTTCTCAAACTTGACCACAAATGTGGAAGCACACTTTACGTTTTTTCAGACAGCAGAGCAAAGCCTGTGCAAGCCAAAGCAAAGGACCAGGAATGTCAAGGATCGGATTATTCACTGGCACTATCAGTACTGATGCAGTCAGGAACCTAAAAAATTGATTGTAGCAGATGTTTTCATCAATGTGAAGCAACGCTGGCATTCTTGTAAGCATTTTCATGTACATGCACATAGGCTTACATTATAAATATCGACCGAAGCACAATAAAAATGCTGTGAAATTACCCATATTTTTGAGTCCTTAATGACCATTAGGTTTAGGCTTCTGCATCACAACCTGACTTGCTATGGGCGACGTATTATTGAAAGGGCCTGCATTGTCAGATGCAGTCTGTTGCTTTTTAAAGACCGCCCAGTGGTTAGGAGGTGATTGACTAGAGTAAAGAATTTGTGTAGAGTGGCCTCTTTCAAACCTCATGTTTACGAGAGCTAAGAGTCAATGTAGTCAAATAACAAAGATGGGAAATTATGTAATGGTGTTTTAAGTGCTATGGTCATTTTATGTGAATTATTTAATGTTAAACATATCTATAACATGTTTTCAAATATGACCTAATATGACTTCAACTTTCTCCAGAAACATCCAAAGAAAAATTAATATTCTATCTGTCACAGTAGTGCTAGCAAAATCCAGTCTTAAACTCATGAAAGTATTTGAACCTCTTCCAGACATTATGAACTGCAAGTTTCCTGTCTGAAGTCACCTAAAGGCTTCTTTAAGAGGCTGGCAGCCACTTCGAAGTGCACTGACGATCATAATGAGGGAAAGGCCATTTCATGTTTACACTGCAGAATTTTAACCTGAGGAATATTTTTCTAACTTTAGTGACAAGTCCCGAGATCTCGTGGTTAAAAAAAAAAAAAAAAAAATTGGCCCCTTCCCCAAGGTTTCATTTCACCTGGCAAGAACACTTTTACTTAATAAGATTCAAATGTTTTGGAAAGAGACAAAAAAAATCATTCACTAACAACAACTTTCAACAAGTTCAAAAATTTCAACAAGTTCAAAAACTGTGAGTTTTTTTTTTTATATTAAATGAAACCTTTCTGTAGGACAGCAAAGAAAACATAACTTTCAGAGCACCAAAAATATGTTGTATAAATGTGCGTTGTCCAAAAATTCGGAAAAGCTAATTTTATATAGTATTAGTATAAATAAAATTTCTGTCCTGCAAATGAACCAAATATTTTCATTTTTTGAAATTATTTTGAATTTTTGTTCTCATAACACTTATTATGTTGTATTAGGATGTATCAACTTCTCGTTGAGCTTCATATGTATATACTTTCATCAGAATGTTCCACAGATATACTTTAACTAGAGGCTAAATAAATAATTGAAAAAGTGACAGAAAACAGGCACACTTAGTAATCACTCCTGTTCTTGGGCTATGTGCACAAACTGCTAACAGTGAGTTATGGAATTCACAAACCAAGGCAATGGTTTTGTCCCGTGGGTCATCTAGACTGGTTTATAGCTAGTTACACACACAGGGGTTGATTTAGTTAAAGGCTAAGTTCCCCCTTGTTTACCTTTTTTTTTTTCTTCTTCTAAATTCCAGCTTCCTTATGTACCAATATAGCATTAATGTACTTATTTTGCAAAAATAAAACAGCTTTCTATTTATTCTACACACGCTTACCTCACTATCTTCATAGCTTTTTAAACACACTGCTTGATTACTTCTGCCTTACTTCCTGGTCAGACTTTAGGTCATGATACAGGAGGCAGTTGACTAGCTGATCTCATTAGCTCACACCCTGCATCATCTAACCTCAGCTGGTCAACTCTTTCCTGTGTCATGACCTAAAGTCTGACCAGGAAGAAAGGCAGAACTAATCGAGCAGTGTGTTTAAATAGCTATGAAGAGAGTTAGGTAAGCCGGAGTAGAAATAATGGAAAGCTGTTTTGTTTTTGCAAAATAAGTACATTATTGCTATATTGGTATGTAGGGGAGCTGTTGAACAGAGGTGAACATAGCCTTTAATAGACTGCTCCCTTTGCAAGGGAAGTTGCACTTTGCAAGGAAGTTTTCCCAAGAACTTAGTGAATGTGGTGAAACTTTGCTTTGCAAAGAATACCCAATCATATGAAAGGAAAATAAAAATAACAGAACTTTTGTTTGCACATGTTTGGATGATAGAAGTCAGCAGAGCTTCAGTTCATTCACTAAGCTCTGGGCAAAGTTGTAATGCAAAGTACATCTGTCCTTGCAAAGTGAACAGTCGAAGGTTGAAAAAGACATATCCATCAAGTTCAAAGAAAATACAAAGTTATAGTAAAACAGGACTAAGCGTTCCTTTTTTAATGAAATGTTTTGCTTTTTTCTAAAATGAAAATTTGCTGAGGAGGTTCTGCAAAAGGACTTAGCAAACTCACAACATTTGACTTCACTGGATTAAAACCCCTAGGTTGCAGACTTTTCCTCACCTCTTCCTATGTCAGATAAGTTGTGGGATTTGATAATAATTGTAGAAAACGATATACTACTACAATCTAGATATTATCTCATCTCTATGCATTAACTTTGTTTAGTCTCTGTAGATTAGTCAGTCTGTTAAACCTATGAGCGCATGCTACTGTTAATATCACAATAATACGAGGTTAGCTATGAAGCCAAACACACGGCTAGGAATAATCAAATATTATTTATTTCCCAATAATCAGGAACGCTAACATAAAGTATTAAAAGACATTACAATATCACAAAGCTTACAATCAAATCATATAATATAAGAATATCAAAGATACTTATCACAGGGCCCTCCTTGTAGTCTCGAAAGATGGCCGCCAGACCATGAGGTGACTAGAGACATCCTCTCATGACCCCATTCCCAGCAAAACAGGAAGAGGAGCTCTCTGCGAATTCCTTTTACCAAGCTCACTCATTCAAACTCCCACACCCACTCAAAGTCACCCCCCCTTTGCCTTTCAGGTATCCATAGCGACCTTATAGTAACCGTCTAATTACACATGTCACAGCAGGTGGGCTACAAAGCTTTTGGTGTGTTTTCCAGCCTGGCTACATTCCAATCCAGGGAATGCCTTCTGTCCTCAAAGATATTGGGAATGTGATATTACATGAGTTCATATTGAATCCAACATATGCCGCTTTGCGACTGAAAATCGCATAAAAACCCTTCTTCAGACACGGTTCCTATTGAACAGTCCATAACTGTTTTGTCCCTGACATGCGTTTCCAAACCAGTATCCATAGAACAGTCCTTTAAACGTCTTAACGTGTTGTATTTTTACAACGTGTCCCTGACATGCGTTTCCAAACCAGTATCCATAGAACAGTCCTTTAAATGTCTTAACGTGTTGTATTTTTACAACGTGTGCAGAAACAGCTCCTATGGAACAGTCCATTGTGGTCTTACCATGTTATGCTTCCCAACACGTGCCGCTTTGCCACTGAGTAACACATCCTTCTTCAGCGACAGCTTCCATGTCACCAGTATGTATCTTTGGTATCTTCTCCTTTCCGGTATCTTCAGGACGGATGCAGTACAGGCAAGGGGTGTCCATTCATTCACCATTCACCAGTATACATTCAGAGCAACATATCAAACAGCTCTCAAACACTGATCTATTATCTAGATAAGTCTTGAGGAGGGCCTTATTACCATATTATTAACCTACAATACGCATAGGTCACATTATACCATAATATAAATCAACTTCTTATCACACTATATACATATATCTGTATCCCATCCCTTTATGCACCCCGCTCCCAATCCTATAACCCTTTACTGTACATATGGGTCGGGATTAGGCAGGCTTGCTCACAGCGGTATTGCAGGGCTCTGACTTGGCAGCAAGGTCTCTAATTTGAACACAGAGACCCTACCGTCAATTCGTCCCTCAACTTGCATAGACAAATGGGAGGTCCTTCTATATAAATACCGAGTCTAATATCACACATATAAATCTGCAAAAATGATTAAACAAAAAAAAAAAACACACTTCCATCCCTGTGCCTGGATTTCAGAGACCATGCCCAGGGTATACCATGCACCTCTACCTATGGTTAGGTTCAAGGAACCTTCCAGTTTTATGACTAGCGTTACATCGGTATTCTTTAGGACAAAGAAATAAACTCGTCTATGTCCCAAACGACACCCAGGTGCTTCCTCCCCAGCAATGATCCCTGAAATAACTTCCCAACATTTTTATGTTCACCACCATGATGTATTGACCTGGCATACAAAGGACATCATGGTCAGGCTTCCGACCGAGGGAAGTATCAACCTGCTTCCATCTCCTCTGATCACATGTGGGTGATTTAGCCTCAAATGCGACAAGATAGAATCCCCAATCAGTAAGCCCATTGATGCCACCAAATATACAGACCAAGTCCGCACTTCTGTATATGGGATCATACAGCCTAACACCTTTCACCATCCAAACTGGTACAGCCCATCCAGGCATTCGACCACCATTTTGGATTAGTGTAAGCGACGTGTTGTGGCAGAGTCTTACTGAGCGGTGATGTTAACTCATCAGGCCACTGCCCTTTAAACAGAGATTGCCCAATCAGCTTGATGCTGGTTGACACTTCCGCCCGTCACTGCGTGTACGCTAGAGCCCATAACCGATTTCTATCCTGTACCCTCACACCCTCCACCAACCTCTCAATATGGTTCACCAAATCTGGAGCTAATTTACCCTGGGTATTTTGTGAATGTTATTAAGGATGCCACCAATCTCTCTGAGTGACAAAGTCCCGCTCAAGCTATGGCTGAGAGTTTGTTCCTCAGGATACGATGTCTACTCCATTACCAACACCCATCCCAGCTCCTATTCCCCCAATATAGTGCTGAATACATGCCTCCTCTTGTGGTTACTCCTCAGAGATAAGCATCCTGCATGCACCTTATTCCGTGTCCGCACATCTCTGGGAGTAAGTCACTGGTACGATGACAGCACTTGATTCAGCGTATACTCAGCAAATATAGGGTAATAAAACCACTGTGAGATGTCGCAGCACCATGTGGTGAAGGCATATTGTACTCTGGTAGTCAGCGTTTGCTCCCTTTATCTATCGGAGCATGCTCCTGTGTGTATACACTGGCATTCCCTGTGCAGGGTTTCAACTTCTCAGGTGAGACCTCAACCAGGCGCATCTCCCCCAGACAAGGAAATGTTCACCCCATTGATGTGTCACCTGACACCCTCTAGTCCGGCCAACAGACACCTTATTATGTATAAGTGCTCGCCTCCTGGGTACCTGCACCATATAAACTCCGTTACGTCAATACATGTCATACATTACACAACTTTCCTTATTTCAACTCCTCCCTCCAACAAAAAAAAACATATATATTTTACATTTCCATGTTCTGATGGATTGGATGTGTTATATTCCTTTCCCAACCTCCAACCCATTGTACGTATATTAATAACACGTTTGCATTCATCAGGAGAGAGTCCAGCAAAAAAAATGTTTCAAGTCTTATTGATAGGCACAGTCTTTCAGATTCAGCACCAGATCGTTCATAGGAAAAGAAAAGTGTTAAAGTGAATCTTTTCGTTTGTCCCGTCTCTCCTGATATTTAGTGGAATAAATTTGGGGCGTGGTATGGCACAGACAAACTGCCAACCAGATGATCATCTGTCATCCATTTTTCCAGAACCTTTCCAATCTCGCTCCACCAGGATTCTGGAATTGAAAAACAAGAGCAGAATCAAATTCTTATCCATAATATCTGCTTGCTTATTATATTTACTCCTATTTCCTATTTACTTAGTATTCCTGGCTTCTGCAACTTGATCAAACTATCAAAACAACCATGACCTCTTTAGGCAGACTCCACTCTAAAATGAATCCGATGGTATGATCAAAAATTAAAAAAACGAACGTCACTGTTGTTTCTCAAAAATTCTCAATCTAAAAACGCAAAAAGAAAAACAACCAATGCATTTATCTTTATCTTACGATCTATGCACTAACTTTATCTTACGATCTATGCACTAATTCCCCTTTCAGGTGTATAAAGCCTAAACCTTTTGGAGCTTTTTACACCTGAACAAAACAACAATAAAAATAGCTGACTAAGCCAATACCCAAAAACAAAAAAAAAATATGTTTTTTTTTTTTTTTTTTTTTTTCCAAAAAAAAACAAAAATTTAAAAAAAGAATAAACATTAAAAGTCTGGCCATTATCACCCAAGAACAACATGACAAGACAACCACCATACAACAATGACAAACACTCAACTTTTAACTAAAGACATCCATGGATTTTCTCCTGAGAAGAGTACATGTTTCTTTTTTTTATCTGAAAGACAATAAGTTAATGGGAAAAAAAACAAACAACAAAACAAACAAAACATTTGTAACTTCATCACAACATTTGCTACCTCATTTGTAACTCTTTAGTTTTGTCAGATTATTGTTTAAATATTTTCATTGTTTGCAAACAATTACTAATTAATGAGCTCATGGTACCATGTGATAATCGATTATGCATTTACAATAACCTAACCCCCGTGTTGGTCTCACTTTGACGGACCTGCAATCAAAACACAAATGTTTAGCATTCAAACCTGTTCTCTCCCTGGTTTCTGGAAAAGGAACACAAAGACAATGATTAAACACGATTATCATGACAATTGACTTTAAGTGCCCCAAGTCTCTTCTCATTAATTGTACTGCTAGGGGAACACCGAGTTGTAGTATAAACAACTAAACTAAAAAAAAAAAAAATTACAAACATTAAAACTAAAACTAAAATTAATAAAATAAAAAAAAAATTGAAAAGTGAAAAAAAAAAATTTAATACTTAAAAAAAAAAAAAAATATGAAAAAAAAAAAATTAATAATAAAAAAAAAAATGAAAACATTAAAAATTAAAATAAAAAAAACTAATAAAAAAAATTCATAAAAATTAATAAAACATTAAACCTTATATATATAAAAAAAAAAATTACAAAAATACTTAAAACCTTATTCATAGGAAGGAAGCTTTGATCAGAGTATTTTTAACATACTTGCAGCTGACTAAGTGCTGCCAGAATTGCTTCCCCCAGTGCTATGTTTGAATAACCATTCGGCTACTTCCATTTTGATTTTATGCAACTGTCCTACATATTGCTTTTCAGTTTGTAGACTCCGTAATTGGGTCTTAACGGGGAATTGGGTTTGCTTACTATGGGCTCCATGCTTTGGATTGCTACCCCACCTGGCCGAATAACATTCATAATGCCTTGGGGTAGTCTTCAGGTATGATCTTTTTTTGATATCGTTATTCGCCCAACAATACTTTGCGATGTGACCTCCCCTTTTACACAAACAACATTTTAGCTCTGGTTTCTCTGCATAGGCCCTTTTTTTAACATCTTGTGCTGGAAATTCGCATTGCTGGATAATATTACTGTGATTGGAATTAACAGACTTTACACTTTCATCGTCTGAGGAGTCATCAGAAGTTTCCATTTCAACTCCTGAATCACTTTCAAGCGCAGTTATCACGTTTGTATTTACGTCTCCAGCATCAATTCCCATCATAGTAATATGATTTGCAGCAACAATAGTATATGGGTCCTCTTTATGTTCCACTTCTACTTCTGTACACTGAGCATGTGCGGAGGGTACCTCCACCATTGCATCTTCGGCTATTGTAGGTTTGGAGGATAAATCCATTATGGCTGCCTGTGTACCCTGTAACTCCTCCTTAAGCATTGCGATAACCTGCAAATTCTCAGCCTCCCTTTGATTCAAAAGGACGATGCAACCTTCTCTTAACTCACACGTTTTTCCTAATTCCTCCAATCTCTGTTCTAATTCGCATTTTTCCGTCACTAATTGTTCAATCTGACTACGCGCTTGTGCATCTGCATTTTCAACCCTAATTAATATATCTTTTGTTATATTTTGTAGCTGCTGCATGAATTGCTTCCTTTCATCTATCCATTCTGATTCCTTCCGTTCAGAAATGTCTCTAATTTTTAAAAACATGCACATCAAATTTGCTAATCTCTGTTTTCTGCCTTTTTTTGATTTATTACTTATAAGGCTGTTATGTGTATTACATTGTGTCAAAAGTTCATAAAATTGTTGTGTCAACCCACCTTCTTGTGTAGATTGAAATCTAATAGCCCCATGTTTAGCGATGAATAGCTCGATGGCCTCCATTGATATGCTAACTAGCAACTAGCTACACTGAACAGTTGTTAAGACAATACACACACAGATGAACAAACAGATAAGCAACCCCCCACAAGCTGCTCAAATTCCAGTTTTTCACCTCTAGTCCCACACAGAAGACCCAAAAACAAAACACAACACAAAAAAAAAAATACAAAAAATCCGTTTAAACTACGAACTTTTCCAGAAAAGACACTCTTAATGCTGTCTCCTCTTAAATTGCAGGCCACAGTGAACTCCTATTGGAACTGAGAGCTATCACACTCACATGGGTAACAAAAACTAAAAATATATAAAAAAATTAAAATAATTCCCACTTTTTTCCTCAGCGCTGTGTGGCTTGTCCTGTCAATTTATCGATTATATAATATAACCCCAGGGGTGATCATCCCCTTACTCGCCAGTCACAATGACCGGTTACCTGGCCAAACTTACAAACATTTAACATACATACATATATCAGCCACAGCTCTCACCAGGTTCTACGCGTCCGCTTCACCGATGAGATCTTTCACAGAATTTTCATGACCATCCAAGCGTGGTTTCAGAATTCGCGAGCCAGCGCCAATCTTGTCCACACTAGAGACGATTTTCCGTTCTGGATGTTTGAGGGTTTGTGTTAATGAGACTCGAAACAAAGAAAAATGCCTTAGGTTTGTGAATCCAATGCAGAAAAAAAACGATATTCTGTTTGTCTCAATCTATGGGTGCCAAATGTGGGATTTGATAATAATTGTAGAAAACGATATACTACTACAATCTAGATATTATCTCATCTCTATGCATTAACTTTGTTTAGTCTCTGTAGATTAGTCAGTCTGTTAAACCTATGAGCGCATGCTACTGTTAATATCACAATAATACGAGGTTAGCTATGAAGCCAAACACACGGCTAGGAATAATCAAATATTATTTATTTCCCAATAATCAGGAACGCTAACATAAAGTATTAAAAGACATTACAATATCACAAAGCTTACAATCAAATCATATAATATAAGAATATCAAAGATACTTATCACAGGGCCCTCCTTGTAGTCTCGAAAGATGGCCGCCAGACCATGAGGTGACTAGAGACATCCTCTCATGACCCCATTCCCAGCAAAACAGGAAGAGGAGCTCTCTGCGAATTCCTTTTACCAAGCTCACTCATTCAAACTCCCACACCCACTCAAAGTCACCCCCCCTTTGCCTTTCAGGTATCCATAGCGACCTTATAGTAACCGTCTAATTACACATGTCACAGCAGGTGGGCTACAAAGCTTTTGGTGTGTCTTCCAGCCTGGCTACATTCCAATCCAGGGAATGCCTTCTGTCCTCAAAGATATTGGGAATGTGATATTACATGAGTTCATATTGAATCCAACATAAGTCTAAGCGTAACTTAAGCCAGAATTTAAAAACTTGTGTGTAGGAAGAATTTTTATTATACACAATGTTTATCAAATCCATATTTTAAGAAGAAAAATACACTAAAGTTAATTTTAGTTCACACAAATGCAATGTCTCGTCTGCAGTAAAGTCTGCTTTAGAATGCACACTGAGCAGTGAATGCGCAGCTTAGTGTACATTTTTGGCAGGCCTCAGTACTGGGATGTATGAACTCTTGTGTGCATGTACTTGGAGTTACATCATCCCAGCCCAGACAATGGATATATCCGCAGACTCCTAACTCAGAAGAAGGAGGGGGAGAAGATAGTGGCGTTGTCCAGGGTGCTCACAGGCGTTGCATCGCTGGAGGGGAGGTGAGTATTGGAGGGTTTAATTCCACTTCAAGATTTGGGAGTGTACATCTAGCAGTATCTCCGTGATCTGGGAATGCAAACAATGCACCAAATCCAGCCACACAGATAACTCCAGGAAAGAGGAGTACTAGAAACAGTTAATCAAGGTGGCAAACACAAATACAAAAGTAGCCCTTTCATGGTAGGGACATACTTCTGATGGCTAAAGTGCCTTGGTGGGTTATTGACTGGTAGTCATGGTGAAAGATGGGTGTTCCTAAAGGACATGGTTTCATGTGGCACACCTTTATCCATCTTTACAGTATTAACTTGTTTGGAGCTCTTGGTAGTTGGTCACATAACTTCTCAGAGTGATAATGGAAGTTGTTGCTGCCATAAGCCATGATCACAGGTCTGAACAGGGAGCAGAAGACTATATAGTTCCCAACATGTGCCACTGACTGTTGGCCCACCTCTTATCGATGTCTGAATAGTGAAGTATCTTCACCGAATGCCAGCAGGCAAAAACCACTTATATGTACTAGCTTTTTGGCAAATGCACACATGCCCCCTATTCCACCCCTGCTCTAGGACTTGAAGCATGTGAACCATTCTCTAAACCAGTGTTTCTCAAGTTTTTTCAGTCAAGGCACCCTTTAAAATGAATGACAATCTCGAGGCACCCCATTCAAAAATGTAAAAAAATACTATCTTTACATAATGCAGCAACATCCACACCCACACGTAGGACACCCAATGCTAGAGGTGATTTATTCTTACAAAGAAAACACACTTTTGCACACTGGTACCAACTAGCATTCCAATTTTTCTCTTCTCCCTCAATTTCTCTCTATCAGTCTGCTAATGTCCCTCAGTACTGAAGGAGAGGGGCCCAGGAGGGTCAAGATGCAACAGACATCCACCTTATAAACTGATGCCATTGGTTGTTAGGATGCCAGTGTCTAGAAAGGCTTTGTGTAACTAAAATGCAGGCTTGATCCACCTGCTGGCTTGTATACAAATTTTGATAATTTTTTAGGCATTTTGCCAAGGCATCCCTGAAGAAACCTCAAAGCACCCCAGGGTGCATGGGCACCCTGGTTGAAAAAGGCTGCTCTAAACAGCCTTCTCCTCCCCCCATGCAGTTTTACCCCCCTGGTATGCTTTCAATACTAGAATCCTGCCTTGGTCACCAAGCACGTGGCTAGAACTTATAGCCACCCTGCACAGATCCACAAATAAAAATCATTAGACTTTGCCCATACCCATACTAGGCAAATTGCACCAAGCAGGGCAACGCATGGAGTACCATGTGAACTTTCTCATGACTTTTCCTTCTAAGGGCTTCACTGCAGCTAAAGCTCAACTTAGGGACTGTGTTCACAAGCTTTTGTTCACGTCAGAACTGCTTCTTTTCCCATACAAGTTGAAGGGGATGCAAAAGGAGCTTAAAGCAGGTCAAAAACAGATCAGAAGGAGGTCAACTGCAATTGATTCTAAATAAACTCAGAGTTGCCTCATACTGATGTCAAAAATCATGCTGCACCATCAACAGTGAAGGATAGGAGACTATGAATCACTTTTGAACATATGAAGCATATTCAATATAGAAGTTTTTAATTAATATTTGATTTTGCCTCCTATTTTCCTGTTCAAGCATTTGTAGATAAATGTTTCTAAACAAGAGTTTCTAAAAAATGAAAATAATATTAAGAACATTTGTCCATAAATTTAGCAATCATCACCATACATGCCACAAACAACATTAATTCCTTTAGCCTTAATGCAGAAAAACGTGTGGCTGTGCCAATGAAATCGTTGTGTGATGATCTCAGTGGCAGGCTGTAGAGCAAATGAGTGATCACATCATCGGGGTCCGACGTTATCCGGAGGTCATTGGAAACGTTATGGATATACTTTTTAGAGTATTATAATTGAAATTGAATAAACTAAGTTTATCGATAAGGGTTTATTAAAAATATTTTCCTGCTAATGGGGTGTATTATATTTTAATAGCTACACAACAATAACAGATTACATTAATAATATTTACTGGACACTGTGATGATTACACGTGTCACTGTTTTATTCTGTTGGACCACTTTCACGGACAGACTTAAAGGAGTTGTAAAGGCAGAAGTTTTTTTTATCTTAGCGCATTCTATGCATTAAGATAAAAAACCTTCTGTGTGTAGTAGCCCCCCCCCCCCCAGCACCTTCCTAATTACCTAAATGAGCCCCTTCTCTCTCCAGCGATGTCCACAATCCCCCTAATCATCCAGGACACTCCTCCTGATTGGCTGAGACAGAGCCATTGGCTCCCGAGGGTGTCAATCAAAGTCAGTCAGCCAATCAGGGGAGAGAGGGGCGGGGCCAGGTTGGGCTCCATGTCTGAATGGATACACGGAGCTCTGACTCGGCTTGGGTGCCCCCTGTAGCAAGCTGCTGGCTGAGTGGCACTGAAAGGAGGGAGGGACTGTCATGAATGTCACGTCTACCTCAATGAAGGTGGCCAGACACTATACCTAGCTACTGTGTGCTTCATCTATAGCAGCCCCCTTTCCCTTAAGGCAAGCAGGCCTACCGGTACTTGATTGCCCCCAGGACTTATACACAATGCTATAGTGCCTGGCCACCACAACAGGGCAGACGCAAACAGAGCAAACAACAGACACTTGCAGTTTAGCAGACAGATAGCGTGGTTCTATGACAGTCCAGGTAAAAGGCAGGCTGAGTTCAGGGAATAGTCCAATATCCAATCCAATGACAGTCTAGGTAAAAGGCAAGCTGAGTTCAGGGAATAATACAATACCCGATCCGGGTCATACACAGGGAAATTCAACAGCAAAGCAGGGCAGACAAACAGGAGACTTGATCAAGAACAATGCAGGTAACTCTGTCTCTATCACAAGCAAGGGATAGAGTGTTCGGTTTGCTTATATCAGGTGACTGACCAGATCAATCACCTTCCAGGTGAACACAGACAGGGGAAATGCAACAGCCAACACCCGGATGCTGGAATAAGTAGCAGGAGCACTAAGTGATTCTGATAGGGACTAGGAGCTGCAAAGAGGGATCCGAGAAGAGGACGATCTGGAATGCTCTGTGCAAAACCAACTGCACAGAGGAGGTAAGTATAACATGTTTGTTATTTATTACTTTAAAGTACAACTAAAGGCAATTTTTTTTTTAATAGAGTGTAGAAGGATTAGTACCCCTTGTCAGTTAAATTCACCATCTATATTTGTACTGTTTACTATGATCATTAAAAGTGAAAGTAAAAAAAAAATCCTGAACTTTATATTTTCCCCAGAAAAGTAATAGAGGGAAAATCTTCCAATGGGGACACTAGTTTTGGTGACCTGGGGTCCCCAAGGGATTCCCTTAATTTTCAGGGATTTTCTCTTACTTCCTGTTTGGCTATGGGACAGGAAGTGAAGGATAGGCTCCAAAATGTCATGCATATGGCGAAAAGAAATCTATCAGGGGTTATATCTTTTATTTACTCCTTCCAAAAAAAAAAAAGTCCTGCCTATAGTTCTACTTTAAAGCAAAACTAAGCTGTAGGGATGGGCGAATGGTTCTGGCGAACTTATGCTGAACTTTCACTGTTTGGAGGTTTGACGAACAGCTGAAAAAACAGGTCATTTGACCACAATGCATTGCGGCGCTGAACAGTGCATTGCAAGCACTGATTGGCTGAAGCAGTGAAACCTTCAGCCAATCAGGGCACAGAGCACTGTCAGAGTCATGATTAGACACTGTCATCATGACTTTATCCAATCATGGCTCATTCCCGCCCCACAGTATAAAAGTATTCTTTCAATGGCAGCCATTTTCAGTGTGATTTTGGCGTGGAGAGAGATAGAACAGGGCTCTGTTCAGTGCTATTAGTTAGTGTGCTATACTGTGCTATTTTGTTTCAATTGTCAGTGTAGAATATTAGTTTAGTGTCAGTCTAAGGATAGTGTGAGTGTAGTGAGGAGGACCATCATTCAGCTTTGCATAGTGTGCAGCTAGAGTAGGGATAGCTCAGATAGTTTCACTGTAGTGTAGTGAGACCGTGTCATTCATACATACAATAGTGTACAGTAGGGACAGCTCAGATAGTTTCAGTGTAGTGTAGTAAGACCGTGTTAGTAATCTTTACATTAGTGTATAGCTAGAGTAGGGACAGTTTAGATAGCATCAGTGTAGTGACAGTTGAACACCATCTATTTGATTGCGTTACTGGCAGTTTAACGCCATTTACTTCTGTGCGTGTTACTGACAGTTTAACACCATTTAGTTTTGTGTGCGTTACTGCCAGTTTAATGTCATTTACTTCTGTGTGCGTTACTGCCGGTTTAACGCCATATAGTTTTGTGTGCATTACTGCCAGTTTAACGCCATATCGTTTTGTGTGCGTTTTAACCTCACAGCCATTGGCATCCAAAACATCACCTGTCTCCTATGACTACTTTTTTCATGTTTTGGATGCCAATGGCTGTGAGGTTAAAACCTCCAGTGATGGAATTCTGTCCCTGACCCATTTTATGACTAAATCTGTAAAAAAATTGATTTCTAGGTATACCATCCTCATAGATAGATAGATAGATAGATAGATAGATAGATAGATAGATAGATAGATAGATAGATAGATAGATAGATAGATAGATAGATAGATAGATAGATAATATAGATAGATACATACATATGTAGACAGATAGTCTGATCAATCAATTTAAATTGATAGACGTATAGTAACTAAATGGATAATGGATCAATAGATAGATAGATAGATAGATAGATAGATAGATAGATAGATAGATAGATAGATAGATAGATAGATAGATAGATAGATGTATAGATATAATGATCAATCCACTTAACTCAATGGACATACCCTATATTGGCAAAATGATAGGGACACCTGCTTTTACATGCACATGAACTTTAATGGCATCCAAGTCTTATGCCCCATACACACGGTCAGAAATTCCAACGGATAATGTCCGATCGGACCATGTTGTCGGAAAATCCGGCCGTGTGTGCGCTCCATCGGATTTCTTCTCTCAAATTTTCCAACAACAAAATCCGATCTGACTTTTTCCGATTGTGTGTAGAGAAGTGCCACGCATGCTCAGATCAAATTACGAGACCAAATCTATTGGCTAATAGCCTCTACGTAGTTCCATCGTACGCAACGAACGTCACCACGTTCAGAATGATCGGATTTTCCGAAAACTTTGTCCGACCGTGTGTATGCAACACCAGTGTCGGACAAAATCCGTCAGGAAAAATCCGACAGATTTTGTGGTCGGAATTTCCGACCGTGTGTATAAGTCCATAGAGTGTGACCAATATGTCTTGGTATGCTGATGCCTTAAGAGTTCCCTTCAATGGAACAAAGGGGCCATGCCCAACCCCTAAAAAACAACCCCACACCATAACCCCCCCCCACCAAACTTTACACTTGGCACAATGCAGTCAGGCAAGTACGGTTCTCCTGGCAACCACCAAACCCAGACAGGTCCATCGTATTGCCAGACAGAGAAGCATGATTGATCATTCCAGAGAACACGTCTCCACTGCTCTAGAGTCCAGTGGTGGCGTACTTTACACCACTGCATCCAACGCTTTGCATTGCACTTGGTGATGTAAGGCTTGGATGCAGCTGCTCGGTCATGGAAACACATTCCATGAAGCTCTCTACGCACTGTTGTTTGCTAATCTGAAGGCTACACAAAATTTGGAGGTCTGTAGCTGTTGATTCTGCAGACAGTTGGCGACTTCTGCACACTGTAAGCCTCAGCATGCGCTGACCCACGCTCTGTCATTTTACATGGCCTACCACTTTGTGGCTGAGTTGCTGTTGTTCCCAGTTGCTTCTACTTTGTTATTTAGTAGCAAGGAAATTTCACGAATGGACTTATTGCATGGTTGGCAACCTATCACATTACCACACTTGAATTCACCGAGCTCCTGAGAGCCATTCTTTCACAAATGTTTATAGAAGCAGTCTGCATGCCTAGGTGCTTGATATTATACATCTGTGACCATGGAGGTGATTGGAACACCTGAATCCAATGATTTGGAGGGGTGTCCCAGATAGATAGATACATAGATAGATAAATACATAACAATAATAAGCAAAACCTTTGGTCCTGGGGAGACATTCTGCTATATCATATAACACTGCAAACAAACTCTGGTAAGCTGCAGCCCTTATCAGCCAACATGCCTTATCAAACAAATCCTTTAAAGGGATCAATATAGAAAATATAGAAAATTATGAAAACTGTGCTTTGCAGACATGTAAAGGTGACTAAGTACTGTTGACGTATTGCTTGGTCTTACATTTCCTCATCTTCTCTCTCTCGCTGCCCTTGAGAATTGTGGAATGGTGGGTGTATCATTGTTTTCCTGTATTATGGTCATCTCTATGCAGCCAGGTTCCCCAATAGCCAATCTGGAAATGGATTTCTGCTGAAATGATTAAATATCACTTGGTAAGATGAGTAAGACAAAATGTTTTCACTTTTTAAACTCTGCAGTGACTTCATCATAGGCCAGGATCTTACTGTTTTATGGTAATAAAATCACTGTATTACCCTTAAACTGAATCACTGACTTTTTATAAACTCAGAAACCCCCTAGATAGCTGTTTTATTTTATTTTTTCTTCCACTATAATTCCAAGTAGGCATTGTTCAAGACACTCAAATATAGAACCACAAATGGATTTGTGATCCTGGACTGGGCTTCCATGGGACAAGAACTTCTTATTTAAGGTTTTATATAATCACCACATTATAAGCCATGTTCCTTTTTTGAATCATGTCACTGGAATGGTATTATAATACATGAAGTAGGTCTATCCAAAGCTCACATTCTAGAATAGGTAGGACAGCAGTATATTGAGTCTCTGGCTATTTTTTTTTACATTCCTCAGAGGCTTGTACAGAAAAGTGGGGAAAGTTTAGCAAAATAGTTTTTGTTGCAAAATTATAAATGTTTTCTTTTGTGAAACTGTACTGAAAAAGATATTCTGAATATCATTTACTGAGCTGCTTAGGTGAAATGTGCTTGAAACAGACACTACTCATTGTTTCTTTATTTAGATATTTAGGACAGTCTTTTAAAATATATTTAGTGTACTTTGTTATTTGTGTGCATTTTCTTCATTTGATTGTGATTTGTGAACTATAGCTTTAAATCTTTTATTTCACTTTTCTTTCTTTATTTTTCTGTCTATTTTTTCTTTCAGTGAAACAAATTTAAATAATGAAGCTAATATTTGGCACAAAAACAGGTCCGAGATAATTGAAAGGAACTTCTGTTACCATTAGGAACCACGTAAAGTCAATCTTAAAAAACACCAAACGTCGCCTTCTTTTTGCCAGCCCCATTGACTATAATGTATTTCATTAAAAAAAACATCTAATATTTGTTGACATTTTTGGGAAAAGTAAGGCATCACTCATCATTTGAGAGTACACCAATCCATTATCCTGTATCCATAATACCAATCCTGTTCCCACTAAAGCCACTACAAGAATGTTTATGTATTTTATACTATGGCGAATCCAGAAAAGCCTCCTGCCATGCCTTTGCACTAGTTCCATTGCAAAGCAAAAGTAAAGTTCATGCTAGATATATCTCACAGTTAGAGTTCCTAATAGATGCAGGAAGCCTGTCAGTGGTTTCATGTCCCAGGGTCCATATAAAACTAATATATCTGTTCTGGGTGGACTTAGATTTCAATAATTGCATTTTGGAACAACTTAAAAATGAACAAGTTTAAAAGCCGTTACTGATCATTTGTGTTATTTCTATAGTATTGTGCAGGTGACTTTTTTATGGTTTTAAAATATATAAGAGGGATGAAAAAACTAACAGCATGTTATTTAATTTGCTTCTTGGAAAATGTACGAGCGGTGTAATGAAAATTCCTCAGAGATGGTTCCTGGTTCCCGTCAATTTTCTTTTCTCCTTGTCCTCCTTGGTTCTTGTGGCAAGACTCAACTGTGATCTTTAGAAGTCATTTGTGAGACCTCTGCACATTCTCATGTCTCAGTTACATGTGTTTCATTTGCTACTCGTTGGAAAGAAAGTGAAAAAACACAGAGAGAAGCAAAAGTTTATGGTCAATTTCTCCGAAGATTTTAATGGGATTATTTGACTCTTGTGCCGTTATTGTAGAGCAGAAATCTTACATTATGAGTGATTCTGTTCTTGAACGGGTTGAAATTGAACAACCAGCTGTCCACATAAAGGTTAATTACTCTATAATAACACCTGAATTCCTTTTTGGAGTAAATTTATTTGAAATTTAATTTTGTATAAGACAGAAAGGAATTATTTTATGGGGCTCTGTGGAGTTTTTTTTTTTTTTTTTACTGTAGGCTTAAAGCACAACTTCACTCTTTCTAGAAAAAAAAGGCTCACAGGGAAAAGTACTGACATAATGTCAGGGCTGGGCTCAGCCCTTCCTTCCTCTGAGCTGGCCACTCAGCTGTCTGCTAATTGCCAGCTCCTATCTCTCCACAGTGACTCACCTGTTGATGATATCCTGCTCGTCAGTCCTGCCTACTTAAGCCGTCCAGCCCAGATGATCTCTGCCTTCGCCTTGGTCAACATCAGAGACTATCTCCTGCATTCCTTTTAGAAGACTTGCTTGGCTGACATTCCTTCTGGCTCCAGATCCTGCTTGCTGTCCCACTACGCTGATCTCTAGCTTCCTGACTTTCTGGCTTGTCTGACTATCCTTTCTGGTTACCGAACTTTGGCTATGCTTTGACTAAGTTTGTTCTATTTACTTTTAATATTAAACAAGTGTGATTTAACTGTACTTCTTTCTTGGTCTGATTCATGGTTTCTGACAGTAGGTGAAGGCCATGAATTCAGAAGATGCAGTCAATCCACTTGTTGGTAATATTTTTTCCAGATTGGATGAGCAGGATCACCGCATGGATCAGTTTTCCATGGCATTACAAACGCTCCTGAGTCGCACTGCTCACCTGGAATCTCCCACTGTGGCTGTTCCGGTACAACCTGTGTTGCAGGCTGTCCCTGCTGCTGCTGTCTCCAAGCAAGCACCTGCCTCGAGCATTACCTCTATAAGAGGTATGTATGGTTCCGATCTGCTTCCCCAGTGATTTTGGGGTGATCCAGTCCAATGCAGAGGGTTTCTCAAACAGGTTGAGATATACTTTGAGATGCTGCCCCAGGCGTTTCCCACGGACAGAAGCAAAGTAGGTTTTGTGACATCTTTGCTTTCTGAGAGAGCCTTGGCCTGGGCAAACCCTCTATGGGAGATGCAAAAACCTGTTGTCTTGAGTTACCCTGAGTTTGTGGCTTATTTTAAAGGGGTATTTGATGTCCCCGCATGCTCAGCTTCTGCGGCCAAGTACCTCATGTCCATCAAACAGAGTACGAGAACTGTTGCTGATTACGCCATTGAATTCCATACTCTGGCAGCAGAGGTTGCTTGGAACAATGAGGCACTCGTGGCTGCTTTTTCTCATGGTCTCTCATATACCATCAAGGATGAGATAGCAGCCCGATATATATTCACTGAGCTGGAGAAGATGATCACGTTTGCCATCCTCATTGACTCCAGACTTAGAGAAACACTCTCTTTTAAGGAGCGCTTGTGAAAGTCTCCTGTACATTTGTCTCTGAGCTTTGCAGTCCCACCCTTGTCTCCCTCACCTCCCATGCCCCCTGGTACCAAGTCGGTCAGTGAAGGTGAACCCATGCACTTGGGCTTCACGCGTCTTTCTGTGGACTTTCTGGAGAACCCTTAGGAGGAGGGAGAGATTGTGCCTTTATTGTGGCCAGGCAGGTCACTTTTTGAAGTCTTGTCCTAACCGTTCAGTGAACGCCTGAACCTTGAGGTCCTTGAGGTCCTTGAGGTCCTTGAGACCTTAGGTGCCATTGTTTCATCCCCAGTTATCCAGAAGGATAAGCCCCTGGTTTTGGTTACCCTTTCTTGGGCTGAGTCGTCCGTTGAGATACACGCACTAATTGACTCTGGGGCTGCAAGCCTGTTCATTGATGCTGCCTTTGTATCGAAGCACTTGATTCCGTTGGAGCTGTGTGGCACTCCACTTGCCATTGAGGCTCTTGACGGGAGACCTCTATAGCCTGCCCATGTGACTCATGAGACTGTTCTGTTGTCCATGGCCGTAGGGGCTCTTCACCATGAGATAATCCAGTTCCAAGTTATTTCCTCACCTCACAAGTTTTCGCTGGTTATTGGTTATCCTTGGTTACAGAGGCACAACCCCTCTTTTGATTGGATCCATGCTGAGGTTCTCTCCTGGTCGCCACAATGCAGTTAGACATTTTTCCAGAAGGTAGCCAAGGTCCTGTGCACCTCTTCACTCTCCTCCCTGCCAGAGGAGAACCATGATTTTAGCAATGTCTTTGACAAAGATCAAGCCGGTAGGTTGCCTCCACACTGATCGTATGATTGCGCAATTGACCTTCAACTTGGTGCCATACCCCCTCGTGGCCGAGTGTACCCTTTGTAAGTCTTGGAGGATAAGGACATGGAGGAGTATGTTGCAGACGCACTTTCTCAAGGTTTCATCTGCAAATCCTCGTCTCTTGCTGGTGCTGTTTTTTTCTTTGTGAAGAAGAAGAGTGGTGAACTGAGACCTTGTATTAATTATAGGGGTCTCAATCGTTTCACGATTAAGAATGCCTATCCGATTCCGTTGATTACGGAGTTATTTGACCACGCTTAAGGGAGCAACGGTTTTCACAAAGCTTGATTTGAGAGGGGCATACAATCTCGTGAGGATTAAGGAGGGCGACGAGTGGAAAACTGCATTTAATACCAGAACAGGCCATTATCAGTAACTCGTAATGCCTTTTGGCCTTTGTTTTCCAGGAATTTATTAACGATGTTGTTGCAGTTATGTGTGGTGGTTTATCTCAACGATATCCTCATATTTTCAAAGTTGCTGGAGAGCCACCACACAGATGTCTGTCGTGTGCTTCAGAGACTAAGAGAGAAACTTTCAGCAGTCCTACAGTGGCCTCGACCGTGGGTTTACGTCCTCTGCAGCATTTTCTTGGCTATGCAAACTATTATCGGAAGTTTATTCTGAACTTCTCGTCTGGTCAAGCCCCTGACTGATATGACCAGAAAGGACAGTAACCCACAGAGTTGGTCTCTGGTGTCCATTAAGGCCTTTGAGAGTCTCAAGGCTGCCTTTGTTTTTGGTCCTGTGTTGGCACATCCTGATCCTACATTACCTTTTATCCTTGAGGTTGATGCTTCTGTCACTGGAGTTGGTGCTCTTCTGTCTCAACGTCCTACATCTGAGAGTGCTATGCATCCTTGTGGCTACTTTTCCAAGAAATTGTCACCTGCGGAGTGCAATTACGAGATTGGTAACAGAGAGCTGTTAGCGATAATTTTAGCCCTGAAAGAATGGAGACATCTCCTTGAAGGTACCACTGTGGTGGTTCTCATGCCTACTGATCATAAGTATCTCACATTCTTGTCTGAGGTTAAACACCTCTCTCCCAGAAGGGCCCTTTTCTTGTCAAGTTTCAATTACATTGTCTCATTCTTACCTGGTACTAATGCCCCGTACACACGGTCGGAAATTCCGACCACAAAATCTGTCATATTTTTTCCGACGGATTTTGTCCGACACTGGTGTTGCATACACACGGTCGGACAAAGTTGTCAGAAAATCTGATCATTCTGAACGTGGTGACGTTCGTTGCGTACCACGGAACTACGTAGAGGCTAGTAGCCAATAGCTTTGGTCTCGTAATTTGATCTGAGCATGCGTGGCACTTTGTCCGTCGGAATTCCCTACACACGATCGGAAAAAGTCAGATCGGATTGTGTCGTCGGAAGATTTGTCACCAGACAAAAAGACCAATACCAGGAACTAGGAAAATGTCTCACATTGATAGATGACTGAATGACCACTAGCTCCCTCAAACTAAATGGATCGAAAACAGAACTACTGCTCCTCGACGCAAACCAAAGGAAAAAGACGAAGACCCCATGGACACCACCAACCATCCTTGGACAGACCATCCTCCCAAGCACCAAAGCGAAAAGCCTTGGAGTAATCTTTGATTCAGAGATGACCATGGAGGCACAAATAGGATCGGTAATCAGTGGATCCCATCATCTCCTCCGCATGCTGCACAGACTTATCCCATTCATCCCGGAAAAGGAAAAAGCGGTAGTAGTAGGAACTATCATCAACTCGCGTCTCGACTACGCAAACTCCCTCTACATAGGATTACCGGATTACCAGATTGCGCGCCTTCAAATCGTCCAAAACACAGCAGCAAGACTAGTCACCGGAAAGAAACCTTGGGAATCCATCTCCCCATCCCTTAGGACCCTCCATTGGCTCAAGGTAAAAGACAGGATCACATTTAAGACCCTCTGCCTCACCCACAAATGTACACAAGGAATTGCTCCTCAATACCTTTGTGAGAAAAAGTCAAAGTAATTGAGTAGGGCACTTTAAAGGGTAACTCCACTTTCGTGGGGAAAAAAAATAGCAAATAACGAAAAAATAATATAGCGTGTACAATTGCGACACAAGTCATATTGTAATTGAATATTATTAAAAAATACTTTTCCTTTTCAATCTACACCTGCTGTAATTTTCTATAAATGCAAAGAAATATGGCTACCTGGAGTTGTTCTGTACACAGAATGTGTACAGACCACTCCCCAGAAACATAATTTCCTGCTTGTGTGATTGGCTCACCAATTTTCCCAGAAGTCTGCCTAAGATACAAGTCATATTTCAGGCATCCCCTGCAACAAAAATGTCATTATATCCAATGGGAACACGTCTAAAGGGATACAGGCCCAACAGCTTTCCTCATTAGTGCCCTGCAGCTGCCACAGCTGATTTATAATTATGAAACCACTCCCATTAGACTCACTAAGCCCAGAGGCACAGACAAACACACATGCATTTCTTCAGAATAACAAAGGGTAGGAATCTGCAACAAAGGTTGTTATAATCCTTGCAATGTACATCGATCACCCAGAGTGGAATGTTTTTTTCTCAACAAAAGTGGAGTAAGGCTACTTTCACACAGGGGCGGGTGGGCGCTGGCGGTAAAGCTAAAAATAGCACCGCTTTACCGTCCTTTTAGCGACGCTACTTGGCCGCTAGAGGGGTGGTTTTAACCCCCGCTAGCGGCCAAAAAAGGGTTAAAACCACCCGCATAGCGCCGCTGCAGTGGTGCTTTGCTGGCAGTTTGGTGACGCTGCCTCATTGTTTTTAATGGGCAGGGGCACTTTAACTCCTATAGCGCTGCAAAAATGCGGCTTGTAGGACTTTTTTTACCGTCCTACAAGCGCACCTCTCCAGTGTGAAAGCCCTCGGGCTTTCACACTGGAGACACAGGAAAGGCTCTTTACAGGCACTATACAAGCGCTATATTTAGAGCTATACAAGCGCTTTATTTTTAGAGCGCCCCAGTGTGAAAGTAGTCTTACGCTTTAAAGTTTTTTTTAGACATCTATACAGTGATGAAATAAAATAGCATTGTTCATTACAAGTTAATTTAGGCATTGTAATAGTTTAGATGTTTTCACTAGGAGGTTGGGAATCTTTATTTCCTTACTACTTGTCTGTAATCTGTTTAGGGGCATGTTCATATTTGAAACTGTAAGAAACCAAAAAAAAATAAAAATCCAAGCATCGCAATGCATTGCAAAAGTACCAATAGATGCAAGAGTTTACCACTTCATAAAATCCAATTATAAATTCAGACACACATACACATATGCCTATGTATACTCTCCCTTATGAATGATCCCATGAAAATGATGAACTGAAAGCAGTGAAGGGGCCAATGTACATTAAATGCTGACTGAATCTATTACCTGCTGGTATATTGTGATTGTTAAAGAAAAGGGTTACACAGCTGCATAGAAGTGTATTAATATGATCTTGTACTGTTTCATTGGAGTGATGAGATGTGTTAAAAAAGCATGTCTGCTGACATCAGGTGGACCAGACAAAAAACCTATCACCTGTAAGTACTAAAAAGGTTCCTCGTCATCTCTAGCTACACCTCTGGGTAAGTTAAATGTACATCCCTGGAGATACACACACACCAGAAGACTGACAAACTGTTGCTAGCTGTAGCAGTGGCCAATTATGGCATATCTCTTAGCTTAGCCAATAGGTATAAGGGGAGTGATTTTCTTGAAATAGATTTTTGCTATCAGTGAAATTTGCTGAAGTGGAAACTCTCAATTGTGCTAGTTAAGCTACTTAGTTGAAAATTGCTTGAAAAAATTGTAGTTTTACTAGGGTGTTTTTTGAGTGTATATTTAGGATAGTTCATTTATTAAAATGTGGGTTCTTTGTGTTAGTGTTGTTTTCCTTATGTTGTATATTTGGATATTATTTATTTGCTGTCATTTTAAAGCTGTAGTTTAGGTATAAATTGTATTGCATACTTACATTGGACCAATGTAAATATGCACATCTCATACCTGACCAATCCCAGTGTAAGCTTCAAATCACTGTAGTTATTGATGCTACTACAGTGATAGTGACAGTCTTCCAGGTCCAGTGCTGAGTGGCTGCAGTTCTGTGTAGTGGCCACATAGTATTGATCGCTTGGCACTGCCGCTATTCAGGGAAGGCCTTGTAGTAACTCAATAAATACAAGATGGTCTCTGATTGGAGGAGATGCGGGGTGGTGACATCATGATCATCACCTCTTCCAACCAGAGAATGCCTTGCATTCATTAAAAAAAAGATACAAGGCTTTTCTGACCACTGGCAGTGCCGAGGGAGCCCAATGCACCCTTAAAGTGCTTGTAAAGGCAGAAGGTTTTTTATCTTAATGCATTCTATGCATTAAGATAAACCTTCTGTATGCAGCAGCCTGTCTCAGCCCCACTAATACTTACCTGTGTTCCATCTAGATCCAACAATGTTTCAGGAATGTCTCGGCTGCCCGGGACTCTCCTCCTTATTGGCTAAGTCAGCAGCGCGGCTCCATTGGCTTCCACTGCTGTCAATCAAAGTCAGTTAGCCAACGAGGAGAGAGAGGGCAGGGTCAGGCTGCGGCTCCATGTCTGAATTCACACAGGGAGCTGTGACTCGACTTGGGTGCCCCCTGTAGCAAGGTGCTTGCTGTGGGGGCACTCAACAGGTGGGAGGGGCCAGGAGAACCGAAGAGGATGATCTGGGCTGCTCTGTGCAAATCCACTGCACAGGACCGGTAAGTATATTACTTTACAATCACTTTAAATACCACCAACAAACTTCTTCAATATGCCTTCTATACTGACTCCAGCACATTTCACCAAAATGGCAAAATTTCACTCACCTGATTCTTGCCAAAACTTTGGGAACATGCCTAGCTCATCTCTTTTAGTCAAGGATGCAGATGAAGAGAAAACAAAGAGTCAGTATAACATACCATACATGCCAGTTTCAATAGTGGCCTCATTATAACTTTGTCCATGTAATCTCTCGTGAGCTGGTGTACTTTATATGCCAGGGTTTCTTCAAAGCCCCATCCGAAACAAAGCGGAGCTTCAACATTAAAGCAAAAACATCCGAGCAGGACAAAAATGTAAATCCAGGTATTACAATAAATAGCTGAAATATATGACCACATCAGGCTGATGACAGGTCCACCTTATCCTAACCTCCCAATATAAATCCCGGTAAATGATTTCACAATAGCAGATGGAACACAGAGTCTTGTTACAGTGATACAATCAGATCCATGTCCTGTCCTGTAAGCCAGAGGATTTTCGGTGGGAAAGGTGTCCAAGTCTGACCTTGTTATTCCTGCACCATGTATATCAGTACATCATCCCTAAAAGACTGCTGCTGCTGATGCTGAGTGCTCCACCTCCATGCTCACACAATCCTCCTCCTCCTCCTCCTCCTCCTCCTCCTCATCCTCTTCCTGTGTGATGGGTGGGACAGAAGGAACACTGTCCGGATAAAGGGGGCCTTGAGAGGCAAGGAAGTCCTCCTCTTCCTGCCTCTGTTCTGCCTCAAGTGCCCTGTCCCACGCAGCGTATGCTGTTGTTTTGGCGTCTGGTCATGCTTGTCGTGCCCAAGCGGCTGATGTTTTGGCCACGCGAGATACGCTTGAGACAAATATTGCAAATAGCAGTGGTGCGATCTGCTGCACTCGTCTCAAAAAAGGCCCACACCAAAGAAATTTTTCTGATAACGTGCAGAGGCAGCGCCTGCACAGGCGGAGCTCTGCGGTGTTGTACAGTTGCTGTGCTGGCCTCTACCTGGCCTCCAGGGGGCATCCTGCCTCGTTGGACATGTGACGCCGCATCCTCCTCCTCCTCGTCCTCCTCCTCATCCTCTCTCCCTTGAGGCACCCACGTGGAGTCAGTGACCTCATCATCCCCTCCCTCTTCTTCACCACTAGAGCAAACCTGGCAGTAAGCTGCAGTGGTGGAACTGTACTGCCAGATTCCTCAAGCTGGGTATCATCATCCGAGCCTTCGAATCGTTGGGCATCCTCCTGGAGCATGTACCCAACACTGTGCTCAAAGAGTTCGGGGACTCCTCAGGAGGACATGGTGGGTCTAGGGAAGGGGTGGCTGATGATGCTCTGTCAGTACCCTGAGCCTGGGTGAGAGAGGATGAGGAGGATGAGGAGGGCTTGGTCATCCATCTACCAAGCCTTCAGCATGATGCGGCTCCACATGTCCAGCTGCCGAAAACAAAGACGCGCGTGTCCCATGGCCACGTGCTGATGACGATGCACGACCACGTCCACGTCCACGGCCACGTCCACTAGAAACAGAGCCTGCTGCCCTGTGTTCTTGGCTCTGCACGCTCTGCCTCCCCTTGGCGGTCTTCCAGCCATTGTAGTCGGTAGTCCTGTGGGTGCTGCTGAGAAGAAAATATAGGAGCTCTGTGTGATGCCACTAACACACTAGAAGTCCTATAGGTGCTTCTGCAAGAAAATATAGGAGCTCTGTGTGATGCCACTAACACACTAGAAGTCCTGTGGGTGCTTCTGAGAAGAAAATATAGGAGCTCTGTGTGATGCCACTAACACACTAGAAGTCCTATGGGTGCTTCTGCAAAGAAAAAATAGGAGCTCTGTGTGATGCCACTAACACACTAGAAGTCCTGTGGGTGCTTCTGAGAAGAAAATATAGGAGCTCTGTGTGATGCCACTAACACACTTGAAGTCCTATGGGTGCTTCTGAAAGAAAATAGAGGAGCTCTGTGTGATGCCACTAACACACTAGAAGTCCTGTGGGTGCTTCTGCAAAGAAAATAGAGGAGCTCTGTGTGATGCCACTAACACACTAGAAGTCCTGTGGGTGCTGCTGAGAAGAAAATATAGGAGCTCTGTGTGATGCCACTAACACACTAGAAGTCCTATGGGTGCTTCTGCAAAGAAAATAGAAAATATAGGAGCTCTGTGTGATGCCACTAACACACTAGAAGTCCTGTGGGTGCTTCTGCAAAGAAAATAGAGGAGCTCTGTGTGATGCCACTAACACACTAGAAGTCCTGTGGGTGCTTCTGAGAAGAAAATATAGGAGCTCTGTGTGATGCCACTAACACACTAGAAGTCCTATGGGTGCTTCTGCAAAGAAAATAGAGGAAGTCTGTGTGATGCCACTAACACACTTGAAGTCCTGTGGGTGCTTCTGCAAAGAAAATAGAGGAGCTCTGTGTGATGCCACTAACACACTAGAAGTCCTGTGGGTGCTTCTGCAAAGAAATATAGGAGCTCTGTGTGATGCCACTAACACACTAGAAGTCCTATGGGTGCTTCTGCAAAGAAAAAATAGGAGCTCTGTGTGATGCCACTAACACACTAGAAGTCCTGTGGGTGCTTCTGAGAAGAAAATATAGGAGCTCTGTGTGATGCCACTAACACACTAGAAGTCCTATGGGTGCTTCTGCAAAGAAAAAATAGGAGCTCTGTGTGATGCCACTAACACACTAGAAGTCCTGTGGGTGCTGCTGAAAGAAAATATAGGAGCTCTGTGTGATGCCACTAACACACTTGAAGTCCTATGGGTGCTTCTGCAAAGAAAATATAGGAGCTCTGTGTGATGCCACTAACACACTAGAAGTCCTATAGGTGCTTCTGCAAAGAAAAATAGAGGAGCTCTGTGTGATGCCACTAACACACTAGAAGTCCTGTGGGTGCTTCTGAGAAGAATATAGAGGAGCTCTGTGTGATGCCACTAACACACTAGAAGTCCTATGGGTGCTTCTGCAAAGAAAATAGAGGAGCTCTGTGTGTGATGCCACTAACACACTAGAAGTCCTGTGGGTGCTGCTGGGAAGAAAATATAGGAGCTCTGTGTGATGCCACTAACACACTTGAAGTCCTGTGGGTGCTTCTGCAAAGAAAATATAGGAGCTCTGTGTGATGCCACTAACAC
This sequence comes from Lithobates sylvaticus, assembly GCA_028564925.1. Lineage (NCBI taxonomy): Eukaryota > Metazoa > Chordata > Amphibia > Anura > Ranidae > Lithobates > Lithobates sylvaticus. The sequence continues at coordinate 488,328,685 of CM053028.1, read as the reverse complement.
ACTAGAAGTCCTAGAGGTGCTTCTGGGAAGAAATAATAGGTCTGTGTGATGGGACTAACACACTAGAAGTCCTGTAGGTGCTTCTGAGAAGAAATATAGCTCTGTGTGTGTGATGCCACTAACACACTTGAAGTCCTATAGGTGCTTATGGGAAGAAAATATAGCTCTGTGTGTGTGATAGGACTAACACACTTCAAGTCCTATAGGTGCTTCTGGGAAAAAATATAGCTCTGTGTGTGTGATGGGACTAACACACTTCAAGTCCTATAGGTGCTTCTGGGAAGAAAATATAGCTCTGTGTGTGTGATGGGACTAACACACTTCAAGTCCTATAGGTGCTTCTGGAAGAAAATATAGCTCTGTGTGTGTAATGGGACTAACACACTTCAAGTCCTATAGGTGCTTCTGGGAAGAAAATATAGCTCTGTGTGTGTAATGGGACTAACACACTTCAAGTCCTATAGGTGCTTCTGGGAAAAAAAATAGCTCTGTGTGTGTAATGGGACTAACACACTTCAAGTCCTATAGGTGCTTCTGGGAACAAAATATAGCTCTGTGTGTGTGTAAGAATGGGAGCTCTGCGTCCTGCCACTAACACACTTCAATTCCTATAGGTGCTTCTGGGAAGAAAATATAGCTCTGTGTGTGTATGGGGACTAACACACTTCTGGGAACAAAATATAGGTGCTTGGACGAACAAACTACAAGTCCTATAGGTGCTTCTGGGTAACAAAATATAGGAGCTCTGCCTGCTGCCACTAACACACTGGGCAGAAAATATAGCTCTGTGTGTAATGGGACTAACACACTTCAAGTCCTATAGGTGCTTCTGGGAACACAGTCTAGCTCTTTGTGTGTAATGGGACTAACACACTTCAAGTCTATAGGTGCTTCTGGGAAGAAAATATATCTCTGTGTGTGTGATGGGAATAACACACTTCAAGTCCTATAGGTGCTTCTGGGAAGAAAATATAGCTCTGTGTGTGTGATGGGACTAACTCACTTCAAGTCCTATAGGTGCTTCTGGGAACAAAGTATAGCTCTTTGTGTGTAATGGGACTAACACACTTTCAAGTCCTATAGGTGCTTCTGGGAAGAAAATATAGCTCTGTGTGTGTGATGGGACTAACACACTTCAAGTCATAGGTGCTTCTGGGAAGAAAATATAGCTCTGTGTCTGTAATGGGACTAACACACTTCAAGTCCTATAGGTGCTTCTGGGAAGAAAATCTAGCTCTGTGTGTGTATGGGACTAACACACTTCAAGTCCTATAGGTGCTTCTGGGAAGAAAATATAGCTCTGTGTGTGTGATGGACTAACACACTTCAAGTCCTATAGGTGCTTCTGGGACGAAAATATAGCTCTGTGTGTGTGATGGGACTAACACACTTCAAGCCTATAGGTGCTTCTGGGAACAAAATATAGCTCTGTGTATGTGATGGGACTAACACACTTCAAGTCCTATAGGTGCTTCTGGGAACAAAAATAAGCTCTGTGTGTGTAATGGACTAACACCAAAGTCCTATAGGTGCTTCTGGGGAAAGTATAGCTCTTTGTGTGTAATGGGACTAACACACTTCAAGTCCTATAGGCCTGCTCACTAACACACTTCAAGTCCTATAGGTGCTTCTGGGAAGAAAAAGCTCTGTGTGTGTCCTAACACACTTCAAGTCCTATAGGTGCTTCTGGGAAGAAAATATAGCTCTGTGTGTGAATGGGGACTAACACACTTCAAGTCCTATAGGTGCTCTGGAAGAAAAATATAGTGTGTGTAATGGGACTAACACACTTCAAGTCCTATAGGTGCTTCTGGGAAGAAAATATAGTCTGTGTGTGTGATGGGACTAACACACTTCAAGTCCTATAGGTGCTTCTGGGAAGAAAAATAGCTCTGTGTGTGTGATGGGACTAACACACTTCAAGTCCTATAGGTGTTCTTCTGGGAAGAAAAGTATAGCTCTTTGTGTGTAATGGGACTAACACACTTCAAGTAGGTGTTTCTGGCATTAACTCTCAGTATGTCTCTAGTGTCTCAGAAGCAATTGTACTTGATTCCTATGCTATATACATCACAGCGATGCATGTCTGCAACATAAATTTATATTAATGTTTAATTTGGAATAGAGAAAGCATTCTTGTGATCTCAAGGACTGTCTCACCTCTGCAAAAATATGTAATTTATTTTTTAAAAATGGCCTGTTCTTTTTTTTTTTTTAAATCAAAATCATTTTAAAAATGAAAGATATAGAATCCAGAACAGGATGTACTGATTATACAAAGATTTACCGGACATTTTCTGGAGAAAACTTTTAGTTTCTGGCAACTTTTTCCTTTATTTATTTTGAACAGCCTCCAGTGCTGTAAAGCATATGGACAGTAGTTTGGTTCTGGACAGCTAACTCCGACACAGAATTTTTGAATGAAACTTTCCTCCCTTGAACTCGTGTTTTAAACTCCTGCTTTACTTTTTTTTGTTATTTTAGAAAGCCGAAATGACTTTCTTGAGTAAAATAATTCTGTCATTACATGGATATAAACATAAGGCACATGCTTGGCTTGTACAGCAAAAAGCAAAAAATATTTATGGTTGCTTGGAAGAACATGGCCATCTATAGCTAAATGCGTGTACATCGACCATAAACTTGATGTACGGTAAGGCCAGCCAAGACAGGCTGTTCTGAAAGTAGCAAGATAGGTGAGAAAAGCAGAAGGGGGCATATAAATTAAGGCTGAAATAGATATAGAAATCAGGAAGGAAGCCAAGATAGTTTATGGAAGATTTGCTGCATAAGTTATTGGCGTCTGAGAAGACAAAAACGCAAGAGCTTTAGCAAAAGTTAAGTCAGGTCAATGGAAGAGTATGAGAGAGAAAGTGATGCAGCAATGGTAATGGTCTTCAAGATCTGAGATAAGAATATTTATTTGGATGGTTTTTACACTTTTTTTGTAGCTGTGATTCCAGCACAAGCTTGCAGTTTTAGGATTCAGATAAGAGCAGTAGAAAAATGTTCTGCAGAAAATTTTGAATGCTTTCAGCACATGTACATAAGCCAAGGCTGGATTTGCAACTAAGGAGCCTGTAGACAAACAACCCTAAGTGCTTTAAGCTCTGCTTAGTCTTCTATCCAAACTCTTCCATTAATACTTAGAGAATCATACTCAAGAAAAAAGTTTCTGTTTCAAGTTTCCCACGCCAGAAGAGTTGTCATAGCTTCTTAGAATAAAAAAGACAGCAACAGGTGTCATAGCATTAATGCCTCTTGGCTACTGTTACCGTGAGTGCTTCAGTTTTTTGTGTAATGACCCATTTGATTCAGACAACCTTTTGTCCTTGATGGCATTGGGTTGGTTAAAAAATGCCTGAGATTTGTGCTTTAGTGCCCGAGTTCACATTTTTGTTGGTTGGCTCTTAATAAAGTTATGATGTGTAAAGTATAGAAACTGTGGCTGCACATTTTTTGATATAATAAATTCACCCGCACAATTTCACTTTAGAGCTCTTTTATTCCAAAAATAGCAACCTACAGCTCTGGCTGTATTGACACAGACCCGAAATATAGTGATGTTACAAAGAACAATGTAAGATCCTGTACCTAAGTTATGTTTAATACACAGTCCTGTAAATTAATTGATGCTATTTTTGGAAAAAAAGAGTTGGAATTAAAGTCCTCTGTGCAAATTTCTCATGAATTTACTGGATTGTGCCCTGTATCTGTCTAAGGGCCCAGACCACTGCACAAGATGTATTTGGATTAAAGATGTCCACTATCCATGCTAAAGACTCCTGATATAATATGGGCACCTTAAATCAAAACAAAATATTGTTTTGGAGAATTTAACAGGAGATACTGGAACATGCCAAGGTGGGTGGAAACACCCAAAACTTGTTCAAAAGCTAACTAAAGACACTATGGCAGACATATCTTGCTCCTGTCGTTTTCAGGAAGCCAGGTGCTGACTCTGCCTTCCTACCTATATCTAAACTATTACTTTTTGGTGCATTAAACCTTTTATCTTATGAATTCTTCCTTAGTTCTCAGAACTGTGCACTGACCAGGTCTAAGATGGGCTCCCTCTTGCAACAACTAGTATAACTGTGATTCAGTTTGGACAATTCTCCTGGCAGCTCTTATTTTGCCAAAGGGATCATATACACTGAGCAAAATTATAAATGCAACACTTTTGTGTTTGCCCCTATTTATCATGAGCTGAACTTAAAGATCTACAACTTTCTCTATGTACACAAAGGGCCTATTTCTCTCAAACATTGTTAAAAAATCTGTCCAAATCTGTGTTAGTGAGCACTTCTCCTTTGCCGAGATAATCCATCCACGTCACAGGTGTGGCATATCAAGATGCTGATTAGACAGCATGATTATTGCACAGGTGTGCTTAGGCTGGCCACAATAAAAGGCCACTCTAAAATGTGCAGTTTTATCACACAGCACAATGCCACAGATGTTGCAAGTTTTTAGGGAGCGTGCAATTGGCATGCTGACTACAGGAATGTTCGACCAGAGCTGTTGCCCTTAATTGAATGTTAACTTCTCTACCATAAGCCGTCTCCAAAGGCATTTCAGAGAATTTGGCAGTACATCCAACCGGCCTCACAACTGCAGACCACATGTAACCACACCAGCCCAGGACCTCCACATCCAGCATCTTCACCTCCAAGATCGTCTGAGAGTATGTGGATTAAGCTATTTAAATTATAATTCCCCTCAACCTCCTAGCTCATCCCCTTCTCCCCCCATCCCCCCTTTTCCCTCCCTTTCCCTCCCCCTCCTTTTCCTCCCTCTTCCCCCTCCCCCTTTTTCCATCCTCTCCCTCTTTTCTCCTTTCTCCCTCTTCCCCTTCCCCTTCCCCTTTTCATTTATTCTTTTTTTTTTTGCTTAAGTCTTTATTCCTTTTTATCTAGGCAGGGTTACAGTACAGTTAGCTAAATATCTGCTATATGCTTTTTAGTTTTAGTTATTGAGTGGTATATTGGGCTACGTGCTTGTTGTATGCCCCCTGAGTCTGCCATAGGGAGACGCTCTGATGCCTCTGTCCTGGCCGCCTTCCAATGCTGGTCCTCATGGGTAAGCATTTTTGTGACTATCCCCTCATACTAGCATTGTATCATCATTTGTGCATTTTCAGTCTACTGTTATTCTGTCATTAGGCTTTTGTTACAGATGGTATTTAACATTATTCCTCCAGAATTGCCCACAGAACATATAGAGGACATTGAGAATTTATTACACCTTCTACTCCCAGCATATTCCTGAAAGTATTACATCATCAGTGTGACTTGTTTTTATATGATCAACAATATATGTTATGAACATGAGACTGTTGCTTTTTTCTTTGTATCTGGATACTTGATTGTGTATCAAAAAAAACTTAACTTTTTATATTATGATTTTGTGAATGTTTGGATACTGAGATAGTCTATTTCCTTCATCTGAGGACTTAGTGGTAGTTGTCTCCAGTCTTTGCCAATTGAATACCGGTCAACAAAAAAACGAGCACTAAGTTTGTGTAAAAGGGTCCCATTAAAAACACTGATTATCCTTATGTCAATATGAATTACTTCTGGGGAAAAATGCAGCAAAAAGGGGTGATAACATCAGATCACAAGCCCATACTTCTGGTTGTCCCTGAGTAAAATTTGCTGGCTTTTTAGCCTTTCACATTGTGAACTTAATATCACTTTAACTGAAGATCAATTATTTTATAACAAAGAACAATAAAATTGGGTATTTGGCCCTTAAAGCCTTTAACAGTCTGTGCTTAATGTGCAGCCGTGGAGTTTGTTTACATTGAGTGGGTTCACAAGTAGAAAAGACGCAATTATGCCTCTGTAATGGGGAGAAAAACTACAAGTAAATTTGGCAGTTGCAATAATTGCTTTAAAGTATTTCAAACGTTGAATAATAAAACCAGTGGTGTTCCCAAGCTTTTTACCCAACATTACCAACACTAAAAGCACAGGAAAATTAAGCGGTGTAAATGCAATCACATACCAGCTTGGAAAATCGCATCTGTGAAAAAATAAAGCCTAAAACAGAAGGAATGTGTGAATATACAGGAAGGTACAAGAGATGTACAATATGCAATCTATCCAATTTTCATATAGAATACATATTTTGAAAGAAAACATGATTTGGGAGAAGAGTATAATGAAAGTATATTCACCAATTAAAGTTAGGTAAATGGCAGCTCCATCAAACTATACAGTGTCAAACAATACGTCTATAGCTACTGTACCAGTGTTTAGAAATAAATAACAGTATAAAAAAAGAGCAAACACAAAAAGAAAAAACACTCTGTGTTAAATGTGAAGTGACACAAATGATAAGTACCAAATATTATAAAAAGTCCATTTAATATTTCAACAAAAATACATGTTGCTATTAAAATCTTTTATTTTTTTCTTTTCAATATTTTTATTGAGTTTTGACAAATGACAAAGAAATGCAAACAATGTACATAGAAATTGTAGACCTGCAGGGCCCAATTACCAAAGCAAAACAGATAACTAGACTTGAAAGATACAGTAAGTAAGTCAACATGGTAAAACACGGCTAGAGAAGGGGTTTTTGTGAGAATATTCTCATGGTCTTCTCCAGAATAGGAGAATCTGCTTTCTCCTTAGACCTGAAGATCCTAGGAGTCTAAGTCACTGAGGGATCTTCCAGGAGGGTTTGCTAGGCTCCTTCTGTCAGGAGGACTTCCGCCACACCACCCCTTTGGGAGCACACTGTGGACGTGGGGTCACCCTCCCTACAGACTAGGAGCACACATCCCCCCCAGTCACGTCAGTCAGAGGGCAATAGGTCGAGTTAGACCAAGAAGGAGCTGGTCACAGAAAGGTAAGCCTGTCTTAATGCGCCTGACAGGCAAAGCTTTGTTTTTAATTTCATGAGTATCCTATCGAGTTCTGTAGACAGCAGTATAACTTAATTCGCAAAGTTACCAAATTTCACCCCCTCTAACAAGAGTCTGCTAGGGAGGAAGAGAGGTGAAAATAAAGGAGAGGGGGCTTCAGAGTGCCCCTCGGGAAAGAAAGGAGAAGAAAGAAGAGTCAAAGGAGAAAAGCTTCTACCAGGAAGTCCCTACTACTGAGTTGTGATACCAGGCAGAGGGGGGTTTTAATATAGTCCACCCAAGGTTGCCAGATTGCCTCAAAAGTTGTTGATTTGTCTATTAGTTTCACCACTATTTGCTCCTGTATCATTATCCAAGAGATCTTCCGTTTAGCTATTACGAAGGGGATTGAAGGTTTTTTCCATGACCCTGCCAGTGCAACCTTGGCTCCCAGGAGGATGAAAAAGATTAGAGTTTGCGTGTGTTTGGAAACTCACTCGACCCTACCTCCCAAGAGGGCTATCGTGGGTTCCTGTGGGACTGCCACTCCTGTGACTTTCCGTATTAGTTGGAATATTCTGTTCCAGTACGGTCTAATGCGGGGACATGACCACCACGTGTGAAACATGGTGCCCACCAGGGGAATGGAGGAGCTCAGACGTGGTAGAGCTGTAAGAAGAGAAAAGCTGTGAGCGAAAGGGGGGGGGAAGAAAGAGAAGCTGATGAGACAATGCAGGTATCTAAGGATCGATCAATTTAACCCATGAACCCCAATACCCACCCGGATTGAGGAGGGACCCGCCCCTCCCCAGCCCGTGACCTGAATAGTTTGATGACCCTTAGAAAAGGGAATATCTATCTGTCTCCGAAGGGAAAACATGCGTCCCGCAGAGACAGATTGAGGTGCATTTGTACCGCTTCAGTCATCCTCGCCTTTAGGACAATCCTGAAGCTAAAACAGTATAGTCAACTGAACAGAGTGTTTGTAACTAGAAGATTGTGGAAGAGCCTGCCCAGTTTGATGGCGACCCTGCCGACCCTGGGTCCTCTCTGTGGGCGGTCACTGCAACGTCTGGTGTCCCCCAGGGGGATCCAGGGCGACAAGGCAATCACCACACCCAGCTCCAGGTAGATTTCCAGCATAACTGCAGAGCGTCTGGTGGCCTATTGTTGGGCCCTGTGCTCCCCATGGAAGGGGGAGAGGTCCAGGACCCCCCCAGGAGACTCCTGGTGGTCGCACCAGGACAGCAAAATTGGGAGCTCGAGCTAGGTGGGGAATCGGACCACCCCCATAACTATAAAGCAGATTGAAACTAGACTTGTGGAGGGTGTACAAGTAAAACTTTTGAAACCAGAACATTTAAACTTGTGAACTTAGGTCTCACGCCCCAACCCATCCCAAAGCAATGTCCCTTAGAAAAAATAAAAATAATAATAAAAGTAAAAGTACAGATAACCAAACGGGTAGTTAGTAGACATCCGGGAAGGAGATAGGATGGGAATCAACAGGTGAGCAAGGACCTCAAAATGGTCCAATCGAGGGAGGGCGAAGCCCTAAGAGTGACGACATTGCCCAAAACAAAGATTTCATGGTGGCTGGGATTCCTTCAATCTCTTGGGCTGTTGTTTCTGCCAGACTGGGGTGAGAAGATTGGGAGGGTGCGACGGTCTTTTTGAAGATGGGGATGTACTTCGGTTGGTCGATGGAGGTTGTATTTCCTGAGATATTAGGCCCAGTTGTAGAAGCAGACGTTCTCCTTCCTGGAAAGAGGCAAAGCCATAGCCCTTGGTGCGGTAGGAGAAGTTGAGTCTTAATGGGAAGGACCACCTGTATGAGATTTCTTTTTGTTCCAGTACTTGGAGGAGAGGCTGTTTCTGAACGGTGTAGGTGAAGAGATACGCAAAGATCCCTTGTAATGGAAAAAAAAAAGCAGGACAGGACCTCCTAAATATGAGATGTGGGGTCAAAAAGACCTCAGATCTCATATTTACACTAAAATGCAATTTCTAGGTAAATATATTTCTAAAGGTGCTACTGACATGAAATTTTCACATGTCAGTATTGTAACAACCCATGCAATCCATACATGTAAAGAAACCAAAACATTATAATAATTTCAGAAATTAAAGCGGAAGTAAACCCATCGATTTAACAGTCTAAAAAAAAAGGCATGCCGTGAATGCTAACTGCACATTGGCTGTGCTCTCAACCAAACAGTCAAACCATCCAATGGCTGGTGTCATAACGGATCACATGTGCAGCACTGTGGCAGTTGAAGATTAAACAGAGGCAAAGATGGCAGCTTCCTTGGCTGAAAACGATAGGGGGGTTTACTTCCACTTTAAGTTATGTGTAATAAAATGGAATGACACAGGGAAAAAGTATTGAACACGCTAACTGAAAGACGCATCCTGTATTGTTAAACGCTTGCATTGCACAGGTGTGATTTTGGATCATTCTTCCACACAAACAGTCTTCAAATCTTGAAGGTTCCATGGGTCTCTTCTATGAACTCTGATCTTTAGTTCTTTCCATAGATTTTCTATCGGATTCAAGTCAAGTGATTCTTTGACACCATTTGAGAGTTTCTTTGGCTTTGTGTTTAGGATCCTTGTCTTGCTGAAATGTCCACCCTTGTTTCATCTTCATCATCCTGTTAGATGGCAGCAGATTTTTATCAAGAATGTCTTGGTACATTTTTCCATTAATACTTCCTTCAATGATATGAAGTTTGCCAGTATCGTATGTTGAAGAACAGCCCCACATCATGATGTTCACACTTCCAAACCTCACTGTTGGTATGGTGTTTTTTGGGTGATGTGCAGTGCCATTTGACCTCCAAACATTGTGTCTATTATGCCATCCAAAAAGTTTAATTTTGGTCTCATCTGACTAGACTTTATTCTCCCAATATTTCTCAAGCTTGTCTAAATGTTTTGCAACAAAATTTAAACAAGCTTCAACATGCTTTTTCTTGAGCAATGGAGTCTTGTGTGGTGAGCGAGTTTCTTTGAAACAACTGTAGCTGCTAATTCCAGGTCTTCCTGAAGCTCTCCACAAGTGTTCCTTGGCTCTTGGACAACTCTTCTAAATATAATTTTCACTCCTCTGTCAGAAATCTTGCAAGGAGCACCTGATCGTGGCTGGTCTATGGTGAAATTATGCTCTTTCCACTTCCGGATTATGGCCCCAACAGTGCTCACTGAAACCTTCAAAAGTTTAGAAATCCTTCTGTAACCAATGCCATAAGTATGTTTTGCAACAATAAGGTTGCAAAGGTCTTGAGAGAGCTCTTTTCTTTTACCCATCATGAGAGGTTTCTTGTGTGACACCTTGGTAATGAGACAAATTTTTATAGGCCATCAGTTGAGACTGAACCAGCTGATATTAATTTGCACTGGCAAGGGGCAGGATTTCTTTGTAATTACTGATAGATTTCAGCTGGTGTCTTGGCTTTCTATGTCTTTTTGCACCTCCCTTTCTTCATGTGTTCATTACTGTTTTCCCTGTGTAATTCCATTTTATTACACATAACCTAATTTCTGAACTTATTTGTTTTGGTTTCTTTTTATGGATTGCATGGGTTATTACCCATACGTCAATAGCACCTTTAGAAATATATTTACCTAGAAAAATGGTTACATGTTCAATACTTTTTCTGTACTTATGTTCTGTAACATGAAACTGCACTTTACTAAATAGGGCTAGAAATCACATTTTCTCTGCACACACATGTACATCATTGCACTTAAAGAACCCCACAATACAGCTGTACCATGTTGAAAAATACCCATGATCCATTGAAACTTTGGAAGGAATAAACTCCTCTTGTTTAGAGATACATACTTCTGCTGAAGACCCATGAATGCCTCTACTGCTTTCTATCTAAAGTGGAACTAAACCTACTTTTAAGGGTTTGTTTACCCCTGTGGTAAGTATAGGAAAAAAAACTGTGCTTAGTGAAAAAATTGCCTAAATAAATGAATGAATCGGACAGCTGCACACATTAATATTAACAAATCTTACATAAAAATTTTGTTGCACTGTCACTTATAAATAGTAAACAATCTACTCAGTGAAACATAAAGTACATTGGTGCTTAATTACAATTAATAGCAATTTATACAAATGTCTCCATTACTAAAGTGCATTCATGCAACGTAAAGTGCAAATAATACGAATTTATGAAAAAATAGTCCAGAAAAAGTCCATAAGGTGATAATCCAGTGTGCCAAAATGACTCCTTTAGTCCTCCAGTGATGAAGACACCTAGTGCTCCCCTTTTCAGGTCAAATAAACATAGCCTCTTACCAGAATGTTAGACCTATCAAGGTCAATAATCGCCTTAGAGAGCTTCACCTTTCACTCTAGGTTTGGGCCACCATAGCATTTTTCCGCTGCCCTTACAATTACATTACTGGGAAGCACACATAGACTTGTCCTCAGTAGTATTAGACCAGATGAATTAGCATGGTAACAAAAAGAAGGAAAACTCATTGCGCAACATCCAGTAAATTCAACGGAAGTTTATTAAAAATCTACTTGATGAAGATAAAACAAGCATGGGAAAAACTAAATCCATCCTACACCCTCCATGACATCACCACTATTTCCTTTGCATTGCCTGATGTACGTTTCGTCGTAATAGACATCTTCTGTGAGGCAGTGGGCTTTATATCACTGGAGGACTAAAGGAGTCATTTTGGCACACTCTGGATCATAACCTTATGGACTTTTTCTGGACAATTTTTTCATATATTAGTATTATTTGCGCTTTACATTGCATGAATGCACTTTAGTAATGGAGGCATTTGTATAAATTGCTATGAATTGTAATTTAGCCCCAATGCACTTCATACAACTGAGGTAAACTAGTGTATCCAAAGGATCCCAGTAGGTTATACATCGATGTGCAATGAAGAGAAAAATGTCATCCTTCAAATCGCATACCTGTAGGCCACCTGTTCACAATTTCCAGCCATAAAACTTGTAGTGAATTGAACTTCTGCTGATCTGAATATAATCACCCCTCCTGTGTACCCCCAACACTTCTGTGTACAATCTACTTTTTCCTCTTCCTTTTATTCACATGCCTAAAGTTGTTCTAAAGGTAAAACTGTTTACTTAAACTGTAAACTTCCATCACTAACTTTTTCCTATAGGTTAGCCTATAATAACCTTTAGATAGTGTAAATATCTCCTAAACGGGCACCATTCTGGAGATATTTACTGTACATGCAGCCAGTGATATCACTGGTGCATGCGCTCTGAAGGAAAGGCCACCCCTGCCGTTCCTTCAGAGCCCTGTGCCGTAACTGGGGGTTCCATGTCATCGCAGCTCCGGCCAGTCACAGAGCCGGAGTCCACGAACCTGAAAGCAAGACAAAGCCTGCAGCTCTGAAATCTTGGCACTGGAAGAGCTTCAGTTTAAGGTAAGTTTAACATTAAGACATTTTGACATTACCTTGCAGGGTAAGAAAAGAAAAAAAAAAGTCCAGCGGTTTACAACCACTTTAATGCATATCCTGCATTAAGGTGAAAAACGTTTTGCTACTTGCTGTGCCCCACCCCCCCCCCTAAATACTTACCTGACGCCGTTGGCTCCTGCTGCTGTCAGTCAAATTCTGTGAGTAGAGAAATGGGGCGGGGCTGAGTCACGTTGTGTGTGTCAATGGATGTACGCAGCCCGGCTTGGGATTGAGCCTGCACATCTGCCCCCATAGCAAGTGGGGGAAGACAGACAAGAGGAGACTTGTCGGTTATCGGCATTCCCTTCCTCACACAGTGTCTCTATGTGAGGAAATAAGAGTTGATAATCGGCAAGGCTGACAGGGCACAGTGAGTACATTGTTTACGTTGATAATCAGGACACTGAGGCTGTCTATCAGTGGCCATATGTGCCCGATCATCAGTGAAGCCTCTTCTGTGCCTCCTCATCAGTTCTGCTTTATAAGTGCACATCGGTGCAGCCTCATCAGTGCCCATCAGTGAAGTCTCATCGGTGTCCATCAGTACAGTCTCATCGGTGCACATCAGTGAAGTACTTATTTGCAAAATTTTATAATAATTTTATAATAATTATTTTTTTTGTTGTTTAGCAAGAAATAAAACCCAGTGGTGATTAAATATGACTAAAAGAAAGCTCTATCTGTCTCAAATGAATTATAAAAATTTAATTTGGGTACAGTGTTGCATGACCGAGCAATTGTCATTCAAATTTTGACAGCGCTGGAAATAAGCCTGGGCAGAAGGGCGGTGAAATTGCCCGATATTGAAGTGGTTGATAAATAAAAAATAACAGCCTTTACAACTGCTTTAATGCCATCCGTCCTGTGCAGACATCCTATGGAGTGCAATAAATTTGGGAATATGTAGTAACATCCCAGGCAAAGAACTACAGTACCTGATCATGTAGTAATACAGTTCTCAGTGGGCATAAATTTAATTAAGCTCATAAATTATAAATCATAAATTAAAGTATGGCAGTATAGGTAGGTAATCCTTTTGAGGTTGTGGCTTTGTTTATCAATGTTGTTTTGAATTGTTAGTAGGTGTAATGGCTGAACATTTTGGTTTAAATAGTCAAAGCTGAATTAACCCTTTAATGAAAAATCACCAGGCAGTAAGAGTTTTTTCAGCAGAAGAGACATGCAAAGTCTCTTATGCCTTTTTCTGGCAGCTGGTGAGCCATCCATTGTTTAGTCTGGTTCTATTCTAAGGTGTTGAGAGTAGATCCGGGTGCCAGAGACAGTATAACTTATGCCGCATCCCTGCCACATAGCACGACCAATGATCTCACTCTTTTCATTTGCAGTTATCAACAAAGCTTGGTCACCAAGCCATCCCACCCATGCAAACTTCCAACCATACACATACCTCTGCACTGCTTACATAATCAATAAGCTACCTCAATCCAGAAATGAGCCCAGGCAGTTCCAGTTCTGATTTAAATGAAGGCATGGTCCAAATTGTCACCTGAATCTCCCCCTTCTCCTTTAAATCATGTCCCAGCATTAATTTTACTCTTTTAACCTTGTTACTCTATTGGGAACAGCAGTGAAGTCATCAAAAGCTTTTAACTAGAGAACCTAGGCAGGCTGACAACATTGCTTGGAATATAAGTGCCGTGTTGTCAGCCAACAACTGGAAGTTAAAAACTCACTCGATTTTTGGCATGATCAACTAGTTTTGTTTTTTTTTTTGCTCACACATACAATCTAACTGTATTTTTTATCTGGAAAGCCATCCATTATAAAATGCTACTTTATTCATTGGATCAGTCTGTCTAATTACAGTGGCCACTGTCATATCACCCTTTGCTCTCAAATCCCATCCTCATCTTGTTAAGATATCATTTTTTTATACCAACTGCTTGAAATGTGCTGAAGCTGTATTATAACTTAAAAAAAAAACACTTTTTCTTCCTTATGTACTTTTAAATATGTGTACAGTGAATGCGCTGACATGCAATGCAAATGTGCCTCTTAGGTACAGTAGAATCGTTTTGAAAGGTCACAGCAGAACTGTGTTGTAGTCAAAAGAAGAAGAAATAAATAGCACTTAAAAATGTTTTAAAAAAAGTACAAATTGAAGCCACAGAAGAATGTCTTGACATTCTGGAGTTGATTTACTAAAGGCAAATAGGCTTTTAAGTTTCAATTAACTTGTGAATGTGGTGAAAATTCACTTTGCAAAGAATAACCAATCATGTGCAAGGAGAATTAAAAAAAATGCATTTTCCTTGCACATAATTGGATAATGAAATTCAACTTATTCCTTAAGCTCAGTGAAAATACCCTTGCAATTTAAAAACAGCCTACTTGCCTTTGGTAAATCAACCCCTCTGTGCCTTAGTTCCAAATGAGATAGCATAAGTTCCAAATTAGGCAGTACTAATGCCTGACTACAGTGGTATGGGTCCATACCTTTTGCTGTAGTTCCTAACAGTTCTTCCAGGGTCTCTAGTAGCAGAGTGTAGCTGCAATGTTGTTGTGGGGCAAGGTGAAAACGTTGTACCTAGGGGGAATTACCTGCAACACATTTCTCACCCTGGCTCATGGAAGTAATAGCCTTGGAAAGGATATATATTTGTAAAAACTATAGACAGTATGTATAAACCAGTAGATTAAACCCTTTTGAAGGCACCAAAACTATATAAAAAGAATCCCCTGCTTCTATTCCTGTCTTACGTTCCATTTTTCACACCTCCTACTGTGCATGTCGTACAGCCGAGGCGCTTACAACAAGTAAACTGTTACATCCTGTAACTAATCAGCCTTACAGGACTTGATATTTGATGATGGTTTCGCTGTTTTTCAAGATTTAAAAAGTAAACAAACAAAATGAGAGGAGTAAAAAAAAAAAATCCAAAGGGAAGGTGGTGAGGAAAACTCCCCCCTCTGGCTATTTATTGGGTTCTATTTTCCACATAAATCACAGTCGGAGTTAAAGTTCAGATGGAATAAAAAGCTAATTAAGTTGGTGTCAAAAGCGAGGCATGACAAATTTATACAAATGGAAGGAAAACAAGATCGGATGGTGCACACGTCTAATTGGGGGCCTTGAAGTGCTTGGAAAGTGCTCCGTATTACTGAGGTTAAGAGTCAAGATGCTTGGTGATTTCAAGCTGACAACTTTACAGACTTGGGATAAATGTATGAGTGTGGCCACTTCTCTTTCAATGCGAAAATTTGGAGGCCAGATAATGTGTTATTATATACCAGCAGGTCTTGGTTCTTTTTTTTTTTCTATTTTTTTTTATTAATTATGCATTCATCGTGGAGAAATGTTTCCTATCTCTCTTCAACAAAGACTGGCTTGTCTCAGGCTAAGGAAATAGAACACTGCATAATGTGAAATGTCAGTAGTTAAAATAACCACTTAAAGAAAACTTACTTAAAGCCGGCATTTATAGCTACCGCTCCAATTAGCATATTTGTGCACACAAAGTGTTATTGGTGGCAGGGATGTCTATCAAGAAAAATACGATATAAAACAAGCATGCTAAAAAGTGCAGCATTGTTGAAATATGGAAAAGCATTAATCCTTTTTTTCAGAATGAACAGAGTGGTACAGTCATTTTGACCGTAATAAAATTGGTTCAATTGTTTTGGGTGAGGCCGTTTCAATGCTAACAAATTTGTCACATCTAAAATGTAATTTATCACACAAGAAAAACACATTTATTATAACTCAATACTAAACGTATGTTTCCTTTAACCTCAGCCTAACCCTAAACCTCAAATTAACCACCAAACCTATACCTAAAAGGAAATCTTTCATGATTAAAATATCTGGTGTATTATCACTGGCCTCCTGAAAATATTAGCTTCTTCCCTGTCATACTCATGGTTTGGTTTTAGCACTCTTTGAATCACAGATCAGGAACAAGTATAGAAAGAAGCAATTTTTACATTACGAAGAAGACATAGACAGTCAATTAGCATTTTCCGAAGAAGGTTAGGAATGGAAGCACCCATATATCATTCTTAACAGGGGTGATCTAGCTTAGATGTACACTAAGAAAACAGCAGATGAAAGACCATTATCTCAGAAATGGCAGAAACCAGTGGGACCCTGGTAGACCCATCTCCAGTTTCGAGAAGCCAGGACAGAAGTGGTCCTCATAAAGGAAAATGCAAAAGAAATGCAGCAGTTGTTCTGTACTAATGAACCCCATTTTTAAATAACTGGCTATTACAGGAGACAGTTTGTTCACACAGTCCTTAGGAGCAGTACAAAAATGAGTGTCTGCAGGCAATGATGAAGCATAGTGGAGTACCTTGCGGATTTGGGGCTGCATTTCTGCAAATGGAGTTGGAGACTTGGTCAAAATTAATGGTCTCCTCAAGGCTGAAATGTACAGCACTTATTCTTCATACAATAGCATCATAGACGCATGGTTGGTCTCAAATTCATTCTACAACAGCACAATGATCCCAAACATACAGCTAAAAAACACCCACAAAACACCCCCAAAAAACCCCACCAAAGTCACAAAGAAAACAAGGAGTCCTAGAGGAATAGAATCGGTCCCACAAAGCCCTGATCTCAATATCATTGAGACTGTCTGGGACGACATTAAGAGACAGACGCAACTGAGTGAGTCCACAGAACAACCCACCTGCCAAGTTCTCTAAAAATGTGTGCAAGTATACTCAAGAGAATTTATTTTGTTTTAAAGGGAAAAGAGGGACACAGCAAATATTAATTTAATTTCGTTTTTCTCTTTTCAGTATATTCATGTTTTTAGCTTGTTAATTGAAAAATAAAAACATTTTGTTGATCAAAACAAGCAGCATGTACTTACAAAGCGATAACTTAATCAGAGTATGTAAACAGGCAAGCAATTCGGAACAAATGTCAGATCACAATGCAGCAGCAACAACAACTATCCACTAACAAGTCTTGCCAAGAAAAGAGGCAATGTGCAGATGTACTAAAACAATCGAATCAATAGCAGCAACTCATCCAGAAATTGTATAAATTAAAAAGGGCGCAGCTGGCAGCAAAGAACCTCCACTGGCATGTCTCAAGGCCTTGCCCCTTCATAAGGGTGAAGGAGGAGTATGTATCGCAAAGTCTGAATGACCTACAAAAGGGAGGGACTTGGGGGGGCGTGGCTTGCGCGCAGACTTGAATGGACGCCTGAGCAGTGAGCTCCGCCATCCAGACCGGCCGGGAAGCTACGATCGGGCCAGAAAGCGACGAAACCCGGCTCCCCACGTTCACCGGAGAACCCCAAAGACCCGCAGTCCACAATGTCCCGAAAACGGAATCAAGACAAAGGACCAAGGCGGCTGGAATCGTTTTCGTTCCAGCCGCGCCGTCAGTATAACAAGGCCCAAGATGGCGCCGACGGGGGATCATTACACCAGGCCCTGGGACACCCTGCAAGGCCCGGACAACACCATCCTCAGCCGATACACCCAGGAGTGGGGCCAGCCACATCCCCGGACCTGTTCCCCACCACTCCGGAGATACGAAGCCCATCAAAATCCAGGATGAAGCTGGATTTACAACAGCAGGCCCCAGGCGCAGTGAGTACAGCACTACATGATATATCCACCATCTCCTCACTACAGTCATCCATTGCCCAATTCCCCACAACTGGCCAACCAGTGTTAGACACCACTATGAAGGACATGCTATTATCCCTGCAATCCTCCCTTATGTCTAACTTCACTACTCTGATCAACCAGTTCTCCCTGGAATTGAAACATGTCGACAATAGAGTAGCCTTTATGGAACACAAAATGGAGGACTGCACAGACACCATTAATGACCTTGTTGATGCCTACACTGAGCAAAGGGAAGACTCTCTCTGGGTGAAAGCGAAGCTCGCTGACCTTGAAGATCGCTCCAGGAGAAACAACATCAAAATTAGGGGTATCCCCGAATCTGTGCAACCCAAAGAACTTCACGGGTATGCCAGCACCATGTTTTCCAGCATGCTCCCTGATCTTTCTCCTATCGAGCTCACCATAGACAGAATCCGCCGCCTGCCCAAGCCCCGCCACCTTGAAGCAGATATACCTAGAGATGTACTCCTGAGGGTGCACTTTTACCAGGCAAAAGAGCAGATTCTCCTGAAAGCCAGAGAATTGTCGCCCCTACCCCCGCCTTACTCAGACATCCAACTATATGCTGACCTATCCCAATACACCCTCCAAATGCGAAGACAACTCAAAACGATCACCAAGGCTCTCAACAATCACAAAATAACATACAAATGGCGCCACCCGGCTACAATCCTAATCACCTACAATGGTATACCCCATACCGTCTCAACACTGGAAGGCGGATTGAAACTACTGCGCTCGTGGGATATCATCCCTGACCCCCCTCCTAACTCGCAACAACCTCACAACAAGAGGAACCCCTTCTCCTTTGGATCTGAACGAGCACCACTCAAGAACAGAATGACTTAAACCACTTGCCCACCTGCATCGGCAAACTCCTAACCCGGACCGGTCTGGGTATGGCCACTGTCACCTGCTTGCCTGACTTTCCCCACACTCTAGTCAGCTGACCAGTTGGGAATACCCCACACTGACCCACCTGGCTACCAGTAACCAGTTACCAGCAACTGGTCTCAAAAATTTTTTTTGTTCCTTTTCTCCTTCTAATTTATTTTTTTTTTTTTTGCTCAAATCCTTTCTCTTCCCGCCGAGGCACCCTACTTCGCTCCAAGTTAGCGGACAAACACATCGCAATTGTTGACTGATTTATTGCACTAACCTATATTCTCTCCTAGCAGACTCCTACAGCCCTGTGGACCAAAGCCTCCACCATTTAACCAACCTTCTCATCCAACATCGTCTGAAAAACCGATACAGCAATCCAGGCACCTACCTCCACCCGACTGTCCCCATTCCGGAAGAGCCCACCGGACGCCTCACCCGACCTTCTCATCCAACATTACTAAGATTCCTAGCACCTACGAGCGATTCTACAAACCGTGAGTAGCTTCTGCACCTACACCCACCACCACCGCACTAAAGATGAGCATTACAATACTCTCCCTCAATGCCAAGGGCCTCAACCACCCAGCTAAACGGGCATCACTTTGGAAAACTGCACTCTCCCAGAACTGTGATATACTTTGCATTCAAGAAACCCACTTTGCTGCCGATGCCTCACCCAAATGCCTAAATAGGCACTTCCCTCACATCTACCAATCTACTTACCATAAGAAACAAAGGGGAGTAATGATTGCTATCAGAGACACTGTATCCTTCCAACCACTCCACTGCGAACTGGACCCCGAAGGCCGCTTCATCATACTAATTTGCTCTGTGAACAATGTTCAATACACCCTGGTCTCTGTATATGGCCCTAACGCAGGCCAAATGCCATTTATCAGGAAGACGCTCCGAATAGCACGCAAAATCCAAAAAGGCCAACTACTAATGTGTGGGGACTTTAACCTGGTACCAAACAACTCTCTTGACTCTACCGCTAGCACTAAAAGGCATGCGTCCCCTCTGGACAAATTTATCACTAATAATGAACTGTATGATGTATGGAGGTGTTGTCACGCGAGCGAGAGAGACTATACTTTCCTCTCCCCGCGTCACAACACCTACTCAAGGATAGACCTTTTTTTAGCAGACAAAACACTGCTACACTCTGTCTCACAATCCACTATCCACGCCACCACCTGGTCAGACCATGCACCTGTCAGCATTACCATATCGGGAGCATTACCCCGAACAGCCACATATATCTGGAGGGCAAATAACTACCTCCTCAATACCCCATGCTATCAAACCCCCATCACCCAAAGCTTAAAAGAGTTCTTCTCTCACAACCAAGGCTCAGTGTCTGACCCGCTGGTGATATGGAACGCCCACAAGGCGGTAATCAGGGGGGTTTTTCTACAAATGGGAGCTAGAGCAAAAAAGAATAGAACTAAAAAACTAGACGACCTAACGACCGACATAGCCACGACTGAATCTCTAAACAAAACACACCCCTCCCCTACCCTACAGGCTAAAATATTTACCCTGCGCCACGAACTAAGAGCTCTCCTCCTGGAGAAATATGAAAAATCATACAAAATTCTCAAAGCCACCTCATACACCACGGGCAACAAAGCCGGTAAAGCCATGTCCCTGAAAATCAAAGGATTTAGATCTAAAACCAAAATACCCTACATATATCACCCACATTCCAATGACAAACTCCTCAAACCACAACAAATCGCTGACGCATTTAGTACATACTATGCAGACTTGTACAATCTCAATACTGACCCAGGCACCCCACAACCCTCTACTGACGCAATACAGTCCTTTCTAGACCAACAAAAACTCCCGTCCCTGACACAAGACCAGCTTTCCTCCCTGAACGAACCCTTCACTCTAGAAGAAACACTTAAAGTAATCAGAAAACTACCCAGCTCCAAATCCCCAGGCCCAGATGGCTTCACGGGGGAATACTACAAACAATTCCAACATATACTAGCCCCTACCCTCTGCCAGGTCTTCAACTCAGCAACCTCAACCGCCACCTTCCCGAAAGAAATGCTTAATGCCATGATTGTCACGTTGCCCAAGCCGGGCAAAGAACCCACAACCCCCAAAAATTTCCGCCCCATATCTCTCCTCAACACAGATGTCAAAATTTACGCTAAAATTCTCGCCCATAGACTTGAAACTATCCTGCCCTCCCTTATTGCCCCGGACCAATCTGGATTCACCAGAGGGCGTCAAGCTTCAGACGCCACCAGACGCATGATTAACATAATCCACCACCTAGACTCCTCCAACACCCCATCCCTTCTCCTATCCCTAGACGCCGAAAAGGCATTTGATAGGGTACACTGGGGCTACCTATCTGCAGTACTACATAAATTTGGATTCACCGGCCCTATCCATAATGCCATTATGGCCCTCTACTCCAACCCATCCGCCCAAGTATACTCCGCGGACACTTTGTCCACGCCATTCCTCATATCCAACGGCACGAGACAGGGGTGCCCCCTGTCCCCTCTCATATTTAATATGGTCATGGAACCCCTAGCCGAATCCATCAGATCCAACCCACTAATATCGGGCATACCATTGGGGGGTATAGAGCACAAAATTAGCTTGTTTGCAGATGACGTGATCCTTATGATCACCCATCCGGAACAGTCCCTACCTGAAATTCAACGAACTCTTACATCCTTCAGCGACATATCCTACTACAAAGTGAATGACACTAAATCGAATATTCTAGATATAAATATAACTGACACCACCCGCATACAGCTCCAACAACGTCTTCCCTATGCCTGGGCAACCACTAGCATAACGTATCTCGGTATCCAATTAACAAGATCAACTAAAGAACTGTTCTCAGCTAACTACCTCCCACTTAAACTTAAGCTTCAACACCAACTGACTAAACTCGCACTCACTGAACTCTCTTGGTTAGGACGCTTAGCAGCATTTAAAATGATACATCTACCGCAAATACTTTACTTTTTTCGCACTGTACCCGTCCCCTTGCCAATACACTATTTTAGAGCGCTACAATCACTACTTTCCTCGTACATTTGGCAAGGGAAAAAATCCAGATGCAAACACCACCAGCTTATTAAACAAAGACATACAGGAGGGGTGGGATACGTAGATTTCCAGGACTACTACATGTCCTCTCTACTATCGCAAGCCAAGGAATGGTTCCTTCCTCTCCCTCTACCCTCGATCTGGGGCAAGATCGAATCAACAATGGTCCAAGCGGGTAATCTTCCAGCCTGGCTTCATGCTATCTCGCTAGGAGCAAAGATCCCACCCCACATATCCCCCACATTGGTTGCTACATATAGAGCCTGGTCCAAACTCACACAAACCCTGTCTGAAAACTCGATCCCTGCCAAACTTCAGGTCCCAATAGAATCTCTCCAATACCTAATGGAGTACACCTCCTTCACAGCCTGGAAAAAACACGGCATCACCCATATCACGGATCTTACTGACGGTAACAAACTGAAAACCTTCCCAATCCTCCAAAAAGAATTCCAACTACCCAACTCGGATATATTTTTATATATTCGCACCCAGCACTGCATGAAATCACTGAAATTCTGGTCATGTCCACTTCCCCAAGAAGCATGGATCTTCTATAGAGCCCCGTCTCCCCATCGCAAGGGCATCTCACTTTTCTATAATTTACTACAACACAAAAACATGTTCACCAAGACGTCACCTATACTTAAATGGGAGGAAGAACTAAATAAAACATACACGACAGACCACTGGGAGGCAGCATGTAAATCTATATACAAAGCTACCTGCTGCTCGACACTATGGGAGCTAGCCTACAAAATCACATACCGCTGGTACCTGACACCTGATCGAATATCCAAATTTGACAGGAACACGAAACACACCTGCTGGAGAAACTGTGGAATGAAAGGCGACCTTTTCCACATACTTTGGGACTGTCCCAAAATCAAACCTTACTGGACACAAATCTTCCATATCCTGAACAGAATCACCAACATTCTCCCCTCCATTACCCCCTCTTTGGCTCTCCTATCCCTAGATATTAACCTTTACCCATCCCACTTGAAACCCATTGTGACCCACATACTACTAGCAGCGAGACTATCCATCACCAGAAGGTGGAAAAACACAGACCCCCCCACAATTCAGGAAGTGCTACACACAGTACAAACTCACTTTGTACACGAAACCACCCTACAACTCAGAAAAGATCGAAAACTCACATCCCAAACCTGGTCCCCCTGGATTGACTGGACTAAAACCTCACACTTTACAGAATATTTTGACATCTCTGACAGCTCGTAATGAGGAGCTTAATACCTATGTACAGCCAGGTTATCACTCTTTGATGGACTAAGACTCCTCCCCCTCCGACTTTATATCAAGACCTCTTCTACACGGGCACAGAATTGATCCCTAATAGGGGTGCCCGGACAGAACAAACACCACATTCCCCCCCCCCTGTTTATCATTAACGCTACATATGTTCGTACAATATTTTAAACAATGGTTAAGTGACGAAGTTAGTAGCCACCACGAGATGGTTCACAATAGCTTTATTTTCTCAAGTTATATAAGATGTGTTTGTCATACGCTCAAATACCTATGCCTCGATATGTTTATCTCCCTACCACTATATGTAGTATTACGCATTTACTGATGCAATCTGTTACTGCACAGCATTTTGTATTGTTTGTATTTTCTTGAAAACTCTTAATAAAAATTTATTGTTTAAAAAAAAAAGGGAGGGACTTCATGCCAAACTTGGCATCCCTGCCGTGTCACGTGGAGGGGAGAGGCTCTGATCAAGTTGTCATTTAGTACAGTGGTGTGAAAAAGTGTTTGCCCCCTTCCTCATTTCCTGTTCCTTTGCATGTTTGTCACACTTAAGTGTTTCGGAACATCAAACCAATTTAAACAATAGTCAAGGACAACACAAGTAAACACAAAATGCAATTTGTAAATGAAGGTGTGTATTATTAAAGGTGAAAAAAAATCCAAACCATCATGGCCCTGTGTGAAAAAGTGATTGCCCCCCTTGTTAAAACATACTATAACTGTGGTTGTCCACACCTGAGTTCAATTTCTCTAGCCACACCCAGGCCTGATTATTGCCACACCTGTTCACAATCAAGGCATCACTTAAATAGGAGCTGCTTGACACAGTAAGGTCCACCAGAAGATCCTTAAAAGCTACACATCATGCCGAGACCCAAAGAAATTCAGGAACAATTGAGAAAGAAAGTAATTGAGATCTATCAGTCTGGAAAGGGTTATAAATCCATTTCCAAAGCTTTGGGAATCCAGCGAACCACAGTGAGAGCCATTATCCACAAATGGCGAAGACATGGAACAGTGGTGAACCTTCCCAGGAGTGTCCGGCCGCCCAAAATTACCCCAAGAGCGCAGCGACGACTCATCCAAGAGGTCACAAAAGACCCCACAACAACGTCCAAGGAACTGCAGGCCTCACTTGCCTCAGTTAAGGTCAGCGTTCATGCCTCCACCATCAGGAAAAGACTGGGCAAAAATGGCCTGCATGGCAGAGTTCCAAGGAGAAAACCACTGCTGAGCAAAAAGAACATCAAAGCTCTTCTCAATTTCTCCACAACACATCTTGATGATCCCCAAGACTTTTGGGACAACATTCTGTGGACCGATGAGACAAAAGTGGAACTCTTTGGAAGGTGTGTGTCCAAGTATATCTGGCGTAGAAGGAACACTGCATTTCAGAAAAAGAACATTATACCAACAGTAAAATATGGTGGTGGTAGTGTGATGGTCTGGGGCTGTTTTGCTGCTTCAGGACCTGGAAGACTTGCCGTGATAAAAGGAACTATGAATTCTGCTGTCTACCAAGAGATCCTGAAGGAGAATGTCCGACCATCTGTTCGTGTACTCAAGCTGAAACGAACTTGGGTTCTGCAGCAGGACAATGATCCTAAACACACCAGCAAGTCCACCACCGAATGGCTGAAGAAAAACAAAATGAAGACTTTGGAGTGGCCTAGCCATAGTCCTGACCTGAATCCTATTGAGATGTTGTGGTATGACCTTAAAAGGGCCGTTCATGCTCGAAAACCCTCTAATGTAACTGAATTAGGACAATTCTGCAAAGATGAGTGGGCTAAAATTCCTCCAGGACGCTGTAAAAGTCTCATTGCACGTTATCGCAAACGCTTGGTTGCAGTTGTTGCTGCTAAGGGTGGCCCAACCAGTTATTAGGTTTAGGGGGCAATCACTTTTTCACACAGGGCCATGATGGTTTGGATTTTTTTTCACCTTTAATAATAAACACCTTCATTTACAAATTGCATTTTGTGTTTACTTGTGTTGTCCTTGACTATTGTTTAAATTGGTTTGATGTTCCGAAACACTTAAGTGTGACAAACATGCAAAGGAACAGGAAATGAGGAAGGGGGCAAACACTTTTTCACACCACTGTATATGCCTTTTATACTCAATATCTTTTTAATAACAAGTGTTTATTTGTGCTATACAGTGTGCTCTGCTTTGTTCTCGTTTACCTTTAGAACAAATACCGTATTTATCGGCGTATAACACGCACAGGCGTATAACACGCACAGGCGTATAACACGCACATTTATTTGAAGAGGGAAGTATCAGGAAAAAAAAATTAATTTGAAATAAGAAACTTTGAAGCAATATAAGGGTCAGTGCCCATCTGCAGCCTCACCATTGCCATCAATGCAGCCTGATCAATGCCCATCTGCAGCCTCACAAGTGCCATCAATGCAGCCTCATCAGTCCACATCAATGCAGCCTCACCATTGCCATCAATGCAGCAGCCACACCATTGCCATCAATGCAGCCCCCCTCCCTGTCCCCTACAAGGCATCTAAAATTGAAGTATTGGCGTATAACACGCACATGCTATTGGCACCCGATTTTCATGGTGAAAAAGTGAGTGTTATACGCCAATAAATACAGTATATTTGGGTGTATACAAAGTTTAGTGTCTCTCAGTAGGCTACTAGTTTTAGCTTAATTTAGTTTTTGTCCTTTTGGCCTTGAGAGCAGGTATTGTTAGGTAGTGTCTGTTTTAGGTTCTGCTGGTGCAGGCTCAGCTACTTTCCCCTGCATTCCACTGAATTCTGGGATATAGTGGGTGGGAGAACTTTGACCGTGGTCTGCATATTCATGCCTCCTCAGCCAATCCCTGGTCAGGGGAGTGAGTGACCACCAGGAGGCTTAGAGGGGTATAAATAGACTGGGATCTAGAACAGCTTCCTCTTGTTCCTGGCTGAGCAAGACACAGCCTGAGGGCTGAGGCATCGCTGGGAGATCAATTGTAGCATACAAGAATCCTTTTTGGGGTCCCTGCTGGGGCTGAGGGACTTCTGGCCTTGCCTCCTGAGCACATGCAGAGAGCTCATCTGAGTATCCAAGACAAATGCAATTAAGTATAGAACCTGACTGATACTGCAAGTGGCAGCACAGTATTCAAGGAACAGTGAGCACCAGCCTTGTAGGACTTAAAGTGTTTGCAAAGGTTTTTTTTTTTTTTTTTTAATAACAAACATGTCATACTTACCTCCTATATACCTCCTCTGTGCAAGGGTTTTCCACAGAGTCTCCTCGACCCTCCTCATTCCCCCATCGGCAATCCTGACTCCTCCCTGCATCCATTTCCCCCCTTGGAGACCCACATTCCAAGGGGACACCCATGCATGCAGGCTCCCAAGTCCTGCTGCT
Source organism: Lithobates sylvaticus (assembly GCA_028564925.1). Classification (NCBI taxonomy): domain Eukaryota; kingdom Metazoa; phylum Chordata; class Amphibia; order Anura; family Ranidae; genus Lithobates; species Lithobates sylvaticus. The sequence goes on along the minus strand of CM053028.1, from coordinate 488,302,119 downwards.
GCATCCATTGACACAGACAGCAAGACTTGGTCCCGCCCCCAAATCCAGTGTCACTGGATTTGATTGACACCAGCGGGAGCCAATGGCTGCACTGCTATCAATCTATCCAATGAGGACCCAAGATAGCGACTGGAGTTGCTGTGCTTGTCTCCGTCGATGGAACGAACAGGTTCAGGTAAGTAAAAGGGGGGCTATGGGGGGCTGCATAGAATGCATTGAGGTGAAAAACCTTAAAGGTTTACAACCCCTTTAAGAGACTTTCTTTGCTTTATTCAGGAGAGCTTACAACAGTACTCCTGTTGAGAAGTCCCTGTTTTCAAACAGTTCATCCTTCACATTTTAAGAGGGTGGTTCTCTACCTGAAGGAGCAGATCAGATTTATAGTCCTCAACTACAGTTTGTTACCAGTTCTGAAGTATCCTAAGGCCTCACCCTATCCTAGTTTTCTCAGCAAAATAAACTTAAAAAATACATGCGCAGCCTGTTTACTGACTTGAGTGATTGTGAACTACCATGTTCCTGGCTACTATGTGCCTATCAGGGAATGAAACCTGGGACCAGCCAGACCAGAGCCGGGTATGCACTACAAATGTTTCCAAGGAGGAGCAGATTTAGCCTACTAACCAGCTGAATGCAGGACATTTGAAGAATCTTTTCACATTTCTAGAAATATTTAAAACATCTATATGCCAAGATTGATTTGGGTACTAGCTTTACATGGGCCTATCGGAATATATTCCAGTGTTAGGATGAAGTTACCAGTAATTTTGAGTCAGCTGAGTCAATAACTTATAAGCACTTTGGTGTTTCAGCATTGGCCTCCTTGCTTCTAGAATTCTCTCTGATACAGTTCCATAAGCTATTTTAGAGGTAATATTGAGTAATGGGAGATCCATAACAGTGTATGACTTGTGAGAAGAACATCTGAAACCACACATTACTTGATGTAGAAGTAATTCCAAAGAGAAATTTAAGATGTGAATATTATAAGGTGTTTGTCACAAAGGAGCATATTTAAGAAATCTTTTTTTGTATTATTCTCGCGATCATGCCTGTATGACTATATGACTGCAGACGAGGCCTGAGGTGTTACAGCAATTTGGTGTTTGTTGAAAATGCTGAATTTGGGGATTACTTGCAAAAAATAAAAGGTGGCAATTCTGTTTTCTACTTGCTCATGCCAGTACAAAGTGCTTTTAGGTCTAAACTTGCTGACACTGTACCAAAGTCTAAACTTCAGACTAGTTCAAGCAGAAACTAGAAAAATATATAATTTTCAGGTGGAAATTAGTAAACCTACATCAGATGCCAAATGTTATTCAACTGTATAAAGAACGCATTGGATGAGTGAAATTTGTTTCATTTAGACGTGCATTTCACAGTTAGTTCTATGTTTTTGGTTTGCAGCTGAGTCTAGCTACAAGAAGACATGCTTTGTATGATTTAGTGCATATGCAAGCCTATTTATTATGCAATACGTTTGTTCAGAGTACAATAGTGTATGTAAAACCCAAAAGTTTTTTTTTTTTCTTTAGACAGAGTAACTAATGAGTAAGACACTTTTTTTGGTTCTGTGACCCTTTGAGGAGATTTTCACACAGACACAAAAGGAAGTCAGGGGTGATCTCTTCAAGCCAATGGTATATTCTTTCTTAGACAGTAGTCACCAGAACTGGCTTGCCCATTAAAATATTTTCTCTCACTTCCTTTTTCTTAAGACAACTCAAAAAGTTGGATTTTCCACCAATCTGTACCAGAGAAAAGGTCACCAGGATCTCTGTCTTCCTTACTAGCAGAACGGCCTCGTTTATATATGCAGACTGCCGTTCTGCCTCTCTCGGAACGATCAATCACTGGGTTTGCCGGACCCACTGATTGGCTCCCACTCTGTCCAATCACAGCGGGAGCGGGGCTCCGGCAACGTACGCGTACACCCCAAAGCCGAAGAATACAATCACGTACATGTACATGATTTTGCGCTAAAGGGTTGCCCTGCTGCAGTATATGTATGTGGGGCGGTGCTTTAAGTGGTTAAATAAAACAAACCTGTTGATCCAGCTGTCAAACTAAAAAAAGGGAAAATAAACATTATAAACTGAACATAATCATACATTGCGCTAGAACAGGTGTAGGCAACCCCCAGCACTGGTGCCGCAAGCAGCACACAAAGCCTCTTTTGCCGGCACTTGACTCACTAACCATCAGCAGAGCAGCGCAGGGAAGTGTCAGTGAGACACTAATGCATTCCAATTTCAGAATTCCCCATGCCACACCTGCACTGGGGGGGAGGCACTGTGCCCCCACACATTGTAAAAGATGGAAAACATTGTTTGGTTCTCTAATATTGCTGTAGCTGCGATTGTCAGCTTTTGTGATGGGGAAGAGATTGGGTGTAGTTCTGCTGGGGGGGGGGGGGGGGGTCCCTGTTTCCAAGAGGAGGAGGACTGTCATTGGCCACTGCTAAAGCCAATCACAGTCCTGCTAGCCCCGCCCACCATCTGGAGGAAGATGACTCACTTGGTTGCCACTACCAATCTCAGAAAGAAGGGATTTCACTGTGATTGAGAAAACCACAATCAGGTGACAGTTTGTGGAATTACTGTTGAGCTTCTGGGAACTTTGTTAAAATTATTCCTTAACCTTTGTTTCACTTACTACTGAACCCTGCACTCTGTGTCCCTTTAAGCCACAACCAGTATTCAGCGCAATGAAAATCACACCCAACTTTTCCTGTGGCTCTGAGCTACGCACTTATTCTCAGCTGTGGGGGCCCAACTTATGATCCTGCACACAGGCCCACTGCTTTTAGAAAATACCCCTGACCTGAGCTCATAATTGTGCATTCATTCCAGATGCTTGTATGTGACATCACATACATCATATACATCTCATACATCACATACATCACATACATCACATACAAGCACGTGGGCTGGATACAAGAGGGGAATCAGCAGGATAAGTGTGCCAGGACAAGTGTCTCAATTCTGTTTCCTTTCACCACTCTGCATATCATGCATATCATTGGTGAGAAGAGGGTACAGCAGTGGAGCAGATGAGAAGGAGGGTACAGCGGTGGGGAAAATGAGCAGGAGGGTTTCAGAGGTGGGACAGATGAGCAGGAGGATACAGTGGTGGGGCAGATGTGCAGGGAGGTACAGTGGTGGAAGAGATGAGAAGGGGGTTCAGCAGTAGACAGAAGAGCAGGGGGCACAGTGTTGGGCCAGATGAGCAGGGGGGTTTAGTGTTGGGGCAGATTAGAAGGGGGTTCAGTGGAGGGACAAAAAAGCAGGGGGGTAGAGCAGTGGGGCAGATGTGAAAGGAGGTGTATTGGTAGGACAGATGAGCAGGGGGTTAAAGTGGTGGGGAAGGAGAGCAGGGGGAAGAGAGGTGAGACAGATGTGCAGGAGGTACATTGGTGGGGCAGATGAGAAAGTGGGGTAACAGTGGTGGGGCAGATGAGCAGATGGGTTCAGTATTAGGATAGATGAGAAGGTGATTCAGTAGTGAGACAGAAGAGCATGGGGATACGGCGGTGGAGCAGATGTACAGGGAGGTACAGTGGTGGGGTAGATGAGAAAAAGGGGTATAGTGGTGGGACAGAAGAGCAAGGGGATACAGTGGTGGAGCAGATGTGCATGAAGTACAGTGGTGGGAGGGATGAGAAGGGGGTTCAGCGGTGGGACAGAAAAGCAGGGGGGTACAGTGATGGGGCAGATGAACAGGGGGTTACAGTGGTGGGGACAGATGAGCAGAGGGGGTTCATTGTTGGGGCAGAGGAGAAAGGAGGTACATTGGTGGGACAGATGGCCATGGGGTTACAGCGGTGGGGCAGAGGAGCAGGGGGGTACAGAGGTGGGGTAGATGTGCAGAGGGTTGCAGAGGAGAAAGGAGGTACATCAGTGAAACACATGAGCAGGGGGTTACAGTGGTTGGGCAGAAGAACAGGGGGGTACAGTGATGGGACAGATGTGCAGGAGGTACAGTGGTGGGGCAGATGAGAAAGGGGATTACAGTGGTGGTGCAGATGAGAAAGGGGGTTACAGTGGTGGGAAAGATGAGCAGATACGTTCAGTGTTAGGACAGATGAGAAGATGGTTCAGCGGTGAGACAGAAGAGCATGGGGGTACGGCGGTGGAGCAGATGTGCAGGGAGGTACAGTGGTGGGGCAGATGAGAAAGGGGGAACATTGGTGGGGCAGATGAGCAGGGTGGTACAGTGGTGGGACAGATGAGCAGGGTGGTACAGTGGTGGGACAGATGTGCAGGGGGTTACAGTGGTGGGGCAGATGTGCAGGGGGTAACAGTGCCAGGGCAGATAAGAAAGGGGGTACAATGGTGGGGAAGATGAGAAAGGGGATACATTGGTGTAGCAGATGAGCAGTGGTGGGGAAGATGTGCAGGGTAGTACAGTGGTGGGGCAGATGTGCATGATGTTACAGTGGTGGGGTAGATGTGCAGGGGGTTACAGTGGTGGGGCAGATAAGCAGGGGGGTACAGTGGTAAAACAGATTTGCAGTGATCTGAGGTGTGAAGGTGCATGAATTGGTGATGATCTGAGAGGTGGAGTTGCAGGAATTGGGGCTGATCTGAGGCGTAAGAGTGCAGGTTGTTAATTTCTCACTACCAAAGTAGTTTACAGCATTTACTTTATGAAAAATAATTTTCGTGATTGAGAGTGTGAAGTTGAGATTGTTTTGTTATAAAATCGGCATGCTCAATTTCTTTGAAAACATTTTTCAGCACACTGTGCTCAAAAGGTTGCCTACCCCTGCACTAGAATATCATGTACTGCTGCAATCTAAAATTTAAAGTAAAGCCGCACAAATAGGTATACAAGTCCCATAAAGTAATAGAGTGATTGTGCTTAAATCTTCAAAAATAGACAGGTGCTTCACTAGTGCTCAGTTGAAGTGCACCACATGGATTTGCACTCACCCCAGATGTGGACCAACTATTTGACACCCCTGATCTAGAACATCACCCATGGGTGGATTCCCCACAGGTGCAAGTGACCATACTAGAAATAGTTGGTCCACATCTGGGGTGAGTGGGTAGTACTAGTCAGCAAACACTTTCTCTTGCAGACCCCCCCCCCCCCTTTCTATCCAAAACAATATAAAGCAATTTCTGGCTGTGATTTCACTTTAAAGAGACTGACACGTTTGCTCTTTAGTGCTAGCTCACCATTACTTACTTTACTCCACTTTTCTCCTTTAGGCCAGGCTCACCTGCCGTTCGGTCTTCTATTGGAACTGGTAGTCAAACCCTGTGTAAGCTCTGTGTTGTTGTTCGTGTTGTAGCTTGCCCAATATTTGTAATGTCCTTCTCACATGACAGTGGTAAGACATGGAGATTGGCTCCAATGGCACAAGGACTACCTTTGAGGAGGTGGTCACAAACCTGCAAGCACTGGGTATTTCACCAGGGCCCCAAATGAAGCTATGGATTAATGTGGGAAACGTGAGTATAAGTGGGTCAGGTGGGCTTTCAAGTGACTGGCCAATGGGACAGATTCATATTAAATAACAACAAATATGGTATAAAATGTAAACGTTACAAAGGTTATCCTGCACTTTAAATATGTAAAATTCTGAAATTTTGTAAGCGAGCTGGCTGCATAACTCTGGCACTTTGGAACAACAAACTTATCCGTACTTGTCATTGCACATCAGCGGGCACTGTGCAAGTTGTTCTAGTGTAATTATTTATATGGCAAAGGGAAGTTCCATAACCTGCAGGAATAATTATTTGTGTTTACAGTTACACATCCATCGTAATAAAACCCATCTCCATCACATACTTCATTGTAATGTAACCTCATCTATGGGACTACGGCTTATGTTCTAGAAGAAAGCTGGGCACTGCCCAATGTCACTGTTGTATTATTTGAAAGGCTTCACATAAATTTTAACATTACACACATCATAAAGTTTTATGACCTTTTCATGCTCTTCATTCTCTCTCAAAAGATTGCCGCTGCCCCTAAATAAATAAAAGACTGCATATTAACACTAACCTTTTAAAGGGACCTTTTAAAGGGAAAAATATACATAATTTAAGTTTTATTTCACTGGGACTGTTCGACCATAAGTGTGCAAAAACAGTTTTGAAGTTAAGTCAAGGGTTATTTCTAGTGCTTTAATACAGTACTGTATTTGTTAATTATGGTCAGGGCTAAAAAAAAAAAAAAAACAATATATTGTTGAGTCAGGTAGGCTGCTTTGTACATGTCTACCAGCTTAATCGTAACTGTTTTGCCAATAAAAGCTCATGGAGCTAAATAGCTATAGTTATGGATAGTTTTTTTCCTTGCTGTTCTCTATAGCTACTGGAGTTTCAAGTAGAGGGAGACAGTCAGAAAAGGAGATCCTACTAATGTGTATTTGTTTTGGAAAGACAAGAATGCTGTGCAAAATCACCACCATGAATACACCCCACGTAATGTGTTCTTTGAAAAATAAAAGATGAGTTCAATAAAAGTTTGCTCCAAACCTTTATAGCGTCATGAAAAGCCAGTGATGAAATTGTGAACACTATTTATTGGAATTTTAGTTATCCATATAATTACAGGAGGTTGATATGATTACAGGAGGTACCAAAATATAATCTGAGTACTTACATTAGTTGCATTCAAAATACAGTTAACAATAAATTAATGAATATATAACTTCATTATTTGGTGTTTTATAAATTTGTTTGGACAAATTAAATCTAGCACAAACCCATTCCGACCACAAAATCGGTTGGATTTTTTCAGACGGATTTTGTCCGAAACTGGTGTTGCATACACACGGTCGGACAAAGTTGTCGGAAAATCCGTCATTCGGAACGTGGTGACGTTCGTTGCATACGACGGAACTACGTAGAGGCTAGTAGCCAATATCTTTGGTCTCGTAATTTGATCTGAGCATGCGTGGCACTTTGTCTGTCGGAATTCTCTACAAACGATCGGAAAAAGTCTGATCGGATTTTTTTGATGGAAAATTTTAGATCCTGCTCTCAAATTGATAATGCATAATGCCCCGTACACATGGTCGGATATTCCGATGGAAAAATTCTGATCGGATTATGTTGTCAGAAAATCCAATCGTGTGTGGGCTCTAGCAGACTTTTTCTGACGAAAAAATTTGAGCGCAGGAACAAAATCCGATCAGACTTTTTCCGATCGTGTGTAGATAATTCCGATGCACAAAGTGCCACGCATGCTCAGAAGAAATTTGGAGACTAAAGCTATTGGCTACTGGCCTCTACGTAGTCCCATCGTACATTTTGTACGTCACCTTGTTTGGGACGATCGGATTTTACGACAATTTTGTCCGGCCGTTTGTATGCAACACCAGTTTCGGACAAAATCCATCGAAAAAAAAAAACATGGATTTTGTGGTCGGAATTTCCGACCACAAACGGGGCATAATGCCGTGTACACATGATCGGAATTTCTGACAACAAAACCATGGATTTTTTTCCGAAGACTGTTGGCTCAAACTTGTCTTGCATACACACTGTCACACAAATGTTGGCCAAAATCCCGAACGTCAGAACGCAGTGACATACAACACATACAAAGGGACTATAAAAAGGAAGTTCAATAGTCAGTGCGCCACCCTTTGGGCTCCTTCTGCTAATCTCGTGTTTATCTTGTGTTAATAGAAGTTTGGTGAGAGACGATTCGCGCTTTTCAGCCTCGTGCTTTTCAGTTTGTTTCTGCCTTTCAGTTTGTGCTTGTGGGTTCGTATTTGTTCTTCAGTGTGTGTTGTCAGTTCATTCCTGTCTTTCATTGCGTTCCATTTATAGTTCGCTTCTGTTTTTCAGTGCGTTCTTGTCAGCTTGTTTCTGATTTTCAGCTCGTTCTTCTCAGGTCCTTTCTGATTTTCATTGCGTTCTGTTAGATTGTTCTGACCAGCTGACCGTTTTAAAGCCATGTTGCGTACTCGTCATAGAATTCGTGCTGTGCTTGGTGTTGGAGTTCATGCTTTGACCCAAGTCCAGTTCATGAACAGGGCGAGGAGGAGTTCATGGACAAAGAATTGGTTGCTCCAGCATGACCAATTCTCGCACATGCCTTTGCTGCGGGAGATCCAGGAGAATAATCCTGATGATTTCAGGAATTATCTCCGTATGACGGACCCCATTTTTCACCATCTGTTGGCTTTGCTGTACCCTTATATTACGAAGCAGGACACCTGAATGCGGTGCAGTGCAAGTGTCTGCCAGAATACTTTCAAATGGTACTGTTTAAAGTTTTGTTCTCCTATTATCTTGATAGGTAATTGCAGAATGTAAAAATGTGCTTCAATTTGGACAGTGTGTACTCATATTTTTGGATTATGATACTTCTTACCTGTCCAGTGGGCTGCCAATAGTGTAAGTAAGGAGGGGCTGGCCAAAGTAACACACATTATTTATGCATTCAGCTCTCAATGAAATGGAGAGGGTTACCTGTCCAAAACATCTCCCCCACCCTAACATTTTTACACTGGGCCATCAGGGGGGGGGGGGGGATCTGATAAGTGGACCTTATACTTTTGTCTTTAAATACTCATTAAAATAAATGTTATACTTATGTTGGCCAAGAATGTTTGTGTCTAATCTGCTTGCAATGTTATATGCAAAAGTACAATTTTTTTTGTTTTGACTTTGACAGTTTCCTTCAAACCCACAGGAATGGCAGACTATGGCTTTCCAGTTTGCCCAGCAGTGGGACTTCCCCAACTGCGGTGGGGCAATAGATGGGAAACGTGTCCACATCGTCCCACCCCCAACTCGGGGTCATACTATTATAATTATAAGGGGTATAGTAGTATCGTGTTGTTGGTGGTGGTGTCGGCGACTTACGAGTTTTTGTATGTGGACGTGGGGAAAAATGGGCAGATGTCGGATGGTGGAGTCATCTCCCAGAGTTTTGCAGACGTCTCCAGAAAGGCAGCTTGGGCTTGCCACCTCCAGAAGACAATGTGACGGGACTCCCATTCATCTTCGTTGCGGATGAGTGCTGGAAAATGCATTTAGCATAATGGCCAGCCGGTTCTGCCTATTCTTCACTGCTATTAATATGGCGGAATATAAACAAAATCACATAATTCTTTCATGCTGCATTTTACACAACTATTTACGCAAAAATGCAGCCAACTATGTGGCCTCAGTTGCGACTGAGGCCGACTTACCGGATACAAATCTGATGGCACTTGAAGGCTTGCCCCCCCCCCCCCAAAGCGCCTGTGAAGTACGGCAAAGATATCTAGAGTACTTTGCGGGTATTGGGGGCCATTAATATGCCGGAGAATGTCTAACCTGTTTTAAATAAATTGTTTGTTAAAAACTGAACTCATATTTATTTTGATTTACTGCTTGTGTTTCTTTTAGCTGTCTCCTAGGTTCTCCAATCGCCTTTTATTTTTGGCCATTTTCTTCAATAGTGCAAATGTAATTTATTTGATACATGAGGTGACAATCACTTCTTCGGCTAACTATTATGTTCTGCTGTGGGTCTGCTACACACACACCTTGTTTTTGTTGTTAATGTATGTAATGCATTAATGATAAAAATAATTATCCTTTTCAACTCCATGAATTAATTACTTTGAGTCCCTAAAATGGCCTCATTGGGTCAAATTTTAGAGCACTGTGGGGGTTATTTACTAAAGGCAAATCCACTTTGCACTACAAGTGCACTGCAAGTGCACTTGAAAGTGCACTGAAAGTGCACTTGTAGTGCAAAGTGGATTTGCCTTTAGTAAATAACCCCCATTGTCACTGGTCACTACACCAACATACTCCAAAAACTGGTATTGAGCATTGAAATAAGAAGCCACACATTGTTGAGTATTAAACATTTTACTCCAAGCACATTCACATGTGCTTTATAAAATGTTTTTTTAACAAACCAACATCTTTGGTGTATAACATGTATGTGTGACAGTATATAGCCTTTTTTGTGGCTAAACAGGCATGTTTAAAAACATAACATACACAACTCAGGAACTTACAAAGTTCAACTTTGATAAAGTGAAGGCAATATGAGACAGTATGTCAAAACTGTGTTAATTTTGCCTTCATCAGATGGGGTGATTTCACCCTTGTAAAAGCCAAATTTTGAAGATGCACACAAATTGGGACTCAAAAATGTGATTTTCCATCATGATCCCATGCCTAAAATATGTGTCTTTTCTATCAAAATAGATGTATGGAAAATACACACAGTGTGTCATCATGTGCTATCTGCCATCATGGAATATCAATGTACGTGTTTTGTGGGTGCAACCCCTTCCTCGCAACTAAAGCAAATGAGATGAAGGGGTTGCACCCACAAAACACTTACATTGATATCCCATGATGCCTGGTAGCACATGTTGACACACTGTGTGCATCTTCAAAATTTGGCTTTCAAATTACTTATTACAAATTTATATACTTTTTTTGTTTAGATTTTGGCTAAAACATCAATGATGTTGGTGAGTCTTTTTTCAACATCATTGATGTTTTCCTTGACCTTCTCTAATTCACGATTGCACACCATTATTTTGCCGATCAGGATTTGTGCACTTGCACTGTTGAAGTAAGTTTCTTCTTCCACAATATCCACATCACCTAAAAATAAAATACACACCATGTATTATAAATATGCAGGCATCCATCTATTACCTGAAGCTGTGGTCTCAGACACTGACCTGTTGTGGTCACTATTTCGACCACTTCCTGAACCTCGGAATCCACATCCTCATGGTGTGTGGGGAGTTCCCTTTCTTCAGGAGGTGTGGGGTTTCTGGTGTCCTTGTATGTCCTGATTCTTTTCTCCCCTATGTGAATACAAACAAGGTATACTTAGCAGACAGATATTTGAGGCGAGAAATAGTCATATGAAACATTGCTTGGAAGTGTTGTCCAATTGTCTGTTTTGGTCAAGTTCCAAGCTGAAGACATGATTTTTTCCCTTTCCAAAGATGGAATACTTACCTGTTTTGTTAAATTTTCACACATGGAGAGACCCCTAATATCCACTGGAGCACCTGCGAGGGACACCGTTAAAAGGTTGTTCTGGTGTCCCACACTAGTGCTCCTGCATCCAGATGTGTAAACAGCTGGTGAGTGTCCTCTCCTTACACTGAATAAATTTTGCATTGTATTATAGTTACGAACACATCTAGACAACAATGTAATAAACTCCTTTTAATACAAATAGGCATGAATAAATGTAGTTAACCTGCATCTGCCAAAAATATCGTATTGGTGGGCGAACGAACAATGCTTACTATGAACGTGAACGATTACTGTGCCCACGAACCTGAAACTTGCCATTTTAAACTGTACAACAGTAAATAAAAGCACATGGAGTAGCACTAAAGTAATAATAATAATAATAGGAACACAGGAACAGGAACTTTCCTGATCCTACTATACAGCTCATACTCAATTTCATGTCTGACCAGTGTTTCCTCAATTGCTCCTTGGATCGCCGTATCCCAAAATTCCTGTGCAGAGTTTTCACAACTTTAGTCATGATCTTGGCCTTTCTCACATTTAGGTTTGGGTAAGGTCCATACTTCCCATCATAGTCTGCCCTCTTCAAGATGTCCACCATCTCCACAATTTCTACAAAGGACATATTTGAGGCCTTATATCTCCTCCTGGATCTGGACGTTTCTTGCTCCGGGCTTTCCTCGTTGCTGCTCTCTGCACGCACCTGCTGTGTCTGAGCCATGTGCTCTCCCAATGCGCCGAAAGAGAAGGGGTGGGGAATACACTAGAAAGAAGGTCAGGGGCGGAGTTTCACGCATGCGCAGTGTATATAAAGCATAACACGCGTGCGTCGTACGTACGATCTGGGAGTGAAGGACGGAGTAGTGTAAGCGTCGATCGTGCAAACAAAGGTACAATTTTACCTTGGGGCATCAGTGGTTAGTGGCCTATACTGCTTATAGATTGAGGCCTATATTGGGACAAGAGTATGAGAGTTTACCCTGACATGGTCTGTCTTGTGTGGTGTCTTGCAGATAAAATGGATACATTTACAGATCCAGACTTCCTGCAAAACTCTATAGACAGATACAGGGAGCTGCCATGTCTGTGGCAAGTCAAAAACAGAGAATACTCCAACAAGCTAAAGAGGAAGGCAGCGCTGGAGCAATTGTTGGAATTGGTGAAGCCGGGGACTCCCACGGCAGACATCCCCTATTTGAAGGCCAAAATTGGTGGCCTGAGGAGCACATATAATAGGGAGCGCAAAAAGGTCCAGGTTTTCATGAGATCAGGAGCATCAGCAGATGACATTTATGGCCCCAGGCTCTGGTACTACAACAGACTTCGGTTTTTTGTCAGACCAGAGTGAACCCAGGCCATCACTCTCAACCCTTCCTTCCACACTTCCTTCCACCTCAGCTGAGGCTTCTGACGTAAAACCTGGGCCTTCCACCCAGGAAGATGTGGAGGAGCCCAGCTTGAGTCAGGTATAGCATTGTTCAACATATTTCTTGTCAAAAATGTAATGATGTTAACTAGATGCTATTATTGATCACTAATTTCTGAGTTAACAAAGTGGTTTACATATCAATAGACAGTAGTAGCCAAAAATGTTTGGGACAAGAATGAAAAATGCTGGGGTCATAGTAATACTTCAGGCCCTAAACAAGGGGGTGAGGGGGCAACTCACAACTAAAAGCCACATGTGTGAGTTGGACCATATTACTCCTCCACCACCTCCAGCAACACCTCCAACAACAGCGCCACCCAACCCACCACACCAGCCTGGAAGGAAACATGAAAGGAAGTGTTGAGAGTGATGGCCTGGGTCTGGTGTGGTCTGGCAAAGAACACAGGCTGTTTTAAGACCACAGCCTTGGGACACATATGTCATCTGCTGCTGCTCCCGTTCTCTTGTAGTCCTGGACAGTATTGTGCTCCCTATTAAATGGACTCCTCAGGTTACCAATTTTGCCTGTCAAATAATTGATGTCTGCCCTGGGGTACAAAGGCTTCACCAATTCCAACTGTTTCTCCAGCATTGCCTTCCTCTTTATTTTGTTATGACCCCTAATAAATTTTACATTTTTGTTTTGACAAATACTTGGCTATGTGTTTTACTTCAAAAAGGACAATTTGTTTGTGAGTAGGCAGGTACATTTCAAAAATACAATGTCAAATTAACAAGGGACACCAACCAACCTCTTTGAGGTTAAAAAATACAAGATAATAATGGTGTTGTGGTAACTTGACACACAAAACTACAAAAAATATTATGGTGATCACTATATAAAAAAAAAGATTATTCTGGAGATCTGGAGGAAAAAAAGAGAACAATATAAAAAATAAAAAATAAAGATTATTATGGAGATCTTGAAGAAAAAACAAAACAAAAACAAAAATTATTCAGGAGATCACAAGAAATAATAAAAAATCAGTTTGTCAAAACTCTGTGTAAAATTTGCAGCGTGACGTATGTGCTATCTCCATCATGAATGCTAGTTTTACAAGACCGAGCGCTTCCATCTCATACTTGATTCCAAGCATGCGTGGACTTGGTGCACGCGCTTGGAATTTCCGACAACAAATTAAAGTCATCATAATGAATAGCAGAATTAAAGCTGAATTTACAGTATTTGTAGCTCTTAACCTTCTCCTGTCAACACCAATCTTGACCACACCTCTCCATCCTCTTGAGAGCATCCCTACTGGTTCTTTCATGCAATAAGCTCCAAAGGCTGGAAGAAGGGTGGGGCAAACCTGACTTTTACAGGAAAGTCAAGATTTGAGCATAACTTCAGCTGATGTTTTCTGCTATGCAGTTTTTACCAAAGGCGGCCTGTGATTATTCATTTTTTAATCATAGGCTCAATTTGACAAGTTTACTTTAACATCAAGTCTGAGTTGACAACGATGAGTGCACACATTGTAGGTTATGGATGAGATGTAAATACTGCTTGTGAAGCCTAGTTGTTATAGCCAGCTGATCTTTCCCTTAAGCAATTAAACAAGGATGGAAATTAACGGGTCAGAATGTGCTCAAAAAAACAAACAGTGGCTTCTAATGTGTATCTGTAATTCTAACACTGTCTGGCTTGACTGTGAAATATCTGTTTTAGGTGAAATTAGAAAAGCTTTTTTCCACTTCCAGAAGTCAACTGGATATTTTTAGAGAAAATAAAACTTCTGAAGAGTATTTTTTCCTAAAATTATTTTTAGCTGTTAATATAAAATATCTATCTATCTATCTATCTATCTATCTATCTATCTATCTATCTATCTATCTATCTATATCTATCTATCTATCTATCTATCTATATCTATCTATCTATCTATCTATCTATCTACAGTATATATGCAGTGCAGAAGGTTTACACCCTCTATGAAGTGTCATTGCTGTCTGTGTCCCCATTAGAGAGATTCACAGTGCTTTTTGTACTGGAAACTAGGTGGCGAGCCAAACGTACCTGGGTTTGGTTCAAGGCAGGTTCGTAGAACGTGACTAAAGCTCTGATGGCAAATCTGAACCCCACAGAGTTCAATTGAAGCAGAATCTTAAGATCAGTAATGACCATTTTCTAGGCTAATAGATAAAGAACTGTCAAACAAATGGCATGGGTGGGCTAGGCACTGCCCTGGGGGACCCTTTTTTATATTCCATTTGGAGGGGAGCAGCTTTTAATATTGCCTTAAAGTCAACATTATAAAATGCAAAATTCCTTTCAAAAGGCCTGGAGGAAATGCTGAATCTGCCCGTGAAGTGATACAGCAGTATGATGTATACAACCCACTGCAACAAAATTTACATTTACAGTGAAAAAAAATGCCATTTAAATTGCTGGCAAATGGCAGCTTCAACCACTTTACTTCTGTTTGTAAACAGACAACTAGGCATCTCCTTCATCTATATCAGACCAACATCCTAGATGAGGGTCTGATACAAATGTATATGGGGGACCCCAACGCAATTGGCATTGGGTCACCCCTAAAAACACACAGAAGACCATTATCCTTGATGAGATTCTGGTATAAATACAAACATTTTTTATACCAGACCTAAAAAAAAAAACAAGAAAAAAAAAAAGCATTGTGTCCCCAAAACAAAATCTATAAAAGAACCTTATTAAAGCATGCAGCCTAGCTGGCCAGGAAAGGGGATGGATAAGTGTGCAGTCAGACCACCTGCCTTCAACATAGTGAGGGTTCCATTGCCTTGGCAAAGCACCTTGTCCCCATGTTGATTAGGACAAGGACATTTTCCCCATAACCCTGGTCCTGTGATTGTGGGGGTCTGCAGTCAGGGGCACCCAGATACTATCCTTCCCATGTGAATGAGTAAGGAGAACATTGTACCCCTACTCATTCACACAAAAAATAAACAATGAATAAAGACACAATTTTATTTAGTCCTTTATTTTAAGAAAATCCACAATGATTCAAAATAGGCAAGTCTGTGATTTTAGCAATAATTCCTTACAGAATCTTGCTGTACTCCCATCTCTGACTCATATATGGAAAACAAATTGTGATTTATCTTGCAGTCAGCAGGTTTTTTCTCACATATATAAATTAAGATTTTAGCCTAAAATATTAATTTACATATACTTGAATTTGCTGGAAAACTAAATGAGTTGTATGGAAATGATAAACAAATACAGTCAAATCCAAGCCCACCAACATGCCCATACACAAAAGCCCCTATATGTAGTGTAGTAATGACAAATTTAATTAGGCTTCTGTCAGACAGTCAGTAAACGCACAACCCTTTAAAAAGGGATCCACAACCAACAGGTGTGCAGGAGCCACTACTGCTGGGACCGCACTGCAACTGTGTACCAAGCATTTAAGCCATTGTTGTGGTGCAGCCCCAGTGTACAGTACCCTGTCAGGCTGTAATGGTAAAATTTGGGTGGGCAGCTGGAGGGCAGTACAACTATGTCTCAGCCTCCTGTTTTTACCAACCCCCGGTCACCCATGTGAAAGAGCCCTTACTGAATGTAAATGAGGATTGAATGATTTTCTGATAATGAATGACACTCACTATAATTAATGGAAGATTACCGTATTTTCCGGCGTATAAGACGACTTTTTACACTTAAAAAAACTGGCCAAAAATCGGGGTCGTCTTAGACGCCGGCTCAACTGCTGGGATGCCTGCTGGATGTGCGGTAATACTGTATGTAGCTTCGGCTACATACAGTATATACCGCTGAACCAATCCCAGTGAGCGATGTGTTCAAATGAATACAGAGCCTGCTCGGATTGGAGTAACAACCTCTGCCAATCCGAGCAGGCTACATACAATAGCCTGCTCGGATTGGCTTTGAGAGTCAGAGAGGTGCGGGCTGATGATGTTACAGCCTCTGCCAATCCAAGCAGGCTTTGTATTCATTAATAGAATACATTGCTCGCCATGATTGGCTCCAGCACCAGCAAGAAGGAAGTAGGAAATGGCTCCAGCAAGAACAAAGAAGAACGATATGAAGCGTCGGAAGCCGCGGAACGGGAAGTTGTCTTAAACGGTGAGTACAGGCAAAACATCTTAAAAACATGTAGAATTAGGGGGTCGCCTTATACACCGTCAAATACGGTATGTAGACGTAGCTTCATCTGTGGAAATGATTAAAATGCCTTGTTGGGGCTGGAAGAATTTTCTTTGTTTCTTCTTCAGTAATTTTTGCTTCAAAAACCTAAATACAGAATTTTTTTTTTACTATATTGCATCTTAGGAATATAACAGGTTACGCTACATATTCAATAATGCTTATTGTCGTTGCTTCTGTAAACTGTAATAAATAAATAATTATGTATCATTACTAAAAAATAAACCTTCCTACTCACCTAGGTGGATGCAGCATCACCGTCCCTCTCGCTCCACCCCCTCCACCTCTAAGACCAAGACCTGAACAATGAAAGACCATCTTCAGTGAGCAGAGAGCCAGTGACTTTATGGTGGATCCCACAAAACCAACTTTTACTTCTATCACAGTCCAGTGCTATCAAATGCACATCATGGGAAGAACCAAGGGAAGCTGTGGTCCCCAATCAATCACCTCTCTAGGAAGTGCCAGCTTCTTAGTAGACTTTGGCGGAGATGCCAAAGATGGATCAAAATTCAACAGTTTCAGTAGGAACCAGACACATTTGAATCCATGTGTGGCCACTGCAGTTGGACAGAATTCAATCTACCAATCAATTTTTGTTCAACTGTCCTGTCAAAAAAAAGCTGCTTGATCAGCAGCTGCAGCCAATTTCTTCAGCACATATCCATGAATTATGACAGTGGGGGAGTCTCCCCACTGTCAGAATACAATAGCGCAGCAAAGAGGATTATCCACCAGCACGCTCAACATAAACAATTCAACCATGTATGGCCAACTGAGGATCAGAGAAGTGTTCAGCAGATCCAGGATCACGTTAACCTTTTTTTAAAAATACAGACCCCCAATGAATTGGCAATTTGTCCCTGATAAGCCCTTCCCCAGATAAAAGCATTACCATTACCAGTCCTATTATTTCAGGTACTTATATAGCGCCATCAATTTACACAGCACTTTACATATATATTGTACATTCACATCAGTCCTTACCCTCTAGGAGCTTACAATATAAGGTCCCTAATAGGGTTGAGCGAACCCGAACTGTAAAGTTCGGGTCCGTACCGGACTTTAGGGTGTTCGGGTCCCGGACCCGAACCCGAACCCGAACAATTGACTGTATGTTCGGGTTCGGGTCCGGTGTTCGGGGATTTAATGTTGCTTTTTAAAATGTCTTTTAAAAGCACTCGCGGCTATATGAATTGATATTCATATAGCCGCGAGTGCTTTTAATACAGAGAACAGTCATTGAAGTCATTTATTTTTAAAAAGTTAGTCATAAAAAGTGTTTGGGGACCTGGGTCCTGCCCCAGGGGACATGTATCAATGCAAAAAAAACTTTTAAAAATAAATAATAATTTAAATAAATAAATAAATAAATAATAATGATTAAATTGAAACAATAAAAGTGTAATATTCCTTTAAATTTCGAACCTGGGGGGTGTCTATAGTATGCATGTAAAGGGGCGCATGTTTCCAGTGCTTAGAACTGTCTCTGCAAAAAGTGTCATTTTTGCAGGAAAAAAGCTATTTAAAATCACTCGCGGCTAATGTGAATTGTCGGCTCCCGTAATACAGAGAACAGTCATTCATTGAAAGTCATTCATAAAAAAAAAGTAATTGATAAAAAATAAAAAAAACAAAAAAATAAAAAGCGTAGGGGTCCCCCCAAATTCAATAACCAGGCCCTTCAGGTCTGGGATGGATATTAAGGGGGACCCCAGCCAAAAAAAAATATGGCGTAGGGTCCCCCTCAAAATCCATACCAGACCCTTGAGGTCTGGGATGGATTTTAAGGGGAAACCCAGCCAAAAAAAAATGGCGTGGGGTCCCCCTCAAAATCCATACCAGACCCTTATCCGAGCACGCAACCTGGCAGGCCGCAGGAAACGAGGGGGGGACGAGAGCGCCCCCCCCCTCCCGCCTGAACCGTACCAGGCCACATGCCCTCAACATTGGGAGGATGCTTTGGGGGTCTAAGACCCCCAAAGCACCTTGTCCCCATGTTGATGAGGACAAGGGCCTCATCCCCACAACCGTGCCCGGTGGTTGTGGGGGTCTGCGGGCGGGGGGCTTATCGGAATCTGGAAGCCCCCTTTAACAAGGGGGCCCCCAGATCCCGCCCCCCCCCCCTGTGTGAAATGGTAAGGGGGTACATTTACCCCTACCATTTCACCAAAAAAGTTTCAAAAATGGTAAAAATGACAGGAGACGGTCTTTGACAATTCATTTATTAAAATCTTCTTTCTTCTGGTCTTCCTTTCTTCATCTTCTCCTTCCGGCATCTTCTTCTTCCATCTTCTTCTTCCTCCGATCCGCTTCTTCTTGACCTTCTCATCCAGCATCGGTGTCTCTTCTGGGCCGCTCGGCGCAATGGGAGGCTCCCGCTGGGTGAGGCTTCTCTTCGGTATCTTCTTCCACGGCGTCGGTCTCTAAAGGCTTCTCTCTGGTATCTTCTTCCAGGGCGTCGGTCTCTTCTTGGGCCACTCCTCGCAATGGGAGGCTCCCGGTGTGTGAGGCTTCGCTTGGGCTGACAGTTCTTTTATAACGGAGGGCGGGGCCACCTGGTAACCCCGCCCCCCTCTGACGCATGGGGACGTCATGGGGACTTCCCTATGGCTTTCCCCACGTCACGTACTTTGGTACCCCCTTACCATTTCACACAGGGGGGGGCCAGGATCTGGGGGTCCCCTTGTTAAAGGGGGCTTCCAGATTCCGATAAGCCCCCCGCCGGCAGACCCCCACAACCACCGGGCACGGTTGTGGGGATGAGGCCCTTGTCCTCATCAACATGGGGACAAGGTGCTTTGTGGGTCTTAGACTGATAAGGATAAGGGACTGGTATGGATTTTGAGGGGGACCTCACGCCATTTTTTTTGGCTGGGTTTCCCCTTAAAATCCATCCCAGACCTCAAGGGTCTGGTATGGATTTTGAGGGTGACCCTACGCCATTTTTTTTTTTTTTTTTTTTTTTTTTTTGGCTGGGGTCCCCCTTAATATCCATCCCAGACCTGAAGGGCCTGGTTATTGAATTTGGGGGGACCCCTACGCTTTTTTTTGTTTTTGTTTTTTTTTTTTTTTATCAATGATTTTTTTTAATGAATGGCTTTCAATGAATGACTGTTCTCTGTATTACGGGAGCCGACAATACACATTAGCCGTGAGTGATTTTAAATAGCTTTCTTTCCTGCAAAAATGACACTTTTTGCAGAGACAGTTCTAAGCACTGGAAACATGCGCCCCTTTACATGCATACTATAGACACCCCCCCAGGTACGAAATTTAAAGGAATATTATACATTTATTGTTTCACTTTAATCATTATTAAAATCACTGCTCCCGAAAAAAACGGCCGTTTTTAAAAGGTTTTTTTGCATTGATACATGTCCCCTGGGGCAGGACCCAGGTCCCCAAACACTTTTTATGACTAACTTTTTAAAAATAAATGACTTCAATGACTGTTCTCTGTATTAAGGGGGACGGGAGCCGACACTTTATTATAGCCGTTCGGGTCCCCATTGACTTCAATGGGGTTCGGTGTTCGGGGTCAAGTTCGGGTCAAGTTCGGTCCCGAACCCAAACTTTTTTCTGAAGTTCGGCCGACGCCGAACATCCAGGTGTCCGCTCAACTCTAGTCCCTAACTCACATTCATACATACACATACCAGGGCCAATTTAGACAGTAGCCAATTAACCTACCAGTATGTCTTTGAAGTGTGGGAGGAAACCGGAGTACCCGGCGGAAACCCACGCAGGCACAGGGAGAACATGCAAACTCCAGCCAGGTAGTGGTTGGGATTCGACACTGCGATCCTTTTTTCAATTAGGCAAAAGTTCTAACCACTATACCACTGTGCACTGTGCATGGACATCTCAAAGATGTCCATGATTTTACTTTACATATGGACAGCTAGGAACAGAACACTTAAAAGAAAACCATAGAGGTGGCAAATTACAAATTCATAAGCTGGCTACACCCGGTGATATTTGTTCTGTGGTTTTGTCCTAATGCAATAGAGGCTACTAATAGAAGTACTGATAATGTTATTCGTATATCATCTGACACATCTTTGTGTCAGATGATATACGATTTTTCCACATTGATTTGAGGTTCAAAAATGCAAAGAATCCTTTTTCGGATTTTGTTTAATTATGTTCAAAGATCCAGGCCCATACCCCCCATCATTTGGTTCCCATACACCCAGTTAAGAAGCCCTGTTTTAGAGAATTCCTAAACAGGCATCATTAGAGTCCTTATGAACAGCAGTAAGCGGAAAGAAATAAGTAGTATATAAACTGCATCAAAACATAAGTAGTCACAAAAGGGAAAGCGTTACTGCAATTAAGAACAGAACAATTATATGGTCCATTGCTAGAGGTATTCATTTAGCCTGTAAAAGAAAATATTCCATCCACATTTTTATTCTTTTATAAGATTGCCAACACAACATCCATTTTCAACACGATCCCTCCACACCGGACTAACAATCAGATTTTCTTTCTTGCATCACTTACGCCGATGTTTCCCATCATTAAAAGTTATGATGTTTATCCAAGAACTGCAGTGAACTCATAAACCTATATTAATTTCCCAATAGGGTACTGAAAATCAACTTTATAGCGCTAGGCATAACATAGGTTTCTGAGTTAGCAACAAACTTTCCCTTACATAATGCCTCCCTAATATTACCCCGGCCAATGATTTCACGGCAGTTACAAGCTACAGCAACACAACAATGAAAAACTTGAGGTACAGTAAATCAAAAAGAAAAACAAAATGACATTTGGAGTGAGTAGTAAAGTGAAACATTGAAAGAGAGCTTTGGATTCTGTAATGCAGAGTGGAATGAGACCAACTGTTTGGATCGCATAGAACATTGACTCACAAGATTTTGTTCAACCCCTAGAAAGGAAAGCACTATAGTAACCAATTCATACAGCTATAAAGACCAATTAAACTTTTAGATTAAATCAGCTAAATCCATTCCAGGTGCAACAAAACTAAAGTTAATTTTCTTTTAAAAGCAGCCACAGCCTGTTCCCTGCCAGCTCGCTGCAGAGAAGGGTGCGCCCTCTCTGTGTGGAAGCAGTGGTCTTTCTGCAGAGGTCTGATGTGTCCCCTGCTGAGTCAGAGCTAGAGCTTTCCAATCAGCTTTCTGATTGCAGGACTATAGGTTTGACTAAGCAGAGAGACCACTGCTTTCACACAGAAAGTAAGGGCCCTTCCTTGCAGCATGCAAAAAAAAACTTTAAAGAAAAACAAAACAAAAAATGTAGCAAGTCATTCACATATCATTACATAGCAGTCATTCACATATGTTATACTGTACATGTTATTTGACTAATTTGCTTAGCTAGTGCAGCTTTAAAAACAAAATAAATTCTAGTTAAAAAATATCTATTCAAGCATGTATTCCTAACTCAAAAATCCCTTCTATTGTTCTCACACTTCTTTTTTTTTGCTGCTGTGATCCAGGGCCGTCTTTAATATTGATTGGGCCCTGGGCAAAAATTTTCTTGGGGGCCCCCCATACATTCTAAGACATACAAAAAAAAATAGCAGGTCGGCTCAAAATCTATTTACTGCAGCAGACCACGCAGCGATTGAAAATGTTTGCCAGAGATTACAGCCTATCCTTACCGCTCACTGATTGGTTGCGAGAGATTACAGCAGATCACTACTGTTCACTGATTGTTGCTACAGGTTACACCATTACACACCAAAGCGCCTCGAGGAGATTCAGTTCGCAGTTGTAGCGCTATACAAATCATACATTCATTCATTACTGCTCACTGATTGGGTTGCTAGAGGTTACTGCACAGTGCACACCCTTACCGCTCACTGATTGAGTTGCTAGAGGTTACTGTACACCATTACTGCTCACTGATTGGGTTGCTAGAAGTAACTGCACACCATTACCGCTCACTGATTGGGTTGCTATAGGTTACAGCACACCATCACCGCTCACTGATTGGGTTGTTAGAGATTACTGCACACCATCACCGCTCACTGATTGGGTTGCTATAAGTTAGTGCACACATCACCGCTCACTGATTGGGTTGCTAGAAGTTAGTGCACACATCACCGCTCACTGATTGGGTTGCTAGAGATTACTGCCCACCATCACCGCTTACTGATTGGGTTGCTTGAGATTATTGCACACCATCACCGCTCACTAATTGGGTTGCAGAAGTTATTGCACACCATCACCGCTCACTGATTGTGTTGCTATAGGTTACTGCAGACCATCACTGCTCACCCATTGGTTGCTAGAAGTTACTGCCCACTGATTTCTGTAACTGTCACCGTCCGTCCTCTCCTCCTTGTCCAATCAGGGAACGCTTTGTATTTATTAAAAAAAAATGCAAGGCGAACTGTGAATGGCGCTCATGCCAAGCAACCAGTCTGAGACCTGTAAGATATTTAGGATACACCCACAGGGATCAGCCAAGCTGGACCAATGTAAGTACCAATGTAAGTGCAATACACATTATACCATGAGTTCCACTTTAAGTGTATTTTGAGTAGAGGGTGAATAGCATGGGGCCATGGCATGTATAGTTATACCAACCTTTGCTGTCTGGATGAAGAGTCAGAGCTGTCCAGTTCCTCTGCCAGTCTCCTTTCTTCTCTGCAAGTTTCAAACTGCTGTCAGAAAATGATTGTAATTATTGTGATCACTTCTGATCTGGATTCCCTTTGTAGTGTATCACAATACATTTTCTATCCATCGCAATGCTGTAGCAGCCCCTGTATGTCCTCACATTGCACAGTGCTGGCTTGATTGCAACCAGCGTGGGCAGGCACCACGTCACTCTGCGCCGTGGTCTCACACTCCTCCTCTGCTCCTTCGATCAGGTACACTATGCAGAGTGTACGCATTGCAAGGGGTGGGACCAGAGCGTCAGTGGAGCTCAAGGCCCCGCCCACCCGCGGCCCGCTCCTCGGTCGAAAAAACACAGCACTGGCACTGACTGCTGCACTGTGTGCGTGCTGCCGCCGCTGATGACAGTGACAGACTGTCTGCCTGGCTGTGTGTGGGGATTTTCAGCACCGTTTTTCGGGCAGTACGCAGGCGTAACGGGCAGCTCTGCTTTGGGCCCCAAACAGTGACAGGGCCCTGGGCAGCTGCCCCGTTTTCCCTGCGGTAAAGACGGCCCTGCTGTGATCCGTCTCCCTGTTAAAGGATGGCTATGTTTGTTCTCCATGGTCTCACTGTATGTAGGAACCATACCGATTGTCATAGCTCGCTAGCATGCAAAGTGTGTTTTTTTTTTTTACCATTTTTGTAACAATAATATTAATGAACATGCAACCCTCCGTTGTACCAAAACTGTACTGTTCAGAAAAATCGCCATCAACTTGTAAAGTTCTGAGCAATATAAAAACAGCAATTCTGTTTATGGAAGGCCACTATATACAGATATTTAAGGCTGCATCTAATCTAACATGTATCCAGAACAGAGATTTCTAAAATTTCTAAGCAAAGGGCCAGTTTACTGTCCTTTAGACTTCAGGGAGGCTGGACTGTGGCCAGTTGGAATAGAAAATGCCCCAGTGGGAGTAGACAATGTCTCAAGCCCCATACACACGGTCGGATTTTTGCATGGATTCTGTCCGATCGGACAATGCTGTCGAAAAATCCGACCGTGTGTATGCACCATCGGACAGTGTACGTCGGATTGTCCGACGGACAAAGTCCTATCTCCTGCTGGATAGATTTTTGGACAACAAGGTCCGATCACACCAAATCCGATCGTGTGTATGGTAGTCCGACGGACAAAGTGCTACGCATGCTCAGAAGAAATTCTGTGACGGAAGCGCTCGGTCAGGTAAAACTACCTTTCCTAATCGACACAGCACATTCGTCACGCTGCAATGTTAAAATGTCTTTAATGCAGCGCATTCTCTTTTTCTTTACAATGCAAGAAGAATGACATGTTTGAGCTCCTCCTATTCACCCGCACTTCTCACAAACTTAGTTCTTTCTTCGTTTTCAGGATTTCTACACTACATGTTTATTTTTACTTAGATCGTAAAAGAATCTTTGTTATATTTTTTGGATGATTTCTCATTTCCTTTTTTATTTTGGAATACATATTTGAAGGAGATTTTTTGTTTTTTGGAGGGGGGTTGTGTCTCAACTTAGCAAAACAACTTTATTAACATTTGTATTTGTTGCTTAAATTTACTAGGAGTTTGTTGGTGCCCCTTGTTAATTATACTTTATGATTAGTGAAATGTACCTGCCTACTCACAAATAAACTGTCATTGTAGAAAAGTAAAACACATAGGCAATGATTATTTCAAATCAAAAAGACCTTTATTTAGGTGTCAGCAACAAACCAAAGAGGAACGCAGCGATGAAGAAACTTGGGGAATTTGCAAAGCCTTGGACCCCCACGGCAACCATCATTTTTGAAGTGTCTAAAATTGGGGGCCTGAGGAGTACGTATCTAAATAATAAGGGAGTGCAATCTGGTCCTGAAGTCCAAAACATCCGGAACTGCAGCAGATGCCATCTAGATCCCCAGGCTCTGGTACTACGAGAGGCTCCATCTTCTCTCAGACCAGACTGAATCCAGGTCGTCACTCTCAGGTCTTCCTTCCACGCTTCCTTGCACGCTGTGGCTGTGTTGCTGGTGGGGTGGCAGAAGGAGGAGGAGGAGGAGGAGGCGGAGCATGGTCACTATGGCAAACATGTGTGAGTGGGGTCATCTCCCCAGCCATACCCATATTTAGGACGTTGAGGATGAGCCCCTCACACATGTTGCGTTGCCTCACCTCCATATCCTTCATTTTAGTGACAACCACGGAGCCAAAGGCCTCCTCGTCGGTGGGTGTGGCATGTAGGGAGGCTGAAGCCTCTCGGATCATCCGGAGCGCTGACTCTCCCGCCTCACCCCCCCTTCTCGCCCTTTTGTAGGGAAGGCGGAGGGGAGGGACTTGGGAGACAGTCAGGCTCCGAGGCCTACCCCCCTCTTGGCTGCCACTACCCACCTCTTGGCTGCCACTAACCCCTTCCTCCTCCTGACTGCCACATTCCACAGCCTCCTCCTGGCTGAGGTCTTCCTGTGTATGAAAAAGGGACATAGTTTCAGTTATTTGTTCATCAAACACACACAATTCTCATCTAGTGACTGTTGCAAAATGGTTACAAATCACAAACCATACAATTCTCAGCCCTGCAGTTTAGATTCTTGCCCCAACTGTCTCCAACACTACTGTCAGTTGATATGTCAAACACGTTATGAACTAAGCAATTGGTGATCCTGAATTCAGTGAACATCATTCCTTTTTCACAAAAATGGTTCCCAAACTACTATACCTGGAACAAGCTGGGCTCCTCCACCTCTTCCAGACTGGAAGGCCCAGGTTGCTCCTCGGAAGCCTCATCAGGGGTGGCCTGCGCGCAAGGAAGCGTGGAAGGAGGAGGCGAGAGTGGCTCCGTGACATCAGTCTGGTCTTTGAGAAAATGGAGACTGTCATAGTACCAGAGCTTGGGGGCATAGACATCTGCTGCAACTCCAGATTCTAGGGACTTCAGGACCTTCTTGCGCTCCCTGATATACGCACTCCTCAGGCTGCCAATTTTCTTTCTTAAATCACCAACAGTTGCCGTGGGGAACCTTGGCTTTACAAATTCCACAAGTTCCAGCAGGGCTGCGTACCTCATTGGTTTGCTGCCGTAATTGGGGTGTTTGGCCTGCCATAAAAGGGGAATTTCCCTGTATTTCTCAATGAAGAGGGGGAGAAAACTCACGTCGTTGAATCCCTGCATAATCTCTGCATGACACAACACCACACAAAACACTATAAATAATGTCAGGCTTAACTCTCCTAATCTTCTCCATAAAGAAGCCTCAAGGTCTAATCAGTCTAGGCTAGTTATGTACCAAAGTCAAATTGTACCTTCGTTATAGCGATCGTCTCATGCGTGAGCTTTCTCTCCCCTCGTCGCACAGATCGTGGGAAGACACAGGCGTGTGACGTTTTATATACAGTGCGCATGCGTCAAACTCCGCCCGCCCCTGACGATCTTTCTCGTCTATTCCCCACCCCTTCTCTTTACGGCGCAGTGAGGAGAGCACATGGCGGGGACACAGCAGGTGCGCCCGAAATATCCCACCAACGAGGAGGAGCACGAGGAAAGTCCAGAGGCAGAAACGTCCCGATCCCGGAGCCTGAAATTCAAGGCTTCCAATATGTCATTTGGAGAAATGTTGGAGATGGTGGACATATTAAAGAGGAGCGACTATGATGGGAAGTATGGGCCTTACCTCAACCCCAATGTCCGAAAGGCCAAGATCATGTCTAAAGTTGTGAGGAGGCTGTACAATCATTTTAGGGTACAACGATCCAAGGAGCAACTGAGGAAACGCTGGTCAGACCTGAAACTGAGGGAGCCCGATCAATACAGAAAGATCAAGCGAGTTCTTCAAAAAAGTAAGTAGTTGTGTTTTGTGTTTTATTTCTTGCTTGCATACTGCTCCATGTGTTTGTCTTTTTCCAAAGTTGTACATTAGAAAATGGCCACTTTCATGTTCGTCTGTGCATTCGATCGTACTCAACCTCGATCTTTCTGCCACTGTCATGTTCGTGTGTGTGTCCATTCGATCGTACTCAACCTCGATCGTTCGGACACTTATAATACGAGGTTTGTTGTTTTTTTTGGAGAAAGGAAGTTTGTTCTCATTACAAATGTCATCAAGAATGTAAAGCCAATTTATTCGATGTAAAGGAGAGGTGACCCAGTAGCTGATTACCCATCTGGACTCTAGAGCACTAGTGCTGGGACACCCAAACCCACTTTTTATTAGGCTTTTCTACACATGTGCTCCAGTGGATACTAGAGGGGGGTCTCCATCAAACCAACTTCTGCCAAAAAGCTACTAAGTTTAGCACCTTTAAAAAGTGTCTACATTCATGTTGTTGTCATTTGTAACTGGCCCACCAAAAATATTGTCCCTCACTTTCAAGCAATGTTTGACATTTCCTATTTCGGCCCTCAATAGATTGTGTTGCTAAATCTTCCTTTTGTACCTTCTCATAGGGGAGCGAAAACACGTGACGTCAGAGGAAACCACCAAACCAACACCTCCCAAAGAAGGGGAAAGACCAGAAGCAGAGGAGGAGGAGGAGGAAGGAGAGATCATAGAAATTGGAGAACTTGTCACCACAACAGGTGAGTGTGGGAGAACACAGCTACTGGTAAGCTAATCAATGTATGCCTGCCTCATTTCTAAGACATTTTTTTGGTTTTTGTTTGTTTTTAGGTGACGTGGATGTTGTGGAAGAAGAATCGCACTTTACCACAGAGAGTGCCCACGTACTCATCGGGGAGATAATGGTCTGCAATAGGGATCTAGATGACATAAAGCAAAACATCAATGATGTTCAACAAAAATTGAAGAACATCATTGATGTTTTAGGTAAAATCTGAAAACGCACCAAGTAATTACCACACATTTGTGGCTGCTTCTGAACACATTTGCAACTTATGAACTGTGTGAAATTTGGAACATGCACACATTGTGTACACATGTGCTAGCTCCCATCATGGTGGATGAATGACAACGTTTTTTTGGGGGTGCAACCACCTTTACGAACTACTAAAGTGGTTGTGGTGAAGGGGTTGCACCCCCCAAAAACGTCCATTCATCCCCATGATGGAAAATGGCACTTTGGAAGATTTTAGGCATGTGTTTTACCATCTAATGACCATTTTCTGACCAAAATTGTGTGCATGTTATAAATTTCCAGTTTCCAGGGGTGACCCCCCATGTGATGAAGGCAAGATCAAACACACTTTTAACATATAGTCATGTCTGATCTTGTCTTCACTTTAGAAAGTTCATCTTTCTGAGTTCCTATGTTCTGTTTTGCTCCATGCCTGATTTTACCAAATGCGGAATGTTTGAAAACAATGTTGTAAATAACCCAGATCTTGTCAGTTTTGGCAAGAAGTTTGTAAACGCACTTGGGAATGTGTTGCAAGTAAACTTTTTTAAAATTCTTTTTTTTTTTTACCAACAAAAAGGTTTTTATTGAACAAAAAGGTGGTATACATCCAACAATAACAAACCAGCAGGTAACACTTCCTGTTGTTTAAGCATACATTTTTGCATACAGTAACAAGGCACATCTTCACTATTGTTCTTACAGTATTACCAATACAATCAATTGCTTCATCCCTTTATTATCCAAGCAGCCTGTCCATGACCAGATCCACCGGGGCAAGCCCCGGTGTGTCCAGCCATGGGGCCCAGAGATTTTCATATTTCCTAGTACTCCCTCTGTGCTGGTATATAAGTTTCTCCATGCGTAGCATTTCCCCTATTTTGCCTATCCATTCCCTCGAGGTCGGGGGTGTCTCAGATTTCCAATAAAGCATGATCAACCTTCTGGCTTGGAATAGTACTCTATTTACCGCTTCCCTGGTATGAACTGTCAGCACAAATTCCTCCACCACCCCCAAGAGGCACACTTTGGGATCCACCGGTAATGACAGCATAAATACAGAGTTAATCAGGTTCACCACTTCATTCCAGTACAAATGTAGTTTGGGGCAGCGCCACAGAAGGTGTATAAGGTCCCCATGGTCTCGACGACATCTTGTACACATATCCTCAGATTGTAAGCCCATTAGCATTAGTCTGTGCGGTGTATAGTACACCCTCAAGATAATGTATAGTTGGGTAAGCCTTTGGGCTACATTTAGAGAGCAGACACTCACCACCTGAAATACCTCTTCCCATTCCTCACCGTCCATTTGCCCGACATCCCTTTCCCATTTTTCTCTCACTTTCAGGGGGTGTTGCCCCAGGAAGTATTGTAAGAGTGCAGTGTAGCTTTGCGAAATGAATCCTTTCGAGGTGTCAGCATCTCTGATGATGTCAAACACTGAAGTAGGCGACAAGCGCCACTCATTTGACCTACTCTGCGCCCGGACTGCGTGTTGCAGCTGAAGGTATTGGAAGGCCATTGAGGAGGGCAGGCTAAATTCCGCCTGCAGGTCCTCAAACGTCCTCAGAACACCATTCCTAAACACCTGTTTAATATGGGTGATTCCGTGTACTATCCATCTAGCCCCGTCCTGTATTTTGGCTAGTTCTGTGTAAGTATCATTGTGCCACAGAGGGCTATATACAGTATACCCCTCGGCCTGCTGTAGGTATTTGCACTTGTTCCAAACCTTCTGTATTAGATTGTACGTGGGGTACTTTTTGTTGGGTCTGGCGAATGCCAGGGATTCAAGTGCCATGGGGATGGAGCCTGCGTCAACTGTGTGTAGCATGAGTGTCTGGGAGGAGCCAGCCGGCTCTGTCCCAAAACACCCTACTAGGTGCTGTAACTGAGCGGCAAGGTAATATAACCACGGGTTGGGCAATGCCAATCCGCCATCGTCTTTGGGCCTCTGAAGATGTTCCAACTTTATTCTTGGGGGCTTATTTTTCCACAGTAAAGCGCGAAAGATGGAGTTAACCATACAAAATATTTTTAGGGGTATTACCACTGGGGTATTATGTAGAAAATAAAGCAATTGGGGCATGAGAATCATTTTA
The DNA here is from genome assembly GCA_028564925.1 of Lithobates sylvaticus. Classification (NCBI taxonomy): domain Eukaryota; kingdom Metazoa; phylum Chordata; class Amphibia; order Anura; family Ranidae; genus Lithobates; species Lithobates sylvaticus. The sequence continues at coordinate 488,271,998 of CM053028.1, read as the reverse complement.
ACCAAGTTTACTTTACCCGCCACTGACATATGCAGGCCATTCCATGTCCGCACTCGTTCTCTAAACCTCTGAAGCAGCGGTGAAATATTCAATCGGCCGAAGTCACGCAGATTAGACGTGACCTGGATCCCCAGGTATTTAAATGATGCGGTGACAGGTATGGGACATGACTGAGCCACTACCTGTGTGGCGTCGCCATCTAGTAGCAAAAGGGCAGATTTTGACCAATTAATTTGTAACCCGGAGTATATCCCAAATTTGGTAATGGTTGCCATGGCCTCCCGCAGGGACTCGTCCGTATCTCCCAACATAAGTAGGGTGTCGTCAGCGTAAAGCATTATCTTCTCCTGCAGGGGGCCATAGCGGAATCCCACAATTTGCTCATTCGCCCTTATGTCGATCGCCAGGGGTTCAATGGCCAGCGCAAAGAGCAGAGGGGACAGCGGGCAGCCTTGCCGCGTCCCCCTCCTTAAAGCAAAGTCTTGTGACAGAAAGCCAAAAGCTCGGATAGCAGCCTCAGGCTTACTGTACAATAGACGCACCCATGCAATATATGCGTCACCAAACCCGAATCGTGCCATTACTGCCCACATATACGTCCAATCAATGCTGTCGAACGCCTTGGTGGCGTCCAGTGACAGCAGTGCCCTGCTACCCGCATTGTCTACATCAGATTGCATGTTTAAAAATAACCGCCGCAGGTTGATGGCCGTGGATTTATTTGGCATGAACCCTGCCTGGTCTTCATGTATGAGGGAAGTTATGACTTTGTTAAGGCGTTGGGCTAACACCTTCGCTAGAATCTTAACGTCGCACTGCAATAGCGAAATTGGCCTGTATGCTCCTGGATCTACCGGATCCTTACCCGGTTTCAAAAGGAGCACCATATTTGCTCTTGCCATGGAGGGCGGAAGTTCTCCTGCCTCCCGGGCAGCATTAAATACTTGTAGTAAATAGGGCATTATTGTTTCTGCATGTTGTTTGTATACTTCCATGGGTATACCATCCTCCCCCGGGGCCTTACAGTTAGGAAATAGCCCTACAGCTTCTTTTAATTCCTCCACCGTAAGAGGTGCATCCAGCCCATCCCTCTGTTCCTTGGTGAGTCTGGGAAACGTCAGCCCACCAAGGTACCGGTCTAGCGCCTCCATGTCATAGGAGGCACCAGAGCAGTATAGCTCTTCATAGAACCCAGCTAACTCCTGCATAATGCCCTCGGGTGATCGGACAAGTGGCCCGGCTTTGGATTTAATGGCTCCGATGGTAGGTGATCTTTGGTGTGAATTTGCTATGCGGGCAAGCATACGCCCTGTTTTTTCCCCTTCCTCAAAAAATGCCTGTTTGGAGAAGAAGCGTTTTTTTTCGGCGGTTGAGGTGAGCACCCGCTCATATGCTGATTGAGCGGACTGCCACACCTCCCTCGCCTGGTCTGAAGGATCTAAAATAAATTGTTGCTCCAACTCTTTTACGCTATTCTCCAAGTCCACCACCATGGCGGAGGAATCCTTCTTCACTTTAGTCATCTCACTTGTCAACAACTTTTTCAGAAAGACTTTAAAGGCCTCCCACTGCTGTGCACCTGAACCCTCCAGGTTCTGGGTGGTGAAAAACCCACGCACGCTCTCATCTATGGATTCTGGATTTTTAAACAGTTTCAGCCAGTAAGCGTTGAATTTCCAGGGGGCTCTCGGGAGTACTGCCGGTCGGGAGACCACCAGATGAACCACTAGTGGAGAGTGGTCAGATATACTACGGGGTCTATAGTCCACGGAGGACACGTATTGGAGCATGCGTGTGTTTCCCACCCCCATGTCTATTCTAGACAGTCTACCAGGCGTTTTTGAAAAGCAGGAGTATTGTTTTACCCCCGGGTGGCGATGTCGCCAGACATCCACCCAGCCCACCTCTTGCAGCAACCTCGCCAGGGGAGTGCCCCTGGAGAGGGCAGAGGCACCTACGGCCGGATGCCTATCCAGCGAGAGATCTAAGCAGCAATTAAAGTCTCCCATCACCAGAAGCGGAACCTCCGGCCTGCCATCCAAATATGATAGCAAGGCCCTTAGCACCACCACCGTGAAGGGAGGGGGAACATATATACCAGCAATAACACAGGTTAACATACCCAGTCTACAGTGGAAAAAGACATATCGGCCCTCTGAGTCAATGAGAGCATCTATCTCTTCATAGTCCAGGGCGCCATGAATCAAAAGGCTCACACCCCTAGAGTGGGATGTGTGAGTCGAGTGATAGGCCTTATTCACCCAATTATACTGTATACAACACACAGTCTCCTTAGTCAAGTGAGTTTCCTGAAAACATAGCACACCCGGTAGAAATTTTTTAAGACACATGCGCATCATGGTCCTCTTAAGAGGTGAGTGGAGCCCCCTCACGTTCCAAGATACTATAGGGATTCCTGCCATTTGACTGAGTATAGTGTGAAAGCATGCATATATACTCCTCCCTTACCAGGGAGTTTGGGAGTCCAGGGGCCAAGGCCCGAGTCCTGAAAGAAAATGCATATGCAAAGTACATAATGAATGGTAGAAGTGTTACCAGTACACCACCTGTGGAACAAACATAAAAAAGTAGAAAAGTAAGTTATCAGGGGGAGGCAACAGGCCGTTCCCTCTAGCAGCATCAAACCTTCGCCCGCCAACATGGCGGTACAACTCCTGTACCCCGAGTTTTCACCCAGGGAAACTTTTAAGTGCAAAGTGTAGAAATTCACGTTAACGATTTCTGCAGCTCTTGTCTTGATCTGAAACAGTGTAATGTCCCTCAGCCAGGGTTAATCAGAGAAAGTTCAAATCCGGTTCTCCTTGACCGGGAATAACAAAACAGATTTTTCAAATCAAATTCTCTCCTCTTGTACCCCTGTCATCCTCATCCTTCCTCCTCGTTCTGATCTCACCGACTTTTTTAAAATTCTAAATGTGTGGCTTCCTTTTTTAAAGACAAAAAAGCATTATGTATGTCAAATGTAAATGATTTGGGGGGCAATGGGTGTTATTTACTAAAGGCAAGTCCAGTTTGCACTGCAAGTATTTTTTCCAGGGCACTTTTGCACTGCACTTGTAGAGCATAGTGGATTTGACTTACGTAAATGACACCCACAGTGATTTGTTTGAAAACACGTAGCACACCATTTTTGTGAATACACACATTTCTGTCATGGTGATGAAAAGGAGTATTTTGGGTGTCAGTTATGCACTACAAACCTTCTCTAGAGCAAAGATTAGGTATCAAACAAACCACATGAGAAGAATCTTTTTGGGAAGAAGAGACTGTTACCTCCTTTTGCCCAGAAAGTGCATTCCCACTGTCAAAGCCAAAGGGAAAAAATTTCAAGGTCAAATAAGCAATAATACGGAAATGACAAGAAATCATAGGTTGGTTGAAAAAAAATATTTATTTAAAAATGCCTCTCACACATCGTCAGGCAGAGCAATGGCCCCCCTACCCACAAAGTAGTCCATATATTGCTCGCGGACCGCGCGGGCATTTAGAGGGAGCAAGCCTGGACGTGCCGCTTGAAGGGCTGTGAGGTCAGCATTTGGAGGGCCCTCCACATCTGGGCCAACGGGCACCACATAGTTCCTGTTATGTCTTTTGAGGAAGTTGTGCAATATGCAACAGGCAAGAACTATGTGGTTCAGTTTGTATTCCGCCAAGTTAATAGCCGTCAAGAACAGGCGGAAGCGGCTGGCCAGGATGCCAAAGGTGTTCTCCACCACTCTTCGGGCTCTGGACAGCCTGTAGTTGAAGACCCTCTGGTCTGGGGTGAGGGTCCTCATCGGGAAGGGCCTCATCAGATGGGGAGTCAACGCAAACGCTTCATCTGCGACAAAGACGAAGGGGAGTCCTTCAGCATTCTCCTCTGGAGGTGGCAAGCACAGACTGCCACTTTGGAGATGCCAGTAGAACTCCGTGTGCGCAATGGCACCACCATCCGAGATCCGGACTTTCATCCCCACATCCACATACATAAACTCGTATGTTGCCGACACCACCGCCAACATCACTACACTATTAAACCCCTTATAATTATAATAGTAGGACCCCGAGTTGGGCGGTGGGACGATGCGGACGTGTTTCCCATCAATTGCCCCTCCGCAGTTAGGAAAGTCCCAACGGCTGGCAAAGTGGGAGGCCACAGTCTGCCATTCCTGTGGCGTGGAAGGGAACTGTGGAGTGAAACAATAAAACAAAATTAGTCACTTTGCACAGAAACATTGCAAGCAGATTAGACAATCAACATCTTGGAACAAGAGCATACTTTAACCTTTTAGGCTGGAAAGTATTTGCACAGAAAAGTAGAGGGTCCCCTTCGCAGATTACTCACCCCCCATCAATCCAAAAAAAGGAACGCACATTGTGACATTCTGAAATTACCAAGCAAGCTAATAGGAGGGAAAGAACACAAAAAAAGAGGAAATGGAAAGTATGGAGCCAGCCCCTTGCACTACATGCTTTGCTGAATTCATCACTAAAGATGCCCACTATAAAGAGGTAGGTATCTAGTGTGTATTGACCCTGTGAAAGGCAGCAGATAGAGGATTGTTACCATCTGACAGAGCAGTTGGGGGAGGGGGTTCCTAATGAGTTTGCCCCCCCCCCCCCCCACAAAAAAATAAATAAAAAAAAGGGGCTCTACATGAAGTAAAAAACACAGCAAACATTGGTGCATGTTTTAGGGGGTGTTTGGGGTAAAACAATACTATGCAGCAGACAAAATACATTGCTTAAGGGACTAGGCCATAGGTGTCTATTGGGCCAGAAGAGCATGCTGGGGAGGTAAGTGAAGGGAAAAATGCATGAAGGAGAAAAGGGGCACAGCATATTAGAACATATTAGAACATATTGCAAGCATGGTAATTCTGGAAGGAGGACAAAAATACAAGTCATTAGCAAACAGAGCATACATAGAAGGGAATAGTAAAGTAGAAATGTTACCTTAATATAGTCCTCCTGCAGGACCTCGATGATGGCAGAACAGATCTCTGGAATAATGATTCCCAGGGCCTGGGGAGAGATACCTGAAGAGAACTTCAAATCTTGAAGGCTTCTCCCTTTCGCCAAGTACCTCAACGTAGCAACAATCCTCTGCTCCGGAGTGATGGCTTGTCTCATGCAGGTATCCTGCCGGCTGATAAAAGGGGTCAGCAAAGCCAAAAGACGGTGAAAATCCGGGTCCGTCATCCGGAGAAAGTTCCTGAAATCATCAGGATTATTCTCCCGGATCTCACGAAGCAAAGGCATGTGCGAGAACTGATCACGCTGAAGCAACCAATTCTTGGTCCACATACTCCTCGTCACTCTGTTCATGGACGGGTCTTGGGTCAAAGCTAAAAGCCCGACACCAATTACGCGTACAGCACGAACTCGGCGACGAATACGTATGGGAAACATCGCTCACAAAAGGTCGGCTGGTCAGAACGGACAAACAGAAAGCACCGATAAACAGCAAGGCCTGAAAGAACGAAATGAATACCAGAAACGAGCAGACAATAAGCAGTGCAAATCAAAGCGTCCTATATCAAGATATAGGCCGCAATGACCAACAAATGCGAACTGACTACACGCACTAATAAACAGATACGCACGACAAGCACAAACTGAAGAGCAGTAACGATCTGAGTCAGAAAACTGAGAAGCGCGAATCTTAAGTCCCCAAACTTCGACTAACTCGCGATAAACACGGGATCAGCAGAAGGAGCCCAACGGGTGCCTGACGTGGTGCTGAACTTCCCTTTTTCTAGTCTCGTGGAAGACGACTTACGTCACGACGTTCTTGCAGACCGGAAATTCCGACAACGTTGTCCGACCGTGTGTACGCAACAACAACATCGGACAAAGTACGACGGACAGGATCCGACCGACCTGGTCCTCGGATAATCCGCGCGTGTGTATGGGGCTTCAGGCTTAGTAGACAGTGGGATAAACAAAATACATAGAGCCTCTGGTCAGTAGGAGGGGGAATAGTGCCCTATGATTGGTATTAGTGGGAAGAATAGTGCCAATAGTGTTTATATCTGTGGGAGGAATTATGCTCCATTGTTAGTGTCAGTGGAAGGAATAGTGCCCCATCATTGGTGTCAATGTATTAGTGAAAGGAATAGTGCCCAATCATTGGTGTCAATGTGGCAGTGGAAGAAATAGTGATCCATCGTTGGTGTCAGTGGGAGGAATAGTGCCCCACTATTGGTGTCAATGTGTCAGTGGAAGGAATAGTGCCCAATCATTGGTGTCAATGTGTCAGTGGAAGAAATAGTGCTCCATCGTTGGTGTCAGCAGGAGGAATAGTGCCCCACTATTGATGTCAGTGGAAGAAATAGTGCCTCATCATTTGTGTCAGTGGGAGGTATAGTGCTTCATATCAGTGGGAGAAACAGTGCCTCAAGAGACGGAGACAGGCAAGCAAAGGGCCGCATTCCAGCCCGCGGGCCACAGTTTGGAGACTACTGGTCTAGAACACTATGGTTGGCTTTTAAAGTAGATCTAAATCCTAACTGAATGACATTTGGTTTACTAGAGCGCTGTGTATCATAGATTTATTTTTCACAAAATACTGTTGTCCCCTTTCATCTACTTTTTTTGATTTGCATTTCATTACTGCTGAGCTTCTGCAGCCTCTTTCATCTATTTACTGTAAATATTCATTCACTCCGCAGTCAACTTCACATCAATGGTTTGGACACCATCATCATTAGGTTTAGATTACCAAATGCAGAAAAATCATGACTTTCCATGGACTTTATATTTTTAAAGACTTTACAGACAAACACAGTGAATCTACATAATTACAAACTGTTTGTATACTTCTAGCTGATTGGCACTTGGCAAGACAGAGCACTATACTGTACATGAACAGCCAGCTGAATTGTGAAAACCGATTGGTGAAAACTAAACATAATAAGTAAGACAATAAGAAAAATAAATTTAATTTAAAGCAGATCCTCCCCACATAAGACTGGTCCTGCTGCGCTCCAGCGGTCTTGAAGATGAACTGTTCCTGACTTCAGCACGCTCATAGCACACTCCATAGACAGGAACAGTCCACCACTGAGCCATGGGGGTGTGCGGTTTTATAGAGGATTTACGGATCAGGTGAGTATGAACTTTGTTCTCATCCCACTGCATGGGGAAAACAATTGCCCAGAGCTGGGCTTTAAGAAAATTAACGTGATACCTAATGCTCCATTACTGTACCTCTACAAGGCCAATTTTCTATTCTGGACCCTGGCAGAACTCTATTGTCACTAGAGTAGGGATATGTAGGTATTTTACTGTCCCAAGGGTAGCCACCACACTCTATGTGTGAGTTAAATGCCCAGGCACAAAAAATTCATACAAATCCAAAACAGGTATTAGTGGCACTCATGGATCTTGCAGCAGAGATAAATCAAAGCAACAGCATTTTATTGTCAATGCTTAAATGGAGCTTGTCTTGAGAAAGATGGACTGAGCTCCATGAAAACGTTGACACTAAAAAGTTGTTGCTTTGATTTATCACTGCTGCAAGACCCATGAGTGCCTCTATACCTGTTTTGGATTTGTAAGTATTTTACTGTCGTAGAAGCAATAAAACAACATGTGTCTGGGTTTACATAATTTGGTGATGGTCTCCATGCAAATACTCAATTCCTCTGAGTATTCCTTTATACTAAATATTTAATAAGCCTTTCTACCCTAACAAGAACAGCTTACATGGTATATCAGGCATTGTGCCATTGAGAAAACTGTGAAAAAAGCCTCTAATACTTTGCCTGTTCCGCCTATGATGAAATATTATCCCTATCTCTGTCACACTTTAATTTCAGCGTGATGAGGGGTTGTGTAATTGCCTTATGAATAGTGATAGAACCTCTGATATTCAACAGCCACACAAAATAATAACAGGATTTAATGACACACTTAAATGTAGAGCACTGCTGGTTGGGCTTAAGACCACAAATCCTCTTAATCTCTTAAAAGTTTACCCTTAATCTCCGAAAGGCTCTCTGCAGTGTGTAGCGCCACTGCAATTATTGAAATCTGGAAAAGAGATATCCCATCTTCAAAGAGCTGGACATACACGTGCAGTTCACAAATCAATGGAAACAACTTCAATTTATTTTTAGTAGGAAAATGCTGAACTGGGTACAAAATATCCATGTCAAAAAATTCAAGCCTAAACTTTTTCAGAATGGGATTCTTTTTTTTTTTTTTTTTAAAGCATCTGCATTGCAATCCAACTGCATGTGGTTAATGATTTTTGAAAGATATAAAAGTCCATCAAGTTTATCCTCAACCCCCTTTTGACCTTTTCTACAGGAAACAATTTTATTAAAACAACTTACAAGTGTGCTACATGCTCCTCATATCTAGACTTATTTATTGACTAGGCATTCGTCTATGGTACACATTAGCAATGAGTGTAGTCATGAAAGAGGACAGGGTTTTCTCTGAGTAAGTACAGATACTAGTTTAGGTGACTGGCTGCATACAAAGTACCTGCATATGATGGAAAATGTGCTAATGACAGTGAATCAGTATTAATCAATTAGTATTAATTAATCAGTAATAAACAGTATTTAAAGAGAAACTGCACTTCATCTGAGCACCACAAATTGAAAACGCAAATTAATTAATTTTATTTTTTTTTTTTAATTCATCCATCCATGTGCCCATGCTTTATTTTGTTGAGAAACTACTTTGAGAAACACCTCTTAACATTTCTGGTCATGTCCATATTGAGTAAGGGCAGAAAATTCATGTACCATTTACTTCTTGAAATCCATCTGCCCTTAGCACAGGCATGTAGGCAGGAGGGTGTGCTTATCTGAGAAAACCCCTCCTCCCCTTACCCCCTCCTGAAAACTCCTGGGATATATTATACCATTTTCCTTGGCCTGGAAACTGAAGAAGTGTGAATTAGATAATTTAAAACAAGTGAATATGATATACTTTCCTATCTATTTACTAATGCTAACAGCGTTAAAATAGCCATTGTTGATCGAGAGAGTGAAGTTCCGCTTTACGTGTATATTACATATGGGAGGAAAAGATTCTATATCTTGGGTAACAAATACAAAACATGGATAAATCCAGATCCAGGGTCTATTGATGGATAACCCATTTTCCATTTTTAATTTATGGGGAAACACTAAGAGCAGAAGTTTTTGGTAACTCCTCAGTAAATACAATTTTTGATAATTTCTGCTATTCCTTCTCGACTTATTAAAGTGCTGCTGGAACATTGATCTCTCACTAGCAGGGTCACTGAATGACTTTCGTGTAGGTATTGTGAGGAGTGCCTCAAGTGAAAAGGAGTACAGGCAGTCCCCGGGTACAAAAAAGATAGGTACTGTAGGTTTGTTCTTAAGTTGAATCTGTTTGTAAGTGGGAACAGGTCAATTTTTTAAGTGTAGCTCCAGACAAAAAATCTATTTTTAAGTTTTTGGATAGCATAGGGAAGGGTTATCACCCCTGTAATGTTTGTTTTGCTGTCTGTGACCTTGTTCAGAAGATTTCACCTCACTTTCTGTCCCAATGACAATTGGATTTTGAAAATTTTGGGCTGTTAGGGAAACGTGGACTGGTGATAAATCATCAGTGGAGACACCTTTTTCCCATATTAACTCTTACAGGAGAGAATTTCCCTTCCTAGGAGTAGATTTCCTCTCACTTCCTGTTGCCTTCCTCCGTTTGTAAGTAGGAGTCGTTTGTAAGTCGGATGCTTATAAGTAGGGGACCACCTGTACATAAATGTTGCTCCAAACTTTATTGGGAAGTAGTAAAATAATACAGTCAACACATTTTAGGGGATCGCCCACCGTTTTGCTCAAAGCTTGTGTTAATAGGTTATAGTTGCGCTGTTTGATCACTTGGTAGACTTTTTTTTGGATAAAAGAGAAGGGTGGGTTTTGAATAAATAAACATCCATACTCACCTAGATTGATGCAGCAGCATTGGTCTGAAGCTGCATCTGTCCCCCACTGCCACCATTGATTGCTCAGTTCTCGGTTTTAGTGAGCAATCAAAGTGATCAGTCTCTCTGATCTGCCCCTCTAGCCCTCACTGGAGTGCTGGGATGTGGAAGGGGCATGAGTGGCTGGTTTAGGCTGTCAGTGGCATGCTGAGAGACTGAGCCAGCTGCCAGTTAGGAATCTGGGTGGATCGTTCCAGAGTCTGGACCGGCTGAGTGATGTCAGCCGACGGAGGTGTTTAGCCCAGGGAGTTTAACCCTTGTGCATCCAATCCTGGCATTTTAATGTGCCCAGGAGGCTCAGGTGCAGCGTCCAGCCCCACTGCCTGCAACCTTTCAAAATCTATGGATGCTTAAACAAGTGGGGCCATTTAGGGCCGCATATGTTTATTGAGGTTTGCACAGAAAGCAGGTATTTTGCAGAGATTCAGCCCCATCCATCTGTAGCTTTTTTTAGCTTGTCATAAACTCCTCAGTGTTGTATGTTATATATTTATTGCAATTGCACTGTGCATAACTCTATATGCTTCGAATCTCACCACTACACTCTGTACATGACATCCTGAACACTATCTACATTATATACTCCTATGGCTTTTGCAAACAAATTCAAGCGCACTCTGCGCAGCACATTGACCATTGAAAGTAGCATGTTGCAGTGACTAATGATGGCTGCCACCTCCACAATTTACACAGACCACTAAGTATGTAACCAGCCCTTCTTTAAGTTTATAAGGTAATTTTTTTGATTACATCTATCAAACAAGCAATGTTTCAGAGCCATTGCATGTGCCTCTTTATCAGCCAACATTGCCTGATGCCTTCAACACTGTTGCCTGATAAACTGAAACGATGCTTGTTGGACAGATGTGACCAAAAAAAAAAAAAAACCCTTTTAACCTCAAAGTAGTGATGGTGACATACCCAGTGCTTTATATGAAGTTTAATTAAGTTTTCCTTTAATGTAATCTTTCTATGTATGCTGTGTGCAAAAAAGCATACATAAGGGAAGAGTTTCAGTTTTCAAAGACTATGCTAAGCCAAAAACATTTTTCTATTTTTGTTAGAATGGGGAATAATTAAAACTGCTTCTGAATTTTAGTGCTATCTGAGGCTTCATTATCCATACTTCTGGTTCTGCTGATAGCATTTTAACCAGGCAGGAAGTTAGGGAAACCAGCAGCATGGATACAGAAGAACAGGAGGTGAGGGTAAATCTCCCTAACAGAGCCCATCTATATATATATATATATATATATATATATATATATATATATATATATATATATATATACATTCACATGTATGTATATATATATATATGTAGCACTGACCCCCGAAGGAGCTGCTGAATTTGATTGGGCCTGCATTCTCTGCTATTAAACCCCCACTGACTTGGCTCAATCCCCTTGACACAGCTGTGGTGCAATGTTGGTGTGAAGCTAATAGTAAAAGATAACCCCACAATATGCAATGTAGCAACCGTATACCTTTGTTATTACCTGGGTATCCAATGTTTCACCTGCTGGAAAAGGAATAACACTCCACACCAATTGTACTTAACCAGGAACAAATTTTTCTTGGAACTGATATAAAATAGTGATTACAGTATTTGCACTGTCACACAAACATAATGCAACAGCACAATAGGTATTTACAATAGTTGTTACATGTAAAGTTGTCTTAGATGATCCCTGAGAGTGTGTCTCCAATTGGGACTAGTGCTCAGAGTGACAACGCCTTAACTCTGAGCACCTTCCCACTTCCAGCACACCTTGGTAACCACAGGAATATAAAATTAATCAATGAGGTACAACACAATTACTAGGGAGCTCCCCCTACTTTATTATGCAGTCCCTCTTAGCATTAATATGATACAAGGCCTTGCAATAAAAGATGCAGGCTTTAGTCTTCTATCTTCTGCTAGCTATTGGTGTTGTAGTAATTGTAATCCAATAGTTGAACAAACAAGGATTAAAGTAAGGTGAATGTTAGAACTGTTCTTGTAGTGTAGTACACCTGTAACTGCCTTCGGTGCAATTGGCTTTGAATAACACAGTGTCAGTAGTACAGTGAAGGATAGGCTTGAGGCCTGTTTAAACTCAGTCCTTTTGAATAAGATCTCCTCTGTGGGCCTACAGGTCCGAGCAACACTGTGTTAAGGGTCTAGGTATATAAAAATGCGTTAAGAAACTATGGACAATAGCCCTCTCACCCAAGTAGGCCTGGAGAATAGAACAGCTCTGCTCCGGTGCACTCAGTCTTGCTTCACGCCCGCCGGCACCGTCACACCGCTCCACTCTGCAAGATGAACCAGGACCCTCTGATGGCTCCGACAGGTGTCTCTGGATCCTTCCCGATCTGGTCACACAGTCTTTCCAGCACACAGGTATAAGGCAGAGTCTTTAGTTGTTCCGCTCCACAGTGGCTGTAGGCCACGCTCTCTGGAAACCTCCTCAAAGGTCCTCGTAGGCAGGCCATGCCTCCATAAGAGAAAGAAAATGGCCGTGCAGGCTCTTTTATAGCCTACCCAGCATGCAATTCAGTACTGAGTGATCATGGGTAGGTCACTTGGCATTCTGGGTAGGTAGGTCATAGTAAAATGTAAACAGACAGTCACTTCCTGTTATATTTCTAATCCTCTAGAAAAGAAAATAATTAGAGTCTATTTCCTGTATTGGCCACTAGATGGTGCCAAATGCTAAATTATATCACTGCTCATAGGTTAACATTGCATTACATTAGTAGGCAAAAATACCAGTGCTACATATATATATATATATATATATATATATATATATATATATATATATATAAACCTGACAGGGGTTCTAATCATTCCTCACTCTATCCAAAACTGATTGATTGTGGTTAGCACTTCTGCTTAGCTGCACTACCTGCCCGGCATATACATGTTCTCCCTGTGCCTGCATGGGTTTCCTCCCACACTCCAAAGACATGCTAGTAGGTAAATTGCCCCTTGTATGTGTACTGTATGAATGTGAGTTAGGGGCCTTAGATTGTAAGATTTGATGGTGTGACTTTGAAATATAGGATGCTAGTAAATTATTATAGTGTCAAAACTGTTTGTAACGTTGATGCCTGTAATAAAATCCTCATGTTCAGTTGGGAGGTTGGATGCAATGGATGCAAGAAGTGGATGCAATGGATGGATGCAAATGTGGACAGAGTGTGAAGCCTCGTATGTTTAGAACGAAAACTGAGTGTGCGAATGATGGCAGAGGAATTGAACAGGAACAGGGAAACAATGCAGTAGATTGTAACAGAGGATTTGGGAATAAGAAAGATTTCCTCAAAGATGGTCTCTCAAACCTTGACAGAAGATCAAAAAAAACCTTGTCTTTAAACTTCATCCGATCTTTTGAAGAATGCAGAGGTCTTTGATGGGGTTATGAAACATGGTGTTTTCAGTCTGATCCAGAAGCAAAACAACAGAGCATGCAGTGGAAAACAAAGCATTCACCTCACCCCCATGTCTCACTCTCACTCAGTTCAAAACCATGCTGGTGGGGTTTTCTGATCACAAAGGGACAGTTCATTACAAGTTCATAAAACAAGGTACAACAGTCAACCAAAAATGTTACATGGAAAGTCTAAAACAGTTAGGAGAATGTGTTTGGAAGAGAAGACCAGAACTCTGGCCTAACAAGTAGATTTTCCCCCATGACAATGCTACTGCACATGATGCATTAAGTGTTTGTGAGTTCCTTGCCCAGAAATCCATTCTGAAACTTGACCAACCAAATTATTCCCCTGACTTAGCACCCTGCAACTTTTGGCTGCTTCCAAAATTAAAAATGCCCTAAATGGACACAGATTTGATGACATTCAGGACATCCAGCACTCCGGGCCAAAGATACTGCGTAACGTTACGGAAAATGAATTCCAGAAATATTTCCGGCAGTGGCACCGTCCTCTAGAAAAATGTGTTGCTTAACAAGGGGACTGATTTGAAGCCATTTTTACAGTCCATTCTAGGAATAAAATTGTCACATTCGTACAGTCCTGTTTGTACACTTATAATAAGGCAGCATTGCCTTTTATGCAATAGTTGAAATACAGTAGACAAGTTGGCAAAAAACAGAACAGATCGGAATGGTAAACCCTTTGAAGGTAAATTGTTGGTAATAGGGCTTAAAGTATATCTAAAGCAGAAACCTTTTTTTTTTACAATTGGAAAAATGTTGCTTTACTTCTTTTCCCACACATACAACATAAAGCAATAGGAAATCCCTTCAAAGTGAGAGAATTTCCTCTCATCTCTTGTTAAGGTGACAACTGTAACATTTCACCATCAATTTCTGTCCCAGTAACAGTGGTCACCAGGACAATTTTGATAGAGTGAATCTCCCCAGTGGGGACACCTTTAGTAATAGAAATCTAACTTCTTCCCTACTCCATCCTAAACTTAAAGAAGAAAATGTTGGCTTTAGATACACTTTAGGGAGTGGGATGAAAGTTGGGCAACAGTATGAAAAGAGATGTTTCACAACTGCATTAAAAAATGCAGTCTCAGAACAAATTAGGATACATCAAACACATGACGTGTCTTATTATACTTAAGAGCAGTTTGACTCATGGCTCACCATATTGTTACATACTGTATGTTACGCCAACATATTTTGTGTTCCTAAACTAAAAGATAAGACAAAAAATAATACATCACAGTTTTGTCAGAAAACTTCTTATTTTGTTACTTTCGTCCACCTAAAATCATTCTCTCCCCTGTCTGTCTGGACTACATGTCTTTGATTTATTTTGTGTGGAACAAAAGGAAATGATACAGTAGAGGAGAAGATAAAGATTAGTGCCAAAACTTTTTTTTTTTTTAATATACTTTATGGGTCTGTAAAATTCAATATATATAATCCATTTTTAGAATGAGTATAATCATGTTCCCATATTTAAAAAAACAAATCCAAAAATAAAAGCTAATAAACACAGATAGGCTCTGTAAATTGATATTTTGTGATCTTAGAAAAAAAACATTATTACGGACCTTTCACATTTTTAAATTGAAACCTGGTTGTTTTGTGAGGTAACAATATAAATAACTTATACAAAAAAATCCACTTTACCTATGCAGGATGCTTATTGCAGTTTTCTTGGCATCTATGGGGACCCTCAGACAGCCCATGTGGTCAACCCTGGGAAAACCCTCATTTTAGAAAACCTTAAATACTGCTTGGTGTCCATTGTGGGGCTTGTGGGATAGATATATATTTAAAAATGATGTCAGGAACTGAGGGGAAATATGCCAAGGAGGACACTTGTACTAGTGACAGCTATCTAAGACGGTATCCCCCAATTTTTGGAAATTTCCAATCACCTGCTATCATATCCTTGGGACAGGTTATGGGGCATCTGCAGACTGGGAAAAAAACTGACTGGCTCCGTAGCTATTTCCAATCCTCTCCAAACTTAAACAACCAAAATGGTTGGCTAGACAAATACTTTAACATAAAACTTGATAATTATTGGAAACAAAAGTGTAATGGTTTATTCTTTATAATATAAACAGGCCATGACTCCAGCATTTAGCAATGAAACAAAATGATTTTATAAAGCCTTGCCTGGTCCCTTGTCTTGTTAACTTTGATAGAATGACAGAATGGTCACTTCCACTTCAATTTCCTAGACAGCAGCACTGATGCAACCTAATTGTCCCCATTAAAAGCAGGTGCTGTGCATTCATATACTAAAAGAATCAGATCATGGCTGCTCACTCAAATATTCTCTCTTGGCTGCAACCAATGTAAAGCCCAATTGAACTTTCAATTTAAATCACTTAAATACATTCCAAGAGATTCAAACAGTAGGTGAAAAAAGTCTTACAATTGATTTCCTGTAGAAAACAGCCACAGCTGATGTAAAAAAGCCAGTTTACTTCCTGCATGCTGCAGAAAAGGATTTTCGATCTCTGTGGAGGTAGTAGTATCATTGCAGAGGTTTATCACACCCCTTGCTGAGTCAGTCCAACACCTCTGTAATTTGCAAAGCTTATGCTCCCTGCTGATTTTGAGTGTTTTAGCTTTGATTCAGCAGGGAACATTTTGGAACTCTGCAGAGAGACTTCTGCTTCCACACAGGGAAGTAAGGATGCTTTTCTGCAGCATACTGGTTTTAAATTGACTACCTTAAACAATCTGTGATACATAAATCCCCACACCTTGTGACAAGTCTTATTCCTTGATGTGGTTTTCAGGGTTATCGACTGTCCAAAACTTAAAGGACAGTCTGAAAAAATGTACGCCGATTTAACTTTCTTGCAAAATAATAGTAGCCCATAAAAGCATTATTTTTTTTCCTGCAGCTGAACATATTGTAACAATGAGTTGTTAATGCAATGTCATATAAAGCTTGCTTGAATATTTTAGTTGCCACTGGATAGGTCACTCTGTATGTTATGCTGTTCTGTATGGTTGGATGCCAACAAGTCCAAACAATCCTTGTGCCACACATGAGGATTAAAGTAAACCTATAAAGTGTTGAGGGGGGGTCTGGCACTGTAACTATAAAATGTGGCGTTGCAGAGTGTTGCATTTCAACAGTGAATTTTGATTTTAATATGCCACAATGTAGTTTTAAAAAGAGACTATAATGGTAGTTTTTTGCCCATTAATTTTTTTTTTTATATATATATATATATATATATATATATATATAGTATAAATGCCATATTGCTCATTTGAAATGACTGGAGCCATTTTGACAAAGTAAATTTTGCTGCAAAAATTACCAATTTCGCTATCAGCAACATTTTACCAAAGTGGAAACTCTCAGCTTTTAAAGCAAAGCTTGTATTAAAATAGTTCTACTCTCTTATTTTCTTTATTTAAAAAGTGTTTTTTATTTCATGTAATGTTCTAAGTATACTTGTTTTTGGGGGGTTTATATGTTATTTTTGTATTGTCACTCATTTATTTTTTAAACTTTTTACACTGTCTGATTTCATTCTGTGAAGCTAATGAGGGGCTGTTTTTTGGCCCAAGAATAACGGAAATCAGCTTCTGTAACCCTAAAGCCTAGTACACACGTGCCGAATGTCAGGCGACATTGGACGGTTCATTAAAAAACGTCCGTCATTCGGCCCGAGTGTATGGCAGCCGGTCCGACAGAAACTGGCCATTGGGCTGGCTTCTGTTGGACGAGCATACTGTAAAACCAGCAGCCGACCAGCTCCCGATCAACTCTCTCATCCAATGACTGAGAGCGCTGTCCTAAGTGTTCTGTGGGGGGCTGTCCTTCCACAGAATGCAATAGCACAGCAGGGGAGATCGCTATACTAACATTGCATAGTCAGTACAGGGGCTTCGACCAGAGCTGTCATTTATTTTTCATTCAACCTGCTGGGTTGAACGAAAAAAAATCTAGTGGTGTGTACTAGACTTAAAGTCTATTCAAATCCTGTACTTAAAAACCAATGCATCTCACTGAAGAGATATAATTATTCTATAATCTTCAGACTTTTGGCAAAATTTCAGGGCGCAAAATACCCTTGTTAGCAAATATTGAAGTACTGTATCTTTTTGGAAACATTGACCCAAAAACTATACATAAAAAAAACTGAAACTGAAATTTATGAATCATAAAATATATTAAACACAATTACCCTTACCTTTAAATGTCCACACAACATACAGCTCTACATACAGTATAAATGTCCAGATAAAACAAAACAAAACAAACAAATCTTATTCTTCTAAAGCTATCAGGTGGCTCAACAATTTATATATTTATTAAAGGTAAAACAAATTGCATGCATTAAATCCTTATTTTGCAAAAAAAAAAAAAAAAAAAAAAACGTTTGGGTGCATACACAATATTCAAAGCATGTTTAGATTTTTAATACAAAAATCCTGGAATGCCTGCATGCCTGCTGGCACCCTTTGTGAGTTGACTAATTAAGAGGTTTGCATCTTTGCTGGAGGAGAGAGCCAGGGTGTGTTCTTCCTCTGAGTCATCCAATAATCTTTGTATGTCGATCTTTTCTGCTGTTCAGGTCTAATTTTAACATAATAACTGTGAAAATACTCAAAAGAGATATTGCATAGCAATACCTGCAAATGTAAAAAAAACAAAAAATAACTGAATGCCCCAATTTAAATTCACTTGATAGGACAAGAATTTTTAAATTTTTTTGTGGTACTGAGAATAATAAAGAAAAAGAAAAGGAGAAGAAAAAAATAAATAAATCCCACGATGCATCCTTTTTTCTTTTTTCTTTCTGGCAAGATATTGATCTGGACACACATGTAGTTTACTATTTTTTCAAATAAAATGAATCATTGATTATTGCAATAGTCAAGATTTTATCTTGTGTGTCCGTACTTATAGGATTTTTTTTGGACACTGCTAGTAATATTTTCCTCAAATTTCTAAACATGCATTTTTTTTCAGAATTATGATAGGCGGATACTATTTTAGATAATTACACAGCTAAGTTTGTGACATTTACATGGCTTAAACAAGATGAATATGTAGTCTATCACTCATGTAGTCACTTCATGCTCATTTTTAATGACACAGTACCTGGAAAATTAACTACAAAATGTCCTTATTGTATGCTGAGGACTTCTCTGTTTCACTAAACTAATCTCTGTTGTCTCCTCTCTCACATTTAAAGGACAGGGTAGCATTACAATGCCTTTTTTTACTTAAAATTTAGTGTAATGGCTGAAATCTGGCATAAAGATTGACATTTCTAACCACTCGTAATCTTGCCCTTTAACCAAATCCAATAGCCGTTTTCACTGGTAGCTAAAATGCTTTGTGGTTTATTGGAAACTTTCTTTTTTATAGGCACGCTGAACTTTTCCCCTTCCTTTGCAGAGAATTATTCTTGAGAAATGTTTAAACAAGTCCAAATGCAGTTTTTTTTAAACTTCAGTTTCAATTCCCATAGGGTAAAGAAAGCTTAAAAATCATATTGCATTTTTTTCTAAAATATAGAGATGTTATGAAGTTCTCTCCTACATTTATGGTTTCAGCTGCAAGGCTTGCTAGATGTCTGTGCTTCTACTTAAACGTGTGTGATATGGGTGTAGTGTTTGGGAAATCTGAGGTTTTCCTAGGCCGTCCATCTGGATCTTGATTTTACTTATTAGCTGAGTTTATCTAGATAGAAAGAACTGCTATCAAGCCTAAAGCTAACCATGGATATAAGAGTACGATTGAACAAATAAAACACATTAGTTAGGGAGGTTATCATCTATTGTCTTTGAGGGCATTAAAGTGGTTGTTACCACAAAAATGGAATTCACTGCCAGCCCCTCTATTATATCTAGGCATACCACACTGTATAAGTGTATTATTAAAGCATAGCTTGTAAATACAGCTATCTTCAGGCCAGTCACATAACTCCCAGCCAGTCTCCTACTCCGATCCAGGGCTACAGCGGGAGGGGCTGAGATCTCCCTCTGATGTCAGCTGGGGAGGTCACATGGCCAGAGTAGGAGACCGGCTGGGAGTCACGTGATCAGGCTGAAGATAGTTGTAAAAAGGTATTTACAAGCTTTGTTTTAATAAAACACTTATACAGTGTGGTATGCCTAGATATAACTAAATATAATAGAGGGGATGACAGTGACAATTTGTAATATTATATTTTCTACTAATAGTGGCAGGAGGGGGTAGAGACAGAGACACAGACACATGGAGCTGACAGGCAGGGAGCGAGGGGGTGAGGGGGGCAGAGGAGCGCTGCGGATGATGGAGTAATGTAAACTGACCACGGTAATCAGGGCTCAGCAGACATCATTATCAAGCTCAGGACACAGAGGAGGACACATGAACTGGCAGGATCAGACAGTTTTTTTTACAGCTTATAGTGGGGCAGATTAGACAGCACAAGCACTGTGCTGTTCAATCTGCTATAAGGGAACAGGATCTTTTTTTTTTTTTTTTTTTTTTTTTTTTTTAGGGTTACACTTTAACTTTGTTGCTTAAAAAAAAAAAAAACCTTCAAAAAGAGAATATTACTTTTTACCACTCTGGCAGACAGTGAATTCAGCATCCAATATTTACAGGGATGTTAGATACCAGTGTCCCCTGCCACAGTGTGTGGTTCCATCCACCACCATAACATTACTGCAGGATGCAGTATTGGCAGGAAGCACCAAAGAACACAACCTGAAAATCATGATAGAGATGATAATGCTTCCTAATTCTTTTAGATAATTTGGAGTTTATTTAAAAGACTTTTATGTGTTTTCTCATTTTTCTGCTGTATTTGCTGTTATTTGAGGCTTTTTTTTAGACAATAGGAAATGTAGGAGTCTGAATCATCAAATTACTGTAAAATATACACAACATTTTTTAAAAGGTTGCTGCCCCTTTAAATTTTCCAAATTGCCATTTGGTATCCTCTGTTTTACTATGGTTTAAAAAACAGAAATAATAACAAAATACCAAGAAGAAGTGGGGGGGGGGGTGTGGTTAATGTTTTTAAGTTTCTGTCTTTCTATTTTTTTTTATGTATATTTTTATTTGCATCTTTTTAAATGAGGAGTTAAAAGATTTAAAATAGCAACCTAAGTATTTTGAAGAAACAGTATGCCATTACGCATTTCTGTTTCATTTTTTTGTGCATTTTACTAGTATACGTGAGAGACATCAAATACGAGAAGAATATAAACCTACAGTGTACTGCCTCTACATTTTTCAAGGTGACTTTTACCCACCTATTGTCTAAAACATTTAAACACCTAAAATAAACAAAAAGACTATACTCAGTGATTGGCAATTTTGTTCCAAATGTAACCATTTTAGATAAAATCTAATTTTTGCAGATTCATTCATCCAGCCAAACCTTTTCTTTTAAATTTTGGATAAACTGGGGAAGGATAACACCTGTTTAGCTTTTATTGCTTTCTGGGGCCCCAAGATGTTCAACTTTATTTCCTGTTCAGTTAATAATGGTCTTATCAGACAGGAAGTGAGGATACATCTCCAACATAAACACAGACTATCCAAAACATAAAAGTGAAATCAACCAATTTGTGAAATGCTGAAAGAAGGGAGGTTATGGAGAACACTTGATACTCCACATCTTTTGGGATTGAACAAATCTCTGCCCCTTCTGGCAGCAGGTCCTGACGATTATACAGAAACATCCTTTTTTGATAAACTGGTTGCCACGCTCCTTAACTTGACCCCTATGTCCAGCAAAAGATACTACAAGTCATTACTAAATCACCTATTGAATGCTGCCAGGGCCTGCAACCCCAGCATGTGGAAACAACAATCCCCACCCACCGTGTCTCATTGGTTTTCCAGGGTGAATGCTATTTAACATAGGAAATATATGACTGCTGTAAATACACCCTATTGCTCTAAATACACCCTCACCCCAAAAAACTTTTAAAATTACTCTTTTTAAAGCAAATTTCGCCCAAAATTTGCAAAATTTGGCACTAGTGAAATTTGCAATTTCGTTGAAAAAAAACAATTTTGGCAAAATCACTTATCTCTGCTAGTGAAAACTGCAGAAAAGTATGTTTTGTATAATACATTTCATTTTAATGGACCTGCTTTGCAGGAGTAAATGCACAAAATGTCCCAGTTTTAAAAAAAACAAGCCACATAGGTATGAATAGGATTTCTGCTTGAGATTCTTTTATATATAATAAAGTGTAAATGTTTTACTGTAGAAAGGCGTGAATGAGCCCTCAGGAAAAGCTGTCATAATCCTCTGCAATTCAAACAGAGCGGTTGAAATTTATACATTTTACTATAAAAAATAATCTTCTTGCTGTTGTTCCCAACAACACATCATAACATCAGTGTAAAGGTGTAACCTAACTTTTCAACATCTAGTAAAGTTTTGCAATTTGCTTCTGGCATGCCGTACATTCGAATTCCCATTTAAAAATAAAAATGTAGAGCTGGTTTGTTCAATCATCAAAATAACTTCAAACGTTTCCATAGTCACAGCTGATGCCCTTTTTTTGTGCAAAATTTGCACAAAATGTAATAAATATTGTCATGCTTCCATAAAGAAATAGATATACATATAAATATTTCTAAACAAAGTATTTTTATTAATTAAAAGGAATAAACTGGCTGTGGATTTTACAGCACCATGGACAGGGATAAGTTGAAGCAAAAAAGAATAATAATGGATGATACTGGGGCAATAAATAGAGATCAACAACGTAAGCAGATCAAAACCATACATTAAAAGAGCCACTGTGAATACTTGTAAAAGGAGATCTATAGTCACATCATGCACCTTCATTTTATAACATCCACATTGTAATAACAAAACAAACAATAATTTTTTTGTCAATTCAGTATCAGCTTACTTGAAAATTTTTCTTTAGTTATACTCACAGACACTTTTTATGATTTGGCAACCCTGGTTGGACGAGTTTCCAGCGACGAGCCCTCCTTCCCGATTTTTTTAAGGCCTTTTTTGCATATCAGGAGGCTTATGGGATAGCCCCCACCATCTTTTTTTTTATTTATTCTCTTTTCATATATTTATTATATTTTATATTTATATATATATATATATATATATATATACAGTATCTCACAAAAGTGAGTACACCCCTCCCATTTTTGTAAATATTTTATTATATCTTTTCATGTGACAACACTGAAGAAATTACACTTTTCTACAATGTAAAGTAGTGAGTGTACAGCTTTTATAACAGTGTCAATTCGCTGTCCCCTCAAAATAACTCAACACACAGCCATTAATGTCTATACCGCTGGCAACAAAAGTGAGTACACCCTTAAGTAAAAATGTCCAAATTGGGCCCAATTAGCCATTTTCCCTCCCCGGTGTCATGTAAGCCATTAGTGTTACAAGGTCACAGGTGTGAATGGGGAGCATGTGTTAAATTTGATGTTATCGCTCTCACTCTCTCATACTGGTCACTGGAAGTTCAACATTGCACCTCATGGCAAAGAACTCTCTGAGGATCTGACAAAAAGAATTGTTGCTCTAAATAAAGATGGCCTAGGCTATAAGAAGATTGCCAAGACCCTGAAATTGAGCTGTAGCACGGTTGCCAAGACCATACAGCAGTTTAACAGAACAGGTTCCACTCAGAACAGGCCTCACCATGGTCGACCAAAGAAGCTAAGCGCACAGGCTCAGCGTCATATCCAGAGGTTGTCTTTGGGAAATAGATGTATGAGTACTGCCAGCATTGCTGCAGAGGTTGAAGTGGTGGGGGGTCAGCCTGTCATTGCTCAGACCATACGCCGCACACTGAATCAAATTGGTCCGCATGACTGTTGTCCCAGAAGGAACAAAGATGATGTACAAGAAAGCACGCAAACAGTTTGCTGAAGACAAGTAGACTAAGGATATGGATTACTGGAACCATGTCCTGTGGTCTGATGAGACCAAAATAAACTTATTTGGTTTAGATCAGGGGTACCCAACCAGTGGCCCGGGGGCCACAGGTGGCCCGCAGAGCCCTCTGATGTGGCCCGCGGAGCCCTCTGATGTGGCCCGCGGAGCCCTCTGATGTGGCCGCGACCTCCTGCTCTGGGATGGCTGGTTGGCAAGTCCAGATTGCAGGTTGTCTAGCCGCTATGCCAGAGCATCAGTGTTGTGAATGAAGCCAGTGGTAGAGGAAGCTGCGAAGCAGAGCCGCATAAGCCAATGCTTACTGTATAGCACCGACTCCTGTCATAGGTGGAGTGATACCAAATGCACTCTGCCTGGGACAGCAAGTTTATTACTAAAATCACAGTGTATATATGGACATACCTGTTCTGCAGTGGTTACTGGGTTGCTTTTAATCTGATCCGCAGGTACAATGCAGTGTACCTGAAGCTTACCTGTACTGAGTCATAGACTTCTGGTTTTACCTGTGCGTTTGGTGCACTTTCAGAAAGTGCACCACACCTGCAGGATATGATAGAATTCTATGGCAAAGTACAGCTAACCTGCAGGAAAGCCACAGGTGCAGGCAGACCATCAGTTTACAAGTATCCTTAGGCCCCTTTAACATGATCTGTCTGACCCAATCGTACCATCCATTCACCTCTATGGAGTGGCAGATGTAAACAGACTTGTGTCCGTTTACACCTGCCTCCTTCCAATCCGATCTACTAAAAAAACAGAAAGGGCCCATAGAGTAGAGTGGGCTGTGTCTGTGTCCACTTTGCATACGCAGAGTGGACGCAGAACTGTCATCTGCTCATTGTGGCCCAAGGACTGGTTACTAAGTCGCTTAAGTGGCCCTCTCTCTTCAAAAGGTTGAGCACCCCTGGTTTAGATGGTGTCAAGCGTGTGTGGCTGGCAACCAGGTGAGGAGAACAAAGACAAGTGTGTCTTGCCTACAGTCAAGCATGTTGGTGTGAGTATCATGGTCTGGGGCTGCATGATTGCTGCTGGCACTGGGGAGCTACAGTTCATTGAAGGAACCATGAATGCCAACATGTACTGTGACATACTGAAGCAGAGCATGATCCCCTCCCTTCAGAGACTGGGTTGCAGGGCAGTATTCCAACATGATAATGACCACAAACACACCTCCAAGATGCCCACTGCCTTGCTAAAGAAGCTGGGGGTAAAGGTGATGGACTTGCCAAGCATGTCTCCAGACCTAAACCCTATTGAGCATCTGTGGGTATCCTCAAATGGAAGGTGGAGGGGCGGAAGGTCTCTACCATCCACCAACTCCGTGATGTCATCATGGCGGAGTGGAAGAGGACTCCAGTGGCAACCCGTGAAGCTCTGGTTAGCTCCATGTCCAAGAGGGTTAAGGCAGTGCTGGAAAATAATGGTGGCCACACAAAATATTGACACTTTGGGCCCAATATGGACATTTTTATTTAGGGGTGTACTCACTTTTGTTGCCAGCGGTTTACACAGTAATGGCTGTGTGTTGAGTTATTTTGAGGGGACAGCAAATGTACACTGTTATACAAGCTGTACACTCACTACTTTACATTGTAGCAAAGTGTAATATCTTCAGTGTTGTCACATGAAAAGATATAATAAAATATTTACAAAAATGTGAGGGGTGTATACTATATATATATATATATATATATATATATATATATATATATATATATATATATATACATAGTAATAATGCTAGTGATTCATACACTCAGGCAAATTTTACATTCTTAAGTTATAAATACCAGTAGTATTTTTTTTTCTTCCAAACAGATTTCCTTGAAAATAAATGCAATATATAATTTAACAAAATGAAAGGCATAGTATACCAAAATCAATGTCATTAGGTTTCTATGTCACAAGATTTTGTAATTTAGCTTTTCCCCCTGATTTGGAGATTGTGGTGATTTATGTGCCACAAGCACTGCAAAAGGCTGTGGAATAGGTTGACAATGTGTATGTGTGACCGTCTGTGAGGGTGGGATGTTGCGCTTTTTTAAATTTTTTTAACCTTTTTTAACCATCTAAGACAGCCTGGTAAATACAGAAAGTGTATTTTGTTACCGTGAAAATAATAAATACTTCTAAAAAGAAAAAGGTTTTCAGCTAGAAGATAGCCTATTGATTTAATGCAACAAAACCTGATCAAATGACCTGGCACACTTTTTTCCTTAACGTATTTGTTTAATTTTCTTAAGAA
Source organism: Lithobates sylvaticus (assembly GCA_028564925.1). Lineage (NCBI taxonomy): Eukaryota > Metazoa > Chordata > Amphibia > Anura > Ranidae > Lithobates > Lithobates sylvaticus. The sequence goes on along the minus strand of CM053028.1, from coordinate 488,246,435 downwards.
GTTTTCCTAGCTGAACAAACAGACGTGCAAGTTATTAAATACCATTTGAAATGTGAATTACTCTGACCATATGTTTAAAGACTTCATATTGCTCTACATGATTTTTGAAGCATTTACAGATCTATGGTAATTCGATAGTGCTTTCAGCTCCATGGACAAATTCTTTTTACACTAAGACACAGGGATGAAAATACGTGTGAAAAGCCCTAAACCAAAGCTAACAAAGCAGAGGTTTCAGGTTTTTCATTCATTCAAAAATTTATATAGTTTTAAAACATTATTTCTTAAAAGGACACTGTCATTTTATTTTAGAAACATAGAAACAAAAAAGAGTAATGGCAAAAAAAAAGAACAAGTGGTCCATCGCGTCTGCCGAATTTTATATCAATATATTTTTTTGTCCGAGTATAAATCTATGCTTGTCCCAAGCATGTTTGAATCCACTTACTGTTGATTAACTCACTACGTCTGCTAGAACGTCTGCATAAACTATTCTTTCAGTTAAATAATACTTTTTAAGATTACATTTGAACATTCCTCCTGTTAGTTTTGGGTTGGCTCTTGGGAGGAGTTATACAAACATCAAATTGTCTTGATGGGTGGATGTCAGTCTGAAGAAGTGGGATTTCTTAGACAAGTGGCATTTGCATAGAGACTGGCATAGGTAATGCCTACATGTGATGCTGAGATCCCTATGAAAATGGAGCAGGAACTGTAAAACTGGGTTAGGAAGGGTGAGATGATGATCTAATTGAGTTACTGCAGTTTCTAATGCACACCATGAGACGCTTACAGTGTGCAGTGAAATCAGTGTAAGTACACTCTTCTGGTTCCCTTTCCCACTTGATGTCTTCAGCTAAATTTAGCACAATTATCCAGAGATTGTCTCTTTTAATCATGGTGCCGCAAGCTATGCCTACAAACTCCTGGGTAATAGTCTGGAGTTAAGGACTGAAGTCACTGCATGAGATGCAGTATTTCCTCTGAATACATACAATTATGAGTTCCTCTCTCGTTTATGATAAAGATCTTCCCATATACATAAACGTATTAATTGAAGCTGAATTCCAGAAGGCACAGTATGAGTTAAGTCCAAAAAGGTGTATGACATTGTGCTTATCTCATTTATTTATATCTGACAGATTTATAGTACTCCCAGAAGTTGCTATCGCTTTATTTCCAGGAGGCTGCTATGCCTTCCCCTCCCCTCCTCCTTCCCAACAACAGAAGCCTTGTTATTATGTGAACACATTCACAAAATACAAAGGCTCCTGTGAATGGGCAGCAGAGTGGAGTGGTATTAAATACAAAGGCTTCTGTGAATCTGCATCTTTGTGTGCTTATCTTCTCTCAAAGTGTCCCCCCGACAGAGCAATAAACCTGTCAAACCTAAATATTAGACAGAAGTCCTAAGATGTAATGCATCTCCATGGACTTTACTCACTGTGTGCCTTCACTTTTTATAAAGTGGCTACATTTCTTGAACTCAGCTTGAAAGGTGCATTAGGTGCATGATGATTTGATTGCAAACAGCAGAAGACCAAATCATTCACAAATAATAAAATAAATCTAAGTAAGGATGAGCCGAACACACCCTGTTTCGGTTCGCACCAGAACTTGCGAACAGGCAAAAAATTTGGATGAACACCATTAAAGTCTTTGGGACACGAACATGAAAAACCAAAAGTGCTAATTTTAAAGGCTTCTATGCCTTTAATTTTGTTTTGGGGTTCCCCTTAATATTTATACCAGACCCAAAGGACCTGGTAGTGGATTGGTGGGGAGCGATCCTGTTTTTTTCAATGAGGTTTATCTATATTGCCAAGACCCGACAATTCAATACAGCCACAATCAGTTTTAAATGACTTTTTTTCCTTTAGAAATGTCACTTTGCAGTGGTACTGTTCTAAACATGGGAAAACTGTGCCACTTTACAGGTATACTATAGACACCCCTCAGGCACGATATTTAAAGGAATATTTATTTTTTATTGTTTCACTTTAAGCATTATTAAAATCACTGCTCCGAAAATGCATTTTTTAAAACTTTTTTTTGCATTGATACATGTCCCCTGGGGCAGGACTCGAGTCCCCAAACACTTTTTATGGCAATAACTTGCATATAAGCCTTGAAATGAGCACTCTTGGTTTTTCATGTTAGTGTCTCAGACTTTAACGGTGTTCCCCGGCTTTCAAATTTGCAGCGAACACTGCATAATGTTTGCTGTTCGGCGAGTATCGGTCTCATCCCTACTTCTAAGTTGAGTCTTCTATATTGTTCCAGTTATTCTATCTGTTAATAAAGTATCAGACTCTTCTAGGTCTTGGGACAGTGGGATAAAATAAAAGGCATGTGGTTTTGATTTTGATAATAAGATTATGGATGCGCAAGGAATAAAAATGAAAATCGCCACTGCCAAGATCTGAGACAGTTTGCATAGTAAAATAATTTAAACCTTAGCTTTTGGAGTGAGCAAACCTAAAATAGAATTTTTTTTGTTCTATATTTTTTGGAAGGAGAAGACTTTCTAAGTATTAAGTGGGTCCAATAAAAAATAATGATACATGCTTGTTTCATTTCAATAATTTATATTATTTTATACTTTTACTTTATACTTTTCCAACGAACGTGTCAAGTACTGTAGCAAGCATCTGGTTGTAAAACTGCATGAGTTGATGGTGTCCACTTTTTTATGGTTTAGCTTTGGGCTAACTATCCTAGCTCAATCTTTGAATCTAGCAGAGTTCATGTATGGGTGGTCTACTGGTCTGCTGTATTCTAGTTATGGAAAAACTACAAATACAAACATACCCGGCCTCTAGATTGCAAACTATGCTAAGACTTGTAGCTGCTCTGCACTCTGGCCAACTTTAGGAATAAACAATGGGCCACATCAACTCAAATTGATTATTTTCTAAAGAAGTAAGGCTGTTCACCTAGCAAGTATATGTACACTTTGCAAAGTGACAGCAATGCCAGTCATAGATAGCACAAATTCTGAGCTGTGGATGATCCCGCAAGCAGCACCTGGCATTGCAAAAGTCAATTTAAAACTCAATTGAGCCAGCTAGAACATTTGTGGATTTAGTCACTATTCAGCAGTACCACTGTTTGGCAATGGAGATTCCTCCAAGCATTCCATAAGCGTGGATAGGGAAATATTTTTTTTTTCTTTTAGCCCATGGGCTGAACAAGAGAAAACCGAGCCGTGTATGCTTCCTTTTGTGAGTTAGGAAAAGTCACTTTTACTTTGAATATTCAATCATTTGGTACAAAAAAAAAAATATTTTTTATTTTTCTCTGATGGAGTATTCAAAGTGAACACACCATCTGCTTATTTGCTAACATTTATTTTTGCAAATTGAACATACACAACTATTGCATATATTTCTGTATAATATTTAAACTTAAATCGGAGTTCCACCCAAAAGTTGAAGATCCTCTTATCAGACTCCCCCCCCCCCCCCCGGTGCCACATTTGGCACCTTTCAGGGGGAGCGGGTACCTGTTTTTGACAGGTACATATGCCCACTTCCGGGAGATCGCGCCATGGTGCGATCACTCAGAAGTTCGGCCCCCTACCTCTTTCCCCCTCCTCTGGGCCATTCAGAAAGCACAGCGTACTTCACGCATGCACAGTAGGGAACTGGCTGTGAAGCAGGAAGGATTCATTGCCAGGTTCCCTTAGTACAAATGGTGGCTGCAGCACCCGAGAGCAGATAGAAACATTGACTGAGGTGCCGACATCACTGGATTCCACACACAGTATGTGTAGCTGCTGACTTTACATTTTTTGCTGGGGAGGCGGACCTCCTCTTTAAAATACATCTTTTTAAAGAGGACTTTTTTCAGTTTTTGGTAAAGTGTGTATGGATTGGAATCTCAATCTTTGTCAGATTATTTTTTCTGCCTGTGTCCCCAGCTGAGGAGATTCATCCTCACCAAATCAGATAGGAATGGACAATACTAAATTTTACAAATTTTGTAAACAAAGCAAAAGGTGGGAGTTAAAGCTGACCTTCAGCCATAAACAGCAACATAAAAATCTATAGTCCATTTAAAGATTAAACAAACAAAACCAACTTTTCCTGCAATATTCAGCTTCAATCTAGAGGTTTTCTCCAAAGTACTATTTTTGGGCAGCTAGATGTCTGCAGACTGATGACCAGCATCATTCAACAGACTTCCTCTTAGCCCACTTGTGCTTGTCCTGGCTTCTCTTTTCCCAGCCTGCAACTGGACAGTGAAAGGAGAAGCAGCACAGTGATGAGCTCATCTTGTTCATGGGCTTCATGGGCTTCCCCGCTGATAGCTGAATGTAAAAAAAAGAATTGCCGGCAATAAAAAAAAAACAGGAAAATCTGGTCTGGTATTTTGAGTGGAACCTCATGCCATTTTATTTTTTTTTTAAATTGCATGGGGTCACCCTCATAATCCATACCAGACCCTTATCTGAGCATGCAGCCCGACAGGTCAGGAAAGGGTGGGGACGAGCAAGGCCCCCCCCCCCTTCTGAACCATACCAGGCCACAATGTGCCCTCAACATGGGGGGTGCTTTGGGGCAGGAGGGGCTCTGCCCCCCAATGCACCTTATCCCCATATTGATGGACACAAGGGACTCTTTCCCACAACCCTGGCCAGTGGTTGTGGGGGGCTGTGGACAGGGGCCTTATCGGAATCTGGAAGCCCCTTTTAACAAGGGGGCCCCCATATCCTGCCCCCCCCCCCATGTGAATGAGTATGGCCTTACCCGTTCACCACAGGAAAAAAGGTGTAGTGTAAAAAATGACAGTCATGGTATAGATTGGGGGGAACCACACGTCCTTTTATACACATTTTTTTTTTATATTGCAGGCAATTCTTGTGTTTTTACATTCAGCCATTAGCGAGGAATCGCTCTGAGAACTGATTACTCATCGGTTGTTAAGGACATGGTAGCCAGCTTCCCAGCCCACTCCTTAACAACCAGGTGTACACAGTTTGTTATGGAGAAAAAAATGCATCAAAAACCCAACACATTTGGTGCGGGTCCCTGACCCTTTCCAAAAACGTACCAGCTGAAAAGTGCATAGATGTGAACATGTACCGTTGGAAACCATGCAAAACACACAAAAAATGCATAGGTGTAAACCTAGGGTTACACTGATAACATATTAATGGTTACAGAGCTGTATTCATTTCTGTATTTCATATCTGCCTAGAGTTCAGTTTTAATCTTTCAGTAGAACCCAGACAAGATATAAAAAACTGACAGAGTTACAGTGCCTTGAAAAAGTATTCATACCCCTTGCAAGTTTCCACATTTTGTCATGTTGCAACAAAAAACGTAAATGTATTTTATTGGGATTTTATGTGACAGACCAACACAAAGTGGCACATAATTGTGAAATGGAAGGAAAATAATAAATGGTTTTCATTTTTTTTTTACAAATAAATATGTGAAAAGTGTGGCATGTATTTGTATTAAGCCCCCTTCACTCTGATACCCCAAAATAAAATAGTGGAACCAATTGCCTTCAGAAATCACCTAATTAGTAAATAGAGTCCACCTGTGTGTAATTGAATCTCAGTATACATACAGCTGTTATGAGAATCCCTCAGAGGTCTGTTAGAGAACCTTAGTGAACAAACAGCTTCATGAAGGCGAAGGAACACACCAGACAGGTCAGGGATAAAGTTGCGGAGAAGTTTAAAGCAGGGTTAGGTTATAGAAAATATCCCAAGCTTTGAACATCTCACGGAGCACTGTTCAATCCATCATCTGAAAATCTAAAGAGTATGGCACAACTGCAAACCTACCAAGACATGGCTGTCCACTTAAACTGACAGACCGGGCAAGGAGAGGATTAATCATAGAAGCAGCAAAGAGGTCCATGGTAACTCTGGAGGAGCTGCAGTGATCCACAGCTCAGGTGGGAGAATCTGTTCACAGAAAGACTATTAGTCATGCACTACACAAATCTGGACTTTATGGAAAAGTGGCAAGAAGAAAGCCATTGTTGAAAGAAAGCTATAAGAAGTCCCATTTGCAGTTTGCCAGAAGCCATGTGGGGGACACAGCAAACATGTGGAAGAAGGTGCTTTGTTCAGATGAGACCAAAATGTAACCTTTTGGCCTAAAAGCAAAACACTATGTGTGGCCAAAAACTAACACTGCACATCACGCTGAACACACCACCCCCACCATGAAACATGGTGGTGGCAGCATCATGTCGTGGGAACTTTTTTCTTCAGCAGGGACAGGGAAGCTGGTCAGAGTTGTTGGGAAGATGGATAGAGCCAAATACAGGGCAATCTAAAGCCTCATACACACGATCGGACTTCAAACAAACTTTTCTGTGGATTTCTGTCCAAAGGGCGTTGGCCATGAACTTGTTAGGCATACACACAGCAGAACTTTTTCAGCCAACTTTCACCAAATCACATGGTTTTTCAGCTCTTTACCGCCACCCTTTGGTCAACTTCTGTATTGTTATCTGATCTTTTGCATTGGTTCTGAGCATGCGTGTTTGTACTTTGGACTAAAGTCCTATGGACTTGTGTACACATGATAGGATTTTGCACCATAGGACTTTTGTTGCCGGAAAGTTTGTCTGTTGGCACAGCCAACATTTGTCCGATGAAAACCAAAAAAGTTTGTCCGATGAAGAGTACACACGGTCGTATGTTGCCTTAAAACAGGTAATTTGCATGTTTGTTGTCAAAAAGTCAGATCATGTGTATGGGCCTTTAGAGTCTGCAAAAGACTTAAGACTGGGGCGGAGGTTCACCTTCAAATGACCCCAAACATACAGCTAGAGCTACAATGAAATGGTTTAGATTCATGTGTTAGAATGGCCCAGTCAAAATCCAGACCTAAATCCAATTGAGAATCTGTGGCAAGACTAGAAAATTGCTGTTCACAGATGCTCTCCATCCATTTGACAGAGCTTGAGCTATTTTTCAAAGAAGAATTGGCAATAATTTCACATTCTAGATGTTCAAAGCTGGTAGAGACATACCCAAAAAGACTTGCAGCTGTAATTGCAGGGAAAGGTGGTTCTACAAAGTATTGACGCAGAGGGGCTGAATACAAATGTACGCCACACTTTTCACATATTTATTTGAAAAAAAAAAATGAAAACCATTTATCATTTTCCTTCCACTTCACAATTATGTGCCACTTTGTTTTGGTTTATCACATAAAATCCAAATAAAAAACATTTGTTTTTGGTTGTAACTTGACAAAATGTGGAAAATTTCAAGGGGTGTGAATACTTTTTCAAGGCACTGTATTAACCCTTCTCTACTCTATTAAAAAAAAAAAAAGTCTTGGCTTTAAAAACATGTTAAGCTGCTGAAAATGCACGTTTGCTATATTGAAAATACCACTAAATATAAATATAAATTGTATAAAATATATATTAAAGCTTAATGCAAGCAACAGTGTTTCATTTATTTTAGTGAACAATAGTGAAGAGTTGAGCCTTCTGTTTTATCTTTTAGAGCAATTTTTGTTCTGATTGGAGAGATTTAATAACATTTTCTATCAAAGCAGTAGGAGATGAGACATTTCTCCAATGGGGACACAGATAAGAGCACACTATTAATAATATGAGGAAAGTTAGAACTTTTGACAATGTTTTTGTGTCATCCTCTCTCAGTAACCCCATTTCTTGTATCGGTTTCACAGGTAGAGGAAGTGAGAAAAAAATATCCCCAATAAGGTCACAACAAAAACAAAAAGCTAACAAAAATATTTGGATATGCAAGAAAGTGTAATTTCTTGCACATCCAGCCCAAAACAAAAATAAATGTGCTAGATATGGGGTTTAAAGTAGACCTGGCTTCAGCTATATTATTTTATGTTAAGTGTATGCATGCTAAGTAATGTAGAGAGGTAGCATTTCCAGGTATCTGTTGCCCCTTACAGAGTTCACAGTACTCCCCTGACAACTCCTTCATCTGCTTTTCCCTTTGTCCAGGCTTCATCCAGGGTCAGCATCGACTTTCTGGACTAGAGATGTAACATTTCCAGAAATTTTGAAATTTTGGAAAAATTTCTGCGTTATGTAGTTTTACAAATTTGAAAATCATTTTGTTAAAAAAAATTTTTTTTGCCCCTTACAGAGTTCACAGTACTCCCCTGACAACTCCTTCATCTGCTTTTCCCTTTGTCCAGGCTTCAAAAAATTGAAATTTTGGAAAAATTTCTGCGTTATCGTAGTTTTACTACAAATTTGAAAATCATTTTGTTAAACTTCTGTCTTTCTTACTCTTCTACTTACTGCTCTCTCTTACTCTCGACTACTTTACTCGTTCTAACTTTACTTTCTAATCTCTCTTTTCTTCTCTTTCTTCTCTAACTTCCTACTTCTCTCTTACTCTCTGTACTCTTACTTACTTCATTCCTACTCTACTCCTCTTCTACGCTACTAGACTCTCCACTCATACTCTACATACTTACTTAACTCTTCGCAACTGTCTACTCTTTACTCTTCTCTCTTCTTTACTTTAACTCTACTCTCCTCTCTCTCTTACTTTCTTTTCCTGCTTTACTCTTACTCTTCTACTTCTAACTCTCTGTCTTTTTCTTCTTTTCTTGCTCTCTTAGCTTGACTACTATCTACTTAGTACTCTTTACTTCTTCTCTCATCGTACTTCTGCTTCTACTTTCTTTACCTCTGTCTACTTGTACTCTCTACTTTTTTCTTTTACTTGCTGTTACTCTCTTTACTACTTCTCTCTCTACTCTATTCTACTTTACTTCTACTCTTTTAACTTCTACTACTCCTCTCTCTTTGCTCCTTTCAGTACTCTACCTCTCTACTGCTAGGAGTACTCTTACTTACTTACTTTCGCGTTACTCTTTACTCGAACTCTCTCTCTCTCCTTCGCTTAATCTTACTTTCTTCTCTCTCTCTACAACTACTCTCTTCTTCTCCCTCTACTCTTCTCTCACAGATACTCTTACTTACTTTTACTTGTCTCTACTCTCCTACTTCTGTTTCTTCCTCTGCTACCTACTTCTCTCTTTCTTACTTTCCTCTACTTCTCTCTTTCTCTCACTCTTACTCACTCTCTCTCTCTCTCTCTCTCTACTCCTTGTACTCTCTACTTTTCTCTTTGTCTTTTCTACTGCTACTCTCTTCTCTACTCTCTGACTTTTCTTTATTAACCTACTTGTACTTACTCTTCTACTTCTTCTTCTACTACTCTACTCTACTCTCTACTCTTGTACTACTCCTCTCTCTCTCCCTCTCTCTCTCTAATCTCACTCTCTCTCTCTCTTCTCTTACTCTTCTAATTTGAAAATCATTTTGTTAAACTGGGAAGGTGAAATCCAATGTATATAAAAGTATTATGCTTTAAATAAAAGTATAGCTTATTCAGTAAATAAACTAAACTTGCTTTTTAAAATTTTGTTTTACACCCTTCAAATAAGATTCTCCTGGACTGCTAAAACCCCTTCAGTGCCTGGATTTAATATATTCAGTTGCAACATTACATGAAGTCCTTACACCTCATGGATTCACTGACCATGCTGTACACGGAATTTGAGTTATTACTCTCCCAGTCCACCAGACCTGAACACCCTCTCTCCCTGGTGTACCAAACTTTACTGAAATAATCTTCCTCATATTCTCCACCATTTATAGCCAAATGGGAGAGAGAGTTGAATATATCTCTTGAGGATGCAGACTGGGACAAGATAATTGCTCTTTCCTATTAAACTTCTATATCCTCAATCGCCCAGGAACGAAATTACAAGATATTGTCTAGATAGTATTATTGCCCGACTACCTTACATAAGATAAACCCGGCTGTGCCGGCAGTTACTTGTTGGCAGTGTATGCAAGCCCCATGTAAACTATCCCATATCTGGGGCACATGTCCACGAATACTTTCTGGGATCATCCAGCTTTATAAAAAATGTGTAGGGGATTCCTACCCTAACACACCCTTGCTACCTGGCTCTTATAAGCAGGTCAAAAAAAGCTTAATAAGACATGTTCTTACAGCAGCTAGGTCAGAGATAGCAAGGCACTGGTGCAGGACTAATCCTCCCTCCCTGGCGGAGTGGGCATGAGAGCTGGAGAATATCAGTAGTATTATGAAACGTATATTCACTTAGTGCAACATCTCTTTTTTGGCTTCTATGAAGATTTGTGAAAATCTAATAAACTTAGATTAAATATAAAATGTAATTTTTTTATTACAAATGTTACCACTCCCCTTTCCCTCATAATAATTTTAAAGCTTCCTGACAATATGCATTTTCAATTATTGATAATGCTGATCCAGAGGTATATGTTGCTCTTGCAAGAGCTTGATCAATTTACCTCTGTTCCAACCTTTCAACGCTTGTGAGGTCCCTCGCCAGTGCCAGCCCTGGCTGGATGCTGGTCTTCAGCCGTCTTGATTGGCCAGTGCAAGAGTGCATGCACAGGAGTGTAGTCATCCCAGCACACAGACACTGCGCTGAAAGTAAACTGAGCTGTGCACGTGCAACTAAGTGTACAATTCACAGAGGATCGTGGGCGAGCAGGTAAATGTATTTTGTTGCAAAAAGAAATATTGCATGTGTCTTCAGCAATAAAAAGCTGGCCTGCTCGCAGTTTTTCCTTTTTCATCGTCAGTTCTAATTTAAGCTGGTCATTATGCCTGGGGGCAGAATGGACTGCCCAATCATGTGAACACCGTGATTGGCTATCACAGTGGGCACATGATCGTGAGTCAATCCTGACAGCTCCCAATCATTACTAGCAGTAAACGCGCTTAGCACAGAAATCTTGGCCATCCATGGACATATATGTGCAGAGTGTCTCTTGGCTCTGATGAAGAGGGGTTACCCCTTGAAAAGTGTCAGCCATATTGGACCTGGATGGCTTTTTCGCTATCTGAGGAGAAAGTGCTACAAATCTGACGTCTGTGACATTGAATATATTGTTGCTCTTGTGAACTCATTTGTTTGTGAGTATAATAATTGCTTTCAATAAATTAATAAATAGTGTTAAAAAGTAATGTCAGGCTGGTGCACCCTCTTTCCATTGTTTTTCAGTGCTGTGCATATTGGGACATCCTCAGTCCTAAGAGGGCAGCAAAGCGTGGTGGCACCATTTAACTGGAAGTTTGAAGGGTGGAAACCTACTGGTTTTTGACTACCACATTTGAGCTTTCTTTTTTTGCAGCAGCAGACTAATTACATCATGCTGGAGCTGCATTTTAATGACAAAAGGTGAAGCTTTTTTTTGTAAAATTGTACAGTCTCTGTAAATTTTGATGTCAGGAATTTATAGAACTTGTCAGTTACTGCAAGGTCCACTTTAAAAGTTCCCTGTGAACAAAGGCATTTTATTTAGTTAATATTCAAATCAAGAGTTTCCTTACTAACGTATCAGTGCTTACTGAAGACAAATTCGAATACAATGTTTTGTACAGTGCGTTTAATGCTTAATGGCTCTATTGTAGCCACATGTTTCTAATCTCAATGATGGATGCAAGAAGCTGGAACAACATAGAAGCTTCATTAGGAGTGGTCAAAAGGGTACAACAAATTAGGGTCAGTTAATGTTTATAAAGAATAAAAGACAATATCCTTAATCTTTACATTACAGTGGTGTTTTGGTGTGGAGGGGGATTTTAGATTTTTATGGAACAGAAAATATTATGATATGAGCATTTCTCAATGACATTTAAAAAGGGAATACATTTTTGGAAATATTTCTGCAGTTATCAACGCTATTTATATGCCAATGTTAATGTTAATTAAACTTTAGGCAAAAATTGATAGCTTTCACAGACAAGAAGCATGATCACAGCTCTGTGATGTCAAAGGGTCTGATTTATATTTAATATTTTAAAAAGCTTCAAGTTCTGTGTATTCTTCAAAGGCACAGTTGGGTTAAGGGGAGAGTTAAGCAAACCCACAATGTGCTTATGTAAAGCAAAGCAAAGCAAAGCAAAGGATTTGCTTTAATGCTGTGCTCAAAGCTCTAAGATGCCCCTAGTTTGAGCTTAGATTAGAACTAAAGGAAATTTTTTTTTTTTAGTTTTGAATAGAATGGAGAAGGATCAGAACACCTGTCAGGTTTTATTACTGCCCCCATTTGGGAAATTCACCCTCTATTTTTGTCCTGGTAACTGGATAACTAAAAGTGAAAAAGGAAAGAAAAAATCCAACTTTGGGTTGAAACCGAAACAGGAGTAGAGGGGAAATCTTCCAATGAGGACACCAATTCTGGTGACAACCAAGGATTTCTTCCCTTTGGGTGAGTTCCTCCTGCTTGTAGGCAAGTGGTCCACTGTACTGAATGTTAGTTAGCTATTTGGCTGCCCGTGTCAGGGGGAAGGGGTTAATATTTTTGCTACCTTCCCTAAATATGTTCATGGGCTTTTTCTGGGGTCCAGCCTCCCTCCCGTGTATTATAAAAGGTAAGAGGTTCGGATCCCCGGGGGGTCAGGTAGAAAGGGCTTGAGAGAGAACGAAAACCTTGCAGAGGTGTGCTGGGACCTGTGGTCCACCTCCAGAGTGCTGGTTCATTGGGACACACCCAAGATCGTGGACATCTCCATTTGAGTTTTGCCAGGTATGGACTTTCTCTTAAGGACTTCACCTGTGCAAGTATCTTGGGGCAACCACAGATAGGTGTAGTTAGGAAAAGGACGTTTGTGCATGTTGTGCCATATCTTCAGTAAAAGTTATTTCAACTGATTGAGCCTGGTCTGCAGTTATTTAAAGGGTGCATATTGGGTTCTGCCGACATCTCGCGAGATTTCGGAAGATGTGGCCGAAATCTCGCGAGATTTCGGAAGATGTCTGCACTGACTCCTGGGATCAATGACACCAGATCCCAGGAGGCAGTGCGGCGTGACGAGGATCGACTCAGAGACCCCGCCCACCCCTGCAGAGACAGAGGAAAGAACGTCAGCGATTACAAGTGGGAAAAAAAAAACACACTTCATTTAGTACTCTTTGCCTGATTTAGAAGGCAAAGAGATTTACTAAATGAAATGTGTGCAGAACTACTTTAAAGCCTGATGACTAGGTATGAGAAGCAAAGAGTTAAGACCCGCGCTATGTGTCCAGCAGGGTTTTGTTTCTGTTACTGGGAATGAGATAGTGGATGTGTGCTGGACTGGTGGAGTGGGAAATGGCTCTGCATCTCCCTCCGAACGCAACACATACATCATACATCAGTACGATTGTGTAGTTACTTGGACAAAACATCTTTTAGAGGAACTCTGTACATTAATGCTGCACACCTGTGGCTCATCTCTGAGTCTGGGACTGCCTTAATGTTTGATTCTTCACATGGCCACAGCCTCTGCCTGCTCCTGGGCATTGGTGCGCATGCCTTCGGACGAGGTGTTACCCCACATGCAGGGCGAGGTGACACTGTCAAATCCCTATCAAAAGTCTAATGCCCCGTACACACAGTCGGAAATTCCGACCACAAAATCCTTCGATTTATTCCGACGGATTTTGTCCGACATTTGTGTTGCATGCACACGGTCGGACAAAGTTGTTGGAAAATCCGATCATCCTGAACGTGGTGACATTCGTTGCGTATGACGGGACTACGTAGAGGCTAGTAGCCAATAGCTTTGGTCTTGTAATGTGATCTGAGCATGCGTGGCACTTTGTTCATCGGAATTCGCTACACACGATCGGAAAAAGTCCGATAGGACTTTGTTGTCGTAAAATTTGAGAGCAGGATCCCAAACTTTTTCCTTCGGAAATTCCGACGGAAAAAGTCCGATGGAGCCCACACACGGTCGGAATTTCCGACAACATGGTCCGATAGGACATTTTCCGTCGGAAAATCCGACCGTGTGTATGGGGCATAAGTTAATAGAGCTTCACCTTTTTTCACTTAAAAGTACAATTTGTGTGTTTGTAGATGACACCAAGCTACAGTATTTAGTTGAATAATGTCCTTATATGATGTCTCTAACTTACCATCAGACCTTAATGCACTATTTAATTGGGAAGCTATGTGGTAAATGAGGTTTAATCTCGATACATGTAAAGGTATGCACTTTAACGCTAAAGACAAGCATACATCATACATTCTGTGAGAAGAACAAATTGGGAAATCAATGGTCGAGAAGGATCTGGATGTTCTGTTAGGTTATAGACTTAATAATAGCATGCAATGCCAAGCTGCAGTTTCTTAAGCTAGCAAAGTACGTTCTTATATTAAAAGAGGTGTAGACTGCAGAGAGAGACATCATGTTGCCGCAGTTCAATTTTGGGCACCAGTTCACAAAAAGAATATCGGAGAAATGGAGAGAAGGGCATCAAAACTGATAAGAGGCATGGAGGAGCTCAGCTAGAAGGACATATTAGTGTTATGGTCATTACAGAGGACAAGGGAGAATTCTTTACACTTGGGGCAAAAGAGGTTTAACCTCAACATTTAGAAAAATGTTTTCAAAGTAAGAGCTGTGAAAATGTGGAATAGACTCTCTCAGAATCAAGTTCTGGCCAGGGCAGTGGATTGTTTTAGAAAAGAGCTGGATGCTTCCTAAATGCACTACATATAATTGGATATTAACATTTGCAGATAATAAAACCAGAAACTGTTGATCCAGGGAACATACAATTGTCCTTCGGAAAGAGGAATTCATTTTTTATTCTTAAGTAAATTGGACCATGCTTTATAGGGTTTTTTGCCTTCCTCTGAATTAGCTGGGGCTATAGGATTGTGTGTATGGAGATTTTCTATTTTATTTTCTCTATTGCTTGAACTAGATTAACTTGTGTTTTTTTTTTTTTTTTTACCTATCTATTTAACTATGTAACAATGTTATTACTAACCTATATTCTGCAAAGTATACATGCACTTTACTAAGGCTGGCCATACATTATGCAGTTTTCTTTCCTTCAACCATGGTTTGAAGGAAAACTGCTTGATTTCCCATCAACACAGTCAATGTTGATGGGAGAATCCCACTCTCTGCACTATTGTATTGTGACAGCGGTAGGTTTGCTCACGGTCTGAATACAATGACCACTGTTGCCAGATATATCCAGTGACAGTGATCATATGAAAAAAACATGACAGGCTGGTTGTAATGAAGTCAATCGATGGATTAACTTAAAGTGAAACTAAAGTCAAATTTTTCTTTATTTAAATATAACAAACATGTTATACTTACCTGCTCTGTTGCAGTGGTTTTGCACAGAGCAGCCCAGATCCTCCTCTTCTCGGGTCCCTCTCCGATGCTCCTGGCCCCTCCCCCTTGCCAAGTGCCCCCAGAGCAAGCAGCTTGTTCTGGGGGCACCCGAGCCGAGCTGCAGCTCTGTGTGTCCATTCAGACATGGAGCTGCGGTTTGACCCCGCCCCCTCTCTCTCCTGATTGGCTGTCTGGCTTTGACAGCAGTGGGAGCCAATGGCTCTGCTTCTGTGTCTCAGCCAATCAGGAGGGAGAGTCCTGGATGGCTGAGGCATTGGTGGGTTCTTGCTGAACCAGTTGAATCAGTTGAATTTAATCCATCTATGGCCATTAATGCTGCACACAAGTGGCTCATCTCTGAGTCGGGGACTGCCTTAAAGTGATTGTAAAGTCTTGTTTTTTTTCCCCTCAAAATAACAAACATGTCATACTTACCTGCTCTGTGTAGTGGTTTTGCACAGAGCAGCCCAGATCCTCCTCTTCTCGGGTCCCTTTTCAGCTCTCTTGGTCCACAGAAGTTTTTTTTTATCTTAATACATAGAATGCATTAAGAAAAAAACCCTTCTGACTTTACAACCACTTTAATGTTTGATTCTTAAAGCGGAAGTAAACCCATCCATAAAACAGTTCCATAAAACATATGCTGAAAATGTAACAACTCCCATTGGTTGTGCTCTCAACCAAACTGTTAAACCATCCAATGGCTGGTGTCATAACTAATCACATGTGCAGCATCATGGCAGTTGTAGATTAAACAGAGGCAAAGATGGCAGTTTCCTTGGCTGAAAACGATAGACGGGTTTACTTACACTTTAAGTGAATAGCTTCTACTCCTAAAAGCTGACCATGTTGGTTAAATGAAAGAAATGTAGCAAACTATTCTATCTACGCTAGACAGCACGTAAGGACAAATTCCCCCTGCCAAGTAATTGTTTTCTGACAGCCAGTTTTGCTGACTGTTGGAAAACTCAAACAGTGTCTGCACCTGATTGGATGGAGGCATTCTTCAGATGAGAATTTTCTATTCAGGCTCTTTCAACCAAAGTTGACTAAACAACTGACTTTTGTTGAACAGAGTGGTTCCGGCAGGGCCATACATTTCTCAAATTTCATCCCAGCCAGCAGGAATCAGTCAAAATTCAGAGCAGTGTTTGTCCAGCTTTAATAAATCAACCCCATTGACCGACTTCATCGTAGAGAAGGCAAAGAGGCCAAACTCAAAATGACTTAACGCTCAGGATCTAAACTGGATGCATAGTTTGCGATTGGACAAACTTGTGATATCTGACTATTCTGAATATTTTATTATCATTAATATAGTTTTTATTACATTATAAAGGAATTCTCCATTGTGCACAGTACCCATGTATCCAAATGCTTCACAAGTATCTTCTAGCATGTGTTTAAATGTCAATTAAGATCTAAGAGATTAACGTTAAACATGACCAGCCATTAATCTACGATTTCCCGTTGAGTGTGCATGTGAAGAAAAGAGCACTTTTCCACGTATTTGTAAACATGAAAGTAATTTTCAGTGGGCAAACATTCTTTCTTGTCCTTTCCTCTGGCCCAGAACCATTTACGCAAACTACTTTCATTCATTTTTCAGGGGCTCATACATTATTTTAATAGCGTGGTCTCTGAAACACTCAGAGAAATAAAGAATTTGTATTGATTTACGGAATTAGCCAAGTAATTTAAACTTTGTACAGACTACACTTAGGCAAATGCATTTTAAAGGATTATGTACGTAAGAACTTTGCCATGTTTTTGCTTAACTTAAATTATTTTACCATTTAATGCAAGAGGAAATTGTAAACAAAAAAAAATCTATTAAATGTTTGGAAATTATTTTGGAATGTTCTGTGCTTGCCATAGCTTTGTGTTTTATCCAAGTCTTCCAGATGAGGCATTAAGGTATTATGATAAGATTACTAAAGAGGAAGGAGAGGATGAGTATTCCATTTAAAAAGTGCCAGAAGTATTTATCTCATGCTTTGCTGGGAAAATCTGTACATTCAGCTGTTCAGAGGAATTGTGGTGGCCTTTCCTGCTCTACAGGGCTTTGGCAAATGATATAAACTCCCCCACAATAGTCATCCTTAGGAAGAATATCTCAAGGAAGATCCAAAGCTGCATAGAAGTGATGTCATCAAATGTCCTGGATGTAGTCAATATGACAATTCCATTTTACAGCTGATTTTTAAAACCTAACTCCAGTCATTTATTTTTTTAACCATTTCAATACTGGACACCTTCCTGCCCAGAACAATTTTGAGTGCTGTCATACTTTGAATGACAACTGCGTGGTCATGCAACACTGTTTCACACAAATAGAGCTTTCTTTTGGTGGTATTTGATCACCACTGTGTTTTTTACTTTTTTCTAAATAAACAAAAAAAGACATTTCCCCAACCGGGGAGCAGCCGGAGGACAGACATGTCTATAGTGCGTGCAGGTGTCCCTAGAAGTATCACCTCATCCATAATGACAATAATGACAACTGGAAATTAATAATAAAGGAGTATATATATGTATCAAGCGACCCTGCAAATGCACATAAGCTTAATGCAGTAAATTGGTATGCATATGACTATTCATAAACCAGCATGAGGTAACCGCTGGTAAAGATATTGAATGGTAAAAGAGTATATAAACATATATATATATATATATATATATATATATATATATATATATATATCAAACAACCCTGCAAATGCTGGTGAGCTTAATACAGTGAATTAATATGCATGTAAATGTTCAAAGACCAGCGCGGAATAAATGCTGGTATGGACTGGGAAACTGAAGACGCAGTGGGAATATGCTCTGCATACACACAACAGCTTCACATTCATGAGGGGAAGACTCAATTTCTGGCTCATATACTCCACTCAGTTGTCATTCATTATGGACAAGGTGATACTTCTAGGGACACCTGCACGCACTATAGCCATGTCGGTCGTCCGGCTTCTCCCTGGTTGGGGTTGCCTGTTGCTCCGTCTCCTCAGCTCCTGAGCTGGATGTCTATTGCTGCTGCTGCCTGTTGAGTCAGGGATTAATGACCTGGCCCAGCCCATTGGTGAGTATGGGGTCTTACACCCAGACCCCTACGACCATTCACCTTCCTGCCAATCCTGTTTACATACATTTACTTGGTTTATTACTTATATTGCAGATACACTAAAGCAGTGATGGCGAACCTTGGCACCCCAGATGTTTTGAGACTACATTTCCCATGGGAAATGTAGTTACAATTCATCTGGGGTGCCAAGGTTTGCCATCACTGCACTAAAGCATCTAACCCTGAGGAAGCGAGCATAGTCGGACTGACAACTCATGGGGCCCCGGGCAATAGGAGATCCTGAGGCCCCCTGTCCCTGTCCATGTGTTCACACCCACACTCAAGCCACACCCACACAAATCCCCCACAATCATATTGCACTGCCCACACTACATGCGTTCCTGTTTGTAACGACTCGTTTTTTTTTTAAAATAACAAACATGTCATACTTACCCCCACTGTGCAGTTTGTTTTGCACAGAGTGGCCCTGATCCTTGTCTTCTGGGGTCCCATGGTGGCTCTTGCGGCTCCTCCCCACATCAGATAACCCCCCTAGGAGAAGCGCTCTCCCAGGTTACCTTGCGGGTGCGCTCCCAAGTCCAGCATTTGCGTCCACAGACACATGTGCTCGTCCTACATAAAGCTTTTTATATAGAGTGTGTGCAGAGATCATGGGTGTGCTTTACATTTTTTTTTTATCATTTTTATTTACTTTATATAATTTTCACTGATCACTATACGCGCTATACAAGTCATTCATTCATTCATTCATTCATTCACTAATGTAAGGAACATTCTTCCCACTGATCGTCAATGTAAGGAACATTCTTCTCACTGATCACCAATGTAAGGAGCATTCTTCCCACTGATCAACAATGTAAGGAGCATTCTTCCCACTGATCACCAATGTAAGGAACATTCTTCCCACTGATCACTAATGTAAGGGACATTCTTCCCACTGATCACCAATGTAAGGAGCATTCTTCCCACTGACCACCAATGTAAGGAACGTTCTTCCCACTGACCACCAACGTAAGGAGCATTCTTCCCACTGATCACCAACGTAAGGAGCATTCTTCCATTCTTCCTACTGATCACCAACGTAAGGAACATTCTTCCCACTAATCACCAATGTAAGGAGCATTCTTCCCACTGATCACCAACGTAAGGAACATTCTTCCCACTGATCACCAATGTAAGGAACATTCTTCCCACTGATCACCAATGTAAGGAACATTCTTCCCACTGATCACCAATGTAAGGAGCATTCTTCCCACTGATCACCAATTTAAGGAACATTATTCTCACTGATCACCAATGTAAGGAGCATTCTTCCCACTTATCACCAATGTAAGGAGCATTCTTCCCACTGATCACCAATGTAAGGAACATTCTTCCCACTGATCACCAATGTAATGAACATTATTCTCACTGATCACCAATGTAAGGAGCATTCTTCCCACTGATCACCAATGTAAGGAGCATTCTTCCCACTGATCACCAATGTAAGGAACATTCTTCCCACTGATCACCAATGTAAGGGACATTCTTCCCACTGTTCGGCCCGCTGCTGAATTCCTCAGGAGGATAGGTGGCCAGAGAGCCTGTCACTGCTTTCATCCTCATGGTCCATGATCGCTCTGTAATCCCGGCCAGCACCTGAATCCTCTCATATAGCCTCACCAACTGCAGGCAGGGATGTCATCGCTCACTACCTCCGCGGTGCATAAACTTCCCCAATCCTTCATAATAAGCTGTGGGCACATCCAGGGGCAGACTGAGCCGCTCATGCGGCCCCCTGACTCCGGGGGTCCTCGGTCGGTGACCGAGTGCCGAATGGTCACTCCGCCCCTGTCTCTATCCAAAACAAAATTAAGATTTAGGCTGGTGTTGGCCTTGAAGCTATATTTGCATCAGGTATGGGAATGCATGCAAATCACACTGTACGATTTTATTGTACATTGTGTCCCCCTCCCCCAGTTGCAGCTCCCAGAGTGCCCGGGACTGCAAATACAGGCTATCAAAATAATAGCATGCACTTGTTCTATAACGCAGCAGCTACTGTTGTGAAAAGCAGCCCTTTTAAGCAGTGTTCGGAACACATTTTAGATGCTTCATTTAGAAATGCAATGTAAGAACATTATGGTTAGATTGTATTTATACTGTTTCATTCATCTGCCGATCCTCTGCTTTGCATATTTGCACTTCTGCCTCTGACTATTACTGACCTCTAAACTCTGTGTCTGTTACTACTGACCTCGTGTCACTTTTTACTGACCCCTGAAATCTGTGTCACTTACTACAGAGTTCAGAGGACAAAAGAAAGTGATGCAAAGTTTGGAGGTCAGTAGTGACGCAGAGTACAGAATGCATTAACCCTCTGTCTCTGAGTGCAAACAGCCCTCCTCTGCATTGCTCACCTGTGTTTGCCTTCTTCCTTTGACTCTTCACAGTACTCTGGTTACTGCAGCTCTGGCTCTTTCACCCCTTCTTCTATTCCCTGGTCCAGTAGGCAGGGCTAAATTACAACTAATCATAGCCCTGCCTACTGGACAGGGAATAGGGGAAGGAGCAGAAGAGCCAGAGCTGCAGTACCCTGAGTACTGTGATGAGTGCCAGGGAGAAGCAGAACACAGGTAAGCTAATCACCTCTCCACTGCAGAAGGGGGCAAAGCTATGATTGGCTGTGATTTGCAGCCAGTCATAGCCCCGCTCCCCCACTTCCTGTGAAAGCCTTTAACACCCACCCCCTTCCCGGCATAAACAAACAGTGACTGTCAGAATCTACTGACAGTCAATGGCTAAAGGACACATATAGTACTGTGCAAACGTTTTAGGCAGGGATGAAAAAATTTTGTAAATTAAGAATGCTTTCAGAAATAAAATTGTTAATAGTTTATTTTTCATCAATTAACACAATGGAAAGTAAATAAAAAAATAGAAATACCTATCAAATCAATATTTGGTGTGACAACCCTTTGCCTTCAAAACAGCATCAATTCTAGGTACACTTGTACACAGTTTTTGAAGGACCTCGGCAGTAGGTTGTTCCAAACATCTTGGAAAACTAACCACAGATCTTATGTGGATGTTGGCTGACAGACCTGATGGTGTTGAGATCAGGGCTCTGTGGGGGTCAAACCATCACATCCAGGGCTCCTCACCTTAGCAGCAAAGTTTGGCTGTTCCTCGCCTAGTTTTAAGCCTCAAAATAGCTGTTTCTGTAACAGTTAATGACTGTCTTTTAGGCTACATATGGAATTGATGATCATCAGCACTTGCTTATTATAATCAGTTAATCATACAATTGACTCTAATCCTACAAATTCCCTGACTGTGCAAGTGTACAAAGTGTGCAAGTATAAGAACTGATGCTGGTTTGAAGCCAAAGAGTAGTCACACCAAATAATGATTTTAGATTTTATCTTCTGGTCGCTCACTTTGCCTTTTGTAAATTAATGAAAATAAACAAATTAAAATACATATTTTTTAAATCATTTCTTCACACCTGCCTAAAACTTTTGCACAGTATTGTACAGTATATCAAAAGACTAGCGCTCTTTAATTTTTAAATTATTCAGCATTAGATGACAGAAACATAGATACATGAAACCACGTACATAAGCACATTTGAGTTGTTTCTAAGTTATTTTGATTTAATAAAAAGTCTTGGAAATATTAGCCCAAAGGATCAAAAGATCATATATTTCACATTCATCACTCTAAATGTTAATGGTGACTCACGAAATGATTCACCGAGTGTAAATAATGTAATTGGGGAGGTGATGGATTCCTTTCAGAACATTGCTGAGCCATTGCACAAAAATCTAGCTTTGAAAATGTATTAAAGTTGAACTCTGGGATAAAGTAATAGTTGCCTAAATACAATGCATATTCTTACTTTATTCTTGGAGTTCTTTGTGTATTTCCAGATCTGTGCATTAATTCAGTGTGAAACGTTACCCCTGTGCAGGAGCATCCTGTAACTGCCATTCCCTATCCTTGTGCAGGGTGACTGATCTTATCTCCACCCCGCTCCAGTAGGTTTCTGCAGACAGCCTGTTGTGGGCGAATCTAATGGGTCCCTCCCACAATTTTACTTTCTGAACAGGCTATGTTAAGAACAGTGATGATGTCACTACTATTTTTAAATGATAAGATCTGGTTTTGCAATAGCATTTGGTGACACAAGGTAATGAGGAATATAACTAAAGGTATTGTAAACCTTCATACATGCACTATGTTCTTTTTTACTTGCATAAGATGTGCATTGATAATAGAGGAATGATATCAATTGTTACTCTGTCTACGCATAGCAGAATAAATCTTAACATTCCAGTGTCAGAAGTTTCGAACATGAGGAATGCGGCATTGCACTGCATAGGTTATTGCATGACCTGTGTCAGTATTGTGAGCACTAACATTTCCTGTGAAGAAAATATATATCCCGTAATCCCTGGGCCTTTCAGTCTAGTACCTGTACAGATGAGAGCTTAACAATAATTAGATCTGACACAGACACAAACAGGCAGACCATTCACAGACACACACAGAGCTGAAAGATTTTTTAAATTATATTAGTGTAGCGGTGCCCCTGTAGGGTTGCTGAGTGTAGTAGTTGCACCTGTCACCTAGCTCAGCCAGGCATTCAATTCCAGTCAGACGTTGTCAGTAAGGATGAGCCCGGTGTTCAAATCAAACCCATGTTCGAATCGAGCACCGGGTGTTCGCTCGCTCGGCGAGCCCAGAACTATTGGGGCCGCTCGCATCAAATTCGTGTGATGCGAGCGGCCCCGCAATGCATTGCGGCCCGCGCAGTGCAATGCTGGCTGATGATTGGCCAAGCATGCACTGTGACCCCGCATGCTTGGCCAATCACAGCGCCGGCAGCGAGGAGAGCCATAATTGGCTACAGGCAGGATGCATGTAGCCAATTATAGCTCAGGGGCTTTAGTACACGCCCCACGGTATAAGAGGCCGCCGCGCCGGCGGCCTCGCATATTATGTTTCAGACAGTGTCAGCGTGTCAGTGTGCTGCTGACTGCTGACAACAATATGTGCTTTATTTCTGGGGATATGTGTGTGCATGCTGTTAGAACAGCATTGCAGTATCACATCTGGGGGTGTCTATAGGTGGCCTGTGAAGGAGGGCAGGTTTCCTGTGCTTAGAACTTTCCCTGCAAAAAAGTGTCATTTTTGCAGGAAGAAAGCTATTTAAATCACTCGCGGCTAATTAATTGATGGCTCCTGTAACACAGAGAGCTGTCATTCATTAATAAAAAACAAAAAAAAAAGCGTAGGGGTCCCCCCAAATTCAATAACCAGGCCCTTCAGGTCTGGGATGGATATTAAGGGGAACCCCAGCCAAAAAAAAAATGGCGTAGGGTCCCCCTCAAAATCCATACCAGACCCTTGAGGTCTGGTATGGATTTTAAGGGGAACCCTAGCCAAAAAAAATGGCGTGGGGTCCCCCTCAAAATCCATACCAGACCCTTATCCGAGCACGCAACCTGGCAGGCCGCAGGAAAAGAGGGGGGGACGAGAGCGCCCCCCCTCTCGCCTGAACCGTACCAGGCCACATGCCCTCAACATTGGGAGGATGCTTTGGGGGTCTAAGACCCCTAAAGCACCTTGTCTCCATGTTGATGAGGACAAGGGCCTCTTCCCCACAACCCTGGCCGGTGGTTGTGGGGGTCTGCGGGCGGGGGCTTATCGGAATCTGGAAGCCCCCTTTAACAAGGGGACCCCCAGATCCCCCCCCCCCCCCCCTGTGTGAAATGGTAAGGGGGTACAAAAGTACCCCTACCATTTCACCAAAAAAGTGGCAAAAATGGTAAAAATGACAGGAGACAGTCTTTGACAATTCCTTTATTAAAATCTTCTTTCTTCTTTCTTCATCCTTCGGTTTCTTCATCTTCTCCTTCCTTCATCTTCTTCCATCTTCTTCTTCCATTTTCTTCTTCCTCCGATCCGCTTCTTCTTGCGCTGGTCTTCTCGTCCTTCTCGTCCGGCATCTTCTTCCGTCGGCGTCGGCGTCGGTGTCTCTGTCTCTTCTTGGGCCGCTCCGCGCAATGGGAGGCTCCCGCTGTGTGAGGCTCCGCTCCGTCTGACAGGTCTTTTATAATGGAGGGCACCTGGTGACCCCGCCCCCTCTGACGCACAGGGACGTCATGGGGAATTCCATGATGGCTTTCCCCATGACGTCAGAGGGGGGCGGGGTCACCAGGTGCCCTCCGTTTTAAAAGACCTGTCAGATGGAGCGGAGCCTCACACAGCGGGAGCCTCCCATTGCGCGGAGCGGCCCAAGAAGACACCGACACCGACGCCGACGGAAGAAGATGCCGGACGAGAAGGACGAGAAGACCAGCGCAAGAAGAAGCGGATCGGAGGAAGAAGAAAATGGAAGAAGAAGATGGAAGAAGATGAAGGAAGGAGAAGATGAAGAATCCGAAGGATGAAGAAAGAAGAAAGAAGATTTTAATAAAGGAATTGTCAAAGACTGTCTCCTGTCATTTTTACCATTTTTGCCACTTTTTTGGTGAAATGGTAGGGGTACTTTTGTACCCCCTTACCATTTCACACAGGGGGGGGGCCGGGATCTGGGGGTCCCCTTGTTAAAGGGGGCTTCCAGATTCCGATAAGCCCCCCGCCCGCAGACCCCCACAACCACCGGCCAGGGTTGTGGGGAAGAGGCCCTTGTCCTCATCAACATGGGGACAAGGTGCTTTAGGGGTCTTAGACCCCCAAAGCATCCTCCCAATGTTGAGGGCATGTGGCCTGGTACGGTTCAGGCGAGAGGGGGGGCCGCTCTCGTCCCCCCCTCTTTTCCTGCGGCCTGCCAGGTTGCGTGCTCGGATAAGGGTCTGGTATGGATTTTGAGGGGGACCCCACGCCATTTTTTTTGGCTAGGGTTCCCCTTAAAATCCATACCAGACCTCAAGGGTCTGGTATGGATTTTGAGGGGGACCCTACGCCATTTTTTTTTTTTTGTCTGGGGTTCCCCTTAATATCCATCCCAGACCTGAAGGGCCTGGTTATTGAATTTGGGGGGACCCCTACGCTTTTTTCTTTTCATTTTTTTTATTTTTTTTATTTTCTATCAATGACTTTTTTTTATGAATGAGTTTCAATGAATCACTGTTCTCTGTGTTACGGGAGCCGTGAATTAACATTAGCCGCGAGTGATTTTAAATAGCTTTTTTACTTTCAAAAATGACACTTTGCGCAGAGACAGTTCTAAAGACGGGAAACATGCGCCCCTTTACAGGCATACTATAGACACCCCCCAGGTACGAAATTTAAAGGAATATTACACTTTTATTGTTTCAATTTAAGCATTATTAAAATCACTGCTCCTGAAAAAACGGCCGTTTTTTAAAACATTTTTTTGCATTGATACATGTCCCCTGGGGCAGGACCCAGGTCCCCAAACACTTTTTATGACATTAACATGCATATTAGCCTTTAAAATGAGCACTTTTAATTTCGAACGTTCGCATCCATTATAACTAATAGGGTTCTAAAGCTCGCACGGACTTTAGGTCCGTTCGCGGGTTCTGGTGCGAGCCGAACGGGGGGGTGTTCGGCTCATCCCTAGTTGTCAGACAATGAACAGTCCATAAGCTTCTTTTTGTTGTTTTTATAGAGGGAATTAACTTGGATGGGGAAAGGGACATGGGATGCCCAGATAACTGATCTTGTTAGATTGAACAAATGATTTTGGATCTATATTGGCAGTCTCTAAAGCTCCTTCCTCCTCCAACACATTACTTAAGTCAACGCCACTTTCTCTACTGAGCAATCCTAAATTCCTGTCAGAGTTAGCACATGGTTAGGCTCACTCTGAATAAGTCCCAACTGTTCAGTAGCCGCCATTTGCTGGCAGGGGTCTGCAGTCCACTTTGGTGTAGCAACCAATAGCGATGAAAAAGTACTTTTTGTGCTAACTGAATGTTGGTGAACTACTGATCCCAGAAAGTCCTGTGCAAGTCCTGCCAACCCTCCTGGCTACAGCAACTTGACTCTAACACCAGCGACATCACAGTCCCTCCCTCTGGCTCTACATCCACTCCTGGCATGTCTCTCCCAGAGCTTCTCACTGTGCCTGTCACTCACCGACCCCGGAATGGATCCCTCCTAGTGACTTGCCCGGCAATGCTCCCTCTGTCCTCTTCCTGCTCCTGTTCAGGACACCCCAAAATAGCGTTGTATGTAGGGGTTCCTTCGAAGGTCCCCGAGCTCCAGGCCAAGGTCACCACCCCAGAAAGGAGGCTTCCTCCAAGGCCACTACAGCCTAACACTCCATCACTAGTTCTTCCACCCAAACAACTCCTCCCCAGCAGGCTGACCATGAGTATATATGGGAGGCCTGCCCACTTCCAATCCTAGTTGGGGATTGTTCAGGGCTCCCAGATACACACCATGTCACGCGGTTGTCTTGTCCTTTAGACATATAGGGACAGGCTAGGCGAATGAATACATGGATATAGGGAAATTGATCAGGCATGACACTACAAACTGTTGCCTTATGAGTTTATGTGAAATCTCCATTAATAGCTGTAACATATTGTAATTATGAATATATCTCATTTAGCTTGCATCTATGAAAGCCGGGAAAAAGGGCTTCCCCCAAGCGCTTGTTAAGAGCAGACAATGCGGGGCCCAAGCTTGTATATACAAACAATGGAGAGCCAATTCCATTGTTTTACACCTACTCACTTCAAAGGATTCCATGCTGGGGTAGACAATGAAGAGAGCCCAACCTATAATCAATACCTAAGTTCCTGGGGAAATTCATGATTTGCATGAAAGGGGGCTGAATTATGTAGTAAGCCCTCCAATCATGATCCAAGCTAGGCCAACCTATGGGGCATTAGCATGAAGGAATATACTCAGAGAAGAGGGGAATTAACGCTCTCTTTTTGGGAAACCAGCCATCAGAATGGAACATTGGTAAGAATGGGTAACTTGTAACTAACTATGTAGATTACTTTGTAGATTACTGTCTTAAGAAATATACTCTGTATTCCTTCATGTATATATTTTATTTCAACCTAATATTTTCTTCCTTGGTGTAAGACCATAGATAGAGATTTGTGTATTAGCTAGACTTTCAACTACTTTTAATAAATGTTATTATATTTAAAGCTTTCACTCTTGGTCAAAAGATCTCTCATTTAACCCACATCATATCTGTGAGATATGAAAAATCTTAAATATAGATTTAAAAGGGTAACAGTGGAACAAAACTGTAGCCACAACAGTAGTCCATCATTAAAAGGTAAGGCAAACAGGTAAGGAAAGCATTTAATAGTGTACAATGCCTTTACATAAAAGCATTTGAGCATGTGAAAAAGGTAAATCACTGTATAGCACAGTCTTTTTTACTATGCCAATACGGTTATCCTACTGTAAAGGATAAACATTACACAACTAAAAAAGGTAAAAAAAAAAGAATAGTAGTGCAACACTTTAATGACCCCTCATTCAAGCTCTCTACACTCTTGCTTCACCTGAACAGAAATTAACTTGCACAACGGAATTGAGGCTTTACAAAACTTTCAGGTAAAGGGCTAGTCACACCAGCCCCCAAGCTAAAGCAGACATGCATTACTTCAAGACAATAGTGTAAATGGGCTCTTGGTGATCTAGTTTGGGTCTACCTGCTTGGGCCAAGCACAGGTTTTCTTCTAAACAAACCTGCACCTAGGGCTCTTTCATGCTGGCGGTAATGCTTATTGCCCTCTGATAACTTTTCAGAGGGCAATAGCAGTGGCTGGCAGGCATCCGGGAGACACGACTGTCACCTCTTAAGACCTGTTTTTTTCTTTATTTTTATTTTTTTTATTTGCTGAGCGGCAGTTTTACATTGCGGGATCATGTTTCAACTGTATGTAGGCATGAACGTACTTTATATTTGGAAACGTGGTATATTTCAGTGAGGTGCCCTGTTACATTAAGGTTTGGCTAATGCTTGTAGGGGTCAGGTCAGTTGTGACATAGTTTCCCATGCAGGTGTGTCACATCCCCTTTCAAAGGGCATAAATACAGGGAGCCAACCTCATAGAGGGAATCCACTGTCGGAAGCATTGAGTAAGGACCATATTGCCATGTAGCTCCTCTTCAGGCTGCAACCAGTGGGATCCGTTCTTAGGGAAACTACTTGTTTTGGACTATGCTGTTATGGACTACTGCACCTTTAGGTAATCCATTTATGCACCATTTTCTCTAAGCACCACTAGGGACAGCGTAACAGAAATAGCACAGCCATGGTTGTGCGCAGCCTATTGCATTTGGGTGTGCACCCCAAAACTCAAGCACACATGCATGTGTGAGTGTGTATATTTATATATACTATATTATCAAAAGTATTGGAACGCCTGCCTTTACATGCACATGAACTTTAATGGCATCCCAGTCTTATAGGGTTCAATATTGAGTTGGCCCACCCTTTGCAGCTATAACAGCTTTGACTCTTTTGGGAAGGCTGTCCACAAGGTTTAGGAGTGTGTCTATGGGAATATAGCAAACAAAAATAGAAAACGCACCGGTGGGACTAGTGATACTAAAAAAAGCTGCTGGCAACCAATAGTAGGGCAAACTAACTAAAAACATATATCCTATATGTTGCCACGCTAATATAATGAAAATAAATTGCTACAATCAAAAGTCCATATCAAAATGAGATCTGGCAAAGGTGAATAGAGTTTATGAAATAGTCCAAATCCAATATGTGTCTTGAGGAAAATACCACTAATATTGTGCAGAGGTCGTGCACTTTTACCAGACTAAAATAACCCCACTACTGAGTCTGATTCGCTTGTTGTATTCAGTTCACACCCATCTGTTCCAATATGTCAGGCTGGCATTCACTTCAAGATTAGTAAAGACAATGGTGACCATATACATATAGCAAGACCCCCACCATGGCCCTGGGAACATTCCAGCCCACCTGACACTCTGGGGTCAGACATCTTTACACCACCTTAAAGTAATAAGTCAAACCACTCAATAATTTTATATTCTATTAACGTTTATTGGACAACTCAAGGCAGATCTTTGTTACACAGAGGAGGTAATAGATCAACTGAACTTTGGATAACAGTTCTAGTTCAGTAGAGGAATTCCTCCACAATAATACAAGTTAAGACAATTTGGAAATAGCAGTATATTATATACACATATGCACAATGAAGTACCACTTGCACATGACCTGAAAGGATAAGCGAGAGTTAAGCATTAATCCTGGCAAGACTTCTAAAGGGGAAACCCAGGCCGGCCTATTCAATTTTTAATCCTAATGAGGGATCAAATAAACAAGAATAGTATGAGGGCCCATTAAGTAATAATGACAGTAATATCCCCGTTGCAGGCCTGATGGTCTTCACCGGCAGTCGGAGCTCGTTATCTATATCCAATAGGGTGCAGCAACAAGGCAATGGTATTTCTTGGAAAAGGTTGAAGCGACAGGTGTATATGTACAGTGTTCAAATAGAGACGCAGTAAAGTGTTTCCCCAGGGTAAAGCTGTCTGTGCACAGTGTTCCAGTGAAGCGACGAAGAAAGAAATGCAAAGGTGGGCAATTGCCCTCTCACCAACGACCAGGCCGATTCAATGCCTTCTGAACAGCTGTTTCCTTTTAGCGGTTCTGCTCACGACGATCATCTGCTGTGAAGCCCAAAGCGCGGGTTGTCGGACTATCAGGGTGGTGCTGGATAGATGTCTGATGAACAGCAAGCAGTGACGGGCCCTTCTCGGCCGGGTTGGAATGTTATACACCGCGTGGTAGGCCGTGACCTCACCCTCTCTGAACAGAGAGGTCCATCACACACCAGGCTTAGGAGGAAGAGAGCATGGGGCCAGTCTATGTAGCTCCTTCCAGCATTCTCTATGATGGTAGCAAAGATCCCTGGTATATGTAGTCTGGTTGCATATTAATATGGAGCAATTTCAATTCTGTGAAAAACTACCAATCCCACAATCCCTTTGGTTTGGCTCACAGAAATGATGTCAGTTAGTGATGCTGTGAAAAAATATAAATACAGCGATCACAAACATGAACATGAACCAATCATAAGTGAAAATAATCAAAACAGAAAGTCCATAAAAAAAAACTGGTTCAAATGCTTCCCATCCGCTGTGCAAAAAAAATGCAAAAAGTGTTTCGGAAATTTTCAGGCATACCAAGACACCCCCATATGTGTCCCCACTCACCGGATCACAACGACACCCAGCTTTTCAGTCTGGGAGTCAATTCAGATATCCAAAGATGGCAGATTCAATGATAGGACTTGATGACAGATACTCCTTTAAGATGGTCACAAAATTCTTCAAGATTATTTCTCAGCCATACAAACAGGTAACCAAAATGAGAAAAATGATGATGCCCTGTAGGAGGGTGAAATGCATTGACGCAACTTCCAGCACGACTGACGTCACTTCCGGTCTCATGGAAAGAATGCCAAAAATGGCGTTTGCTGCATTCGTCTCCATTTTTATGCCTGTTTTTAACTTACGTTTGTAAGTATGCATTTTTTATGCACAATAAAACCTGTTCCTAGTTTACTTCACTATTAGTCAATTTTTCTCATTTTGGGTACCTGTTTGTATGGCTGAGAAATCATCTTGAAGAATTTTGTGATTGCACTTATGATTGGTTCATGTTCATGTTTGTGAGCTCTACATTTATATTTTTTCACTTTGTTCAAGTGCTTAGCACTTTGTGTATAGCAGCTTCATTCATTTCCTAATTAGTCCACCATCAGTGCGAGTTTATATATATAGAGTATATTTTTCACAGTTAGTGATGCTGGGCACTAGAGGAACAATACAGTACATAGAAATGATGGGGAATCGCTATGCTTTGCAATTGTAGTCCACATTGCTACATACAGTAAATAATCGAGCGTCCTCATTAGGGATGAGCTTCGAGTTCGAGTCGAACTCATGTTCGACTCGAACATTGCCTGTTCGCCTGTTCAGCAAACAGCGAACAATTTGGGGTGTTCGCGGCAAATTCGAAAAGCCGCGAGCACCCTGTAAAAGTCTATGGGAGAAATCTCAAGTGCTAATTTTAAAAGCCTATATGCAAGTTGTTGTCATAAAAAGTGTTTGGGGACCTGGGTCCAGGGGACATGTATCAATGCAAAAAAACGTTTTAAAAACTGCAGATTTTTCAGGAGCAGTGATTTTAATAATGCTTAAAGTGAAACAATAAAAGTGTAATATTCCTTTAAATTTCGTACCTGGGGGGTGTCTATAGTATGCCTGTAAAAGGGCGCATGTTTCCCGTGCTTAGAACTGTCTCTGCACAAAGTTTCATTTTTGCAGGAAAAAAAGCTATTTAAAATCACTCGCGGCTTTAATGAATTGCCGACTCCCGTAATACAGAGAACAGTCATTCATTGAAAGTCATTGATAAAAAAAAAAAAAAGTTATTGTCATAAAAAGTGTTTGGGGACCTGGGTCCTGCCCCAGGGGACATGTATCAATGCAAAAAAATGTTTTAAAAACTGCAGTTTTTTTCAGGAGCAGTGATTTTAATAATGCTTTAAGTGAAACAATAAAAGTGTAATATTCTTTTAAATTTCGTACCTGGGGGGTGTCTATAGTATGCCTGTAAAAGGGTGCATGTTTCCCGTGCTTAGAACTGTCTCTGCACAAAGTGAGATTTTTGCAGGAAAAAAAGCTATTTAAAATCACTCGCTGCTATAATGAATTGCCGACTCCCGTAATACAGAGAACAGTCATTCATTGAAAGTCATTGATAAAAAAAAAAAGCGTGGGGGCTCCCCCAATTTCAATTACCAGGCCCTTCAGGTCTGCTATGAATATTAAGGGGAACTCTGCGTCAAATTAAAAAAAAAAAAATGATGTGGGGTTCCCCCTAAATATCCATACCAGACCCTTCAGGCCTGGGATGGATTTTAAGGGGAACCCCACACCAAAAAAAAATGGCGTGGTGTCCCCCTCAAAATCTATACCAGACCCTTATCCGAGCACGCAACCTGGCAGGCCGCAGGAAAAGAGGGGGGACGAGAGCGCCCCCCTCCCTCCTGAACCGTACCAGGCCACATGCCCTCAACACCGTCCCTGCCCCCCTCTGACGTCATGGGGAAAGCCATAGGGAAGTCCCTATGACGTCCCCATGCGTCAGAGGGGGGCGGGGTCACCAGGTGGCCTCACCCTCCATTATAAAAGAACTGTCAGACGGAGCGAAGCCTCACACAGCGGGAGCCTCCCATTGAGCGGAGCGGCCCGACACAGAAGAAAAGACGCCGACGCCGTGAAAGAAGATGCCGAACGAGAAGACCAGAGCAAGAAGCGGATCGGAGGAAGAAGAAGATGGAAGAAGATGGAAGAAGTACATGGTGCTTTGAGGGGTCACAGACCCCCAAAGCATCCTCCCAATGTTGAGGGCATGTGGCCTGGTATGGTTCAGGAGGGAGGGGGGGACCCCCCCTTTTTCTGCGGCCTGCCAGGTTGCGTGCTCGGATAAGGGTCTGGTATGGATTTTGAGGGGGACCCCACGCCATTTTTTTTTGGTGTGGGGTTCCCCTTAAAATCCATCCCAGACCTGAAGGGTCTGGGATGGATATTTAGGGGGAACCCCATGTCATTTTTTTTTTAATTTGACGCAGGGTTCCCCTTAATACCCATAGCAGACCTGAAGGGCCTGGTAATTGAATTTGGGGGAACCCCACGCTTTTATTTTTTATTTTTTATCAATGACTTTCAATGAATGACTGTTCTCTGTATTATGGGAGTCGGCAATTCATTATGGCCGCGAGTGATTTTAAATAGCTTTTTTTCCTGCAAAAATTACACTTTGTGCAAGGACAGTTCTAAGCACGGGAAACATGCGCCCCTTTACATGCATACTATACACACCACCCGGGGACGAAATTTAAAGGAATATTACACTTCTATTGTTTCACTTTAAGCATTATTAAAATCACTGCTCCTGAAAAAACGGCCGTTTTTAAAACTTTTTTTTGCATTGATACATGTCCCCTGCGGCAGGACCCAGGTCCCCAAACACTTTTTATGACAATAACTTGCATATTAACCTTTAAAATTAGCACTTTTGATTTTGAACGTTCCATAGACTTTAATAGGGTTCTAAAGTTCACACGAATGAATGAATGAATGATCGATTTGTATAGCGCTGCAACTGCAAACTGAATCGCCTCGAGGCGCTTGATCCGATCTGCATTGATTCCTTCTTAGAAGAGGGGGGTCTTGAGTTTTTTCCTGAAGGCCCGATGGTCTTTTTGGTGGGTAGAGCGTTCCATAGCCGTGGTCCTTGGACTGCAAATCTCCGTTCTCCCCTTGATTTGTAGACGAGCTTTAGGTCTGTTCGAAGGTTCTGGTGCGATCCCTAGTCCTCATGTAATCAAAGCAATGAAAGCCACTTCAATACGGGAGGAGGAAAAATATAGGAGGAGTTCTGCATCTTGTAGCCTGCTGCAATACAGGGTTCTGCTAAGGACTACCATGGTTTCACAATGTGCAAGGACTTGTGAATCAGAAGCACATGGCTTTGCTATGTGTCCAAGATGGGGAATAAATTCAAGATCCACACTAGAGAGTGTGAACTATAGATTGGAGTGTCAAGTGAAGACATGAGAGGACTTTTGGAGTTCAGGACATAATCAGCATTATTTGCTCGAAACTAGTCCATTGTCACCGCAAATAAGAACTGGCTGAGGAGGTGACATAATCTTTCGATAAGTGTGTGGGGCTACATTGTCAGCTGCAATGGATGAGTTTCACAGGCAGTGCTGAGATAAAATTCCCATGGCTGCGGAATGTGTACAGCCCTGTCAGACTGTATTGTCAGGACTTTGGGGGGCAGTAAAACCACAACTTAGCCACCTGCTTATTCTTCCCCCTGGCTGCTAGTGGGAAGGAGCCCTAAGAGAAATATGCAGGAATTTTCCAGCCTTTCTGCTGGAAATACCAGTTGCTTAGCTGTGTCTGGCTTTAGTAGTTTGGGAGAAATATGCAGACCAGGGAAGTGAAGTCAGATTTCAAATCAGAAATTCAGAATGTACTACAAGTTTCCTTTAAAAGTACACGCAAATAAAGTATATTTAAACCCAAGAACAAAAGTGTAATATATTATAGCTTATCAGTCTATAGATGTGATGGCTGCAATAGTTGTATTTTGTTCAGAGTAAGAACATTTTCTGTAGTACAGAAAATTACAGAAAGATTTCCGTTGATCCTGACAGAAATCCAGTGTGATTGTATTTTCCTGTGCGCTGAACTGAAATCTCAGTCAATGCTATCTGCTCTCCAACCTATCTTCCGTGAACTACAAAACACATCCATCCTATGGAAAGAAGCTGAGAAGTGGCAAAGATGTTTGCAGACTAAATCAGGAGAAAAGCATAGGGTGACAACGCTGCTCCACCATAGATGCAGTGGGGGTTATTTACTAAAGGAAAATCCACTTTGCACTGCAAGGGCACTTGAAAGTGCAGTCTCTGTAGATGCGAGGGGGACACGCAAGGAAAATAAAAAACAGCATTTTAGCTTTCACATGATTGGATGATAAAATCAGCAGAGCTTCCACTCATTTCAGAACTACCCCTTAGATTCAGAGCGACTGCACTTCCAAGTGCACTTTCAGTGCAAAGTGAATTTGCCT
The DNA here is from genome assembly GCA_028564925.1 of Lithobates sylvaticus. NCBI lineage: Eukaryota > Metazoa > Chordata > Amphibia > Anura > Ranidae > Lithobates > Lithobates sylvaticus. The sequence continues at coordinate 488,211,554 of CM053028.1, read as the reverse complement.
TTTGTAAATAACCCCCCGTATGTTGAAAGAGTGTTTTCACATTAGGACAGAAAATGTAGCAGGATCAAGAAAAAAAAACTGAAAAAAAAAAGAAAACAAATGCAGTCACCAATTCTAAGGACTGGTAAGCCGCAATACAGTCAATTTTTGTTTTTGGGTTTAGATATGCTTTAATTGTAAATGGTCTTGAAAAGGATATTCAATTTTCTAAACACATATTGATCCTCTTCCTACACAGAGTGAAGGTCCGGGATTAGGATCTAGGAATGATCTGCTGTTGTCAAAATTAGCTTTTTCTTTTCTAAGTTTGCAGAGTTTGTTAGAGGTATATTTATTTATTTTTTTGTTATCATGTAAATTTTAATTAAGCCTTAATTTTCCCTTCCGTATTGCAATCCAATACATTTAGCCAAAATGGTTACATTTTGCATAAATGTCATAATTTTTATTAAAATTTTGGGGAAAGAAAATCTCTAGTTTCTGTGAATCGGAGGGTTATTAGGGTACAAGAGGCCCAAAGCTTTAAATTAAGATAATTCTATCTGTACAGTGCTACAGGAAGTTTTTACAAGGAAAAAGCAATGTACAGCTTCCCACAGAAGCCAATTAGAAGTAATGTTACATTAAATGGCTGAAAGCAGGGGCCCAGTACTGGATGTCATTACCCTGTGCTACTGCTGTAAATGACGAGGTCAGATCTGGTGGAGAAGAAATTTGTATATCACCATCTAGATGCTTAATAAGGAATAAACAATGGAAAGACATTAAGACAAACTTTGACAGTAATAAGGACAAATATTAATGTAGTCACTTGACTGAGAATCAATATGCATAAATGTGTACCGCCGGGTCTGCTGTGCATGTACCTGCTGCCACACCAAGCGGCCTGTCATTCTAATGCTGCAAATACCCATACACAGGTTTCTCAACCTCCCAACAGTCACAGTGAGCTGGAGGAGTTAAGATAAAGTAGAGACAAAGGATGCATTTACAGGGCTGCATTTGCAGCCATGGCTGCTGGAGGAGAGGCCATCCAGGATACAGAGGACACTGTGATTGGCTGTAATGCAGTCTGGGGAGGAACAACCACATCCCCCTTGCCTGAGGACTGATGGTAGGAGCAAAGACTTGTGAGGTAGGTAGTCCCCAGAGAGACTAGACTCAGTGTTAGAGATCTATGTGGGACTACAAGACCCAGAACCAGAGTGCTAGAGGGAGAAGGAAAATGAAACAGCAGCTAGGGCTTGAGGCAGTCTCACGTGGGATATGAGGGGTGACCAGAGACTGGGCTGCTGAGTGGGAGAGCTGACTGTCATGAGTGTGCTGTGATGTCAGATAGAACTGTGCTTCCATGTGGAGGGCACAGCTGTCAGAGAGATCCAGTGAGCTGGAGGAAGGGTCATCACTGGTTCTATGAGGGATCATTACTACAGGTTCCCAAGTCAACACCATCCGCTTATTCACAGATTGCAAAGTGGTGAGAGGTTGCATGCCACAACTTTGTTGTCCAGTTCACAGACTGTATGGTGGTGAGAGGCCACAGACCACAACTTCATTATCCAGTTCACAGACCGCATGGTGGTGATGAGAAGTCGCAGACCACAACTTTGTTGTCCAGTTCACAGACTGTATGGTGGTGAGAGGCTGCTGGCCACAACTTGGTTATGCAGTTCACAGACCGCATGGTTTTGAGACGTTGCAGGCCATAACTTTGTTGTTTAGTTCACAGACTGTATAGTGGTGAAAGGCTGCTGGCCACAACTTCCTTACTCACTTCTTAAAGGCACAGTGTTACCTTGCCTTGAGAAACAGTTTGGGTTTTTACACCATTAGTGTTGCATCCACTTAAACCTGGGTACTCCAGTGCAGTTCTGCCACTTTAGTTTGGATCTCCTTAGATTCAGGGTTCAGATACAAAATCACTTTGAGATGTCCTTTCACTGTTTGTGGTGATGTATAAAATTGTTATATTTGCTTTTGCCATTCTGTATCCTGCTTTGGCGGCATATTTCCTAAAATAAAACCTCTTTCTTTAGCCTTGGCGTTTCAGAGAGTGTGGCATTGCAAGAAGGGTCATTGTCATCCAGGATCAGAGAACCCATTCATCAGCAGCTGCATCGGGGGTAAACGCTACAAATGTAAAAACAGCTAATGGCGTTGGATGAGGATAACTATATAAATATGCAAATAGGCCACAAGTATAATATTTTTAAGAGCAACTGATCTTTAATGTGTTTTAGTGTAATATTCATAAATTGTATGGATTTTATATATATATTCTGACAAGTTCTTCCTAAAAGTCTGGTATATTTTTGGCATTTTTTTTATCTTTTGGTTTAACCTAGCCTGGTAGCCCGGCGTAGTTACATTTTCTTCAATGAAAAAAAGCAAAAATAAAAACAAACAAAAAAAAAAATTCCAAAACTTGACCTGTTCCCACAAAGGAAGGTTGATAATTGGTTGGCTAAAAATAGAAGTGGCTATACCCTATAAACAGCTAACTTTCCTCTCAAAATAAACGTGTTTTATAGGTGAACATAAACCTTGGTGCCTTGTCCTTCTGACATGGAAACAATTACATTAACATGCAGATGCAGATTCCAGTAATCTCTTTGGAATAGACAAATAGGTTTTGAAATCATTTACAAATGATGCACTGAATCTGTTTGCCATCTGCTCTTTGCTCAGGGAAAACATTACATTTATCCCTCCAGTCTTTTTTTGTGAGAAACAAAAAAAATCCTGCATTTATTTCCTATAAAACAAGGAGGACAAAAACCAAGGTCTCTGCAGCTCCTGAATATTTTACATTTTTCACCCATTAGGAGATTATTTCTAAGCATAAAGTTCTGGTACACTGAAGAGATCGGGCCAGGCCACTTCAGTTTAAAATGTTGCTCCTGTCTAGAAATGATGCAGGTGATCTACCAGAAGAGCCCAGCCTGGTTTGTTTTAAAGGATAAGTTCACCTTATCCAAATAAAACAAATAAACAAACATTTTTGTAGGTAAAAAAATGTGCATTTACAATTTTTTTGTAGGAGCCTGGAAAGCATTGCACACGCAATCAGCAGATCTCAGGTGCCATGCAGGGCTCCTGCAGACGGTCAGTGTAAGCTGTCTGCTCCTACCTCATACGGGCAGGCAGTTACATAATGACAGGAAGAATCAAATAAACCACCTAGAGCGCTGGCAGCGGATGGACAGGAGTCAACAGCAATCAGGCAGCAGGAGTACAGAAACAGGAAACAGGAGCAGAAACAAAGCCAGGCCAAGGTCCGTATTAAGCAGGCAGAGGAGGTACCGGAACAGCAGGCATAAGTCACAAGTCAGAGTCAGCAACAGGGTTTAGCAACAATCAAAGTCAGGGAGCCAGGGTATGGATATGGAAGTACATGGAATCCGGTCAAAGGAAGGAGAAGAAGGAGCTGATGACCACTCAGAAATGATCCAGAGTCCCTTTTGGCTTTAAATAAGCCAATGAGTGCCAATGTCCATCAAACATGCACACTCATGCTCATGAGCATGCACAGCATGCTATGGTTAACGCACATCTGCATGTGCACATGCTTGTGTAGATGTACGCATGGTCATAATTATGTACAACTACGAACAGAAAATCATGGACTTTGTGTGGACATATAGAAAGAAACTGAGTACCAAAAAAAACAACTTTATTATATACCATTAAAAATCTATTACACAACATTAATATAGAGAAAAACCAAAGCTATGAGTAAGCACTTTATTTAGTGCGAAACGCGTCAGTTTTGTTCCCCCCCTTTTTCGTTCTCCTGTGGACCATTATATTTGATGTGATTCTTATTTTTCAATAAATTACATGGGATTTTATCTTTTTCTGGTGTGCGGCTGTCCAGAGTTCTTCTACTGCTTCCTACACAACATTAATATTTACTCTCCACATATAGGTTTACAACATGCAAAGATTTTGATTACAGTTCACATGTGGACTCAACGGGTTTCAGGAATCCCTCTTCAGGAGAACATGTGACAGAATCAGTACACTGGAACCCACTACTAACTTTTCTGGCTGGATGGAATAATGTGAACTGAGTTTTTTCTAAGATACTTATCAAGAGTCCCCTCTTTGGAATATATGTGCCTTGAATACTTTGACTACCATGCTGTTTTTATGGTGACTCACCTTCATTGGGCCTGGATGGTTCCCCATTGGTAAGTTGGTCCTTTTATTTTAAGATAATGTGTACAAGACCATTGCCTGTTTACTGAATGTACCTGAATTTTCCACCCGAGAGGCATTGGCTTCACCTTGGCTAACTCATTTGCAACTCTATGGGCAACATACAGATGCTATGAATCCCATTTTACCCTACTGGATGATATTACTCTATTAAAGATTAGGAGTAGTTTCCAGTGTACTGATTCTGTCTCGTGCTCCTGAAAAAGAACTTGTGAAATGTGTCAAGTCCACATGTGAACTGTAACCAGTATCTTTGCATGTTGTGAACCCCTAAGTGGAGAGTAAGTTTTAATGTTTTAATGTTGTGTAATAGATTTTTAATGATACACAATAAAGTTGTTTTTATGGTACTCTTCAGTTGCTCTTCTATATGTCCACACAAAGTCCATGACTACATATTCTGTTCACAGTTGTACATGATTTGCTAGGATGTGGAGATGTAGAACACACAGTCTGGGCTTCTCTCCCGCTATAGATATGGTCCTAATTATGTGTCCACTTCTCTGGACTGTTCTATGCTCACGCACAGAGGCGTCTCTAGGCTTTGTGAGGCCTTAGGCAAATCTAAGACCCACTCACGCCCAAAACAGGAAAAATAATTCAAGTGGACATCCCCTTCAACTCCCACACACGTTAGGCAAATTGGGTGACCACGAGGCCCCTGGGAGTGTGAGGCCTAAGGCGACCACCTAATTTGCCTAATTAGAGAGCTGCCTCTGCTCACGCACATTGCCTTGAGCACATGTTTGAACACGGCTTTCTTGACACTTTGCAAGAGAAGTTGCACTTTGCAAGGGAATTGTCCCCAGTGTTGGGATTGAGGGGAAGTTCTGCTTACCAACATTCAATTACTTGCAAGCAAAAATGTTTTTTTTTTAATTTGGTGACTGGGTATTATTTGCAAAATTTAATTTTACCTCATTCAGTATGCTCTAGGGAACATTTCCCCGCAATGTGCAACTTCCCTTGCAAAGTGAACAGGCTATTTACCTTCAGTAAATCAACTCCATTATGTTTATATTGCTCTCTGTAGTTATGGCAGAAGATCTTGAGCTGCCTGCCTATCGGAATGCTGGAAAGCATACCACAGAAAAGCTTAGTTACAAAGAGCAAATACAGAAAACCTTAATCTTTCACAAAATTAAACTTTTTTTATTTGAAATAAGGTTCAAGACTGAAGGAAAATTTAGAGAACGTCTTTAAATTGGTGACAAGAAAGAGTGCTTTAGGTTTCCTGAATAAAACCACAATTGAATTGCTTTTATGTTTTTCTTCAGACAATGTTTTGTGTATGTTTCTAGGATGTATACTGTACATCATTACCATCAGCTTTGTTCTTTTTTTCCCAGGCTCGAAATAAGCTTTGAGCAAGAGGGATCTTCTACCAGGGGAGCTATTAGGAAATTGGCTACCTGTGAAATTGGCTTGGTGCCTGCCGCAAATGGCCTTCTGCCTAATACTTCCATTGCGCACCTTCATACAAGACAGGATATTGGTTCTTTCTGCCTGAAGGTTTAACATGATATTCCTCGCAGCTTTGGCACAAGTTGATTTATTACACAGCAGGTATGTCCTTTTTTGCTTTAATTTTCAAAGAATTCCAACGTTTGAAAATTCATGAATGAAGTAATGAATACAGTGAGTTCTTCAACTGAGGAGCATTGTCACAGCAGAAGGTCTTTTTCTTTGAAATTAATTTGATTTTGTTTAGCAGCATTTTTACGGCATTGTTGCCAGGAAAGTTATGTGTTAGAAATACTTCAACGAATTTTATCTTCTTTTTGTCTTTAGATGTTCATATGGATGTTATTAGCTTGAAGGGGAACTCCCATCAATAATGCTTACATAATGTGGTGCTGCCCAAACTATTGTCACCGTTAACTATTGGAAGTTTTGCTTCTCTTACTTATTTTCATGTTATTTCAAGACAGTAATTTACAAATGTAATATGCCGTAATTTGCCAGTGCCTATTGTTATTGAGCCTCTGACCAATAGGTGTACATTGGGATTGATTTACTAAAACGGGAGGGTGCAAAATTTGATGCAGCTGTGCATGGCAGCCAATCAGCTTTTAACTTCAGCTTGTTCGATTAAGCTTTGACAAAAAAAACTGGAAGCTGATTGGTTTCTATGCAGAGCTGCACCAGATTTTGCACTCTCCAGTTTTAGTAAATCAATCCCATAGACTATTCTCTAACAATACTTTACCTATTTTCCTAAAACAATGGGGGACACTTCACTAAAGGAGTAGAGTCTGCTCACTTAGCAAAGTGTAAAAGTGTATGTTTACATAACTTAGTAAATCTGGAGATGCTTTCACTTTCACAACCTATTCGTGAACAAGCAAAATAAAAATAAAATAAACAATATTTTTTTCCTGCACATGATTGGGTAATTGAAATGAACACAGCTTCTTCCTGTTTGCTATTGCTTGCTTTGCTATGTGAACTGTTTTACCGTCTCTAGGAACCCCTGCTAATAATTACTATGTTTACAGCTCATGGTACATTAGCGCAATGGTCACTGGGAAGGATGCTCCTTATATCTGTAGTCACTGGAAATAATCCTCCCTTGCAGATAGCTAGAAAGATAAATGCTATTAGTGGTTTGGATGAAAAAACTGAGAACTGTTTAAGGAAACCCTGGCAACTAGACATGTGCGCCGTCCATAAATTTGTTTTGTTTCGTTCCGTTCCGTTTCGTATTAGCCGTTAATTCGTATTTCGTAATTCGTGTCCGAAATTCAATTTGGATTCGTACGAAATACGAATTTTCATTAGGTTTATTAACTTTTTGGAACAATTACGAACGTTCGTTATGATGAATTTAAAAAGCAAAAGATACCTTTCACAATATGGCAGTCGTCGGACTCATTATGCTCATTATGAGGGGCTCCCACCATCCGTGTGCTGTGCTGACTTCCTCCTGGGGCTGTACCCCTGCTGTGCTCATTATGAGGGGCTCCCACTATCCCTGTGCTGTGCTCATTATGAGGGGCTCCCACCATCCCTGTGCTGTGCTCATTATGAGGGGCTCCCACCATCCCTGTGCTGTGCTCATTATGAGGGGCTCCCACCATCCCTGTGCTGTGTTCATTATGAGGGGCTCCCACCATCTCTGTGCTGTGCTGACTTCTGGGGCTGTACCCCTGCTGTGCTCATTATGAGGGGCTCCCACCATCCCTGTGCTGTGCTCATTATGAGGGGCTCCCACCACCCCTGTGCTGTGCTGACTTCCTCCTGGGGCTCTACCCCTGCTGTGCTCATTATGAGGGGCTCCCACCATCCCTGTGCTGTGCTCATTATGAGGGGCTCCCACCATCCCTGTGCTGTGCTCATTATGAGGGGCTCCCACCATCCCTGTGCTGTGCTGACTTCCTGGGTTTGTAGTAGCCTGTTCGTATTCAATATGGATTCAAATGAAATACGAATTTTCGTTTGGTTCGTAAACTTTTCGTAACAATTATGAACATTCGTTATGAAGAATTTAAAAATCAAAAAATACCTTTCTCAATATCGCATAGACTCATTATGCTCATTATGAGGGGCTCCCACCATCCCTGTGCTGTGCTGACTTCCTGGGTTTTTAACTTCATCATAACGAATATTCGTAATTATTATGACGATAATAAAACAATATTAACGAACATTCTTATTTTGTCCAATTCTGAATCTCCCATCGACTACATCTCCCACTCCCATATTAAAAAAGGTAATTTTCCCAACCCTCACTCAGCAGCAGAAGAAAACCCCTGATTGGTCAACAAAACACCAGTCACGTTTCCGTTGTAACGGAATTTGGATCCGAAATTCGTCAACGAAATTTCATATTTCGTATACAATTCGGAAGCATAGAAATTCGTATTTCGGATGCTTCCGAATGTATGAATTTTCGGAAATTCGTACAAAACGAACCGCACATGTCTACTGGCAACCTATGGAGGAACCCTGGTTGTGAAAGGCTGCTTTAATATATCAATCCCTTTGTATCCCATTTAAACCTCATATGTCTTATATCTACTCAATGTTTCAGTATGTCAGAAGCTGGCTACAAAGGGAGAAATATAGTCATTTGGAAGCGAAAGGCTAAAGCCTTGTGTAATCTTGGATACTAATGACATTACTAAAAAACACCCACGCTATAAGAGCAAAAACTTATTAAAAATAAAATAAAGAGCAAGTTGTACTATTCTTGTGAACTCTGTGTAAAAAGCTGCTACTTCAAACTGTACACAAATATGCTACACTGTGGTGTCTATCATATGAATTCAAAGAAGAGCAGCATTATTATCCAAACTGATTTACCTTTACTATGTCTCACCAAATATCACGAATTAGAAAAATACAATCACATAAGATCTTATGCTTACAAATAAAGTGTTTTAAGTGCTGTTCTGGACATTTTATAGATAGGCAACTCCTATCCTGATATTGATTTGTGGTTCCAAATTAAAGAGGAACTGCAGTCTGCTCACATAATTTGTAATAAAAACATCTTTGCCATTCTGAAGCTTCCCTCCTACCACGTTGCATATTATTTTATATATACTGTGAATCTGTACTTGCCAAATATGATGCAGATACCTCCCTCCACTAAGTCTGGCTGCATTCATTTTAACTGTGGGCAGCTGAAGCTGCTGCCTGTTCACTTCCTGGATTTACACACAGAGGCACACCTCCAGCTCTGAAGATCTCATTGGCCCTCTTATGACTCACCCCCCCCCCCCCTCTTCCTGGCAAACTCTCATTAGAGTGAGAGAGAGAAAGAGCTGTGCATGATGTCATAAGCCTAGGCTAATTACCAGACAAGAAACAGGAAGTGAGCTGTATAAGGTATTTACTGGCAGAAAAAAAAATGTTTTACGATCCAAAGTTAAAACAACAAGGGCAGAAGATTTAATAGATGCAAAGATGAAACAATTACTGAAGGTCTGCTTTAATAATAACTACTGCAGTAGGGAACAGACACAAAAGATACACTTAGCATCTTTCCAAAATAACTGTTCTGCTTTATTTGACACAGTTGAAGGTTTTTATACACATGCTTACATAGGTATCACATTAATATTACAATTGTACTTTTTTGGTAACAAGGGGCATAACATAGGCAGGCTAATTCTAATCAGGACTCGAAAGAATGCAAACATGTAATGACTGCAGTGTGCAATACATAGGCAAACATACAAAATAGTATAACTTTACTGAGTCACGCTACTTGAGTGAAAAATAAAAAGTAAAAGTAAAAGTAAAAATTTAATAAAATACATTTGAGAAGAAGAGTGCACAATTGACGTATGTTAATGTTCTTGGTGAATGACACCACCATCTACCACCTTGAGTTGTGGTTCTGTGCATCAACACCAGCACCAAAAGCTGAAAGATTAGCTTAGCAGCTCACATGGACTGCTCACTGCAAGAGGTCATAAGCGCTTGTGGCTCCATATCCAGCCAGGTCCTTTTTAAACTTCAGAAGGTTCTCCAGCATTGACATACCAATCTTTCCGACACAGTTTTCATGGAAAATCCCCAAAATACTAAAAGCTCCACATAGTGTAAAATTGCAAAACATTTATTGCACATAAAATAAAGGTTGCACTTACATCAAAGATGCATATAAATTGTCTGGCACACATACAAAACACGTCTTTCTGGGACTCGAGGGTTACGGTGATGTCAGTGACGCCTGGCTTTTGGTGGTGGAGTTGATGCACAAAATGTGCTCTCAGGTTTCTTCTGCTACCCACTACTCTGGTGCCAAGTGGTTCCTGTGTCCTGAGGACTGTGTTCTACTCAACTGCAGTACAAACTGTGTCAGCCAGCTACCACGGCACCACTCTGTGCTTTTACACACTCTCTGTCTCCACCTTCAGGAGTGTTGGACAGGAGGTGCAAGAGATGCCCCACAACATTTCAGTCTAGACTAGGTACATGATATAATTATAGCACTGCCTCTGTTGCTAAACAAGTGGGCTGCAGTGTCTGGGAGGTGGGGCATGTGAGACACAAATGAAGGAGAATTTGGCTCAGTCAGAGAAGGTAAAGAAAGTTTGCATAGTTTATTAGGCTTGGTCATTACATAGTAACTGGAATTGATACTTGCTTAGACTGTAATACAGAAGCCTTTAGTTGTACTTTAATATACTGTATATCTACAAGGTTGACTTTGCAAATTAAATGTGTATCTTTAGAACTGCACTAAGAACAAAACACCAGGATATTAGCCTTTAGCAAATATAAAAATAATTATTTTCTACAAGGGCAGTTAAGCCTTGAAATGCCTTACCATGGGAAATAATAATGGCAAAATCAATAATGAAATTAAAAAAGGTTTTGGATGATAATCTTACAGCTAAGGGTTTCCATTACTAAGGATAATATGTTATAATTTGTTGTGCTGATCAAATGTTTGCTGTTAGAAACAATTATGGTCATTCACGGCAACCAATAAGCTTTAACATGTAATTTCTGCCACCTTAAAAAAAACTCACTTATTTCTAAGGTACAACAAGAAATTTGGAGGGAGATTTAACCCCTCACCAGTGCCACCATCTTTGAAAATCTAGAGCATATGGAGGTGTGCTAAAGGATTAGGCCTGGCCTTTGATACCTGGCAGAGACCTGCGGATGTGCAAAGATTCCCAGCTTATGGGCAGAAAAGCTGAAATTTGATAACATAACTGCGGCATCTATGAGACTAGAAGAAGGCCAGCAAATGTGTGACCACATGAATGCTATGCTAGAGATCATAGAGCAGCTGTGTGCCATTGGAGAGGACATAAAAGATAATCATATTGTTGCCCTGCTCCTCTGCAGCCTTCCAGAGACATATACTGCTCTCATTAAGGCTTTAGAAATCAGACCCGAGCTGTGGCTGACACTGGAATATGTCAAAGGCAAATGAATCGATGACTATGACAGTAGGAAAGAAACCGCGCAACATGATGACAAAGCTCTTAAAATGTACAAACGTATAAAGCACAACAAAAAAAGCAGAGCCTGTTTTCGCTGTAAGAATACTGGTCACTTAAAAAAGGACTGTTCTATCTGGAAAGAATAGCAGCAAAAGCTAGAGCTATCCACAAAAGAAAGAGTCAAAGCAATTACAAAGGAAACTGCAGACACATCATGGAGTGTCACCTTTAAAGTAACACAAATCAGTAAGTCACGCAGCTGGTGCATAGACTCAGGTGTGACAAGCCACATGACTAGCGATGAGACCTTCTTCACAAACATTGATTACAGTGCAAAGGTCAAAGTTTCCCTAGCAAACGCGGAAAAGCATCACCTCAAAAAGGTAAAGGCCAGGGCTCCCTGAACGGCTTACACCACAAGGAGGTCACCACAGTATCCTTGTAAAGAAAGTGCTGTATGTTCCAGAACTAGAAGGCAGCCTTCTATCAGTGAAAAGTCTTGCAACCAAAGGTCTCACAGTTAAGTTCCAGGATGATGAATGCACAATTAACAGTAAAAAAAGATTCCTTGCAAACGGAAAACTGGATGATCATCTATACAGGCTCATAACCACAGACCAGCAAGGCAATATAGTCTTATGCACTCCTGAACAAAAGGGTGTAGCAGAAAGGAAAAATCGCACTCAAAAAGAAATGACCAGGTGCATGTTGTCGGATGCCAACCTACCTCACAAGTACTGGAGAGAATCAGTCATGACTGCAACGTACCTACAGAACAGACTACCCTCAAGAGCTATTAATAGTACTCCATTTGAAATGTGGCTTGGATCAAAGACTAGCATAGGGCACATCACAAAGTATGGATGTAAAATATATGCCTATATTCCAAGTGAAAAGCGATCCAAGCTGGAGAACAGAGCCATAGAGGGCATACAATTAGGCTACAGCGAGTAAACTAAGGGTTACAGAATCCTACACCCAAAGACTGACAAAGTGACAATAAGCCATAGTGTTTATATTGATGAGAGCCCCTTAATCAGAAACACAGATCCCTATTAGCTGTGAAGTGAATATGCCAAGCAAACCAGAAGAAAAGGTCGACCAAAACAAACCTGTGCATGAGTCAGAGCAAGATGCAGAACTCACAGTGCCTAAATCAAGTTCCCCACCAGATCCTGCTGAACTACCTGAAGTCAGAAGATCCACTCGGCCTACAAAAGGGATATCACCCGCAAGCAGTCATACACTGTCAAAACACAGAGTATACTTGTACCAACATCCTGGGAAAACATAGAAAAACTGCCAAAACATGAAGCCAATAAATGGAGAAAGGCAGCAGAAGAAGAATTAAAGTCACTTCAAGAAAATAAAACCTGGACACTCACAGAGCTCCCTCCTAACAGCAAAACTATAGGAAGTAAGTGAACTTTCAAAGTAAAATCAGACGTAGAAGGGAATATCCACAAGCACAAAGCCAGACTAGTTGCCAAGGGTTACTCCCAGAAATTCGGTGAAGATTACAATGAAACATTTGCTCCCATCATATAACACTCCACCATCAGAGCGCTTCTTAGCATTGCAGCTGGGAAGGGCATGCAAGTGAAACACCTAGACATTAAAACTACTTTCCTATATGGAAACATTAAGGACGAACTCTACATTGAGCAAACACCAAGGTTTGAGCAAGGAGATAACCTTGTGTGTAAACTTCAGAAGAGCATCTATGGCCTTAAGCAATCTGCAAGGATGTGGATTGAGAAAGTGAATTGAATACTTACTAGAGATGGTAATGTGATCACAGGATGTTCTCTCTATGTTCAGTGCATGTACTTGTATGCTTTTTGTTCCTGTTTCATGCTGTAAGACATAATCCAATATCCTCCATAAAATAAAAGCTGTCTGCTGTATCCAAGAAGCTTTCAGCCCATAATTTCAAGACTCTGCACAATACCAAAGGCCTAATGGGTACCAAAGGCTGGATAGAGCCCTTCGGCAGCACTAGTGCACTATGGTGCACCAAAAGCATAATGTCCTTCCATAAAAATGTCAAAAACCCTTAAAAAAAATGTAATTATGGGAGAGTGAGGGAACCAGAGCCAGGTGGAAATAACTAGCTTCTTGGGATGAAGATCTGCTTTAACCTGTTGCCGACCGCCCACTGTCAATTGACGGCGGAGTGGTGCGGCTCTTGAGGCGGGCCGCCGTCATATGACGGCGTTAGCTTTGCGGCCACTAGGGGGCGCGCGCCGCGGGAGGCGCGCGCGCCGCGGGAGGCGCGCGCCCGCCGCGTTGCTGGGGACCCGATGCACTCGCCCGGCGGCCATGATGTCCGCTGGGCACCCGCAATTGCCCAGTAACTGAGCAGGACGTGGATCTGTGTGTGTAAACACACAGATCCACGTCCTGTCAGAGGAGAGGAGACCGATGGTGTGTCCCTTGTACATAGGGACACCGATCGGTCCCCTCCCCCAGTCAGTCCCCTCCCCCCACAGTTAGAATCACTCACACAGGGAACATATTAACCCCTGCAGCGCCCCCTAGTGTTAAACCCTTGCCTGCCAGTCACATTTATACAGTAATCAATGCATTTTTATAGCGCCGATCGCTGTATAAATTTGAATGGTCCGAAAAATGTGTCAAAAGTGTCCGATATGTCCGCCGCAATATCGCAGTCACGATAAAAATCGCAGATCGCCGCTATTACTAGTAAAAAAAATAAATAAAAATGCTATAAATCTATCCCTTATTTTGTAGACACTATAACTTTTGCGCAAACCAATCAATATACGCTTATTGTAAAAAATTTTTACCAAAAATATGTAGAAGAATACGTATTGGCCTAAACTGAGGAAAAACTTTGTTTTAAAAAAAAAAAAAATTGGATATTTATTATAATAAAAAGTAAAAAATATTGCATTTTTGCAAACTTATCCCTCTTTTTTTGTTTATAGCGCAAGAAATAAAAAACGCAGAGGTGATCAAATACCACCAAAATAAAGCTCTATCTGTGGGGAAAATTTGGGTACATCGTTGCATGACCGCGCAATTGTCATTCAAAATGCAACAGCGCTGAAAACTGAAAAATGGCTTGGTCAGGAAGGAGGTGTTTGTGCCTGGTAGGCAAGTGGTTAAAGTAAAATTTCAGTTTGCAAAAATAAAACAATTAAATAGACCTGCATGTTGGAATTTCTTTTAAAAAAGCAACTCTCACTCAAATACTTACCTCCTCCCTGACCTTGTTCCATGCAGAAACTTCGATATGCCACCAACACTACACATTCCACTTCTCAGCTCAGAGTCATTGCATCAGCACAACACTCTGAAGTATTAAAGACTGCCCACTGCCCCTTTAGAGAGAAGATGACAGAATCACTGGGTGCAAATAAAGAAAAAAGACTGGAAAGAAACTAAGGACTGTAAGGACTAGTATTCTCACATAATTTTTTTCAGATAGATTTTGTAGGTAGATAAACTTAAAGCGGAACTTTACTCAAAACAACTTGAGAAAAAATAGTGTTCTTTAGCAAGGAACATACATTCCACATTAATAATTATGCTACCAAAATTTGTTACATACATAGTTACTAGGGATGAGCCCGATTTTTGAGTCAAACGCAAGTTCGACTCGAACATCGGGTGTTCACCTGTTCTCCGAATAGCGAGCAATTTGGGGTGTTTGCGGCAAATTCGAAAGCCGTGGAACACCCTTTAAAATTCTATGGGAGAAATAAAAAGTGCTAATTTTAAAGGCTTATATGCATGGTATTGTCATAAAAAGTGCTTGGGGACCTGGGTCCTGCCTCAGGGGACATGTATAAATGCAAATAAAAGTTTTAAAAACTGCCATTTTTTCGGGAGCAGTGATTTTAAAAATGCTTAAAGTGAAACAATAAAAGTGAAATAAAATTTCGTACCTGGGGGTGCCTATATAGTATGCCTGTAAAGTGGCACGTTTCCCGTTTTTAGAAAAAGGAAAAAAAGTCATTTAAAACTACTACTTTTAATTTTGTTGCGGGGTTCCCCTGAAGGGCCTGGTATAGAATTTGGGGGGACCCCCACGCTATTTTTTTTTTAAATTTCAGTTCGGGGTTCCCCTTAATATTCATACCAGACCCGAAGGTATGGATATTGAGGGGAACCCCGCAGGCGCCACAGGATTTCCCCTGTCTAGAGGGCAACTCACTTCCTCGTAGAATGTTAACAGATTGGTCTGGCAAGAACGACCTTTCATAAAACCATGCTGATTACTACTAATTCTATTTTTTTCCTCAGTAAATTTTTGGATATAGTCCCTTATCATCCTCTCCAATAATTTACCAACAATTGATGTTAGGCTGACTGGCCTGTAGTTTTCAGGGATTTGTCTCTGTCCTTTTTTGAATATTGGTACCCCATTGGCTTTTCTCCAATCAGCTAGTACAAATCCTGTCAGTATTCTGTCCACAAAGATTAGGAACAATGGTCTGGCTATAACCTGACTGAGTTCTCTGAGGACTCTCAGGTGTCCTGGTGATTTATTTGTATTAAGTTTATGTTATTTGTATTTAATTCTGCCTCTGTTAGCCACAAGGGTATGTCCTGTGATGTGTCACTAACAGTGCTGTCACAGTCGATAAGACTGTGTAAAGAATGAGGAGAAGAAGGCATTTAGTACAGTTGCCTTCTCTGGGTCACCCGTAACCATCCTCCCATCCTCATCTTTTATGTGGGCAATGTTCTCTGATTTTGCCTTTTTACTGTTAACGTATCTAAAAAAATGTATTTCGATTTTTTTTACTCTCCTCAGCTATATGTTTCTGGTAGTCTTTTTTTGGCTGCCCTGATTGTGTTCTTATACTTATTGCATTCCTTCTAGTGTTGGAATGCTGACGGTGACCCATCCCCTTTATATTGTTTAAAGGCCATTTTTTTCTCTTTAATGAGGCTTTTTACATTACGGTTTAGCCACCCAGGTTTCACCTTCGATCTTCTATATTAACTTCCCATTGGAATGTACTGTGTGATACCTTTGTTTAATTTGCACCCAAAGCATTCCCATTTTTCTTCCATGTTTAATGTATCTAGGATTTGGTGCCAATTGATGTCATGTAGTAATGACCGCAGTTCAGAAAAATTGGCTCGTTTGAAATTTAGTGTTCTTGTGCTACCCTCGTGCCTCCTTTTTCTATGTTTTAAGTTAAATTAGATCATCCTATGATCTCAAGATCCCAAGTTATCCCATATTTCCACTTCTGAAATCAGACCAGGATCGTTCGTAATTAATAAATCTACCAGGGCATTCTTTCTAGTTGAGGAATCAACCAATTTGGACATGAAGTTGTCCTGTAAGACATTTATGAAATGACGGGCCTTTAATGAGTGCGCTGTCCCCTCTGCCCAGCCAAAATTGGGATATATGAAGTCCCCCATTATGATTACATTTCCCTGCCTAGCTGCTATTTCTAACTTTGATAGTAGGTCCCGCTCCACCCCCTCCTTCAGGTTGAGTGGCCTATAACATACCCCCACTATTAATTTCCCACTTACTTTTTCTCTTTGAAGTTCAACCCATACTGATTACACCCCCACCTTCTCACCCCATTCACAATGTTGCTCCTCTCTACCACCCTTGCATAATTTTTTACATATAGACACCCCCCTTCCACCTTCCCTGTCCTTCCGATACAAGGAATCCCCCCATGGATATTTGCCAGCCAGCTCGTGTGAGCGGTCAAACCAGGCTTCAGTTATTCCCACAAAGTCTAAGTCCTCCTAATGTAAAAGCAGCTCCAGTTCCTCCATTTTGTTAGCTAGGCTCCTAGCATTTGTGTATGCGCCTCTCAGCATTGTATGGGTGCATATTAATTCTGTATGTTCTATAAATTGTCTCCAGCATTGCTCCTGATTCTTCTTGCTGGAGGCTGCCATTTTGCTGAAACCCAGAGCAAGTGAGCAGCAGTAAATCAAACAGCATAACTAAACCTATCGATTTAACGGTTTCAAAAAATAGTTTAAGTCCTGGAATCCCAGGATTGCTAACTGTCACATTTTCTTGTTTCCTCGACCAAACTGTCAAACCATCAAATGTCTGGTTTCGTAGCTGATCACATGTGCAGCACTATGACAGTTGCAGATCAAACAGAAGCAACTTCCTTGGCTGTAAAGGATAGGGGGGTTTAATTCTGCTTTAAGGCTGTCAGCAGATCGGCATCAAACTCTGCACTGCCTAAAAATGCCTAAATATAGAGATCAACTGAGCATGTACAGCGCAGGGCGATACCGTGTATTATTAGATTTTACACGGTATAGGCACTTAATTTTAGTGTTTAATGTTTTTGCTATACCTGCAAAAGGGACCAGCCTGAAGTGATCTAGCAGGACTTAAGTTTCTGACTAAAGTTCCACTTAAGTAAAAAGAGATTTTTTTTTAAGAGCAAGATTATAAATGAGAGCTCTTTAAATAGTTTCAGTAGCTACTAATTTTCAAATGTCATCTGCATTTCAAGTAGGCATTCGTTAGGGAAATAACCAATTAAACAAACAAGCCAATATTCATAAAACCAGATTAATTTATTGTCTTTTACTGAAATTGGCGATATATGAACCGCCCCCAAAGCCAACGGAGCAAATGGAAAACATCTATACTCTCCCAGTACTTGTAAATAGACTTTAATTGACTACTGACAGCCATTACAAAATACTAGAAAATGCAAAGCATAAAAAAAATACGACCTAAACTGCATTTCCGAACATCTGCAATAGAGAAATCAGCTTGTAATGAAGTTAGAATGTTTAGAGAGAAATAAATTACATGTTAGGGAGAAAAATGAGCACATTAAAAAAAAAGGCGAAGGAATACAAAAAATGGGTGGAAATAACCCGAAACTAAATTATAGCCATTGAACTGTACTTCTATATTTTATAAACTGCTACTTGTAAATAGATGTCATAATAGGTTCAAGCTGGAAAGCTCATAGGAGCAACTATTGTTTCAGTAACACGAACTGATGAAAACAAGTCTGTAGTTTAGCTACGCGAACAACTTCTATAAAGTGCGCTAAAATGAGCTCCATGTTTTTTAAACAGATGTCTAAGTTGGATTGCAGCCTTACAATTTTTTTTACAGCAAACTGATATAATTAGACTGCATAAATAAATGTATAATTTTTCAAGAAATACAAAAAATCAATGGGGTCCAGTGTTCCGTCTATAGAAGCTTTATAGGTTCTTGATAGCATGCAATGCCTGCAAACACATCAAAGGAATTCTCAGAGTAATTTTTATATTTAAAGTGAGTTAAATCTGTATCCACTCAGGTGCCATTGTTGATTAAAGTTATTTAAAGGTGCTTTACTGGAATAGCAATTTATAAGTGATAATGGCTGTAACACCTAAGTGAATACTCCCATTGCAATGGTAAACCAGATGGTTAAAGCTGGCAGTAAAACAACTTGATTGCTTCTATGGCCTGTTTTACATTTCCATCACATGGCACCTGTATTGTGGCATGGCTGCACTGTAGTTAAGTGGCTGTGTAGTCGTACCGCTTTTCCCACCATTAGGGCTTTAGGAAAACAGGGAGAGGTACAGGAATTATTGGTGACCTCACTTGCTAGGTATTGCTACTAATTTTAAAGTTGATTGTACAATATTGAAGGATTTCTGTGATCAGTGGTAACTATGTGCGTGAGAATATATATTTGGAAGGACAATCTAAGCACTTAGTTAAAGTCGTTATGAGACTAGCTGAGCAGAGGGCATGGAGCCAGAAGAGCATGACAATGGAGATAGGCATATATATATACACACATATTTATATATATATATATATATATATATATTTTTTTTTTTTTACAAGATGTCTAAATTAAATACAGCTTGTTTAGAATTAATTTGTATGCAAAATTGTTCTGAGGGATTTGAAATAAGATTAATGTTCTCAAATCTATCTATCCATCCATCTCTGTAGCCATCTGCCATTTGGTATCTGGCTATCTGTCTGGAGGTTCATATACTCCCACTATTAATCTTTGGACCATAATGCTGCGTACAGACGGAATTTCCAACAACCAAACCGTGGATTTTTTTTCCGACAGATGTTGGCTCAAACTTGTCTTGCATACACACCGTCGCACAAATGTTGTTGGAAATTCTGACGTACAATGCACTGACGTACAACAGTGCGGTTCTTCTGCTTGATTCCGAGCATGCGTGGACTTACGTGCATCGGAATTGTGTACACATGCTTGGAATTTCCGACAACAAAGTTTTTTGCCGGAAAATTTGAGAACTTGCTCTCAAACAGTTGGCAACAGCAAATGTCCGATGGCGCATACACACAGTCGGAATTTCCGACAACACGCTCACATCAAACATTTCCCATCGGAAATTCTTTTTTAATCAATTCCTTTTTTATTTTTATAATAAAGACATTTACATCGTCAAACAACATTTAACATCCCATCTCAATACACTACAGGGATAAACCCCATCCGGCTATGCTGGGTTTTATACAAAGACAGTTTTAATACAAGTATATTCCCCCTATTTAGTCTTGCACCCCCTATTATCCCACCCTTTTAAACCCCTCCCCCTCCCCTTGGTCAAGCCCTAGTTTACTATGTCACCGACCAATATATCACAATCCCAATCCCCCCTCTCCCCACCGGCACCCCCAGGCAAACTTGCCAGAGGGGGCAGGGGGGGGGAGACAAGGGGAGAGGCGGCAGGGAAGAAGAAAGGAGGAGAGAGAGAGAGAGAGAAAAAAAAAGGACAGGAATTAAACCTAAATAGAACCTCGATAAAAGTAGAACTAAAATGTCACTCTCTATCTACAGAAATTGTCGCCCAGGGTCCCCATATCATTAGGAATTTCCTGTAGTTGCCCTGTTTAAAATACTCTCTCGTTGCCAATTATTGTATTCATATTTCTATGCCATTCCTCTAGTGTCGGGGGTAGTTGCGACTGCCAGTGCTGAGCAATCAGCTTCCTGGCTTGAAATAGTGCCCTTAAGACAGAGTCGATGATATTATTCGGAACCGTCTCCCTCTCCGAAAGACCCAAAAGGCAGGTTTTGGCCGTTGCCTCTAGATTTAGCCTCAAAATTTCATTCATTTCCTCAATAATCTTTGTCCAATATCTAAACAGCTTCGGACACTTCCAAAGCATATCAATGAAATCTCCAACTAGGCCACATCTAGGGCAACGGTCATTATACCGCCAACCCAGGTTAAACATTTTCCTAGGAGTATAATATACTCTATATAAAAAGATGTGACATCTTATGTGATGGGGAGATTGATACCCGTTTTACTTGACCAATAACTCAATCCCATTCTACTGCTGACAATGGGCCCACCTCCCTCTCCCATATTACCCTGATCTTAGTTGGTCCACTACGCTCCCTTGTTTTATCCCCCAGTTTGGCATACAACCCAGAAATTACTCCTTTAGTTGGTTCCGAGGACACAACTTGCACCAGCATAGTTATTTGTGTCCAATGCGG
Organism: Lithobates sylvaticus; assembly: GCA_028564925.1. Taxonomy (NCBI): domain Eukaryota; kingdom Metazoa; phylum Chordata; class Amphibia; order Anura; family Ranidae; genus Lithobates; species Lithobates sylvaticus. The sequence continues at coordinate 488,190,937 of CM053028.1, read as the reverse complement.
TGCTTGAGATCTAAATTGGGTCTGGGCTGCATGCCTTACCTGGAGATATTTGTAAAACGTGCTATTAGGAAGGGAAAATTCCTGTTTCAAAGGGGAGAATGTTTTCAAATTGTCCCCAGCATTTAATTGCCTTACTCGAGTAAGACCCTGATTTTCCCAATCCCTAGACTTGGTAATTTTAGCTAGCTCTTCTAAGTTGTTATTATACCATAAAAGGGGCTAGTTCTGATATACCCTGGTATCCTAACATGGCCTTAGCTATTTGCCAGAGCTTTATTATTAATTTTACCGTTGGGCAACATGTAAAAAAAGAACTAGCCTCAAGAGCTTCTATAAGTGTGTTATGCGGACATCCTATCAACATTAGGCTTGCACCTGGACCCCTAGAACCCCCCCCCCCCTGCTAGGTGCTGTAGCTGGGACACCACAAAGTACCGTCTGGGGTGCGGGATCGCTAATCCGCCCTCCTCAAGTGGAAGCTGGAGCGTAGTGAAGGCAATCCTAGACTGTCCTTTTTTCCAGATCAAATCTCTGAAGAGGGAATCCATCCTCCTAAACCACTTCTGCCCAATCCATAAGGGGGCATTGTGGAGCAAGTACAGGATCTGGGGCAACCATATCATTTTAATAAGGTTACACCGCCCTGTCACCGAAAGGGGGAGATGACCCCACACCTCAGCCTTGTGTTTCAGTTTTAATAGTAGCGGAGCTAGATTGTACTTAAGGAACGAGTTTATATCTCTAGTGATCCATATCCGAAGGTACTTCAATTTGTCGACTGTTTTAAAAGTAAAATTGTCGAGTATTATATCACTTGGAATTGGGTCTATTGGCAAAAGGGCCGACTTATCCCAATTAATTGTCAATCCAGAGATATTACCAAACTCGCCCATCATTTTTATTGCTGCTTTTAGTGAAGAATGAACATCTCCCAAGTAGAACAAGACGTCGTCAGCAAATAGTGCTATCTTCTCTTCGACTGACCCTCTCCTAAATCCACGTATATCCCCATTGGCTCTAACGGCAATGGCCAATGGCTCTATTGCCAGAGCAAAAAGGAGAGGAGACAAGGGGCACCCTTGTCTCGTTCCTCTTTCCAATTTGAAAAAATCTGAATGTTCATTGTTAATCTTTATTTTTGCTCTTGGATTGGTATAAAGTAATCTTACCCAATTAATAAAGTTTAATCCAAAGCCAAATTTTTCCAGTACCTTGAATAGATTGTATAGTTGTATATTCAAATAGGTTCTGCGTATATTAGTGCTGGTTGACCTCATTGGAATAAACCCAGACTGGTCAGGGTGAACTAAATTATGCACACATGTATTTAATCGGGCAGCTAAAACTTTAGCCAGAATTTTTACGTCTGTGCATAACAAAGAAATCGGGCGATATGAAGAGGGGTCCATGGGGTCTTTTCCCTCCTTCGGGATAACGGCAATAGTCGCCTCCATCATCGAAGCTGGAAGAGACCCCATGGAATGCGCCTGGCTCAAGGTCTTAAGCAATTCTGGCAGTAAAATTTTGCCATATCTTTTATAAATCTCGATTGGTAATCCATCCGGGCCAGGTGACTTTAGATTTGGCATACCGGCCACGGCATCGGTTAACTCCTGTAGGGTAATTGGGGCCTCCATTAATTGCTGTTCCAACTCTGGCAGAGTTGATATATTTATAGTAATCGAGAAAGGGGACCGTTTCCCCTTTATCGACATCTATCTGTGATTTATATAGGGAGCAATAGTAGTCAATGTTTTCGTTATGGTCGTCAAATCCGAAGAAATAACTCCCTGTGTGGTCCTCACAGCCAAGACCGTTGAGGGGGACATATTTGCTTTAACCAACAAGGACAACATACGACCCACCTTCTCCCCTTCGCCAAAATTTAATTGTCTCTGAAATATATGTTTATCCTCATTGATCCTAGTGCTGACTGACTTATAGTCTTGCTGTTTCTCTAACCATTTTTTTGGGGTTTCCGGGTTTGGATTAAGAATATATTTTTGTTCTGCCAAGGTTACAGCCTTTTTAGCTTCCCCCTCCCTTTCTCGCGTCTTACTTTTGATTCTGGCAATTTGTTGTATAAGGAGGCCCCTGAGATGTGCTTTTAAAGAGTCCCAAACCACCCCCACCGGAGCCGTGTCGGTATTTATGCTAATAAATTCTTTTAGGGCCATCTTTAATTGTTCAGGGCAATCGATTAACTCCAACCAAGCTGGGTCTATTTTCCATTCCCTGTGATAAGGCTTACTTCCCATGTTCAATGTCAAGGTCAAAGGCGAGTGGTCCGATATCCCCCTTGGGCCATAGTCTATTGCTCCTATGAGGGGCAGGGCATCAGAATTAACAAAGGCCATATCAAGTCTAGATAAGGTCAAGAAAGAGGCTGAAAAGCAAAAATATTGCCTTTCCAGCGGGTGCCGTACTCTCCAGGCTTCACTTTGCCCGGTTTCTTGTAGAAACCGGGCTAACCTACCTTCCTCCCCAGGGGTTATTTGATACGGGGTTGGAAACATATCGATAGATTTATCTAGTACCTCATTATAATCCCCCATCGCTATCACCGGAATCCCAGCCTTGTCTATAATAAATGCAATTAATTCATATAAAATCTCCAGTTTGAATGGTGGTGGAACATAGATATTTGCTAGAACATATGATTTTTTTTTCCAATGAGCAGTGTAGAAAGACATAGCGACCCATTGGGTCTATTTGTGCTTTATAGCATGAAAATAATATTCCCCTACCTATCAGGATACTCACACCTCTTGAATAGGAGGAGTATACTGAGTGGTACTGGGCCTGCAATTTCCGACCACGGATGAGCAGGACAGTGTCGTCCACAAAATGTGTCTCCTGGAGGCATAGGATACCTGGCCCCCTACCCTCCAGGAGCGACAGGACCAAGGCTCGCTTGGCCGAGTCCCCCAGGCCCCGAACATTCCAGGAAATCAGGTCAAGTTTCTTCACCTGCATCTAGGCTTCATATAAATATGAACCACCTCGTATGGACTAGCTATCAGAAAAAGTATTGTAACCACAGGAAAATTCAGACAGAGAGGTAGAGCTAAATAAAAAATTCCTAGACGAGACAGATAAGAGAAACAAAAAAGCAAAAACATAAACATAAAAAAGCCCATCGGAAATTCTGATCGTCTGTACGTGGCATAACACAACTTGAGATAATTAAGAACCTGAGTCTTGGCATTGTTCAATAAAGGAATAAAGACTGTTCACCTAGTATAATGATATGTTCACTTTGAAAAGCGTATGTAAAATGTACAAAGTGAACACTCACTGAGCTTGGCAATACGGAAAAAACTGTGTTCATTTTGCACACCCAATAATGTAGAAGGGGAATTTAAAAAACAGGATTATTGGGATGCACTTGATTGGATTCACTGAGCAAACTTTGACAGAAGAAGACTGAAGACCATGTTAAATGTTATTGAAGTAATGCTTTCAGGGTAATGCGGCGTCATGCATGATGTGATGTTTCGGGGTACCAGTACTCTGCACAACACATCAGGCACCATACCGCAGGATGAATGTAATTTAATGTATGCTTGGAATGTATTGCGCTGCGTCGCAGTACAGATTTGAATGTACCCTGTTCAAAGTATTTGTTTTTTGTATATTTTCTTGCAAAATAAAGTAAACATTTTCAATCAAACTTTCCAAAGTAAACATACACTTTCCAAAGTAAACTTTTATTTTGTTAAAACGGAACTAAACTCTCAAAAGTAAGTTAGTGCCACTTTAACATTCCCCACCCCCTACCTGCAGGCAACATTTCAGGAAATATTTTTTCCTTTCTATTTTTTTTTTTTTTTTTAAGTTTGTAGCCCCCACCTCCATTCTGGCCTAGGTTAGAATGACATGTCTCTGGACTTGCAGCTTACTGGGATACTCACATTTACATCTCTCAGGAGGCTGCAGGATTGGCACACAGAGCAGACAAATGGTGGGCCTGGGGATGGGTCTGGTGCGTCATTGGATCTGGCTACCAACACCCGGAAAAGGCAGCTAGCTGAAGAGAACTAAGATGTTGAAACGGAACCCCTTGTTTGGCACACGGAAAGGTCAATGTTGGATTTGTATATATGTGCTTTAAGAAGCACCACAACACCACAGGTAAGTGGGAGGAACCACAAAGTATCTGGCTTACTAAAGGAATGGAGAAGGTTAACCTAGTGAATAAGTGACGATGTTATGTTCACTTTGAATAACAATCATGTGCGGGGGAAATTAGAAAATCTGGAGCATTTTCTTGCATGTCTTTGGATGATTAAAGTGTACACTATCTATAAGCTACACTTGTACCATTATGAAAATGGACCAGTCACCATGCAAGGTATTAATCCTCTTCTAAAAAACAAACAAACTCTTGCAAGCTACCATGTGAAAATCCAAATGATAATTAGACCCCTTTCACACAAAGGGTGTTTTGCAGGCGCTATAGCATTAAAAATAGCGCCTGCAAAACACCCTAAAACAGCTGCTCTATGCATTCCAGTGTGAAAGCCTGAGGGCTTTCACACAGGAGCTGTGTGCTGGCAGGGCGTCAGAAAAAGTCCTGCCAGCAGCTTCTTTGGAGCAGTGAACTCACCGCTCCTCCCCCGCTGCTCCCCATTGAAATCAATGGGGCAGCGCTGCGATACCGGCTGCGTTTTCCTGGTGGCCGAATAGCTAAAACGACGGTAAAGCGGAGCTAAAAATAGCGCCGCTTTACCACTGATGCCCTAGGCAGTGTGGTGTGAAAGGGCTCTTAGAGATGATTAAAGGACAGCTGCTAGCATTAACCACGTCTCATATGCTTGTGCCAAATAACAATTTATATTAATATAATGCTGCGCTATCCAAATGTAATCAAATGATAATCATACTAAATCCTAATATTACTGACTGCAGTTAAATATTGGTGGTGAGATATTCCATTCCTATGTAAAAAATCTAGTGAACATAATAATTAAATATTATGCAATTAAAATTGCGATCATAAACAATTAAAAATTGCAATCCTATATGATACTCCTCATGTCAACCTGTGTAGCATACACACCTCCATATACACATGTTGCATTCATATGCAACAGAGAAATATGCAACCCTGTGCGATAATTGCGATAAATGCGATAATTGCAGTGAGAACCTGTAATTTACATAAATCTATAAAAAAGTGCATAAATATACAATAATCAATATAGAAATAAAGTGAATCATGTTAAAAGTGCACATGCCAAACTAATTAATGCATTAATCTGTTTTCACAGAATCGCAACATAAAGTCCATTCATAACTACTCCATTCTTCTGGTGCTCATTGCAGATGATAAAACAGATGATAAAACAGTAAAGTGCTCGTGTCCACTCTTGTTCTCCCCCTTTGATGTATGCGCTCACCTTAGAGCGTCTGACCTTGCACCTAAGCTTAGTCAAAACACGCTTTTAAACCACCTCTAGGTTTATGGTCAGCATTCAGATCCTTGGAAGGTTGCTTGCAACAATATTCATATGGAAAACAGAGGAAACTGGATAGTGTATTACCGTTTTAAAAGTTTTATTCAAAATGACAAAATTCCCTATATTAGGGTGCTCACATTTAATAGATGCTATGAGCGCACCACTCAGTAACAAGTTTTATAATCAAATAATAAGAAGCTGTATTGGTGTGTCCTCTCCTGCTCTGAGAACACTCCACTGTCTCACAAACCGTCCTGTCCCCTCTCCAACATGTGTCGATACCGGGAAATAACGTATCTTCCTCAGGGGGAATTCTATTGGACGGTTGAGATGTCAATCATTTTATAGTGTCATTGCGGCCATTTTGTTGAAGACCGTGGACATTCTTTCGTTTATTCTATGCTCGCGGACCGTTTTCTGATAGATCAGAGCACTACACACTACCCATACTGCACACTGTATATTGTGGCTAAGCACAGTAACACACAGCGGCATAATAACATCAGTTTATGATTAGCCTATATATCCCTCTACAAGTTACATTCAAGACGGTATGTAAAGAGAAGGACACATCTTCACAGCAACACTAACATAAAATATATAAAAAAAAAATTAAACAGTATCATTAAAAACAAAAAACATCCTAACCAACTCATATGCCTGTAAATAGCAGTTAACAATATACTAATCGACTTCTATATCCTACATCAATATGCAAAGTGTCATTAGCTCATACTGTATTTATTAACCACATTCAACGAACATCATTAATACCTATAGGACAACTCATGTAAAATAAATGACAGGTGAATGCATGTGTAGAAACACGCGTGCATGTATACACAAACACGCACATCCACACTAGCCCACCTCTAAATGATGTACCATCAAAGACCAACCTATTTTATTGCATAATCGATCTGCTAGAAAATGTGTTTTGATAATAAAACAATTTATGTATATTTTTATATAAAATTACACTCTAAAAGCCGGAAACAGCCTAATATCAACCTACATGCACATAACAACCCAGTACCTAGTGCTCATATGCTACCATACAATAGGCCCTGCATAGCTATAAGAACATAATAACAATATACAAATTCCATAGAAGAAAATATAGAGACATATATTAAAAAGACTATCAACACACCTTGCCACCCCTCGTTAACCCCATATAACATCCTCCAAAGAATAACAATGAAAGGCAACATAGGGAAAAGATGATGACCGGTTGCACATATGGATATGTACTGACCCTATTCCAGGTACTCATCACACAAGCCCTAATGTGCACCATATTCAAACATCATGTGCCTAAATCAATCTAAATGGGCATGGGAGATCTCTATCCCACATAGGCTCTATAATTGCCCACTTGAATCTGTTGTATCCTATTCCCAACCATAATAAATATGACACAGATGTAGTGCCTTTAATTATTACTAAGAAAACACTTAGACCACTTTCACACTGAGGCGCTTTTCAGGCGCTTTCACGCTAAAAACAGCGCCTAAAAAGCTCACGAAAACTTATTTCCATTAAAATTAATGAACGCTTTCACACTGGGGCAGTGTGCTGGCAGGGCTATGAATAACTCCCCTCCCCATTGAAATGAATGGAAAGCTCTTCAAAAGCGCTCAGTGTTTTTACTGGCAGTTTAGAAGCGCTTCAGTGTGAAAGTGGCCTTAAGGTCAAACTCTCGGTCATTGAACCAGTTTTTGGTGCTTTTGGCAGTTTGGGCAGGTGCCAAATCCTGCTAGAAAATTAAGTCAGCATCCCCATAGAGCTTGTCTGCAGAAGGAAGCATGAAGTGCTCCAAAATCTCCTGGTAGACGGCTGCGTTGACCCTGGACTTAATGAAGCACAGTGTACCAACACCGGCAGATGACATGGCTCCCCAAATCAACACAGACTGTGGAAACTTCACACTGGACTTCAAGCATCTTGCAGTGTGCGCCTCTCCATTCTTCCTCCATACTCTGGGCCCTTGGTTTCCAAATGAGATGCAAAATTTGCTCTCATCAGAAAACAGGACTTTGGACCACTGAGCAACAGACCAGGTTTGTTTTTCTTTAGCCCAGGTAAGATGCTTATGATGTTGTTTGTTATTCCGGAGTGGCTTGATAAGAGGAATGTGACATTTTAATCCCATGTCCAGGATCCGTCTGTGTGTGGTGGGTCTTGATGCACTGACTCCAGCCTCAGTCCACTCCTTGTAAAAGTCCCCAACACTTTTGAATGGCCTTTTCCTGACAATACTCTCCCGGCGGCGGTCATCCCTGCTGCTTATGCAACTTTTTCTTCCACACTTTTCCCTTCCACATAACTTTCTATTAGTGTGCTTTGGGAACATCCAACTTCTTTTGCAATTACCTTTCCCTCCTTATGGAGGGTGTCAATGATGGTTTTCTGCACAACTGTCAGGTCTTTCCCATGATTGTGATTCCTACTGAACCAGACTGAGAGACCATTTAAAGGCTCAGGAACCATTTGCAGGTGTTATGGCTTAATTGGCTGATTAGAGTGGGACACTTTGAGCCTAGAATATTGCACCTCTTCACAATATTCTAATTTCCTGAGATTGTGAATTTTGGGTTTTCATGAGCTGTAAACAATAATCACCACAACTATGACAAATTATATTAATTTCACCTTTTAAGTTGCATTAGTGAAATAAATGAACTTTTGCATGATATTCAAATATTTTGAGTAATACCTGTATAATTGGACCCTCTCCAATGTCTCTCAGGGGCTTCTATGCCCCAAAATTGCATCCCTGCTGTATTCTGGTTGTGGACATCCTGAAAATGTACACATAAATGATGTTTCTCTAAACCCTTTCAGATATTTCTAATATGCTCTTCCATTCGAACTTTTAGCGCCCTTTTGGTTCTTCCTACATACAGTAAGTTGCATGGGCATTTTATAACGTATACTGCCCCAATCGTATTGCATGAGATGAAGTCTCTAATTGTGTGTAGGTGCTGGGTTTTTGGGTTAACAAAACTTTTAACCTTTTTTAATGTTATTTGGAACCCTAATACAACTATAACACCTACCACACCCATAGAAGCCTTTAACATCCCAAAATATCTTAGGTATAGGTGTGGGTGTGTTTTTTTTTTTTAACATAGGAATGGAATATCTCACCACCAATATTTAACTGCAGTCGGTAATATTAGAATTTAGTACGATTATCAGTTGATTACATATGGATAGCGCAGCATTATATTGGTATAAAAAAATATATATTAATCCTCTTCTCCTTTAGGAAATCAATCTCAATGACTAATATTGTGGGACTATCTATCTATCTTTCCACCTTTCCAACAAATCTATCTCAGTCTATGTCAACATGGAGCTCACGAAATGCAATTGTATAAAAAGAAAATATTGAACAAAATGTTATAGATATCTCCACGATGTCTATGCATATGTTCGTACCTTGCCTTCATCATCGCAGGCCAATTTAAATGTGTGTCTCCTTTTCATAACCCCAATCAATTTTATTTAGATGCAATAAGGCTTTGAGCCCAGGTTCACATTGATGCTATTTGGCATGTCAAATTTCATGCCAAATCGGTGGCAATTGCCGACAATGGCACCATCTGCAATGGTGCGACGCTGCATTTGTGGCGCCACACCAATTCCCAAAAGTAGTTTCTGTACTACTTTTGGTGACTTTGGGGTGTAACTTCCATTGACATCCATTGGCAGCAACCCACACAGATGTCTCTGAAATGGCCCCTGAAGTTGGGACTGACATGCAGGAATTAAACTGTGCGAGTTCAGCTGAATTTGCATGATTTCATTCCCACTGTCATTGTGAACCTGGGCTCAGAGAACATTGATCTGGGGATGATGTCAAGAAATGCAGAGTATGGGTACCATCATTTAAAGTTGTATTAGTCCTAAATTGGAATATACAGTAGACATATGACTGATTTCTTTACTCTTATGGTCCTTTCACACTGATCTATTTTTCTTCACTTTTTGCCTTACCATAAGCAGATGAAAAATGAATGACCATTAAATCCTATGGAACTGTTCACACCAGTCAGTTGCATTTTTAAAAATCCTGCATGCTGCATTTTTGGTGCATGTTTGGTGTGCACCTCTCCATTAAAATGAAAGGAAAATGCACTGAAATTGCAGCAAAAATTTGGTGTCAGTCTATAACTTATATCCTTATAACATGTTTTATTTTGTATTTTCACGTGAACCTCCCCTGCGTGGGAATTTGTTATCTTGTGTTCCTTTTTTTTATATATCAATAAAAAACATTGTACCAGAAATTACCGAAAGATTGCATCAAAAGCTAACCTGCATTTTTTTGAGTCACATGTAATTTTTCCCAGGTGCACCAGAAATGTGGCAAAAATGGATATGCAACATTTTTGAAACAGAGCAGTGTGAAAGCAGTCTAATTCAGGTAAAACAAATATGGAATGCCCATGTTTAAAACAGTGTAAAACTCTTTTTTTTAGTTTTACATGATTTTCTTTTCAAAATGCTGTCTTCAAAAAAACTTTTTTTTTTACTAGAATGTTCTCATGGGATTGCAAACACTTCAAACCCTAAGAAGCCAATAAATAAACATGAATAAACTGACAAAGGCAATTATCTTGGATAATAAGTTTGCTTGGCTGTCACACTTTATTGGTTAACCAATATAAATTAATATTTACAGTATATTACCCATTAAAATGACTAAAATTGAACTATGTTGCCCGAGCAACCTCCAATATAACAATACCAAACACATAAAAGTGATATAGCCACACATAATACCTGGACCTGACATCTAGGAAGGGATAGGTGGGAAGATTACTAATTGTGTCCTGTTACAACAGAGCTCTGATGCTGATGCTTTTAATTTAAACCCTTACAGGATATGCAAAGAGCAATCGTTAGATGCCCGCAGCAACTCCAACGGTCAAACCTTGAGGTAACAGTTAACCACAAGGGATCTCATGCAGGAACGAGACATATAAAACAGAGATGAGTAAAATAATTTAATTATAGTTAAATAGGCCACTGCAATCCCATGGAGGAATGCAGTTGCCCTCCATTTGCATTCTTTAGGTTTGAAAAATGTAACCATAATGTTTAAAGCTTTGTATTGCAGACAGTTTACAATTTAGATTTATGCCTGAGTTATATTTTGCATAGTATATACCGTATATATTTTATTCTTCAGAGCTGTGCTGATAACTGGATGCATACATTTGTCTTTCATTTATTTTCCCTTTCTATTTTAATGTTTCTGTGATATTTGGGGTAACTTTGCTTTATCTATTCTTCATCACATTTTTATTTGCATTTCTATTTTTAGGAAGATTTTAACAAAGCAATTTTTTAAGCACTCTCCCGCCATTAGTTTCCCTCCCAGTGTTACCCTCCCTGCTCTCCAGTCCAGTGAGTGCAGTTACCCTTTAAATATATATAAACTCTGCATAAATAACTTAGTTTGCTAAAGCACTATGAATAATAATTGCAATATTTTTCATGAAATACAATGTCACCTGTTTTTTCACCCTTTCTTGCACCTTGGTGCCACTGATCTTCGACAGCCTCTTCCTGTCTATATGCACTCATGCCAATGTCGGTTGCACGTTATTGCTCCAGTCCAGATTCCTAATATTAACAGTGGACACCATGCCTGGCAAGACGATCAATGTAACGAAAGAGACAAATTTAGAGAGCTGTAAAAAACATTTTTAAATGAAATTAAGTTAACTCAAATTTTATGCTACAACCTATCAAGTCTGATTTATTATTTCCTTGTCATTTCCCCCTTCCTCATTGCAGTCTACTATTTTCTTGATCTTTCTTTTCTAGTGGTTTATTATATCATGTGGTTATTATATAAGTGGTTTATTACTTTAAGCTTGAATGATCATACACAGCTCCCATTTCATTAAAGTATAACTAAAGGCAAAACCTTTTTTTAGATTTGGATAGAGTAGAGATGGATTAGAACACCTGTCAGTTTTTATTGCTGTCTGTGCCCATGTGTATGATTTTTAAATTTATGTTTTCTTTTTTATTATGTAGGTTCATATTACGACCTGGTTAACTATATACAATTGTTTTTCAAGAAATGTGGTCAGTAAGTTTTGGTGCCTTAGGTAGACCACTTCTGCCTGCAATGTTATTTTGTTGCTTTTTTTTGTAGGCAGTTCTGGAAGTCTGGAAGCTGTACCCAAAAAAAAGCTTTTGTTGTTTACACAAACCTCTCCCCGTTCTTCAGCTCCGTAACCCGATCGCGGGATACCAGCAGCGATCGGGTCCGCTGGTCCTGCGGCCGTGGTCACGGAGTTCCCGACCGGGTCGCGAGCGCGCCGCTGGTGGCGCGCGCGCGACCCACAGGCAGGCACATGCACGATCACGTACAGGTACGTGATTTTGCCTGCCCGTGCCATTTTGCAGATGTATATCGGCGTTAGGCGGTCGGGAAGTGGTTAACCTGCATGCCTATTGTTTGTATCTATTAACCAGCATAAATGGTAACAGAAAAGAGGTACTGAACAGCATTAAAGAGGTTGTAAACTCTCGTGTTTTTTCACCTTAAGGCCCCTTTCACACAGGATGGATCCGTATTGATCCGCCCCGTGAAGGTCCGCTGCTCAGCGGGGATCGCTCAGCTGATCCCCGCTGAGCCGGCGGATCACAGGTCTCTGCTCTCCTCTATGGGGGATCGGATGAACACGGACCGTCTGTCCGTGTTCATCCGATCCGCTCTGCAGATGGATGGAAAAATAGGGTTTTCCTCCGTCTGCAGAATCGGACCATAGCGGAAACGGGCGATATCGGGTGTCAGCAGATGCTCATCCGCTGACACCCGCTATCCCATAGACATGCATGTATGTCCGTAATTCATCCGAAAAACGGATGGATGAAATACGGACATACGCATGTGGGAAAGGGGCCTTATGCATCCTATACATTAAGGTGAAAAAACACCTGGCAGTGACCAGCCTCCCAGCCTCCATTTTACTTACCTGAGCCCTGGAATTTCACCCGGCGGAGACATGCTCTACCTCTGCTCTGGGTTCTCGGCTCTTGATTGGTCTATGGACACCGAATGCTGGACACGGGAGCGTTCCAGCAAGGTAACCCCCCGGGGAGAGCGCTTCTCTTAGGGGGTTATACGATGCGGGGAAGAGCCATGAGAGCCACGGGGGGACCCCAGAAGATGGTGTTCCGGGCCACTCTGTGCAAAACGAACTGCACAGTGGAGGTAAGTATGATATGTTTTTTATTTAAAAACTTGAACTTTTACTTTAAGGGTGAGATATGCATGATTAAAATTGGATAACCTTTAGGTGAACCTATGGACAAGCTATGGAATTCAATTAATTGCTGTAAGCACTGTGGAGAAATTATTCCTAAACATTCATAGCAGAAGTACTAAAGTTATTTGGATCTTGCTCTCTGCAGCTTAACACTCGATGCTCCCATTACCTGCACTGACTTAGCAGTTCAGCTCCCCTTGCTTAACCACCTAGCAGTGGATTGGCAGCTCAGCTTTCTTTGCTCTCCCTCTGTTTACCCTGGGCCCCCATCAATGACTCAGAAGCTCATCTCCCCTTACTCCTTTTCCCAACTGTGACTCATCATTTCTGCTCACCCTTTTACCACCTTCTCAGAATTGACCCCACAGCCTTTTACCCTTCTAATGTTTAACTTAAACACATAGTACAAGCTCTGGGAGTTGGGAAAAAGAGAACTACACTGTTGACAGAACTGCTTTAATGACTTCATTTTTTGCTGTGAACTTTGAAGATAAATTGCTCCACAGTGCCTGCAGCTACAGAGGTCAGTGAGGGCTTGTTTTAAACATAATTTTCTGCCTTTTAGTGTTATTCATATAATCACAGCCTGGTCAGAAATTCACTTTAAAAACAATGTGTGGTTAGAATACTCCTAAACTTTGGGAGGTGCACACAAGTTTTTAAGGAATGTTAAGGCGTGCTAAGCATAGGGGTTCATTTACTAAAATTGAAGAGTGCAAAATCTGGTTCAGCTGTGCATGTTAGCCAATCAGCTTCTAACTTGTTCTCACTTGACAAAAAAAAATTAAAGCTGATTGGTTTTTGTGCAGAGCTGCAACAGTTTTTGCACTCTCCAGTTTTAGTAAATCCGCCCCATAGTGTTTCATGTCAGCCTATATTATCAGGCTGATAGTGCCCTTTGTATGCTACCTTACTTTTCAGTCAAAACTTACATTCTTCTGCAATGACTCTATTATAAATGCATAAGTACTTTACCAAATAGCAATGCTTACCAGCAATTGTCTAAACACACTGCACCTGTTTTCGAGCAGTTCTCATTCTCCCAGGTATTTAGGCACTGACTTCTCCCTATTAGCTGAGTGATTGACACCGCGCTCCTTAAAATAACACATGATTAGAACTCCAAAACGGGCAACTCAACGCAATAGAAACCAGATGTCTTTTGGAATTTGACTCTTGGTTTCTCAGTAGATGAATTTGTAAAGTAGAAAACCACACTCATTATTCAGGTCCACTTTACATGCATTAATGACACAGCTAAATCACACGAGGCTGAAAAAATTATTACATTTTTTATATATAAATATTTTATTTTTTCCCTTTGCTTTTTTTTCCCTTCTTCCCCAAGATAATTTAATTAGAAACAGAGATGTTTAAAGAGTGGATATGTCCTTTTAAAATATACTTTGAACTTAGAATTACAGTGAAATATCCATGGAGGGTTAATAGCCTTTGAGTATTAAGTGATATAGGGAAATCTGCGAAAAATCATTTAGTGATTTATGGTTTAAGCACCCTGGATGATGAGAACAAAAGACCAGGAAAATCAATTCATGCGGTGCTGCTCATGTAGTATTAAAGCATGCTGTAAAGGATCTGTTCCTTCATTGATATTAGGTTCTAGAGTCACTCAGACATCTGCAGAGTAGGAGCTGGAGCAAAAGATCTTATTCACAATTTGTTTAGTCTTTGGAAGACTTACTGTTCGGATTCACTTAATTTCCTCAACTAATTTATTTAATCCATCCACACTGTTGTAACAAGTACAATGGAAATGGTTTTCTACCGAGTGAAACATTTAACAACTAGGAGAACTGTATTTAGAGTTGGCACTGCTAAAGGATCACGACAAAGATAAAGACATGTTTGTACAAGATTTGCCTCTTTTCTTCCTGCATGTATTATGGGATTATTATACAAATTAAACTAATCATCACCTACCCAACTTATGCTGTCTAATAAAAATTGCCATTTGGTACATATTTATAAAGAAGTTAATGTGATTATAGAGGAGTGCCCATTTAGTCATCATTCAGGTGCATGCGCAGGCCTCTTTAACTAGGCTGACCAGATGTCCCCGATTTCCGAGAACATTTCCCATTTTCAGGAGGCTGTCCCTGGTACTAAAGTGTTCCCAGATGTGTACCCATTTAAAAAGTAGACAGGTGTGGTGATGGCTCTCTTGGAGAGGAGGGGAATGCTGCAGGCTGGCTGAAGTGGGGCAGAGATATGCAGGCTCCAGGCTAATTAGTGACACCCCATTTACCATAAATACTGCTTGCCTATTCGTGGAGTCAAGGCAGTGTAGCTGGTACCAGACCTATTCATGTGTCTCTGCGGTTCCATTAGTATGGATGCTGTGTTGCCCGAACTAGGCTTGTGTGTGCCACTACAGTCAGTGTGCCTCTGGGTAATATTGGTGGACTGTCCTTACACAGGGAGACATGAGCTAGGGTCATCTCTTTGCAAAGAAAGGCACACATGTCTTATGATGCTGAGAGATATATCTATACAGTATATCTAATAGATTCATGCTGTGTGTCAAAACCATTGGTTTGGACATGGGGGGCGGGGGGATTGAAAATTGTATTAAAAGGAGGAGGGAAAGTTTTGCTTTGGAGGCACTTTCTGCTTAACTTACACTTGACCTCTGCACTCTGTGTGTTACTTACTCCTGACCCCTGCAGTTTGTGTATAATGCACTCCTGACCCCTACACTCTTTTGACCCCTGTTGTTAAAACCCCCGATCCTACTCCACCTTACCCCGCCCCCATTAAAAGTGGACATGGTTAGTAGGGTGTCCTCAGATTTATTTTGGAAATCTGGTCACCTTACCTTAAACCCTATTTCCCACAATTCCTTGAGTTCCTGGACATACCCAAGAAGATATGATTCTCTGCTTCCCTCCCTTAGCAGATGAGAGAGGCATACCTGATGAGGCAGAGGTAGCTGGGCAAGTGATCTGCAGCCAGGTGAGAGGCCTTCCAATGTCAGAATCGGCGTGTGAGCAGCCAGAGCAAAGCCTAAAAGCACACAGCTTATCTGGAAGACCCAGCTACTGTGGGGAGCACCTCCTCAATTGCTACCAGAGTATTCCAGTTCCAGTGGGGCCCTTTGTCCATTGACCCACCTAGCTGTTCATCTGTGGTGCAGGAGCTACCTTGGACTTCACATAGAGTGATGCAGGCTATGAAGATAATAGCAAAAAATATGTTTTTGTAAAGAACTGTTTTATGGAGGCAGTGATTCTCATCTTGACTCTGTGTTGTTATAGAGGCTATTCCATACAGTTACAAGTTACCGTGTTTGAGACACAGAGATATTGCTGTGAAGAGTCCATGTGCGTGCAGATTTAATAATCTGGTTTCCATTACTCTGCAGTCCATGCATAATCTTTGACACCCTAAACCTGTTTTGCATTATTGCTTCTGACTTTGCACCTGTTTAAAAAACTAAAGTTACAGTTACTCCCTGTCCATCATTCAGCCAAATTCCGATACTGTTAAATAACATTCACTAAACATTCACTACAGGTGAATCAACGACTGTAACTTAAAATACACATGCACCATGAAGATACACCTGCAGTGAAATGTTTGATGAATGTCACATTCACGGCTTTATAAATATATCCCTTAGTCACACACAACATAAATAAGACAGCTGTTGACCCAAGTAAAGAAGGAATCTCCCAAAGTAAGGAATTCATCTATTAGACAGGTGTCCCTGACAACTTCATTTTGAAGAATTAAGAAACTTGTTTTGGAGACAACTCTAATGTTTTTTTATTTCCCCTCACTATAATTTTATAGGACAAATAGAAGGGTAACTCTACCAAACTGGGCAGAGACAGTTAGTTTTTCTATTTGTACAGTTTCATTTATCCTTTTTGGCTATACAAAATAATGAGAAATGGTAGTCAACAATTACTTTTATCAAAAATTGCTAGTTTAAAGCTTAAGGAATAAAATTCCTTGCTCTAGCAGGGTTCCTCCAGCATGCGACCGGTTTGAAAAATCCCCCTATTTAAGGCAATGGTCACACTCCTGCTTCCTCCATGTACAATGCAAGGTTATAATAACCCTGCATTGTACTTGGTAACTTCAATGGACTGCTTACAGTATTGGAGGGATAGGAGATAAGCACTGCGTAGGGCTGGAATGTTGGTAGAATTAAAAAGCATTTAACCATTGCAGTGCGAGGGCCAGGAACGCTGTATCCTGGCCTAGGCCGACAAGGCCCAGGCCTAGGGCAGCACTTTGCAGGGGGGCAGCACGGAAAGCGTCCCCGCTGGCTTTTGCCATTAGTGTAGCGCCAGTCTTATGGGGCGGACTGGGCTGAGAGGCAAATAAGTCTAGTGCCCCCACAAAGTGGCCGCACTGCTTCTAATTTTGACTATCCTATCATCCTGGACCACAAACCTTCCTCACTGTGCTATATGTTTTCTGCTGCACCATTGGCATGGTTATATCTTCTTAGTCCTCTCCATAAAATTATCTGAATTTTTTTTTTCCTTTTGGATAGAGTAAGGGAGGGTTATAGCCCCTGTCAGTTTATTTGTTACCATCCCTGTCCCATTGCAGAGATTTCCCTTCACTTCCTGCCCCATAGCCAAACAGGAAGTGAGAGGAAATCTATGCAAATTAAGGGAATCCATTGCCCCCCCCCCCCAAGGCCCTCAGAACTAGTGCTCCCCCACTCGAAAATTTCAGGGTGGGTCTTAAACAGCAAAGGGGTGTGGCCTTGACAGGAAGGGGTGGGTCATATTTAAATTAGGGGGTGCACGAGTCTTGTCAGGCCTAGGGCAGCACAAAACCTAAATACACTACTGGCAAGGGGGCCCACTGCAGGGCACATTTTGTCTAATTCCTAGAGATGGTACATGTGTCCAGATGTTGAGAGACACTGGGGCTTTTGGTAAAAGAATAAAAAGTCCCATTGAGTGTGCGAACGGTAGAGGGGTCCGTTCAATGGGCCTTTTTATTCTTTACCAAAAGTCCATCACCCTCCTGATGTCCACTTTATGGATCTACGACTCAAAGCCCCAAGGCATTGAGAGTTAACCTCCCCACTCTGTGTGAAGACAAATTCTCAACATGGAAGGTTGTGCAAGACCCCTTAGTTGAGTTACCCACAACCTTGCCAAATAAAGGTCAAAATGCTTTAATTTCTCCTTAAAGCAGAAGTTCAGCCAAAGCTTGTTTGGCTGTACTTCTTCTGTGGATCACAGGAGTGCAGTTCGTTCTGCACTCCTGTGACTAGGGATGAGCCGAACACCCCGGGTTCGGTTCGCACCAGAACCTGCGAACGGACCGAAAGTTTGCATGAATGTTAGAACCCTATTAGTTACAATGGACGCGAACGTTTGAAATCTAAAGTGCTAATTATAACGGCCAATATGCATGTTATTGTCATAAAAAAGATTTGGGGACCCGGGTCCTGCCCCAGGGGACATGTATCAATGCAAAAAGATGTTTTAAAAACGGACATTTTTTCTGGAGCAGTCATTTTAATGATGCATAAAGTGAAAAAATGAAAAGGGAAATATTCCTTTAAATATGGTACCTGGGGGGTGTCTAAAGTATGCCTGTGAAGTGGCATGTGTTTCCCGTGTTTATAACTGTCCCTGCACAAAATGACATTTGTAAAGGAAAAAAAGAAGCCATTTAAAACTGCTTGCAGCTTTAATGTCATGTCGCAGATGGCTGGATTAGATGACAACAGGGCAGAAGGGCAGATACAGGTGCAGGTTGTATACTGTGCTGTGCTAGACTCACACAGCACACACACTAACTCCTGCAGATGGCTGTATTGGTAGAGAACAGCACTTTCCCCACACGCAAATGCCTGAGAAGAACACACTATTCCTGCCTATTTTTCCTCTATCCCTACAATTTTCCCACACGCAAAGGCTGAGAAGAATATACTATCCCTTCCTATTTTTTATCGATCCCTACACTTTTCCCACACAGAAATGATTCACATATAGTGTACAGTACACTGTTCCTGCCTAGCAATAATCTTTCCCTCAACGCCGGAACACACTACACGAGGCCGCCGGCGCGGCGGCCTTATATAGTGTGGGGCGTGTACTAAACCCCCTGAGCTATAATTGGCCACAGGCATCCTGCCTGTGGCCAATTATTGCTCTCCTCGCCGCTGGCTCTATGATTGGCCAAGCATGCGGGGTCACAGTGCATGCCTGGCCAATCATCAGCCAGCAATGCACTGCGACTGGCGCAGTGCATTGTGGACCGTTCTCATCACACGAATTTGATGCGAACGGCCCTCAGAGTTCTGAACTCGACGAGGGGACAAACGGCCGATGTTCAATTCGAACATGGGTTCGAATCAAACACCGGGCCCATCCCTACCTGTGACCCATTATCAGCTGACAGCGGGCTTCAGCCTGCTGTGGGCTAACATCACAGAACCGAGCAGCTCAGAGCCTGGGCCAGCCGCTCCCCACCCCACCACAGCCCAGCGCTCCAGTGGTCCAAATCATTTGGTGGAGAGGGGATTATGGTGTGGGGTTGTTTTTCAGTGGTTGGGCTTAGTTCCAGTGAAGGGAACTCTTAAGGTGTCAGCATACCAAGACATTTTGTACAATTTCATGCTCTCAATTTGTGGGAACAGTTTGGGTATGGCCCCTTCATGTTCCAACATGACTGCGCACCAGTGCACAAAGCAAGCTCCATAAAGACATGAATGAGCGCATTTGGGTGGAGGAACTTGACTGGCCTGCATAAAGTCCAGACCTCAACCCGATAGAATACCCTTCGGATAAATTTGAGCATAGACTGTGAGCCACGCCTTCTCGTCCAACATCAGTGCCTGACCTCACAAATGCACTTATGGAAGAATGGTCAAACATTCCCATAGACACACTCCTAAACCTTGTGGACAGCCTTTCCAGAATAGTTGAAGCTGTTAAAGCTGCACAGGGTGGGCCAACTCAATATCGAACCCTACGGACTAAGACTGGGATGCCATTAAAGTTCATGTGCGTGTAAAGGCAGGTGTCACAATACCTTTGACAATAAATTGTATATACATATATATATATATATATATATATATTTTTTTTTTTTTTTTTGCAAGACTGAAAACCAGAAAAAACTAAAATAAAATTTGACACTCCCTGTTTAACATGTTATCCCTGTTGACTGAACATAAATTCTCAGGCATATCACTGTTTCTGTCATTCATATGCTCATTGACATCATCACTACAAAATGAAGACCTATTTTCCTTCTTTACTGCAGATGCAGAGAAGTTGGAATTGCATTCCACAATCTTTTTGCCACATTTCATCAATGTTCTTCCAGGCTGCCTGTATGTGAAGTGACCATAGTCTAGGCAGCTAGGGATCTCATATCAAATGATTCCACTTAATCCCAGAGGGGCCTCGACGGGCCCACACCTGCAGCTGATTGAATCCTCCTGGAGTACAAAGACCTGATTTACAACGTTGAGGATGCAAGTCTGAATGCAGCTGTGATCCTGCAGGAAGAGGAAGTAGTTTATCATTATGTGTACGTTTAGTTAACAATAGTCTGATATTTAGTTTGTACAATGATCCCCAATCATTGACAGAGAACCATACAGCAGTTGACATCCCTGGAAAAAAGGTCCTTGGATGGATACAGCTTGAAGTGACTCTGCTGCTTGAAAAAGAAAATCTAGAAAAAGTATGCAAAAAAGGATTAATTATACTTACCTCTCCTGCTGGTGGTAAATTCTCCCTTTGCTCTCTTAAGCTCTATAGTTCCAGGATATTTAGCAATGGGCACTTCCAGGGTGTTGAATGCTGGCTACCTCCATTTTGACTCCTCCTGCAAGCACCTCATCGTTACTGTCTCCCGTAGTGACAAGGGCCAGATTAAGGAACAACATTATGCCATGTTGAGTGAAAGGATGTGCATCCTTAAAGCGATATTAAAGCCTTGCTTTTTTTAAAAAAACAAAAGAACAAACATGTTATACTTATCTGCTCTGTGCAGTGTTTTTTTTCCACAAAGCAACCCAGATCCTCTTCTTGAATCCCACACCGGCACCCCTGGCTCCTTGCTCCTGCTGAGTGCCCCTACAGGCATGCTGTGGGGGCACCCAAGCAAGCAGCATGTGTCCATTCACACAAAGAGCCATGGATCAGTCCCGCCCCCCCTCCATCTCCTGATTGGCTTACTGGCTGTGATTGACTGCAGCTCCTGCTGCTGCCAAAAGCCAATCAGTATAGCAAGTCCCCAGAGAGGCAAGGCTCTTGTGGACATTGCTGGATCCAGAGGAGGCTCAGGTAAGTGCTAGAGGGGCTGGGGGGGTTTCTGCACACAGAAGGTTTTTTACCTTATAATGCATGCAGGTACTTTACAACCACTTTAAAGTTGAACTTTACAGTAGGTATTGCACAGGTATATTGGTCTAAGCTGCACCAATGTAAGTATGTATGTGCGATACATGTGGGGGTCCCTATTAAAGCTGGAAATCATTGTAGTAATACAGTGATCTCCACTAGCTTCCATGTTCCGTGCTGAGCAACTGCACGGCTGCAGTGTGAACACAGGAGGTTGCTTGCTCAGCACGGGTGCCATTCTGGCAGCAATTAGCATTTTCTCAGTGAATGAAAAGCATTCCCTGTTTGGACGAGGTGGCACAGTGAAGTTACGATATTCACCTAATCCAATTTGCAATGAGAAATTTCAAAATGTTCTCTAAATGGCACACAAACCGAGTGAACAACCTAATTTTTTCAGTAAGCAGCAGGGTAGCGACTTGGCATGAAAACCAGAAGTATGTATACATCACTCTAGTAATGGTGCCTAAAACAGTGATTTCCAGCTTCCACATGGATCCCACAGGTATTGCACATACAGTACATACTTACATTGGCCCAAGCTGGACCATTATAACAATGCAAAAATTGCCTTAGACAAACTTCAGCTTTAAGCCCTGGTACACATATATGCAGTGCACAAAATGTGATTTGAATAGGAATGCGGTGTCCCGCACCACACAAGTGTGAACCCAGGCTCAGGCTAGGTTTCCACTATTGCGACCACAAAGTTGTGCAATTTACAGTGCGAATTTTGCAAAGCAATGTTTGTTGCGATTTGACGCAACTTTATAAACGACTCTGTGCGACTTTGATGTTATGAGATTTGGTCATAGTGATGTAATTCCTTATGCTGCTCAGTCATTTCCCCTTCCTCTTTCATTGTCGCGTGCTGTATAGTGCTTAGCAATTATGTTAGCTATGCAATATATTGGGTCAGGACTCAGCAGTCATTATGGCTGCTGTAGCAGCATTAATAGCTGAAGAACAAGAGTATAACCGGAGGAGAAGAAGGCATAGATTTTGGATCCAGTCCGTCATCACCCAAAGGGAAGGGAGAGGCCAGTTTTGGGTCCTTTATAACGACCTCCGTGCTCATGAAGACAAATTCTTCAACTACACATGGATGTCAATTGGAAGGTGAGAACATTTGTTTATGTCAACTTGCAAATGGTCCAAGATATATTTTGGAAAATGTGTTAATGCATGTTAACCATGACTCTTTTTCTAGTTTTTAGCTTCGAATAGCTAGAAGTGTTTCAAAAAACCTGAGCAAATGAAAAAAAATGGAAATAGAGTAAAAATGTTTACATGGCCAATGTAGCTAATAGCCATATATTTTCTCTTTACAGTTTTGATGAATTGTTGACTTTGCTCTATAGCCATCCAGAGTGACAAAACACCAGTTTCCGAAGGAGTATTCCGGCTGTTGAAAGACTCATTATATTGAGGTAACTTTTCATACCTACCTTTTCTTCTTCTTGCCTCATATGTGGCATTTGGAGATCCACATCATTCTTTAAATCTTTGTACATGAATTGAAATAATAAATACTAGCATGTAATTGTGGGTGTGATTGTGTTTACCATACTAATTGTCCCTGTACATCACCAGTGTCTTTCTCCTCTTCTTCCTTCACTTCCTCAGGCACCTCCTTCCATGCTCGTTTTTAGTTCTAATATAGAAGTAGCTTATTGTTAATATGCATCATTCTAATGAACTGTATTTACTCTGCCATTTTAGGTACCTGGCAACTGGACATTCCTTTGCATGTTTGCATTTTGAGTTCTTGGTTGGCAAAACTACTGCCATAATTATTGTACATGATACCTGCAGAGACATCTGGAATGTTCTTAGGGATTTGGTCCTGCAGAAGCCCACTCCCGAAGATTGGTGCAAGACAGAAGTTTTCTGGGAGCGATACAATATTCCGAATTGTGTCGGGGCAATTGACAGCAAACACATAAGAGTAGTGATGCCTATTGGCAGTGGAACCAAATTATTCAACTATAAAAAATATTTTTAGTTTGTCTTACTAGCAGTGGCTGCTGCTAATTATTGTTTTAGATATATAGACATAGGATCATACGGCAACATCTCAGACTCCAGTATTTTTGTACGATCATCTTTTGGTAGAGTGTTGAGGGGAAAATGGCCTGGACCTGCCACAGGACTGTCCGCTGCCAGGGACAAATGGGCTGCCACTGCCATTTGTCTATGTTGGGGATGAGGCCTTTGCTCTTTGTGACCATCTACAAAGGCCTTATTCTAATCAGAGAAGAGAATCTTCAACTACCGCTTAACGAGGGCAAGACAAGTTGTCGAATGTGCTTTTGGCATTTTATCTAACAAGTGGCGATTTCTTCATACACCTATAAATTTGAAAATGGAGAATGCAATATCTGCGGTAAAAGTAGCATGTGTGCTTCATAACTATATCCGAATTCGTGGGTACCTTTTTGAAGATTCCCTCATGCATGATATGGAGGGTGTCCAATGGAGTGCCAGTAGGGGCACCATGCGTGAGGGTTTCACTTTGTTTTTCATGTCTGATGCTGGTTGTGTCCCTTGGCAGCAGGATGCTATTGCATAATGTATGCCACACATTTTTTTTTATTATTATTTATATGTCTGTTATGTGTAATTAAAATCCTGAATAATAGGTATTTAACCCCAAAAATAAAAAAGGGATAATGAAAAAACACATAATGTAACCAGAATATTTTTTATTTGCAAAATTTTCGTGCAAGAATGCACCAAAAAAGGTTTGTTTTCGGTAAACTACGCCATTATTTGTTTGTTTATTTTTGCCAACCACAACAAAGAAAAATAAATTAACACATATCAATTTAAAAAACACCAAAAAAAAAGGCAGACAAAAAATAACAATATAGAATCTGAATATTTTTAAGCAGCAAAATCTTTTTGCAAGAATGCAACAAAACTAAAAGTTTTTTTGGTGAACTACACCATTTTTTGGTTGTTGTTTTGGCAACCACAACAAAGAAACATAAATGAACAGGTATCAAACAACACCAAAAATAACAAAACCTTACAATTGGTGGCATGGTTTTGTTTCAGTGGTCCTGGAACCTCAACTAGTGGATGGTCCAGGGTAATCCACTGATGTTCCTGGGTAGTATTGCCTTTCCCGAAAGGTGGAACCTGACTAGGTGTAGGCTGCATAAGTTGGTGAGTGGTCGGGGGGCCAAGGGTGGAGGTAGTGGAAGCAGGAATTTGATGTAACATGCGTGGCCTTGAGGGATTCAGCATATTACCATAATCGTCACAGTATGGGCGGTTTATTGGTGGGGCATACTGTGTACTTGGAAAGTGAGGGTACTGGTGATAAGGGGGATATGGGGGCGGGGGGGGGGGTTATATATGCTGAGGATGTTGTTGGCTCCTCACCCACAAAGGATTGAGCAGTTGACATCAAAGCCATCCTAAGTGCATATTTTTTCGAGGGACCTGTTTACATATGCCTAAAATTACAGTGAGAAATGCTGTGTCTTCACACTGGTTTTCAGCCATTTTAGTGGACATCTCACTGACCACATGTAAGATTTTATCCATGGGTTTCCCAGCCATGGCACTTCCCCTTGTAGATCTTCGAAAAGGCATATAGACATTGGTAGGCCCTGGTTCAGCCTCCTCCTCATTCATGGAGTTTGTTGTTGACCTTCCTTCTTCTATGAACAGTTGCTTGCCAACAGTGTCTTGAAATTGTTTTTCCTCCTCCTCCTCCTCCTCCTCCTCCTCCTCCGCAGCAGCAGCCTCCTCTGACTCATCTTCCAGTGGCAAACTCTGTGTTCTGTCTTCCCAGCTTGCTTGGGTTCTGAAATACAAATAACACATTTATAAAGGAAGCATTACAATTGTATATGTCAAATTCTGAAAATATGCCTGCTGATAACTTACTCTCGAATTTCCAACACCAGTTTTAAAAATTTGAGATCCCCGGCATGGGCATATGGGGCTAATCTTTTTGAGCCAGAACCACTCCTTCCTTCTTTTAATTTTCGTAGGTACCGGTTGTAACAGTCTTTGAGACTTCTCCATCGAGTTTGTACCGAGTGCACTGAAAAATATAAAGAAAATACCAAGTTCAAAAATGTTTTCTTTGTTAACTGGCTATAGGTCATTCATTTGCTAGGCTGCATAATTGATGTTGATGGTGGGAAAACAACCACAAGCTATATTAGTCATGGCACCTGCAGAATTTGTGATGTGCTGAAGGATGATGTCAGGGCCATCTTTAATATTATTTGTACCATGGGCATATTATTTGCGCCCCCCCCCCCACACACACAGATTTACTTTCCTGCAGCCACAGGTTGCAGGAAAGAAACTAGCTAAATTCCACCATCAACACAGACAATGTTGACAGGGTATTCCCTCCTGCCAAACCATTGTGATCTCCACACACCAATTGGTTGCTAGAGGTTACTGCACATTTAAATAGGTGCAAGCCGCAAAATGCTAAGCAGCATGTATCAACCACTTACTTTTTGCAGACCATTCTGTAGCTGATAAAGGGTCCCAGGTATCATAATATATGCAAGCCCCTTCCAACCATGCTCTCTCCTTCTTTACATGATCTTTGTAACATGGATCTCTGAGGTCATATATTGCCGGACGTTGTCTGACAAGCCGGAAGATTTCTTTATTGTCATGAATTTGTCGCTTGGTTTTTCTAGCCCTAGGTATGATTCCTGCTGTCTTCCACACTCACATACATCCATATAGGAAGTGATTTATTTGTGAGGAGCAGAGATCATGTGCTTCCACAGACTTCCGTGGAAGTTGCAAACAAAGTTGCGATGCCATACATGTATATACGACTGCATTGCGACTTAATTACTTTCTATGGCGAACAAGTCGCACCGAAGACGGAACAAAGTAGCGCAAAAAACTTGTTTTGAGTCGCTGTGACTTGAGTCGCACCAATTAGAACGGGGACCATTGGAATACATGTATTTTGACTTGTCATGCGACTTCACATGTATCAAGTCACACAACAACTCGCAGTAGTGGAAACAAGTGTTGGATTCTGCTGGAGACTTTAGCTAGTAGTATTTTGAGTCTTCTTTTGCTCATTATTTTATCTTTTATTACATTTTTAAGCAACAGAATTGCTTTAGCTCTGTGAACATGATATATTTTCAATTAGGGGAGAAAAAATGCTTTTGTAACAGAACAGGTCCACCTAACTGAACTTTTTAAATTATCTAAAGCTGACTACAGAAATTCTTTTTAAAAATTGCATGTAAACAAATTAGTTAAGTCCAATGAGGTGCATGCCACCTCATGGACTTATCGCTTTTATATACATCTGGCAGGTTTATTGTGCTCCAGGGAGACAGCTTCCAGAGCTCAAATGTTGGAATTCCTAGTCTCAGCTACTTCAAGTGTAGAGTTGATGCAGCTGCTATGCCTACCCCTCCCCTCCTTTGGCCCAATCACAGAAGGGCACATGTGTCATCTCATGTATAGCACCCTTGTAGCATAGGATGCTAGGCACATTTAGTTCTTGTCTCCTTCTGTAATCAAGGGAGCAGTATTTGTCTGTTCTGACCTGTTCAGGGTTTCACAGGCTGGGAGTTTGATTGCTTCTCCCTGCTGCTGAAAGAAGATTCCAGAGCTTAGCATGGGAGAGGAATGTCCAGAAGGTGGCTGGTATGGTTATAAACAGTCTGAGATACTGGAGCTGGGTTCTTTCTCCCTAGGGGGGTTCCAGAGCCAGAGGGACTGCTGTCCTCAGGCTGCCCACTGACTGAACAGCTGCTCTTGAAGTCTCAGCAGTGCCAGAGCTGAGGGTCTGGATGGACTTTGCTTGGAGTTGATTGCAGATCTAGAGATATCCGTTTCGGAGGACCAACTGATCACCAAAACGTTTTTTAAAACGACCGACCGAAACGGATATATTCCAATTGATAGTTGCCACCATTCGGCCTGGCTGAAATCAATTCCCCGTAGCCAACTCACCAGAATTAGTCGAAATTGTACAAACTTATCTGACTTTTTTCAACAAGCAGAAACAATCAAAACAAGATTTAAAGAGAAGGGATATGACACCTTGGGTATAGACAGGGATATTGAATATGTTTCATCGCTCAATAGAGAACAACTTTTCGAGGACCGTCCGAGAAAAACACAAGATTCCCGACATAAGTGGTCGTTACTGACCAATTTTTCGGTACAACATAAACAAATTAAAAATATTATTTCCAACCACTGGAAGGTTCTCAAAAATGACCACATTTTGGGACCTCTCTTGCCTGAAAAAGCTGGAGTTATTTATAGAGGAGCTCCATCACTAGGGGGACAGATTGCCCCAAGTGTGCCCGACCCTCCTCTCATTCCTTCATTTTTCTTTAGTACCAAAGGTTTTTTTCCCTGCCGTAGGTGTAATGTTTGCCTACACAACTCCTTGGGGAAAAAGAAATCTGAAACTTTTACTTCCAGTTCCACCGGCAAAGAATATAAGATCAAACACCTACTAACTTGTCAAACCAAATTTGTGGTATACCTTATCACCTGCCCTTGTGGCAAACAATATGTAGGCAGGACGATTCGCACTTTTGCTGTTAGATGTAACGAGCACATTGCGGGCATTAAAAAAGGCCGTACAGACCACAATGTCCCCAAACACTACCTCCGCTATCACAATAAAGATCTTAAAGGAACCAAGTTCCAGGTCATAGATAAATTTGTGCCACACTGGAGGGGAGAACCAAACATTAGAGGCGTGTCCAAATTGGAAACCTTTTGGATCCATCAATTAAAGAGTTACACGCCGCATGGTCTCAATATAGATTGGGACGTGAACGCCTTTATTAACAAATCCTAATGCTCTATCATTGACTCCACCCTGAGCACGAGTTTCACAATAATTTTGATCCCACTATGAGGAATTCAGAGTCTTGCTCTCTATAATTTTCTACACTTTGAGTACACGCCCTCTCCTTTAAATGTACCTGCTAAACATGACAGGACCTTTGTATCTACATGTCAGGCCTCTAGTATATTTGTGATGTAAAGGGAAATGTTTTCTATTGTTCATTTTTCATCTATGCTTTGGTCCGTAATGAGTACTCAACTATATGATTTGAGGGATTAATATTTTCGGATACAATGTTTGAATGTAGTCAGCAGGCGCATTCCCAGTTCCGGATATCTATTAATTAAACTTGGGGTAATTCTAGCACCAACCTTGCGTTTTTACATTGGATTACAAGCCTATTCCATTTACTGGGCTCTCAGACCCCTGTTTTATTTTTATTATTATTTTTCTCCAGGTATATATTTATAGCATTCTCCCCTACCTATGTTGGATATAAATCTCTAACATATAGACTTTTGCTCACTCTCTTCACACATTATAACTTTTTACTCTTAACCCATTGGTTCTAATTAAAAGACTATTTTTTAGTTTTTAATTTTTAATTTTTTCAAGGGCGTATTAACACATGCCATTATGCCTATGTAGACTGTTTTTACCAATTTTCACAAATTAAACCTTAGTTATATGCTGCTGTAGAATCAGCCCTGTCTCTCATGAGGCATCCTGTTTCTGTTTACCACGAATTACACTGACTTCCAGCGCTACGGTAACTCTTCTAATATGAAGTCCGCGGTTAGCATCTGGTTACCATGACACTCCCGTCAATACCTTCAAGCAGCGAGATGAACTGCAAGCGCCAACACGTGATGACGTAGGTCGCGCGACTCCACCCCATGACGCGGCGTGTTAGAGACGCCGGATTGGTCACAAACATGAGGGCTGACCAGTGCGCGTCACGCCGACGTCCCTTCCCCTATCCTCGCCCCCTCCGCCCCCCGACCTATTGCCATAATGCACGCGCGCCCCATGTGATATGGCGCGACCGCGTTTGGGCTTACGGCCGAGGCTTTTAGAGGCTTGGTTTTACATTTACAACAATCCCATCACCCCTATTGGTCCTATGTGGAACGCAAACCAGGAATACCGGAAGTGGGAAGCCGCGCGCTGACAGGTGAGATCTATGAGATGATTAAACAATGTATTGTATTTATAAGGCGCAAGTGTGGCTGGCAGGCATGTATCCCAGTTGAAGCCTATGCAGGCGAAACATGTAGGGTTGGATGCTTGCCTAAAGCCACCTGAGATTTTTTATCCGCGCCTTTTTTAAAAAAGCTTTTTTACCTTCATTCGCTGTTTGTGATTGCTAAATCCCAAATAAAAGCCTCCTTTTTTATCTGTGGTATTACACTATGAGGAGTTTTTTCTCCTTCTTTTCCCGTTTTTTTCTTTTTTCTGTGAGCTATCCACGCTAAGGAACAACTTCCAGAGTCCCTTCGCCCCCTCCCCCCCCTTCTGAAATTGGGGAGTCTGCCGAGGGTGAGTATTGGAGACCCTTACCGCGGCAGTATACGGAACCCTCCAAAGGATATCTGTGCTTGTAGCATCACCTTGAGATTTCCGGGGGACCCGGTAACACGCTCGTTTGACTCACCACCGAGAGGTCTGTGAGTCCACCGCCTCTGGTAAGAGTACCTTGATTATTCCTTGTTTCTGTACTAAGAAGAAGGCTGACTCCTCTTCAAATCAAACATACTGGTTACATCTATAAGTTGACCCATCTTCAAATTAGAAATTGTTACAACCACCAACTGCCACCTTGGGACTGTATTTTCCACTTTATATAACCACCTATGTGGCTGACCAAAAGACTAACACTATACCACTGGTAGAACATAGCTGATTGACATCACACTACCAGTGAAGCACACAGCTTGCTCTCTGTTTGGGGTGTGTGAATATAACCCACTATTATTACCATAAGGGGTTAATCACAGAGTTGATGAACCTGTTTTTTAAACAGAATGTTCTATCGTTTTATCTAATTTTGTTGCTTTTGTATATGTGTTTTTGAAAAATCGCACAATCCACCCATATATGCACCTTGGGAAATTGCATTGCTAATCTAATACCTAGTAATTTTTTTAGACAGACACGTACTAGGATTTTTCCTCTATCCATTTCTGATTGTTGCCATGAATAGCATCATAACTCTGGACAGTGGATTAGTCTTGGGTTAATATCTGCATTTTGTTTTCATTTAGATTGCAGAATCACACCAAAAGGGATCTGGTCCTGAAAGGTACTGTCTCACTCACGCACTGTGTCCGAAGGAAGCTGGACAGTGGCCACTATTCTGGAGACTTATGAGTAGTGACCTTGAACAGATTCCTGAGGCTGGCTAGGCTGCAATTGATATCTGCAGTTGTGCCGCAGCACAAAGTAGCTAGATGCCAAAAGGATCTGCCCCATAGTCTTCAGCTGTGTGGCCTTAGAATAGCCTTTCTTAACCTTTTCAACACTGAGGAAACCTTGAAAGAACTTTCTGTTTTCAGGGAACCCCTGATAAAAACTACTATATCTACAAACTTTGATACATTAATGTGATGGTCAGTGAGAATAATGCTCCTTACACTTGTAGTCATTGGGAATAATTACCCCTTTTTACAGAGAATTAAAAAGATCAATGTTGTCAGTGGAAACTTATCTGAGAGGTAGAAATTGCTTATTGCTCAAGGAACCCCTTGCAACCTCTAGAGAAACCCAAGGGTTTCCTTGGAACCCTGGTTGAGAAATACTGACATTAGATTGTTCACACTTACTATTTCTCCTAAAGGAAGATTGTTCTCTAACAATAAGTTAGGGTTGCCACCTGTCTGGAATTCCCCCGGACAGTCCGGGCTTTGAGTCATGTATGCGGGTTTAAGGTGGACTGAAACCCGGACACATTATTCAGACCAGGCTGTGGCTCCCCAAGTAACCAAGACAGTCACACACAAATCTGTGGCTGTCCGGGAGCTGTGGACAGCTGTCTACTTTTAAACTAGTCAAGGGCCGATTCTATTGGCCAAACATGAGGACTGAGGTTGAAAGCTACTGTCGCTCCTACGGCAGGTGTATCCGGAGGTAGACTCTACCAGGCAGGGCCACCCCAATGGGTCACTTACGAAGTCAGGGACCTATGGAGTTGGTATGTAGAGGCGCCGGGGGACAGATGCAGCATCAGACCGATGCTGCATCCACCTAGGTATGTATAAATCAGAAAAAAAAATCCCTTGCTTCTCTTTTAAGTCGACACCTTACAGACACCTTTTTCCATTTCCCTGTGGTCCAGTTCTGATGCTCACATGCCCAATGTTGGCTTTTTTTTGCCTGTGGACACATGTCCCCATGGGCACCCTGACCAGTCTGTGGCTATGCTGCCCCATACACAACAAACTGCGATGCACTGTGTGTTTTGACACCTTTATATCAGAAACCAAAATTAAAGTGGCTGAAAACTCTCACGTATACCCAGTGAAGTGACTGACCTCAGATGATACACAGAGCTGAAACAAATCCTCCTATATAAGTTGTACCCATCTGTCCAGAATTTACATAGGATCTTCTCAGCTTGGGTGGGGATCTGAAGTTACACTCCGCAGATCTCAGTGAGGAGAGCTCTGAGCCCTGATTGGAGGAAAGGGACACACCCCTGTAGTGTAATAGTGCAAAAAAATGTTTCTGGTTTATATTTAAAAAATAAATAAATAAAAGGAATGGAATGAAGTGCAGAAGTTGACAGTGCTAGTAAGCAATGTAGATTAATCTTCTGTTGGTGACTCTGTGGTGACTCCTCTATTAAATCTGTGAAACTGGTGTTGGAGTTCAAAAGTATACAGAATATCACAGTCTCAGCAGCACCCTGTTGTCCAAACTTCATAAAAGGAGAATTCAGCTTAGAATAATGAGAATATTGAGAAATATGTTCTGTTTTATAATAGTAAATTTGCCTTTGGACTGCTGCTGATTAATTTTTACTTAGTTTTCCAATCTGGAGTTCTCTTTTTAAATAGAACATGTATATTTTAGGTTAACTAGCTCTTTAAATGGCCTAACTGGCAACAATGCAAATATGTGTCATTGCGACAAAATAGTTCCTATGATGCACTCTCAGCAGTCATATATGGTCTATAATTATAATGTTATTATATGGCTGCCTGCTGTTTCACTTATATTTTACTCTGAGTATTTTATTGCCTATTTATATTAAGATGCCCAATTATTCTAAAAATAATAAAGTTTGTTCTGAATATTTCATAACCCTGGATACATTTGAATACCTTCCCAACTATTTTCCCCCTTGAAATTGGCCTTTAAATCTTAACCTGAAGTTCCCGTACTTCTTTCAAGTTGGAGAATTTAATTTTACAAATATTTTTATGATAATCTTACACAGTGGTATCCCAGATGGAGCTGGTTTAGTAATCGGAACAGTGAAGTAGTTATGCTTTAAATTGCCATTGTAAGGAGGAATGGAGGGAATTGGTAATTATCTCTTGCACTGGGTTTTGGGAGTATATTTTAGTTATATAGGCAAGGGAAGTTATAGTGGAAAGATTAGCCATAAAGATAGGGAACTGTAGTGAATTTACTGTCATTATATGAATATTACATTCCTGAGTAATATGTTCGATGTTTATGTTTTATGTAAAATAAAAAATGTGACCACTTCATTGATTTGAAGGTCAAACTGATGTTTTTGGTTGTATACAAAGTTAGAAAAAAAAATTCACTGAAGTGTTTTGATTTTGTGTGTTAGATTTTTTATTAAATGCTGATGTCTTCTCGACTTTACGACTTGTACGACTAAGTTCTTTTTTTTTTCAATTCTTTTTTTAGTATCAAGGAGTTCAGTAGTATGATGGAATACAGTTTCATTAAACCAGTACAGCTGTATGAGATGTACATGGCAAAGGCATAAACGTAGCAAATGTAACAAGTTTTACTGATTATTAATTACATGGATTTGCATTAGCTCCATCTGCTAAATCTGATTTTTTTCAACCTTTTTAACATGAAGGAAGAACATGAAAAAGCTTTTTGGATCTCAGGGAACACCTGCTAATAATTAATATAGCTACAGCCTATGGTACATTGGCATTAACAAATAAAAAATGTGGCATACTTACAGTATTTGACACCAGGGCCGCCATCAGGGGGGTACAGCCCATACACATGTAAGGGGCCCAGGCATTCCGGGGGGCCGGCTCCAGGAGGGGGCGGTACAAATGCCCATTTGCCTGTGTGCACCGTCCCTGAGCCTGGACCATGTCAGCTGGCAGCAGCTCGTAATCTCTGGCAGGAGACAGACTGCCCTCTTGTTCCTCCCTAATCTCTAGACAGGTGACCCCTGCAGGATAACGGAGGAGCTCCAGATAGGAAAGTAACTGCAGGCAACAGGAGTGTGCGGGCTCTGCAATGTTAGGGGAAAGAACCGGTACTGGTCAATCCGGGACGCCTGCTGCATGCTCAGCCCAGCAAAGCACTCTCGACCTCCCCTCAGCTCCTGTGAGCAGAGTGCAGAGCTGGGGACTGGGTCCCATGAAAGGATAATGAGCATGTGGGGGAGAAGCAGCTGACTAAGTAGAGGATGTCTTTGAGAGAAGGATGCCATGCTTCTCAATCATTCTGGTCAATGCTGGCACCTAGGGCAGGCTGAACTCCTTCACCTATGGGCTATGACATCCTGCTGGCCACTTTCAGCAGGATATGTGCTGGGCAGAGCTTCTCCGGTGCTGACCCACAAGCAGGGAGTGATTTTTGCCTTTGAATGTCCAAATTATGTCCACATATTATACATTATATTAAATATATCGGATAGACTAGAAGTGAGGGGAAATTTCAGTATATTGCTGGCTATGTCCCCACTGAGATTTCCCTACACTTCGTGTCTTGGTGTCACCAAGGATTGGGGAGGAGGAGGACATTGGATGGGGGGGGGTGTGACTGGAGGAGGAGGAGGACATGGGATGGAGGAGGAGGAGGACATGGGATGGGAGGAGGAAGACATTGGATGGAGGAGGAGAACATTGAATAGGACTGGAGGATGACATGGGTTTGGACTGGAGAGGGAGAACATGGGATGGAGGAGGACATGGAAAGGGACTGGAGGAGGAGGACATGGGATGGAGGAGGTGGAGGGCATGGGATGGAGGAGGAGGAGAACATGGGATGGGATTGGAGGAGGAGGACATGGGATGGGACTGGATGAGGAGGAAGACATGGGATGGAGGAGGAGGAGAACATGGGATGGGACTGGAGGAGGAGGAGGACATGGGACTGGACTGGAGGAGGAGGACATAGGATGGAGGAGAACATGGGATGGGACTGGAGGAGGAGGACATGGGATGGAGGAGGAGGACATGGGATGGGACTGGATGAGGAGGAGGTCATGGGATGGAGGAGGAGGATATGGGATAGGGGGATGGGACAGGAGGAGGAGAAAGACATGGAATGGGACTGGAGGAGGAAGAGTACATTGGATGAAGGAGGACATGGGATGGAGGAGGAGGAGGACGACGACATTGGATGGGGGGATGGGACTGGAAAAGGAGGAGGCTATAGGATGAGATTTGGTGGGGTGGCCAGTGGGTGGATTTGGTGGGACTGCGAGTGGGCAGGCCCTGGGGAATGTTGGTGGTCAGGCCAAGGGGGGCCAGGCCTAAAGCTGTGTAAGGGGCCCCAAATTTTCTGATGGCTGCCCTGTTTGACACCCAGGGCTGCTCTATATAACAAAGCATTTTTCAGTAATTTTAAGTCTTGGTTCACATCAACGCAACTTCAAAGTCATGTAAAACACGACTTTGATAGCCGACATCCTGTGCAACTTAATTGCGGCTTGCTTGCGACTTCATTAACAGAAGTCATTACAAGTCGTGAGGAAATCACCCCAAAGTAGTGCAGGAACCTTTCTCTAAGTCGTTGCAACTTGAGTTGCACTGATTAGAATGGTTACACTGTCGTTAATGGGGTGTGACTTGTCATGTAACTTTGAAGTGGCTTGACAAGTCTTGGCAGTGTGAACCGAGCCTTAGGTACTGAACTATAGTAATAATGACTAGAAAATAGTATTTTCATTAATTGGTGGTTAGTGGAAAAGTATCCCCTTACTATGGTGGCCAGTGAGGAAGGGTCATTTAAAGTGGATGTAAACCCTCTCCTATACCCAGTGAAGTGAACAGCCTCAGATGATACACAGGGATGAAACAAATCTCCCTATATAAGTTTTACATGTATATCTCCTGTCTTCATCTTTATATATTCTTTAGAATATTTTTTTGTGCAGATCGTGTTACAGATTTTCCCTTCCTGCTCAGCACAGAGTGTGAAGTCTGGGTATACAGCTCCGACAGCTAATTGGAGGACAGGCACACGCCCCCACTCCACATAGGCAGAGACTTGCAGAGCTATCCTGTGAATAGTTTAGCTCTATTTTTTTTATTCATGAAACAGTTTCTTCTTTCCAAAAAAAATGCGTTTGAAAAATTGCTGTGCAAATACTGTGTAACATAAAAGTTGCAATGACCACCATTTTATTCCCTGAGGTGTCTGTTAAAACAATATATATATGTTTGGGGGTTCTGAATAATTTTCTAGCAAAAAAATGATGATTTTTACATGTAGGAGAGAAGTGTCAGAATTTTCCTGGGTGGAAAGGGGTTTATTACCATAAGTAAGTAATATAAAAATAATTATTATATATTGTTTTTAAGGTAATTTACTATATTTTCAAAAACTGTACTCAAGCAGGTGGCTTAACGGACAAATTACTGAAGTTTGAAGTTATAACTTCAAACCAGTAATTTCACAGTAAATAGATAAATAATAATTTATTATCTTATAACATAGAGCATAATAATATATGATTTACCGTAGTTTGCACCTTTTCATCAGCAGCAGATTCTCATTCTCCCTCTTAAATGTGTGATAAATGGGATTATGGGTAAATCTTATACACATAAACCTGTTTTTTCCTTCTAGTTAAGAGGGCTGGGCTGGATGGCAGTATTTGTCTTTTAGACACATGCCCCCTTCTATGACACTGCAGTGGGAGGCCAGCCTCCACTGCAGCATTTTTATTGGACAGCTTGGGCCAATGGTACTTTACCATTGGTCCAAGACTCCAAGCTGTCCATTGAGCTCAGTGCCTCTGACAAGAGAAGCCCAGAGTGAGACGCAGGCTAAAGGGAGGGCTGACATGACAATGTAGCTGAGGAAACCAGCAAGGATAGGGGTTAAAATAAGGGGAGTATACGAGCTATAGGAAAGTGGGTGGCCAGATTAGTGTTCCTGGAGGGGGTAGGAGGAGCTAAGGTCCTGTGCTCAGTCTCTTGGAAGAAGAAGCAGCTCCCACCCACCCGCCCCTTTTTATTTTGTGTTTCTGATCATTTATATGTCAAATATATGTGTGTGTTGGCGGTTGAGGATCTTTGGAGGCATTAGGAATTAGGAATAACGTGGCTGAAGTGGTTGATGCCAGTTAACCAAGGTTTAACTGGCATCGGGAGATGGGTATCAGCGTATAAGGTTGAGTGGTGTCATCTGAGTCGGAGCAGCCGCGACTCGCGGCCTGGTGTTGACACGCTGATATGGTGAAATGTGGTTAGTGCCTCCAAGGATCCCTAACAATGGTTTAAAATGTATATGAATGAATATTGTGTTTTTTCCTAATAAAAAGTTATGGTTAAAAAATGTTTAATAAAATGGCCGAGGAGGCCAATTTACTTCAACAGGTGTGGTCTGGTTACTTTATAAGTTAAGTTGTGGGGTTGGGTATTTAATAGGAAAAGACAGGTTTGCATAGGCTATACCAGTGATGGCAAACCTTGGCACTCCAGATGTTTCCCATGATGCTCAAGTACACTGCAGAGTGCAAGAGCATCATGGGAAATGTAGTTCCAAAACATCTGGGGTGCCGAGGTTCGCCATCACTGGGCTATACCATAGTCAAGAAGTGAGAGGCACTGTGAGCTCATCCTCTCAGTCTGCTGCAAACAAAGTGTGTCAGCCTGTATTTAAACTGGCTGCTCTGTATTTAGCTTCTGTCAGGCTGCACATGAAGCCCTGTATCTCTGGAGCCATAGATGATAGGAGTCCCAAATTTTTACCAGTGGTGGGGTAGGCCTCAAAGTCGATTATTTTGTTTCTTTTAATGTTTTTTTATGCTCATTACTCTGCCTCACCTGCCTCCCCTGACTGCACATCCCTGGTGTACTAGGCTTAATCTAGGCTTAATTCTGAAATGGTTTGAATCAGCTATATTCATTTAAGATGACCAACAGGGATATATAGGTTGTTTTACTAAAGGCAAATAGACTGTTCAATTGGCAAGGGAAGTTTCATGCCGCGTACACATGGTTGGAATTTCCGATGGAAACAGTCTGATGGGAGCTTTTCATCAGATTTTCCGACTGTGTGTATGTGTCTTTTTTCTGCCGGCATTTCCGACGGACTTTAGATTGAGAGCCTCTTCTTAATTTTTCATACGGAAAACCTTTCTATCGGATTTATCGACCGTGTGTATGCAATTCCGACACGCAAAATTCCGACGCATGCTCGGAAACAATTCGACGCATGCTCGGAAGCATTAAACTTCACTTTTATAGTGCCGTTGAATGTGTTGTATGTCGTGGTGTTATTGACCGTCGGAATTTGGTGTGACCGTGTGTAGGCAAGACAGTTTGAGCGAAATTCCGTCGGAATTCCAACTGGAAAACCATCACAGCCTTTTCCGATGAAAATTCCGACCTTGTGTACGTTTGCAAGGGAATTTTCCCCAGAAGAGATTTTTATTTTTTGTATATGATTGGGTATTCTTCACAAAGTGAAATCTCACCACGTTCACTAAGCTCTGGACATAACTCCCTTGTAAAACACAACTTGCAAAGTGAATAACCTATTTGCCTTAGGAAAATCAACCCCATTCAGTCACATTCAGTAACAAATAAGGCTGCCCAGGGTTACTTCAGGAGATACACTAAATGTAGTTAAACATTTCTGTATGTATTTTTCCTATAATTATATATGTAATAATAAAATTGAGCTATCTCTGTTTAAATAAAAGCATCATCAATCATGTTTCCCACTGTTGATTGTGAATAAAGGAATATACTATTAATGATTTCTTAAAGTAGTCAGAAATTGCGTCATGTAAATGTGGCCTCTAACCTTATCATTACCTCACTGATGAATCACAGTAATCAACAATATATTCTGCCACACTGATTGATAATACAGGACCGCGCTCACAATTACAGAGACACTGATGATAATGATGCAGCGGTGATATATATATTCTAAAGGTAGAATCCAAATGCATACAAAGTGCACCGCTATCATCTGTCTCTTACAGATCTTTGGAAGGTTTAAAAGAAGATACTTTCATTATTACATAATTTCAGGCAATGTTATTTTAAACATCATTAATTATAAATTCAATTTATAAATTTGACCTAAAGCATTTTATAAGCCATGGGAAATATCAGGCCAACTTGTGTCTCATTACAATGGGAAAAATGTACTTATAGGGGCATATTTCTAAAGCAGATACTTTTTTATGAATCTGTAGTTTATTACTCAGAGATCTTGCCAGTAACAGCAACCTGTCCTTCTGCAGCAGGCCTTTGGCCTACCTATCGGGTCT
Source organism: Lithobates sylvaticus (assembly GCA_028564925.1). Lineage (NCBI taxonomy): Eukaryota > Metazoa > Chordata > Amphibia > Anura > Ranidae > Lithobates > Lithobates sylvaticus. Next base: position 488,152,313 of record CM053028.1, on the reverse strand, counting down.
CAGATACACAGCTTATATAAAGCAGGCTTAGCATTGTCAGCCTAAAATAGGAAGCGCTGCTACTGGCAGGATCTCCAGTTAAAATTTTTTGAAAAGGAATCTCAAAAATGTAATTAGTATAATAAAAATGTATACATTGAAGCACAATGCCAAACATACTGAAAAAATAGATTTGGGTGTTTACTTACTTTTTAACCACGTGAAATGACAAAGCGATCACATGTAAACAAACCAGCGTCACGTCATGACGCCGGTTCCTCCCTCCCTTCTCTGTACCGATTGGTACAGTGAAAGGGGAGAAGCGGAGAGGGGGAGAGATTGCAGCAGCGCTGTGGGCTGGATGTGTAGTGCCCACAGTGCTGCTCTGTGACAGTACTGTGCAACACTGTGCAATACTCTGCAAATACTCTGCAAACACTGCAATACTCTGCCAATACTCTGCCAATACTCGCCAATACTCGCCAATACTCTGCCAATACTCTGCCAATACTCTGCAATAAATTTTAATAGAAAAAAATAATTATTTTTTTTGTTTTTAACGAATTTTCAGTCTTTTTTGATTTATAGCTCAAAAAATAAAAAACCCAGCAGTGATTAAATACCACCAAAAGAAAGCTCTATTTGTGTGAAAAAAAGGACAAAAAAATGTATTTGGGTACAGTGTTGCATGACTGAGTAATTGTCATTCAAAGTGTGAGAGCACCGAAAGCTTAAAATTAGTCTGGTTAGGAAGGGGGTTTAAGTGCCCAGTGGTCAAGTAGTTAAACAATGACCAGTAGACATAAAATGGTCATAAAGTGTTTTTTTGGTTGAGCCAGCACCCTCACTATAAAAGAGGAAGGAGGGGCAGCACATATTGTCAGTGTATTGAAGCTGCTGTGGGGAAAGCATCTACCAAAAACTAAAAAAAGACACTTGACCCCTTCAAACCGAACTACTATTTTATTTATTAATAATAAAATGACAATGCACTATACAGTAGCTGCTGATTTAATTTGAGTCCCAGTGCAGTTTTTAAATGGTGCTGGTATCAAAGGATTTTACATTATATCACAGTGTACCAGTGCTGAAACACTTACCTGTGCAACTTTGATTTTCGGGTTGACATAGACTTCAGGATGACATTGTGTTTTGTATCTGGGTGGAAGTTTGTACATATAATTCTTACATATTCCAGTTTCTGTAAATCATAACCTTGATATGGTAATTAAACCTTTCCAGTAGTTAAAAAAAAATCCATCCCGTTCCTTTATTCTCAAACATGTGAATATTATTAATGTCTCTTCACAGCCAGAGCCAGTAACCTCAGCTATGAACTGCCTGCTATTAATGGCAGATTGATGAGATTAATGAATCAGGCCATGAGTGCTTACATATTTTCCACACTTGCAACTTGGCACAAGAAATAGGATATACTTATCAAAGTTGAAATAGTGAGACTCTGAATACTTCAAAGGTGTTCTATCCACTTGTGTGAGGCTGTGTAAAAAATGCAGAGCAGTTCTCTTAAATCGGACGCAGATAATCCAGAATTTTTATACCCATAATAAAAAGAGAAATTTATTGACAGAGACAGCGATGTGTTCACTCATCCATAAGAATGTCTGCGTGTGAAATGGATTTACCGCCATACACCAAATGTTCTACCTCTAGGAATAGTTCATGCATCTATACTTCATTTATTTTCAATCAGTAATGCATGTTTATTGAAAAATTCTGTAGAAATGTTGTGCAAGCATACCAAAAAATAGCAGACTCACATTAAAACCACAATAGGCGATCCAACATGTTTTAGGGGCTGTGGACTCCTAGGGTCAATGACCCACATTTGGTGGGAATGTCCTAGAGTTTGCCCCTTTTGGAGTAATATTTTCTCCATGATCTTTAAGGTTACTGGTTGCCAGGTGTCTAGGTCCCTACCAATAGCTCTCTTTAATGCTCATATACCTCAAATACCAAAAATTACACAAAAACAAATCCATTTTATTCTCACAGGAGCCAAGCTCACAATTGCCAAAGCGTGGAAGAAAACTAAACCCTCTTTTTTGGAAGCCAAAAGAAAAATATCTTGGATAATGACTTAAGAAAAGTTAGCTAGCATTCTGACTGATACAGTTATAAAATTCGAAAACCTCTGGGATCCATGGGCTAAATATGTCGGAATATCCCTTAAATAGAGGGTGCCTCAGGTTACTTCACAACTTTCAGTTAGGCATCTTCTCCCCCCTCTTCCCTTCCTATCCCTTCTTCCCTTTTTCTCTTTTTCTTCTCTCCCTCTATTTTTATTTTTTCCCCTTCTGTAGGGGATAGTGGTAATGCCATGAGGGAGATCCTCCTTCCTCCTATTTTAGGTTAATAATATAAAAAATGTTAGATTTCATAACCCCCTTTTTTTTTTTTTTTTCTTTTTTTTTATTAAAGCGGGTCCCTTCTTAAGACATGACTTATGCCGCGTACACGCGGTCGGAATTTCCGATGCGAGCTCTTCATCGGATTTTCCAACCGTGTGTATGCCCATCGGTCTTTTTCTGTCGGAATTTCCGACGGACTTTGGATTGAGAACCTGTTCTTAATGTTTCCGACGGAAAACCTTTCTATCGGATTTTCCGATCGTGTGTATGCAATTCCGACACGCAAATTCCGACGCATGCTCGGAAACAATTTGATTCATTAAGGTTATAAAGTTTGCTATAAAATTCTAAAAATTGTTGCGAAATGTCCTCATTTTTAGTGTGTTTTATCCCCTGTTGATCAGTTATGTGATGGACTGTAGAAGTAAGTGTGCGTTTTTGCATGCATCTCGCCAGAAGTCTTCCAGGTTTGTTACCTTGCTCATAGAATAGCTTCTGGGATAATATATTGCCTCCTTCGTGCCCTCCTAAAAAGTTCCTCAGTCAATAATGATCGAGTGTCTGCTAGTTCTTGGGCCACTTGAAGTGCACCAGAGCGTTTGTGCTGTGTCTCTAACTTGGTAATTTGTCCTGTGAGGCTTAGTATCAGCTTTTGGTGCTCCTTTTTTTTCCTGGCAGCTATGGCTAAGAGGTGTCCCCGGATGACACATTTATGTGCCTCCCATTGAACCATGGGGTGCACATCCGGTGTGTCGTTGGTGTGGAAGTAATCTTGGAGGGCCTGTTTGATATGGGCTGCGTCTCCTGGGTCCGCCAAGATGGATGCATCAAGCCTCCACATCTTAGTGAACCTTTCCTCTTTGTGGGAAGCGCAAAGTTACCGTGATCGGGTGGTGGTCTGAGATTATCATATTTTCTATAGTGGCGTTTTCTAGGTGGGATAGGTCAGCCTGGCGTATGAAGATATAGTCCAGTCTCGAGTAACGGTTGTGTGGTGCTGAGAAAAATGTGAAATCTTTTTCCCGGGGGTTGAGAGTGCGCCATGTGTCGTGTAGCGCAAGTGAGGCTAGCTGCAGTTTTACCTGACGGAGGGCCGAGTAGTGGAAACGATGAGGTGCCTGTGGAGGTGTCCAGGAGTGGATCTAGGGCCATATTGAAGTCTCCCCCCAGTATTAAAAGGCCCTCCTGAAACGTAGTCAGCTTCAGGAGAGTATTTTTTTAAGGCGTGGTGTTATTAACTTCCCTTTTATAGTGCAGTCGAACGTTTTTTAAGGCGTGGTGTTATTGACCGTCGGAATTTGGTGTGACCGTGTAGGCAAGACAGTTTGAGCGAAATTCCGTCGGAATTCCGATGGGAAAACCATCAGAGCTTTTTCCGACGAGAATTCCGACCGTGTGTACGAGGCATTAGGGATCCTTTAAATATAACCGAGAGAATTCAGTTAGAAGTTTCCTCCCCTGGTGCAGTCAGTTCCCGCTAGGGGCTCCAGGAGGATGATTTTGTTCTCTTTTTTCATTATGTTTTTACAAGGGAACTTCACTTATTTTTCTACATTATTTTATTTATTTATTTAATTCCCTTTAACTATATATACTGTTTTAATGCTTTGTTTTTATTTATTTATTTGTTTCAAATGTAAGTGATTATTCTAAGCTGGCATTTACCAGACATTGTTATTTTTAACATATTTCACAATGTACTAAAATTTATCATTTTATTCTTGAAAATAAAATACTTTGAATGTAAAACCACAATAGGCCACATACAATCCAAAGAGTATAGTATTCCATCTCTTTGCTTCATAGAACAATGATAGAACAATGATAGACTTGACTCAGGAGGTTTCTCAATTGTCACAAGTAGGGGCATGGTTAAAATCTATAGTATCTATATGTATTGTAGCTAAAATCTGAATAGCTTTGAGGCGTTCCCAAATGTTGATATCTGTACAAATCAGAAAACTCACTGTAAAGGGACTTTTAGTGGTACTGCAAATATGACAATTTGTGTATACCATGAAATGTTATATTTATTATAAATCTTGTAATAAGTCATATAATAAAGCAAATAAAATAATTATCATTAGATGATTGTACAAATTAGATAGCCAAGTCATGTCCATAAACCAGCTACAGGCACCTGTTCTTACATCAAAAAAGGAGGAACATCCTTGATGTTTCTGCTACAAACAAGAAGTGTCAGGACAGGGCTTGATGCTTTTCATGGAATATATATCCACTTCTTCTGGAGGTGATGTTATAATGTGTCTAAACAACTCATTTGCATATCAATAAAATTCTTTCTGCAACATAGTGTTTGTCAACCTTTTTTTAGTCAAGTTACTCTTTAAAATTCTGCACAAACTCGAGGCACCCCATTCTAAGGCCCCATACACACTATTAAATTTTCTGCAGTTTTTTGTCTTCAGATTTACCAAAAACATGTAGTTCAAGGACCTGCCTGATTGCATACAAATTGAAACTCTTAAGGTTTGACCTCATATTATATGGTTTTGGTAAATTCAAAGACAAAAATCTGCAGAAAATCTAATAATAGTGTATGGGGCTTTAAACCTAGAAAACAAAACTAATAGCTTTGCATAATGCATTGGCATCAAAACACACATACAGGTTTTTTTTTTTTATTGCAGGTATACAATTGCTTCAAGTGCAAAAAAAAAAAAACCTATTGATTGTGTCAGAATTTCAGAGGTGTTCTGTACATACTTCCTGTGTTATCTCAAGTCCTTCCAGTTCTTATCTTGCATTGCAGAACAAAGTCCCTATGTGTGAAGGTAAGGAAAATGCATGGGAATCAGTAGTTTAACAACATACAAGAGGGCAGGGCTGACACCAATTCCTGCAATTTGCAAAATGCATGTTATTCCATAAGAGGAAATTAGGATCTGAGCAGATAACCAGGTATTTTTTGCACTTGCAGGGCCTTTAATCATATCTCCCAACTGTCTTTGATTTTGAGGGACTGTCCCTGATTTGGAGCAATGTCCCTCTGTCCCTCTTTCGTCCTCATCTGTCCCTCATTTTGGTCTGATCTATATAGTTGTATATAAAATGCATTTTTTATCTTTCAAAAAGTGTTTCCCAGGGCTAAACCTTTCATCCGAATTCTAAATTGCTGCATTTGTAAATTGTAAAAGCCAATATAAAGGAATAGTAGTGGTAAAAAATAGCCCTTGTGGATTTAATTATCCTTTTTTTGGTTAATTCTCCTTTAAGGGTGTGTGGCAGGGGGCATGTCCTATGTACATACATTTGTAGGTGTCCCCCATTCCCATCTCAAAATGTTGGGAGGTATGCTTTAACCAGTTTACTGCACTAAGGTAATATTGGGATGCTGTTTACTTTTTGTACAGCTGGTGTTCTGTCAAATTTTCCAACCCATCAGAAATTCCAACTACTTAACTTCCAGTTTCTTTAAACCAGCAGTAATTGGAGTTTTTGACAAATTGGTGGTTGGACAACACATCGGCAACAGAATATTATGAGCGGAGATTCTTACTCTGCTCCGATACTAGCCAACAAAATGGCCGCCTCCGACAACTTTGTCATTGTTAGCCGCTGTGCTGTCAAAACAGCTCAATCTTCCTGTACTGGACTCTATTCATTGTTGTGTCCAACCACCAATTTGTCAAAATCTCCAATTACTAAGGGTTTCAATAAACAGGAAGTGACATGGTTGGAGTTTCTGATGGGTTGGAGAAATTGACAGAACACCAACTTCTGATTTCAACATAGAAGTGTGTTCAAAATGTGACAGATGTCTGTAACCCCCCAACCCGGCAGTCCCTTTGTGATAACAATAAAGTTACGTGAAGAACTTACCCGCCCCTGTGCACATGAACATACGAGGACAAATGCATGCATATGGGGCACATGGTTACATAAATTACAATTGTGCAACACATAATAGATATCACCAGCCATACCCTGGTGAGAGCTGTAAAGGTTTATAAATTGTCACCTATGGAAAAGTTGAAGTAATGTCATTTGTCACCATTTTTGCAAGCATTAACTTTTAACCACTTCAGCTCCGGAAGGTTTACCCCCCTTCACGACCAGGCAATTTTTTCTTATAGGGTACTGCGTTACTTTAACTGACAATTGCGGGGACGTGCAACGCTGTACACAAATAAAATTGATGTCCTTTTTTTCCCCACAAATAGAGCTTTCTTTTGGTGGTATTTGAATGATCACCTCTGCAGTTTTTTTTGTGCTATAAACAAAAAAAAGTGACAATTTAAAAAATATATATATATATTTTTTACTTTCTGCTATAAAACACACCCAATAAATAAAAAATAAAAAAATCGAATTTCTTCATCAGTTTAGGCCAATACAGTATGTATTCTGCCACGTGTTTTCTGCAGCAATGTGAACTTAGGCTTACACTGTGTTTTTTTAAAACACATTTTCCTTTCCAGTGAGACACATGGTTAATTGGTTGTAATCAACACACACCTCCTGTTTGAGCACACAGTTCACTACACAGTCATCCTCTGTGGTTTCTTTTATCTGGTTTTCTCTTTAAAAAAGGTGAATTAACCACTTGATGTCCACGGGCTGTTTATAAATGTCCTGGAACGCAAGGGGTTAAAACAAGCTCCCGGCTGGCTCCCAGCTATCAAATAAAAGTGATCCAGGCAACTGTAGAGCCACCTTATCACTTTTATGGGACTGTGAAGGTGTCAGGAGTCTAAAAGATCTCTGATGTTTCCATAAAGAGAACATGTCACCTGCCTAATGCTATCACATAATTGGCTTGTTTAGCCCCCTTGTGACGGCTATGAAAGTCAAATAAAAAAAACGAATTTATAATAAAATTATAATGAAATAGATACAAATAACAAAATTAACAGCAATTGCTCACATGTCAGGTATCACCATAAACATCGGAGAGCAATTATTCTAGAGTCGTCATTCACTGTTAACTCTAAATTGATAAAATCTTTTAAAATGTCATCTATGGACAATTTTGGGTAGCATAGTTTTTTCACAATTTCTTTTGTCACACGCTATTATAGGGCTTGACATGTTTGGTATCTATTTACTTGTTGTAACCCCATGTTTTATTTATTGTATATATTGTGCCATAAAATTCATTTAAAGCAGCAGTAAACCCCAGCTTTGTTATTTTTACCTATAATAAGGCTTACCTGTAGGTAAAATTAATAAATCCTAAACTTGCACGGTTTAGGAGATATTCACCTTGCACGCAGCCAGTGACATTACTGGCACTTGCACTCTAAGGCCCCTTTCACACTGGGGCGGGAGCCGTGGTGACGGTAAAGCAGCGCTATATTTAGCGCTGCTTTACCGTCGTTTTAGCCGCGGTATTCGGCCGCTCGCGGTGCGGTTTTACCCCCCGCGAGCGTCCGAAAAAGGGTTAAAGACCCCCGCAGAGCGCCGCCGTAGCGGTGCTTTGCGGCGGTATTGCCACGGTATTACCGAGGTGTCCCATTCAAATCAATGGGAAGGAGCGGTATAGGAGCGGTGAATACACCGCTCCTATCCCGCTCCAAAGATGCTGCTAGCAGGACTTTTTTTGCCATCCTGCTAGCGCACCGCTCCATTGTGAAAGCCTGCCGGCTTTCACACTGGAGTGAATGGGGCCGGTTCTTTCAGGCTGTATACAGGCGCTATTTTTAGCGCTGTACCGCCTGAAAACCGCCCCAGCGTGAAAGGGGCCTTAAGGTCCGGAATACCTTGCTGGAAATTTAGAGCTTCATGCCTGAACCGAGGGAGTGATGTCCTCGTGGCTCCGGCCAATCACACAGAGAGACCAGAAGTCAGGGGTAGAGGAGAGAAGTCTCCATAAAGAGGACCTGTTATTCTTTATTGCTATCACAGAGAATGTTTACACTTCTTGTGACAGCAATAGAGGCGAAATGACCTCCATTTTATTCTCTTTGCTAAAAAAAATTATAAATATAATGTTTGGGGGTTCTAAGTAATTTGTAAAGAAAACGTGTCAGAAAAGGCCTGGTCCTCAAGTGATTAAGAAGCCACATAGGGTGCACTTGTAAAGCATGATGGTAATTTACCAATAGCTTTCTTATATATGAAAGGTTCTCTTTCCTTTGTGTGGGTCCTGAAATGAAACAGAAGCTGCACTGAAAGGAATATACATAAAAAACTTGCAATTACACAATAATCTGATCTTTGAACTTCTATGAATAAGCATTTATTCCGTGTCAATAGGAAGAGGATTTTAACTGACCTTTACTTTTATTAACACATCTTAATTTGTATTCAATTCACTTTCCTTTCCTGTTTCTTAAAAAATCTTCTTGCCATTGAGTACTGTTGATAGTAATATTGCATATTGCATAAATCACTCAGAACTTGCTTGACAGATGCACAATGTCAGGAAATGATTCATATGCAGTTCAGTATAGATACATCTATTCCAGCCAGCAATGCTGTCCATCTTACAGAAAGTCTGTAATGGCCTGTGGACATAAATTGGAGCTGCACTGTCTATATGTTATATATAAGTTATGTTATATCATTTAAACTCTTAAGGGGTAAATGTACATTTGTGCAAGAGAGCAATGAAGACACGGTTGGCCTTGGTACAGGGTTCCCCGTAGAGTGCCCATTGCACTATGTGGTTTAACCTCAAATCCAGTAATAATAGATTGATTAATAGACCAGAATACTAAATGCAAAGTTACCCTTTAAAGTTCTACTTTACTCATAGAAGAAAATCAAAGAAATAATGTAGGTACCCTATCTGAAAGTCAGGCCCAGAGGAAAAACCCAGATGGAGGGACAGCATGACTGGGTTATAAGGGGAGGGGTGGAGGACAGGGGTTGAGAGTTTAGAAAGTTGGAAGGAGGCAAAGAAGGAGGGGTACTGACCTGATTGGTGAAGTGGGAAGGATCCGTAGGGGGTTGTTGGTAGGACGATCCCAAGAAATTTTCAGTAGGAAGACGATAGGCATCAGGGAAGCTTCCCGCCCTCCCTCCTCTGTAATGTTGGGGTTTTCGGTCCTGTCATGGATAAGTTGCTGGTGGATTTGGGATCGCTTATGGCAGCTGTCAGGGTTCAAGGCAAGTAGTATAGGTCAATAGGTTAGAGACCCGTCTTGGGTATAGCTTCCCCTAAGTTAGTACCTTTATGGCAGTAAATGGTATACCTGACCCTGTCTCAGAATCAGTGGTGTGTGGCTGGAGGCCTACTTTATGGGTCATAGATATTACATAGTTGCCTACAAGGGGCCTTGAGACTCCAGTATACATTCAGTCTTTTGCTTGTTATTTGTTATGTATATCTGGTATTCATATGGTTATTTACTTTGTTGTTTATATGGATTATTTTGATAAATAAAGTGGCTGCTGTGGCCATTAACTCTCAATTGGTGTCAGTGTGTCTTATTTCAGTGGTGGGATAGGTAATGGAGTGGCCAGGCAGCTTGGGAAAGGCATAAACGTCATCTATTATACCTTAGTCATGGCACTCGTAACAATAAGCCTCAACTTTATGACCACTGACAAGTTAAGTGAATAGCATTGATTATCCTGTTACTGATCTGAAAGTCAGTGTCCCTGAAGTTGGTGTGTTGAAAGTGGAAAAAATGGGCATTTCTGTTTGTTATGAACCTGACTTATCCACAGCTTATCCACAAACAAAAGTGCCTACAATGAGCACATGAGCAGCAGAACTGGATCATGGAAGAGTGGAAGAAGGTGTCTGGTATGATTAATCACATTTTCTTTTACATCGTGTGGATGGCCGGGTGCGTGTGCTTCACTTACCTGGGGCCAGGATGCAGTGTGGGAAGAAGGCAAGACAGTGGAGGCAGTGTGATGCTTCGGGTGGTGTTCGGCTGGGACACCTTGGGTCCTGTCATTCACGTGGATGCTACCTGACACATACCACCTACCTAAAGATGGTTGCTGACCAAGTACACACTTTCATGGAAACAGTATTCCCTGATGGCAGTGGCCTTCAGTAGAATAAGGCACCCTGGAATACTGCAAAAATGGTTTGAGGAACACAACAACAAGTCTGAGGTGCTGACTTGGCCTCCAAATTCTCCAGATCTCGATCCATTTGAGCATCTGTGGAATGTGCCCAAAAAATCCAATCCATAGAGGCCCCACCTCACAACTTACAAGACTTAAAGGATCTGCTACTGATGGCTTGGTGTCAGAAACCACAGCATACCTTCAGAGGTCTAGAGGCATCAATGCCTTGATGGGTCAGGGCTGTTTTGGCGGCAAAAGGGGACCTAGTTAATAACAGGTGGGTGGTCATACAGTATGGCTGATCGGTGTATATTTATATATAAATGCCTCCTTCAAGACTTAAGTGCCTACCATCTGCTGCTGCATCAACTACTTCTGCTGCTTCCTGTCTTTGAGACCAGTGACAGTTTGCTAGTTGAACTTCAATAGAATAGGTAATAAGCCAAATGATCAGACAGAGAGTAACTGTAACTTGCAATTTATTAAACATGTGCAAACTTAGAAGCAATGAATATATCAGCAAAACTTTGCGCTTAGGATATGATAATGCAGGTATGCAGCCTCCCCTAAATTAACCCCCTAAAGGGCAATTGGAAATAGGATAAAATGATAATGGGGATGGTGGCGCTCCCTAGGGATCAATGTGATAGCTTTGAAAACGTCCTATGATGAAACGCTAAAGTCGTGCTGACGTCACTTCCGGTACAGCAATAAAGGCTTGGAACGCAGTTAAAGCGCACGCTGCGAACCGGCTCTAATTTTTGAATGTGTGTAGCGGTACCAGGTGCTATCCATGAGGGAAGACCTGTGTTTTATTTCATTTTACTTGTTTTTATCATTTTTGTTTTATAAATAAACCTCTTCATACTACACCATGAGATTCCCTATCTTCTTTTTGTGAGGCACATACCTCAAGCCATTTGCTGGACGCTAACCCCAATTGATGAGCTACTCAAGACACAGTACCAGGATACCCAGTGTGGACAGACAGGAGACGGCAGCCAAATAAGACGGTGAGAGGATCCCATAGAGTGTGACAACAGACGGATCATCTACAGATATCTGGTTATGCTGGTCACCCCTGCAGGGGTAGTGAAGTCTGGTGAGTGTGGGAGCCAAAGGGGGCAGCACCAAGTCACTTAAACTGATTGAGCACCAAGTCACCAATGATTAAACTTTTGTCAGCATTAGGGATGAGCCGAACACCCCCGGGTTCGGTTCGCACCCGGACCTGCGAACGGACCGAAAGTTCACATGAACGTTAGAACCCTATTAATCACAATGGACGCGAACGTTCGAAATCTAAAGTGCTAATTATAACGGCCAATATGCATGTTATTGCAAAAAGAAGTTTTAAAAATGTTTTTTCTGGAGCACTCATCTTAATGATGCATAAAGTGAAAAAAAAAAAGTGAAATATTCCTTTAAATATGGTACCTGGGGTGTGTCTAAAGTATGCCTGTGAAGAGGCATGTGTTTCCCGTGTTTAGAACTGTCCCTGCACAAAATGACATTTGTAAAGGAAAAAAATAAGCCATTTAAAACTGCTTGCGGCTTTAATGTCATGTCTTGTCCTGAGAAAAATGGCATGGCTACCCCATCATCCCCCCCCCCCTTACCCCAGCCCATTACCAGCCTCTTTGGGTCTTGTATGGATATTAGGGGAACCATATAACTACAACCCTATATACTCTGAACAGCAGTATACAGGCAGTGCAAACAAGACAAGACTTTGTTCTTAAAGCGGAGCGCCACCTGAAAAAAAAAATGTAAAAGTCAGCAGCTACAAATACTGCAGCTGCTGACTTTTAATAAATGGACACTTACCTGTTCCAGGTTCCAGCGGTGTCGGCAGAAGATGACAAGCGATCGCTCGTCTCTCGCTGCCCCGCCGCCATCCTCTGTCAGGGGATCAGGAAGTGAAGACGCAACGTCTTCACTGCCCGGTTCCCTACTGCGCATGCGCGAGTCGCGCTGCGCGCCTCTATTGGTCCCCGCTGTGTCCTGGGAACTGTGTTTCCCAAGACACAACGGGGCATTCTCGGATAGAGGCGGGGCAGCTCGGATAATGCGTCCCAGAAGTGGGTGCAGATACCTGTATTATACAGGTATCTGCACCCCCCTCCCCCCTGAAAGGTGCCAATTGTGGCACTGGAGGGGGGGAGGAATCCGATAAGCGGAAGTTCCACTTTAGGGTGGAACTCCGCTTTAAGTAGAATCTGTTTGTAATTTTGAACAGGTACATTTTTAAGTGTAGCTCCATCCAAAAAAATCTATTTTTACGCTTTTTGGAGAACATATGGAAGGGTTATCACCCCTGTAACATTTGTTTTGCTGTCTGTGCACCTGTTCAGAACATTTCACCTCACTTTCTGTCCCAATGACAAAAGTTTTTGGAAAAGTGTTTTTTTTATTGAAACAAGGGTTGGTGATAAAGCATCAGTAGAGAGGAGATACCTTTTTCCCAAACTAACAGGATAGAATTTTCCTTCCTAGGGGTAGATTTCCTCTCCCTTCCTGTTTTCTCCTTCCGTTTGCAAGTAGGAGTCGTTTCTAAGTTGGATGTTTGAAAGTAGGGGCCTGCCGTATATACTCTGCAGAAATTTGCCCCATTAGATGTTGGTGTTGCCACAACACTGTAAGCCCTCACAGCTACTCTTGGTGGGCGCTGGAACGCCCTGCTGTGAACTATTATATCAGGAATTGTAATTACATGCCATTGTAGAACAGTGTAAGGAAGAATTGGGCCTTTGGTAGTGGTGGTGGTGGTGCTGGTGCTACAACACTGTAAGCCCTCACAGTTACACTTGGTGGGCACAGGAATGGGCCCTACTGTGAATTATTAGATCAAGAATTGTAATTGCATGCACCTGTTGAACAGGGGCAGAAATATTGGGCCTTTGGTGGTGGTGGTGGACGGTGTTGCCACAACACTGTAAGCCCTCACAGTTACTCTTGGTGGGCGCAGGAATGGGCCCTGCTGTGAATTATTAGATCAAGATTTGTAATTGCATGCCCCTGTTGAACAGGGGCAGAAAAATTGGGCCTTTGGTGGTGGTGGCGGTGGACGGTGTTGCCACAACACTGTAAGCCCTCACAGTTACTAACTCCTGCAGATGGCTGGATTAGATGAAACCAGGGCAGAAGGGCAGATACAGGTGCAGGTTGTATACTGTGCTGGGCTGCACTCACACAACACAATTACTAACTCCTGCAGATGGCTGGATTAGATGACAACAGGGCAGAAGGGCAGATACAGATTCAGGTTCTATACTGTGCTTTGCTGCACTCGCACAACACAATTACTAACTCCTGCAGATGGCTGGATTCGATGAAACCAGGGCAGAAGGGCAGATACAGGTTCAGGTTGTATACTGTGCTGCACTCACACAACACAATTACTAACTCCTGCAGATGGCTGGATTAGATGACAACAGGGCAGAAGGGCAGATACAGGTTCAGGTTGTATACTGTGTTGTGCTGGACTCACACAGCACACACACTAACTCCTGCAGATGGCTGTATTGGTAGAGAACAGCACTTTCCCCACACGTAAATGCCTGAGAAGAACACACTATCCCTGCCTATTATTCCTCTTTCCCTACACTTTCCCCACACGCAAATGCCTGAGAAGAACACACTATTTTTCCTCTTTCCCTACACTTTCCCCACACAGAAATGATTGAAAAATAGTTTAGACTGTCCCTGCCTATCAATCCTCTATCCCTCAACGCTGGAACACACTACACAAGGCCGCCAGCGCGGCGGCCTTATATAGTGTGGGGCGTGTACTAAACCCCCTGAGCTATAATTGGCCACAGACATCCTGCCTGTGGCCAATTATTGCTCTCCTCGCTGCTGGCTCTATGATTGGCCAAGCATGCAGGGTCACAGTGCATGCTTGGCCAATCATCAGCCAGCAATGCACTGCGCCTAACGCAGTGCATTGTGGACCGTTCGCATCACACGAATTTGATGCAAACTGCCCTCAGAGTTCTGAACTCGACGAGCGGCCGAACGGCCGATGTTCGATTTGAACATGGGTTCGAATCGAACACCGGGCCCATCCCTAGTCAGCATTCATCATCTTTTGTTTCAACTGTCATTTGGACTCTTTTTTGTTTGTTTTTATATATTGTTTTTTTATATACTGATATATTTATTTTTATGTCACCGTTTAGATCTTTTATATTTAAACATTCACTATACTGGATTGGTCACTATCTGAATATTTTTTTTCTTTTTTATGTGTTTATCCTACTGGACTGGTCACCCATATTCACATTGATGGTATTCATGTAATTTGATGTTATGCACATATAGTAATGGGCTTTTTTAGGAATTCAGCACAATGTTGTTACTATATTCCTGCTGATATCTCACTTCTGCAATTTCTTGCAGATTGTTATATATAAGCCGGACTTTTTTCACTTATAATTCTTAGCTCATATATATATAATTTTTCTATTTATTTTCGGATTGTCATCTTTGAGATCACTGGTACAATAATTACTACATTGTCACATTGGTTCACAGTGTCACTACTGTCAAAACCTGGGAGGTGTTGGCAGGTATATATGGAGGATTGTCCCTAGCCAGGCACCTACTTTTTATCATTCACCTTTTTCAAGCTATCACATTGATCCCTAGGGAGCGCCACATCCCCCATTATCATTTTATCCTTAGAAGCAATGAAGTCAAACAGGTTTAGGATGGCAAAGAGCATTCATAGACTACAGAGTCTGAATATGAAAGTTGCAAAAACATGGACTCTTTACAGCTCAATAAGGGTAGCATGTGATAGCATAGCCTCTAAAAGACTCTATAACAACATAGAGTCTAGCTGAATCTCACTACTTCCTATAAACAGTTCAGAACACAGCTACTCGCGATTATGTTCGTAAACAGCATCCCTCTCAATGAAATCCAGGGTAGTTCTGGTAACACAGGTAAGCAACTGAAGGGATATAAGGCCCAAGAACAAAGGGCTTCTCCACTGGAACTGGAGTAGTCTGTTGTCAATCGAGGAGGTGCTTCTCAAATAGCTAGGTCTTCTGGAGAGACTATGGAGGTTATTTACTAAAGCTGGAGAAAGACAAATATGGCACAACTCTGCATAGAAACCAACCAGCTTCCATTTTTTTTTGCCAAAGCTTAATTGAACAAGCTGAAGTAAATAGGTGATTGGCTGTCATGTACAGCTGTACCAGACTGTGAGTACACCAGTTTTAGTAAATATCCCCCTATGCTTTTAAGCTCCAGTCCAGCTGTGACCACAAAACTGTGGAGGGCCTCACTCATGTCTGTAGATCACGTGCTCAGCTACCTTTGACTCATCAGGTGTTGTCTCTCTGAACTGCTGAAGGAAGAAAGCTGAGAAATCCATACTGCCTTGGCATGTAAACAAATTCAAGGAGTTCTGGGAAATGAAGTTAAAGGGGCCTGGGCCTTCCTCTGAGCATAGTCAATAAATGGGCTTTCCACTACAGAACTAGTGCTAAGTGACTAGTCTACAACTTACCCTCTTGTAGCTCAGGACAGCCTGACCTTGATATGGGTGGTCCCAGCTGCCTTGTGCCCATCGAAAACCTCTTTGCTATCAGCACTTACAGCATGACCCAAGAACACACCCCTTGGTCAACCTACAGAACTGCTTTAGCCCAGTATGGAAATGTGGTTCACTAGCAGGCACCTATGCCAGTAGCAAATAAATAGGTCTACCTCCTCTGAACTGAAAACAGAGCTAAGCCCCATACACACGGTCGGATTTTTGCATGGATTCTGTCCGATCGGACAATGTTGTTGAAAAATCAGACCGTGTGTATGCACCATCGGACAGTGTACGTCGGATTGTCCGACGGACAAAGTCCTATCTCCTGCTGGATAGATTTTCCGACAACGCGGTCCGATCACACCAAATCCGATCGTGTGTACGGTTGTCCGACCGGACAAAGTGCTACGCATGCTCAGATCACATTACAAGACCAAAGCTATTGGCTACTAGCCTCTACGTAGTCCCGTCGTAGGCAACAAACGTCACCACGTTCAGAATGATCGGATTTTCCGACAACTTTGTCCGACCGTGTGTACGCAAAACCAACATCAGACAAAGTATGACGGACATGGTCCGACGGACCTGGTCCTCGGATAATCCGCGCGTGTGTATGGGGCTCTAGAGTGTTGAATACTTGATTGATATCTGAAGTGATGAGGTTAGCTTTTCAACCAAAGTGAACCTCATAGTTGTGGCAGGGGCCACAAGGGTGATAGAGAAGCATGAGTGTTGGCACTTCCAGTGGATTTTGTAAACGCAGGGCTGGTACAGACATGGGTTGGCTGGGCAGGCAGAAGTAGGCCAAAAACCACAAGAAGATGTGCAGAGGCAGGAACCAGCAGGTGGATACATTTTTCAGTTATGATCCAGAGACAGCAATTGGCGAAGAACTGTAACAGAAGATAGGGTCAAGTGGAAAGCCAAGGTCTGTAACTTTCAGGCAGCGATGTACAATACAGCAGAAAAGAGTAGATCAGGACGGCAAGCCAAGGTCAGTAAAAAAAAGTAAAGAGATCAGTTTGTTGCTGGGGCCACTCGCCCTGCATGTGGGAGGGTACCTTTTGCCGTGAACATGCTCATCAAACACTGCGGTCATGTGAAAGTCTAACATTAAGGCAGTTCCCAAAGAGATGAGCCGTGTCACTGTGTGCAGCAATAATATGTACAGAGTTCCTCTTGGAAAGTGCTGTCCCGTGTCACTACACACCTTAAAGCAGGAGTAGGCAACCTTCGAGAGATGTAGATCTACTTGAACAAAACTGATGAACTAAAGATCACCGGGCACAGTGCCCCCCCCCCCCGCCAAAAAAAAGACAGTAATGCCTCGTACACACGTACGGACTTTTCCCGGCGGACCTAAGTCCAGCGGACAATCCGCTGGACTTTCCAGCTGGGTACGTTGGACTAAAAAGCGAACGGACTTGACCACACACGATCACGCAAAAAGTCCGACGGTTCACGCGATGACGTACAGCACGTACGACGGGACTAGAAAACGAAAAATACTAGAAAAATACTTGCTACTGAGCATGCGTCCTTTTTGGTCCGCCGGACCATACTACACACGGCCGGATTGTCCGCTGGACTGCCAAGTCCAGCGGATAATTTGAAAACAAAACTTGAAACTTTAGTCCGCCGTACTTTGGCCAAAAAAAGTCCGCCGGCGCCCACACACGAGGGGATTATCCGCTGGACTTCGGTCCAGCGGATAATCCCGCGGGATAGTCCCTTCGTGTGTACGCGGCATAAGACTGACTTTTTTTTTTTTTTTTATAAAATATTTTTATTCAGAACAAAAATAAGTATTACGTAAGAGCAAGTATTACGTAAGTATAAGTAAGAGCCAGGGTTTAGGAGTGCGTTATGCAGAGAATGCAGGGTTCACCAATGCATTGCACTCAGAAAGGATCAGGAGTGGGCTGCGCTCAGAATGCAGGGTTCAGGAGTGCGTTAGGCTCAGAATGCAGGGATCAGGAGTGCTTAACACTAAGAATGCAGGGTTCAGAAGTGTGTTGCGGTCAGAATGCAGGGTTCAGGAGTGCGTTGCGCTCAGAATGCAGGGTTCAGGAGTGCGTTGCGGTCAGAATGCAGGGCTCAGGAGTGCATTTCGCTCATAATGCAGGGAACAGGGGTGCATTACGCTTAGAATGCAAGGTTCAGGAGTGCGTTGTGCTTAGAATGCAGGGACCAAGAGTGTGTTGCGCTCAGAATGTAGGGATCAGGAGTGTGTTGCGCTTAGAATGCAGGGATCAAGAGTGCGTTGCGCTTAGAATGCAGGGATCAAGAGTGCGTTGCGCTTAGAATGCAGGGGATCAGGAGTGCGTTGCGCTCATAGAGCAGGGTTTAGGGGTGTGTTGAGCCCAGAATGCAGGGATCAGGGGGGGAAGGTGGGGGGTGATGTGAAGGGTGGTAGGACACTGCTAGGGGGATGACCCTGCCCATAACAGTGTCCACTGTCCCTTCACATAACCTCCCCCCCACACAGTGGTGTCTACTGTCCCCCCTTTCCCCTATAGCAGTAACCTTGCCCCCCCTTTTCCCTCCCCTCTCCTCCCATAGCACAGTGTCCTACCTGTTTCCACAGCAGAGACCGGGGGGCAGCACAGTTCTGGACAGGGGGCAGGAGCTGGCAGAGTGACTTTTCATATTAGCAAGCTGGTGATTGGTTGCTTAGGACCAGCCGGTGTCCTAGCAACCAATCACCAGCTGTTTAACATATAACGTTCATTTGGCCAGCTTCTCTACCCACCCTCCATCCTGGGCTGTGCTTCCTCCCGGTCTCCGCTGTTCACTGATCATAGCGGTGGAGGAGGATGGAGGCGGGAGGGGGAGAGAGAAATCAGGACATAGATGGTGTGGCGGACCCGGGGAGGAGGCTGGAGGCTGGAGGCTGGTAGGAGGCCTAGGGAGACCAGGATTGGCACACATAGGATCCTAACGGAGCATAGAATAGGAAAAAAAGGAGGAGGCCTAGCAGTGATCTTCAAATCTCACCTTACGCTCGGCAAACCCACGCTACAGAACCCAGTGCCTTTTATGGAGACACTTTCTTTACAGCTGCAAACAACACCCCAAGACAGCATTCATATACTGCTATGCTACAGACCACCAGGACCAAAGACAAATCTCCTGATACCCTTCACCGAATTTATTTCAATGCACACCCTGAAAACCAAAAATGTCCTGGTACTCGGAGATTTCAATCTCTGGGCAAACAACACCGAAGACCCCATCGCCTCTGCCTGCATAAACCAACTGGAAGAACTAGGTCTTCAACAACTGATAAATGCTCCAACGCATGGTTCAGGACACACTCTGGACCTCATCTTCAAACAAAATATCATCATCAACATACTCAACAACTCGCCGCTACCATGGACTGACCATCACGCCATCAAATTCAAAATCACCACCAACAACACCTTCCAGAAATCGAACCACTCAACAACGACATACTGGACCAGATCTCAGAAGAAGCTACACTCGGAACTCTTCAAAACTACACTATCCAACAAAATAACAACTTTAAATTTAAACCACTCGACGGAAAAAACACTCAACTCCTTAAACAAAGCGTTACTACAAACAGCAGACGCAATCGCTCCGAAACGCAGAACACTCATCCGCAAAAAAAACTCTGGATGGTTTAATGGAACTCTTACTCTACTGAAGCAGGAACGCAGAAGAACTGAAAGAGCCTGGAGAAGAAACTGTTCTAAAGAAAACCACACAAACTACAATACTCTCACAATGAAATATCACAAAGCTATCTTCAAAGCAAAAAAGAACACTTCTCAAACACCATCACAAAAGCCCTAAACCGCCCTCGTGAACTATTCAAACTAGTCGCCCAGACTATGAACCCTACCTGCCTAGAGCCCCCTACCAACGAAACTCAAGAATTTTGCAATGAGTTATCGGATTTTTTTATCGACAAAATCGACAGCATTCGGGAAAATATCCAACAGAAAAATACAATCAACTGCATCCAAAAAGAGGAAGCCGATTCAAACATCGCACAACCACCAAATTTTTCGCTGACCCCGATCGCCATAGAGACCACAAGAAACATCATCAGAAGCCTCCGGGACAGCACTTCACCCAACGATATCATCCCCACAAAACTTCTGAAAGAATGCTCTGACATCTTGGCACCTACTATAACACTACTCATAAATCAGTCATTCAAAGAAGGAATTGTTCCGAACTCCCTCAAGCAAGGCATAGTCAAACCCCTCCTAAAGAAACCCAACTTGGATCCAAGAAACCCCAACCACCGAAGACCGATAACTAGCTTGAACACCATCTCCAAGATTATGGAGAAAGTAGTGGTACAACAGCTACAACTCCATCTGGACACACACAATCTCCTGGACCCTCTGCAATCAGGCTTCCGCCCGGGCCATGGCACAGAAACAGCTCTCCTCAAAATATGGGATGATGCCTTGGAAGCAGCAGATGATGGAGAATCATGTCTCCTGGTACTCCTGGACCTTAGTGCAGCATTTGACACACTGGATCACAACACTTTACTCACCCGCCTCAAAGAAGTAGCAGGAGTCACAGTTTCAGACTTACCATGGTTCACTTCCTTCTTAGGAAATCGGTCACAGACAGTGAAACTTGGAGCCTTCACATCTGAATCCCGTGCAGTCTCCTATGGAGTCCCTCAAGGATCACCTTTGTCACCCGTGCTCTTCAACATTTACATCCGTCCACTCCTAAAAATCATCAGCAAATCTGATCTATGCTTCCACTCATACGCAGATGATACTCAACTCTACCTTCGGATCCCCGGACAAAAAGACCAATATCAGGAATTAGAAAAATGCCTCGCATCAATAGACGACTGGATGTCCACAAACTCCCTCAAACTTAACGGAACCAAAACAGAACTCCTTCTCCTAAATGCAAACCGGAAAACTAAATCTACGACACCATGGACTCCGCCCACCATCCTTGGACAGACCATCCCCCTAAGCATAAAAGCCAAAAGTCTCGGTGTCATCTTCGATTCAGAAATGTCAATGAATGCACAAATAGGATCAGTAGTCAGCGGATCCTACCACCTTCTACGCCTGCTACGTAGACTCATCCCCTTCATTCCAGAAAAGGACAAAGCCGTAGTGGTAGGAACAATCATCAACTCTCGACTCGACTACGCAAACTCCCTCTACATAGGACTACCTAAATTCCAGATTGCACGACTACAAGTCGTTCAAAACACGGCAGCAAGACTAGTCACAGGAAAAAAAACATGGGAATCCATCTCCCCATCCCTGAGGACCCTCCATTGGCTAACCGTAAAGAATCGGATCACATTCAAGACCCTCTGCTTGACCCACAAATGCACACAAGGAGATGCTCCTCAATACTTATGCGAAAAAATACAACACTACACCCCAATCGCAACCTCCGATCTAACGACCAAAACCTCCTCCTTGTCCCCAAATCCCGGTACAAGTCAAGGGGAGAACGAAGATTTGCAGTCCAAGGACCACGGCTATGGAACGCTCTACCTACGAACATCCGCTTGGAAAAAGACCATCGGGCCTTCAGGAAAAAACTCAAGACCTACCTCTTCTAAGAAGGAATCAACGCAGGTCGGATCAAGCGCCTCGAGGCGATTCAGTTCGCAGTTGCAGCGCTATACAAATCATTCATTCATTCATTCATTCATAGAAGGCGGGGGTCGGTGGCGCAGGAACCTGTTCACGATCCACCTGTCATCTGCCTGCGGTCGACAGGTGGACCGCAATCGTCAGATTGCTGACCCCCGTCTTAAAGTATAACTAAAGTCAAAACTGTTTTTCGAGTGGAGTGGAGTGGAGAGGGATTAGAACACCAGCCAGTTTGTATTGCTGTCTGTGCCTCCCGTTACAAAGATTCACCCTCTCTATTTGTCCTGTTTACCATTATCATTGAAAGTGAAAGTAAACGTAAAAGAAAATCACACATTTTGGGTTGTCCCCAGAAAAGAAATAGAGGGGAAATCTTCCAATTGGGAAATTAGATCTGGTGACCTTGGGTCCCCAAGAAATTCTCTTAATTTGCAAGGATTTCATCTCACTTCCTGTTTGTTTATGGTACAGGAAGTGAAGGAAAATCGCCCCCTCCACTAGTGTGCCTCTGTTACATCACTCTGTAACAGAATAGGGTCTTGCCGTGCACATAGCCCGGACCTCATGCGTACGCTCGTTAACTCCTTCTCTTTCATACCATGTGTCCAGGCTACAGGGCTCAGTAACACGGACTCTGTTCCAGTTGCTACAGGAGACCGACCGTTGTGGAGGGAGCCAGAACACCGACCCACTCGCTATCAGAGGATCTATCACCTGCACTTGGTGCCATGCTTTATGACCAGCTGCACTTGGTTACCCATAAAAACAGCTTGTTTTGCCTAGTAGCTTTACTTCATACCTTACTTGTGCTTTACTGACCCTAGTTCTTTTCATACACCTGAAACCATCATGCACCCCTTTAAATAACTTCAGACCAGGCTTAGAACAGTTGATGCAACTTTTACTTGAAAGATTTACCAATATAGTTCAACGTGAACAATATCCTTAACATGTCCTTAACTAACTCTACTTGGCTGCCCAGACATACCTCCAAAAGTAGCAGTCCTGCCTAATCTCTTGTTCCCCAGTGCCTCAGATGGACTGCAAAGCGCTCCAAAGTCCTCTTTCAACGCACTGACAGCATGTCTGGCAAAGAGAGGCCCCCGAACCTCACCCTTTTCCCTTTTTATATCACAGGTGGGAAGACTGAATCCAAAAAGCCCAGGAACAGTAGCATACAGATTTCAAATTTAAACAGTACTGCGCTACAGTAACTGAAGTAATGGAACGATTATAATAATAACAATAATTATAAAACTTTAAAGATCACAGTGCTTGATACATCAAAATATGCATACAGTAATCCAATATCAGGGGATAATTTAAATCACTGCAAACAATGGATAGTCCATGCAAAAAACTGTAAAAATAATAAAAGTGAAATAGTGTTGAAAAAACAAAGATGCAATATCCTGCTGCAATATCCCATAGAGTACATTCCAACTAGTATTCAGACAGCTCAGATGAGTGTTCAATTTCTTATTAGTGCTCAAAGATCACTCAACAAATCACCTCCAAGTGCTCCCCCCTCCAGGAATAATCTCACCTGAGAGAGTGTGATCTCTACAATTAAGTAAGATCAATACAAGCCTCCCAGACTTTGAAATTCCTTACTGTTGTCCTCTCAGTTATGGCTCTCGGTGATTTGTAGTATCTAAAGTGCATATATAAAGAAAAACAATTAATAGTGCTTATATCCTCAAAAAAATGTAATTTATTAAATAAGTACAGGTTACTCACATTGCTCAGGTGCTTCCAGTGCACCAGGCTCCGACAAACATTAAAATCCATGTTTTGAACACACTTCTCTCTCCACACAAGCCTTGCAGAAAATGATCCGACTAACAGCTCCATGCTGGATGCAGATGTCATCACCTTCCTGGCCCTTCCCCTACGCGTATCGACACAGGGTCACGTGTCTTCCTCAGGGGGATAAAGTGTTATGTCTACAACTTTAATCTTGATTTCAAATATACTGTTAAAATGTCTACCTGACAACTGAAATGTTTTAGGTCTTCCCTAAGTAATTTGTCTTGCCAGCTGATTGCCACTTTTCTCCCCCTGAATGTGCTATGTACATAGTTGGTTACATAGTTGGTGAGGTTGAAAAAAGTCCATCAAATCCAACCTATGTGTGTGATTATATGTCAGTATTACATTATATATCCCTGTATGTTGCGGTCATTCAGGTGCTTATCTAATAGTTTCTTGTAACTATCAATGCCCCCCGCTGAGACCACCGCCTGTGGAAGGGAATTCCACATCCTTACCACTCTTACAGTAAAGAACCCGCTACGTAGTTTAAGGTTAAACCTCTTTTCTTCTAATTTTAATGAGTGGCCATGAGTCTTGTTAAACTCCCTTCTGCAAAAATGTTTTTATCCCTATTGTGGGGTCACCAGTATGGTATTTGTATATTGAAATCATATCCCCTCTCAAGCATCTCTTCTCCAGAGAGAATGAGTTCAGCGCTCGCAACCTTTCCTCATAACTAATATCCTCCAGACCCTTTATTAGCTTTGTTGCCCTTCTTTGTACTCGCTCCATTTCCAGTACATCCTTCCTGAGGACTGGTGCTCAGAACTGGACAGCATACTCTAGGTGCGGCTGGACCAGTGTCTTGTAGAGCGGGAGAATTATCGTTTTATCTCTGGAGTTGATCCCCTTTTTAATGCATGCAAATATTCTGTTTGCTTTGTTAGCAGCAGCTTGGCATTGCATGCCATTGCTGAGCCTATCATCTACTAGTACCCCCAGGTCCTTTCCCATCCTACATTCCCCTAGAGGTTCTCCCCCCAGTGTATAAATTGCATTCATATTTTTGCCACCCAAATGCATTATTTAAAATTTTTCTACATTGAACCTCATTTGCCATGTAGTTGCCCATCCCATTCATTTGTTCCGATACTTTTGCAAGGTTTCCACATCCTGCGGAGAAGTTATTGCCCTGCTTCTCTTAGTATCGTCCGCAAATACAGAGGTTGAACTGTTTACCCCATCCTCCAGGTCGTTTATGAACAAATTAAATAGGATTGGTCCCAGCACAGAACCTTGGGGGACCCCACACCCCACCCCTGACCATTCCAAGTACTCCCCATTTATCACCACCCTCTGAACACACCCTTGTAGCCAGTTTTCAATCCATGTACTCACCCTATTGTCCATGCCAAAGGACCTTATTTTGTACAGTAAACGTTTATGGGGAACTGTGTTAAATTCTTTTGCAAAACACAGATACACCACGTCTACGGGCCTTCCTTTATCTAGAAGGCAACTCACCTTCTCATAGAAGGTTAATAGATTGGTTTGGCAAGAACGATTCTTCATGAATCCATGCTGATTACTGCTAATGATACCGTTTTCATTACTGAAATCTTGTATATAGTCCCTTATCATCTCCTCCAAGAGTTTACTTGTATTTTGGTCATCCTTGAGATAAACAGGTATGTGGTCGGTTTGCTACACTGATTCATAAGCTCTACACCAAATTCATCTGCCCTGCAAATTCCAGCAGTTCACAGGACAAGGGTATGTAATATCTCCAGATCCAAAGCAGGTAGGAACCTAAAAGGTTTGCTAAAATTCTCTCAATGTGACCTGAGGATGTTTTGTTTTTAAAACAAAGCTGGATTTTTACTTTTAATAAATACGACCTTGTTTTCTGAATTTATCTCTCCATCCACCCTGGAAATGAGAGATTTACTATAGCTCTGATATCTTTGTATTACAAGAATTCTCTACTGAGTATGTCCCAGTTGACATGACTTATAATGTACTGTCTGTATTTTGACAGTACAGACATTAAACCCATGTTTTATCTTCATTCATCATTCGCTGTATGTGTTTGCTAAATTAAACTGTTTCCAATTTTGCTCCCTTCTGTTGCACAGTATAAAATACAGTCTGAGATTCATCAGCAGTCATGTATCTGTTTCACATACATCTGGAGCTCCCTTATCTAAAGGAACTATTTCAGTCAAATAGTAAAGTCAGTCAGCCTAATAGAGGGATAATTACAATTGTGCTTGGAGGTCACTCTACAAGATTTAAAAAAATATACATACAGTCAGATTCTGCAGGACAGCTCTGCAAATTCCTGTCACATGATTCTGCTTTGCGCATTCTTCCATTCATGTTCCAATATGTGTGTTTTTGTGCTTTGTGTGTTTTTGTGTTTTTAAAGAGCACAATGAGACAATACTTGAACAAAAATGATCTGCATTGTTGAGTTGCCAGAAAGAAGCCACCAATGCCACAAAAAAAGCCTGGTAAGGCATGTCAAGGTGTTGAAGGGCATATTGGAACCAGGCTTTTCTTGTGGCATTGGTGCACTAAAGACTTCTGTCTGGCAACTAGACCATGCAGATCATTTTTGTTCAAGTATTGTCATATTGTGCTCCTTAAAAACAACCAAACTGTTTTTTTCCAAAGCAGCCTGTATTTATCATGAAGTTACCTGTGGGTAATTCTTTGTATCCCAAACAATTTCTTTGGCAGTTGTGGCTGCAATTTTTCTTGGTCTACCTAACCTTAGCATGGTATCAGGAGATCCCTGAAAATGTCACTTCTTAATAGGTGATTGAACGGTACTTAATGGCAAATTTAAGGCTTTGCATATATTTTTATATCCTTTTCCATGTTTATAAAGTTCCATTACCTTGCTACACAAGTCTTTTGATAGTTCTTTTTTGCTCTCCATGACTCAGTATCTAGTCAGCTCAATGAATTCACGAGTGCTAACAAACTCATTGTCAATTTATACACAGACACTAATTTCAATTTAACTACTTCAGCTCCAAAATATTTGGCTGCTTAATTTTTTGCATTATGGCACTGCGTCGCTTTAACTGACAATTGCGCGGTTGTGCGCCCCTGAACCCAAACAAAATTGATGTCCTTTTTTTCCCACAAATAGAGCTTTCTTTTGGTGGTATTTGATCACCTCTGCAGTTTTTATTTTTTGCGCTATAAACAAAAAAAGAGTGCCAATTTTGAAAAAAGCACAATATTTTGTTCATCGCGACCGCAGGCCACGCGCATCAGTGCAGCGAGCGTGCGCACTCCCTTGCCACCCCGCCTTAAAGGCCCGACGTACAGCTACGGCGGCTCGTGGGAACGTGTCAACCTGCCACAGTATAATGACAGTGGCTGGTTGGCAAGCAGTTAAAAAGCCACAGATGGGAAATCAACCTAATTGCCATTTTAACCTGTGTGTGTGTCACCTTGTGTGTCTGTACCAAGGCCAAACATTGCAGGGTATGGAACTTTTGATCAGGGCCATTTGGGTGATTTCTGTTATCATTATTACTTAACCACTTCCCACCCGGCCACTGCACATGTACGGCCGGGTGAGCGCTCTCTCCTTCTGAGTGGACGTTCCTCAGAAGGAGCGGGATCGATGCGCTCGTGTCACCCGGACACAGCGCATCTTAGATCGGCAGGAGGGCTCTGTGATTGGCCCGCCTGATCACATGACGGTTGTGTCCAATCACGCCCGTCATGTAATGTAAACAAACAGGCGGTTGCTAGGCGATCGGCTCTCCTCTCCTCACGCGGAAGTTGTCGCTGAGGAGAGAAGAGCAGATCGCTGGTGATCAGTGAGTATGAGCTGTTTTCTGTGCAAGATCACTTTTATCGGCGGCGGAGCCGTCGGCAGCGGCAGAGGCAATCGGATCCTTCCCGTGGGTGTGCATGGAGATGAGTGAGGGGAATATAGCCCCACCTGTCTCCATGACACTGCAGAAAACATCAAAACTTCACTTCTGCCCATAGCTCTTAAAGGGACATTTATTTAAATTTTTTTTAAATGACAATTTATTTTTTATTTTTTATTTTTTATTGCATTTTAGTGTAAATATGAGATCTGAGGTCTTTTTGACCCTAGATGTCATATTTAAGAGGTCCTGTCATGCTTTTTTTCTAGGAATAAAAGTTACACAGATTTTGTTTTTAAAAACTGTGTAAAAAAAAAAAAAGGTAAAATAAATCAGAAAAAAAAAATGTTTTAAACGCATTCTGAAGTGAGCGCATACGTGAGTAGCACCCACATAAGAAAACGGTATTCTAACCACACATGTGAGGTATCGCCACGATCAGATGTCGCTTATGGAGATTTTTAAGGGTAAAAGTTTGTCGCCATTCCACGAGCGGGCGCAATTTTGAAGCGTGACATGTTGGGTATCAATTTACTCAGCGTAACATTATCTTTCACAATATAAAAAAAATTGGGCTAACTTTACTGTTGTCTTATTTTTTAATTCAAAAAAGTGTATTTTTTCAGACCGCTGCGCAAATACGGTGTGACAGAAATTATTGCAACGACCATTTTATTCTCTAGGGTGTTAAAAAAAAATGTATAATGTTTGGGAGTTCTAAGTAATTTTCTAGCAAAAAAAATGTTTTTTTTTACTTGTAAATAACACATCTAAAAAAGAGGCCCGGTCCTTAAGTGGTTAAAATGTAGAGGACTGGATGTGTGGTCAATAACTGGATGAGTGGTCCACTCTAATGTCCCGTACACACGGTCGGATATTCCGATAGAAAAAGTCAGATCGGATTATGTTGTCGGAAAATCCGATCGTGTGTGCGCTCTAGCGGGTTTTTTCCGTTGGAATTTCCGACCGAAAATATTTGAGATCAGGATCTTAAATTTTCCGACAACAAAATCTGATCAGACTTTATCGATCGTGTGTAGAGAATTCCGACGCACAAAGTGCCACGCATGCTCAAAAGAAATTTGGAGACAAAAGCTATTGGCTACTGTCCTATACGTAGTCCTGTCCTACATTTTGTACGTCACCTCGTTCGGAATGATTGGATTTTACGACAACTTTGTCCGACCGTGTGTGTGCAA
This sequence comes from Lithobates sylvaticus, assembly GCA_028564925.1. Classification (NCBI taxonomy): domain Eukaryota; kingdom Metazoa; phylum Chordata; class Amphibia; order Anura; family Ranidae; genus Lithobates; species Lithobates sylvaticus. The sequence goes on along the minus strand of CM053028.1, from coordinate 488,123,942 downwards.
GTTTCGGACAAATACGCTGGATTTTGTGGTCGGAATGTCCGACCGTGTGTACGGGGCATAATGCATGGATTTTCAGCTTTCAGCTCCCACCCTGTGTCCAGACCTGCTGTGTCTCCAGCCCTTCGGACTGTCTATGTAAGAGTTGCTGTAATGTAGAAGGAACTTCCCTACAGTGAAGGAAAATCCACATATTAGAGTGGACCACTCATCCAGTTATTGACCACACATCCAGTCCTCTACATTTTAAAGATGCAGACCAGACCTGGTACGTTAAGGCTCTGAGGAAGAGGAAAACCCTTGAAACGCATTAGCCAACTATTCCATTTTTATCCCCTATATGGGCACCATTTTATATTTAACACTGTTCAATAAGGGGTACTTATATTCTTACTCACCCACTCTTATGAATATGTAGTATTTTTAGTACTTTCTGTACGTACCATTTTGTTTTAATAAACGTTTTAAAAGGATCCATGCATCAGGCCATGCGCCTTCTCTTTCTCCTTCTAGTAACCCCTTTTTACCCATTAGTTTACTCTCATCAGTCTTATTTAACTCCTTTTTTTGCATATTCATTCAATCATCACTTTCCTGCTTAATTTTTTTTTAGTTTCTATTTTATTAACCATTAATACATTAATATTTACATTTTTTTTTGTTTGTTTTGTTTCTTAACATTTTTACACATTAAACAAATATTTACACATTTTACATTTTAAAAAAAGCACATAATTGAAAAAAAAGCACTTTATTTCATTTATAAATAACTTTGTAATGCTATGTGCTAGAATCATAATTTTTTAGGTTTTATCTGCAGTAACACTATTTATTTTTAAACTAACACTGGTCAAAAAAAAAAGTGTATTTTGTTTAGTTTTGTTACATTTAATTGTCTAAGGATTGCAAAAAAAAACAAAAAAAAACTGTTACAAGACAATTAAGAAAAAAGGGCATTGTTTGTCCTTAAAAAACATGTATGAATTACCTTGTTATCTTAAAGTATAACTAAAGGCAAAATTTAGTATTTTTTTTGGATAGAATACAGAGGGATTAGGACACCTGTTAGTTTTTCTTGCTGTCTGTGCCCTCGTTAAGGAGATCCATCCTCTCTATTTACTTTTTACCATTATCATTGAAAGCGATAGTAAAAGAAAATCAAAAATGTTTGTTTGTCCCCATAAAAGTAATAGAGGGAAAATCTTCCAATGAGGACACTAGTTTTGGTGATCTGGGGGTCTCCAAGGAATTTGCTTAATTTGCAGGGGTTTCCTCTCACTTCCTGTTTGGCCATGGGACAGGAAGTCAATGGAGATTTCTGCAATAAAACACAGATGGCAAAAAAAAAAATCTGACAGGGCAAATAACCCTTCCTTGTTCTATCCAACATTTTGAAAAAAAAGTTTTGCCGTTATACTGTAAATAATGACAAAACGATTGCTGAACAAACAGGTCTATAGCAGAATTGTAAAAATTGCTCTGGTCCATAGGGGGGTGAACAGGTGTGAAAGGCAAAGTGGTTAAACAGTGTTTTTATATAGCTTCTCGGAGTTCCGCTTTTAAAGCTTATCTCCAGGGAGTTAAAAAAAATGTGCCACCTCCTTTTACCCATTCTAGAGTTTTTTTTTTACAACAAATATAAAAGCCCCAAATATTTTTAACACCATTCTCATGAAACACTGGTCTTCCTTCCTTTGCTCACATTGCTTACGGGTGACGTGGGTGCTCTCCATTGGCTGTTGGAAGGGCCAATCACAGGTCCTCAACAGGTCCTGCAGCATTTAGCAGTGAAGTCAAGTAACACAAAACTGATTGGCCGAGCAAGAGAGCGAAAAGTAGCTTCAGAGTACTAGTAGTAGCTACCAAAATGGCATTCTGGAGATCCGGAGACAGTGGTTCAGATTCGTTTTTATGGGTTCTTGAAGATGTAGAAAAGAAAAAAAAGATTAGCAAGATTCGGGGAATAAAAAGTGGTGGTGGTGTGATTTTTTGCTTTGAATGAATGAATGACTTATATAGCGCTACAATGCGAACTGAATCGCCTCAATGCGCTGTATTTGTGCTTTGTTGTCAAGCTTCTAGAAGAGGTAGGTCTTGAGTTTCTTCCTGAAGGCCTGATGGTTTTCTTCCATGCGGATGTCGGTTGGTAGAGCGTTCCATAGCTGTGGTCCTTGGACAGCGAATCTCCGTTCCCCCTTTGATTTGTAGCGGGATTTAGGAATGAGGAGGAGATTTTGATTAGCCGATCAAAGACTGCGATTGGGTATGTAGTGTTTTATTTTCTCGAGAAGGTATTGCGGAGCGTTTCCATAAGTGCATTTGTGGGTGAGGCAGAGGGTCTTGAAAAAGACCCGATTCTTTACGGTTAGCCAATGTAGGCTCCTCAGGGAAGGGGAGATGGATTCCCAGGGTTTTTTTCCTGTTATCAGTCTTGCCGCCGTATTTTGGATAAGTTGTAAGCGCGCAAGTTGATATTGGTGTAATCCTATGTAAAGGGAGTTTGCCTGGTCAAGTCGAGAATTAATGACTGTTCCAACTACCACTGCTTTGTCCTCCTTTGGAATGAAGGGGATGAGTCTGCGTAGCAGGCGGAGCAGATGGTGAGAGACACTGACTACTGCTCCTATTTGGGCATCCATTGACATTTCTGAGTCAAAAATGACTCTGAGACTCTTGGCCTTGGTCCTAGGGGCGATGGTTTGTCCAAATATGGTGGGTGGTGTCCAAGGGATCTTGGTTCGGGGGTTTTGATTTGCATGTAGAATAAGAAGTTCTGTTTTCGATTTGTTAAGTTTGAGGGAGCTAGTGGTCATCCAATCATCTATCATAGTGAGGCATTTTTCGAATTGCTGATGATGGTCTTTTTGTCGGGTTATACGAAAATATAATTGCGTGTCGTCAGCGTATGAATGGAAGCAGAGGTCCGATCTTCTGATTATTTTGAGGAGTGGGCGGATGTATATGTTGAAGAGCACTGGCGACAAGGGTGATCCTTGAGGGACTCCACAAGAGATTGCCCGGGTTTCAGAGGTGAAAGCTCCTAGTTTCACTGTCTGAGACCGATTTCCTAGGAAGGATGCGAACCAGTGTAGCTCTGAGTCTGTGACTCCTGCTACTTCTGTGAGGCAGATGAGTAGAGTATTGTGGTCCACAGTATCAAACGCTGCACTGAGGTCCAGCAGTACCAGGAGACGTGATTCTCCGTCATCTGCTGCTTCGAGGGCGTCGTCCCATATCTTCAGGAGTGCGGTTTCTGTCCCATGGCCTGGGCGGAAGCCTGATTGTAGAGGGCCCAGGAGTTTGTGTGTGTCCAGGTGGCCCTGTATCTGTTGTACTACCGCCTTCTCCATAATCTTGGAGATGTTGTTCAAGCTTGTTATCAGTCTGCGGTGGTTAGGGTCCCGGGGGTCGAGGTTGGGTTTCTTTAGCAGGGGTTTGATGATGCCTTGTTTGATGGCGCCTGGAACAATCCCTTCTTTGAACGATTGATTTATGAGGTGCGTTAGAGTGGGAGCCAAGATGTCAGAGCATTCTTTCAGGAGTTTTGTGGGGATGATGTCAATAGGAGATGTGCTGTCTCTGAGGTTTTTGATGATGTTTTTAGTGATATCCGTGGTAATTGGAATCAGAGAAAACTTTGGTGGTTGTGGGATGTTTGTGTCGATATCGGCTTTTTGCTCTAGTTGACTGCCGTCGGATGTTTTTTTCTGATGAATTATTTTCCGAATGTTGTCGATTTTGTTGATGAAAAAATCTGATAATTCATTGCAGAAATCTTGGGTTTCGTTAGCGGGGGGCTCTAAGCATACCGGGTTCATCGACTGAGCGACTATTTTAAAAAGTTCCGAGGGCGGTTTAAGGCCGCTGAGATGGTATTTGAAAAATAATCTTTTTTTGCTTTGAAGATTGCTTTCTGATAATTCTCTGTGAGTCCTTTGTAGTTTGTGTGATTTTCCTTGGTAGGATTTCTTCTCCATGCTCTTTCAGCTCTTCTGCGTTCTTGCTTGAGTAGCGTGAGAGAGCTATTAAACCATCCTGAGTTTTTCCTCCTGATAAGTGTTCTGCGTTTTGGAGCCACTGAGTCTGCTGATTGTAGTAATACATTGTTTAGGGAGCTGAGTGTTTTGTTTGATAAAGTGGTTTTGAAGATTTCGGAGTGCAGTTTCTTCTGCGATCTGGTCCAATGAGTTGAGAGGGAGGCTTGGGATACTCAAATTAGAATGTACCTCATCCCAATTTAAATGGTAAGTAGGTGAACAGGGATAGAGACAGGGGATTATAGCGGTACTCGTTAAAGAGAGAGACACTCGTAACTTTTTGTAAAAGAATTTTTTTCATCACTATTTATTTAACAAAAAAGAAATTATTTGAACACACATAAAATAAAGAGATAGTACACAAAAATAAAATTAGTCCATCAATCGGACTGAGGTCCACTTAAAAATGGGGAAGGAGGCCTCAGAGACGATTGAAGAACCATGCACATACAATATTTGCTGGAAAGTAGATTAAAAAGGTCTATACTACTGTATAGATCATAGGTACAATAAAGCTGTTATGTAGGGATGACCGACATGTTTTGCCAAACAATGGCTTCTTCAGGGTCACTGGGTCAATTTATACCAACAAAGATGGGTCTAATAGAATGCAGAGAGACAGAAATTATTATACATAGTCAAAAAAATATATCATTATGACTATGTATAATAATTTCTGTCTCTCTGCATTCTATTAGACCCATCTTTGTTGGTACAAATTGACCCAGTGACCCTGAAGAAGCCTTTGTTTGGCGAAACATGTCGGTCATCCCTACATAACAGCTTTATTGTACCTATGATCTATACAGTAGTATAGACCTTTTTAATCTACTTTCCAGCAAATATTGTATGTGCATAGTTCTTCAATCGTCTCTGAGGCCTCCTTCCCCATTTTTAAGTGGGCCTCAGTCCGATTGATGGACTAATTTTATTTTTGTGTACTATCTCTTTCTTTTATGTGTGTTCAAATAATTTCTTTTTTGTTAAATAAATAGTGATGAAAAAAATTATTTTACAAAAAGTTACGAGTGTCTCTCTCTTTAACGAGTACCGCTATAATCCCCTGTCTCTATCTCTGTTCACCCACTTACCTGGTCCAATGAGTTGTTGTTGCAGGTTTCAGTTTTTGTTTTTGGTGGGTGGTGTTGGTAGAGATTTTAAATTTGATGGCGTGGTGGTCCGTCCATGGTAGTGGTATGTTGTCAAGTATGTTGATGTCCAAATTTTGTTTGAAGATGAGGTCCAGGGTGTGTCCTGACCCGTGTGTGGGAGTCTTTATCAGTTGCTGGAGACCCAGTTCTTCCAGTTGGCTGATGCAGGCGGTCGCGATAGGGTCTTTGGAAGAGTTTGCCCAGAGGTTAAAGTCTCCAAGTACCAGGAAGTTTTGGGGTTTCAGGGTGTGTGTTGAGCTGAATTCCGTGAGGGGTGTAAGCAGATTGGTCTTTGGTCCTGGTGGTCTCTAGCAAAGTAGAATGTGAGTAGTGTCATGGGGTGTTGATTGAAGATGTAGCGTCAGTGTCTCCATAAAAGGCACTGGGTTCTGTAAGATTGGTTTGGTGATCGGCAGGTGCGATTTAAAAATCACTGCTAGGCCTCCTCCTTTTTTTCCTTTCCGATGCTCAGTTAGGATCCTGTAGTTCTCCGGCACCAATTCGGCAAGGATGGTGTTACAGTCGGGCGTTAGCCAGCTTTCTGTGATGAAGAGGCAGTCTATATTGTTTTGGGTGATGAAGTCGTGTACTTCTTGTCTGTGTTTGGCTGCAGATCTGGTGTTGATCATGGCGCATGCTAATTGTTGTGGTTGGGTTGGTATCTTCCTGTGTTTGCAGGTTGATCGTAGGTCGGTCTTTAGTAGTTGTTCTTTCCATAGGATTTTTTGAATGGGGGCTGGCAATGTTGCGGTGGTATTCCTTAGTCTGTGGAGAACTTCTGGTGAGTATTTAAAGTAGCACATGGCGAGAGGATGAAGTTGATGGTCCTAGGATGACTGAGCTGATGATCCAGGAAGCTTTTCCCCTCATCTAGCTTTGGAGTTGGGATTAAAGGTTAAGTATACTGAGAATTTTTCGTATTAATTTTGAAGTTATTTTAACGTTTCACCGTGATTATATTTCAGATACAGATTTGTAGGTTTATCTTTAAGTCAGCCACTAAGGAGTTGCACACAGGAGAATGAATTACATTTTCCACTCCATCATGGAGTTCTCCTTAAGGAGGATTGGTCACCTTGCCCATTTAGGACAAAGTAACAGGTTCCTTTGTAAGAAAAGCACTTCGCCTGATAACATTTGCCTTTGCCAAGCTCCCCTACTGCTTTATTGCTTTGTCGGAGTCTTCAGTAAACACCCAGTTCTTCCAATACTCCGGCAACCTCCAATACTGTGATCACACAAGGTTTAGACTCCTAGCTCCTACAGAGGAAGATAAATATAACTAGGCGGGGGGGGGGGGGGGTTACAGAAGAATATGTTGTCACCTGCTATCTGATTGGCTGTGTGTGAGTTCCATCTTTCTTCCATGGTATCTTGCAAAATCACAAGGCTCTGTAGTATTTCCTAAATATGAACAGACATTCAGGAGACTGTTACCCTGTAAGGGTACCTTATAGCTTCCAGAACCTTTTGTTCTCAGCTCAGTTCTTCCAGGTATCATTGTTTCACAGTTTAACAAGTTTTAATATATTTGGAGTCTCATAAAAATGTATGGGGCTGCCAAAACAGGCAAGGGGGTATTTTTAAATCATTTCATAGATTTATGATTCTTTGGAATATACAGAGAATTCTCTGAGGCGTTTGGGGTTACTCGTAAAATTCTGCATAAACTGTAGAGCTTTCCTTAAAGGGCCACTAAGCACACATTACAAGTTGGTTTACACAAAAGAATTTCTAGTGATGTTAATGCATACATATGTTAAAGGTTTAAAAAAGAACTCTATTAAAAAAAAAAAAGGAGAGATAAAAATACCCAAGCGAGGTATAATAACCACTTACAACAGGTTTGCCCACCCAGCAGTATATACTTACCTTTTTTTTTGCTCCCCTGTTCATCCATCCATCCATCCATCATCCATGCAGTATTTTGGAGGAGCATGTGACTCACTACATGTGACAACTCAGGGTCAATCATACTTCAGTGACTTGATACCTTAAACAAGTCTGTCCTTTATTTTCTTGGTGGGTAAATTGAGCAGTGGTTGGGGGCAAAGATAATTACATGCGTTCAGTGTATTTAAGTTAACCTCTTACTTTGCATGGACAATGCACATATTAATTTTAAGCCTCTTTAGGATAAATGAGCTTCTAGCTTAGAGCAATAAGCAATCCAAAGAAGCACTACTATTGAATAATGGGATTTTTGTCTTAACTGCAAAATCCTTTACTTGGAAAATATTACAGGACAGAGACTAGTGTAGCGGCGACACTTTTGCAAGGTGTCCGCTATGTACAAATTTAGTTTTTCTCTCAGAACAGTAAAGAGGTTCTGAGGGTTAATTGAGCAGGTTTAAACTTTGGCATCAGTTTGGCTGGGCTGTGTTAGGGTTCTGCCTGGTCATGTGTACAGTTAGGTGCACATGACAGGCCTAGTACCAGGCCTGGTTGGACGTTTTTGGTATCAGCATTCCCCGGAGCCAATCAGTGGGTGCGTCTGGCCCCGCTGAGGAGTCTGGGGAAGGGTACTTAAGATGTTGGAGTCACGTGTTCGGGGTTCGTTTGGCCATTAGGTGCCTGTTCCTGAGTCTAGACCGGGGTAGCCCCGCGAGGGGTCCCGGGATCGGGAGTGTGTGCCGCCCCGCAACATGTTCCGTTTGAGTAACCCCATTAGATCCGCTTGGTCTGGAGTGAGGATCTGTCTGTTCCCGAGTCTCAAAACCTGCTGGTCTGAGGTGCAGTAACTGAGGGAGGATTCAAGGTGTCCGGGTGCGCTCTCAATTTGGAGGGGCACTACAGCTCGTGTAAGCGACCGGGGGAGGACTCTTTTGAGGAGGGCCAACAAGCTGGCATCCCAAGAAGTGCCTGGTTGCTGGGTTGTCAAGCACACTGATGGATCCACACTTTCCCAGTACTGCCAAGGAGACAGAGAACATTCCAGGTACTAAGGAAAGGTTCCTGTTCACTCTCTGTTGCAACTGCATTCAAGGTCAGAGACTTTGCAAGTTCTGAATTCAAGTGCTAACCACCGTAATCTCTGGCTAGAGATTCGTTCAGCTTTGAAGCACCCAGCTGTGAGTAGCTACTCTCTGGGTTTGCATTAGAGACTTCCTAATAGTCAGCAGTTCAAGGTGCCTGATTTTCTTCACCCTTGCCCTCTGTTCCCATACGAGACTGTGTTTGTTGGATGTTACCCCTGCAAATAAAAACCTTTCTAAAGGACTTTTATGGTGTCAGCATCCAAAGTCGTTGACCCTGGGAACCCCTAGATCTGGAAGACCAAGCCAAGCGGAGGTAACTGGTAAGCCCAAAAGTCAAGGCCGCCCATCGAGGGTTATGGCCGCTACACTAGTATTCTAAAATATTGGTTATACTGCCGTCCTACAGGAGATGGGTCACTGGAAAAGCAAAGCTGTAAGGCCCAGTATAACCACTCCCTCACCTAATAAGCCACAGTTTTGAAGCCAGCAATGACAGAAGTAAGTCATCAGTACAGAAAACAGATGTGAAGAAAGACAATGCTAAACTGGTAAGTCAAAAATCCTATTTTCTTAGTCTTACATTATGGGACAGGATAATATTCTGAATCACTAGGAAGTCCAGAAGCAGTCGAAATGATGGGGGAGAAAAAATAATCGAAAGATTAACAGGTAAGGAAACACAATGAAAAAACAATAGGCTAACAAGGGTGTGGCCAAAAGAAGCTTAGGCTGCATTCACACCTGAGTGTATCGTTTTCAGGCAGAAAATCGTGCGAATTGCAGTGTTTTTTGCGGCGTTTTTTACTGTGATTTTGCAGCGTTTTCCCATTTTTTTTTTACAGGTCACCAATGTAAAAAGAAGAAAAACGCCCAAATCTGCCCGATTCGAGCGACAAAAAAGGGTCCGGAACTTGTTTGAGCTTCAGGCGTTCAGCTTCAGGCGTTCAGCTTCAGGCGTTTTGGAGTGGAGATGTGGACCATCTCCATAGAGAATAATGTATTTTTTCCCCTCTAGCGTTTTATAGCTTCAGGCGACAAAACGATCAGGTGTGAATGCAGCCTTAGGATTGAAAGTCTGCATCCACTGAGGCTTAAACACGGATCTGGTAAAACTTAACAAATATGAGAACAGAAGACCAGGTAGCAGCCTTGCAATCTGAGACACAGAGGCCTGATGCTGAAAAGCCCATGGAACACAGACTGATCCAGTGAGAGGCACTTTGACCAAAAAAGGGGGTACCTTGTCCCTGAGGTCATAATTAGGAATGAGCTTAAATCCATACTAAAGGCTATCATTTTTTGTGTGTGTCTAAAGTAATAAACCAAACTCATAAGAGGTATGGAGGAACTCAGCTATGAGGAAAGATTAGAGGAACTGAATTTATTCTCTCTTGAGAAGAGGAGATTGAGGGGGATATGATCAACATGTACAAATATATAAGGGGTCCATATAGTGAACTTGGTGTTGAGTTATTCACTTTAAGGTCAACACACAGGACAATGGGGCACTCTTTACTCCTAGAGGAAAAGAGATTTCGGCTCCAAATACGGAGAGGTTTCTTCACAATAAGAGCTGTGAAAATGTGGAATAGACTCCCTCCAGAGGTGGTTCTGGCCAGCTTAGTAGATTGCTTTAAGAAAGGCCTGCATTCTTTCCTAAATGGACAAAATATAACTGGGTACTAACATTTATAAGTAAAGTTGATCCAGGGAAAATCTGATTGCCTCTCGGGGATCAGGAAGGAATTTCTACCCCTGCTGTAGCAAATTGGATCATGCTTTGCTGTTTTTTTTTGTCTTCCTCTGGATCAACTGTGGGTATGGGATTGTAGAATATTTTTTTTTATTATTAATTATATTTTTATGGTTGAACTGGATGGACTCAACCGGACTAACTATGTAACTATCTAACTATGTCTCTGGGCTGTGCTACGGGTACAGACAACAACTAATATATACATATGTGGTATTGCTACGATCTTCAGGAGCAGGGCAATTTATTTTGGGCTGATCTTCGGTGGTAGGTTATAGTAGTAGCAAGAAATATACAGCTTCTAACTTTTTTGGGCCAGTTTCTCTTTGATAATAAAACAAAATCAGGAGATATCCATTACCATTTACCACCAAATTAAAGCCCAATTTATCCTGAAAAAAAAACAAGGTATAATCCACTTGGATGCACAAAGTAGTTGTAATGATATGTACGGTTTTACTAACACATGTCAAAGTTGCTTAATTGGGCTTAGGCATTAAGATTTGTTTTAAACTTAGACGGGAAGGGGTTAAGCTTGGGAGCAGCAATGTCAGCAGAGTTAGGCTCCTCAAGTGCAGTGTCCCTTTAAATTACCTGTTTCCAGCCTCCTTTTTCCCCTCCTGAGCACACAGAGACATTTTGCTGCAGCAATAGATAAATTGGTGACAGACTATGAAAGAGAATGTGAGAATGCATACCTAAAACCCCCTTCATTAAGAGTCACCGGTCATGGAAGGGTCTACAAAATAAAAATCTGCCATGAGTCTCCCTGGATAATGCAGAGGCAGGCCCATCTGGAAAGCTGCAACATTGAGTCCCTGTGGTTCTGCAGCAACTGAAGAATCTGCTAGAAGTTAAAAACATGTTTTGATAAAAATCAAAAAAGTTTTGCTTCTCTCAGAGTAGAGAGAAGATATGCCTTCTCCTAAGGACAATAGCAAAAATAGCTGCTGGGAGTGGGAGGGTTTATATTGAGCTGTCTTATGGCTTTGCTTTGCCAGTGTCCAATATCCTGATGATGGCAGTATAACCCAGTGTTTCAGAATGCTATCCTGTGTTCCATAATATATGACTAAGAAATTTAGTTTTCCTATGGATTTATGGCTTGTTTGCATAAATATTTGAATGGGCCTATTCACACTACTGTGCGTTAAGGCAGCCTATTCATTTTAAATTGGCTGGCAGTGCAACTGGACATTACCCTTTTTTTTTAAGTATTAAGAATGTCACTCAAATGTACAAATACAGTAGTAGGAAATATATCACAACACATGCCATTGTGCAATGTGGTGCACAATCCGGCTTCTGTTGTGGTTTGGGGTGTCATTCAAAATTAATGGCATTACAATGCACTGTACTGTGGTTTGTACATTAATGTGCATTGCTGTAATGTGTGGAATGGACCCTGAATGATATCAGCAGCTAAACTTTTACATAAAGTTTCTTTTTTTTGTTTTTCTTGGACGATTTCATGCAAGATTTTGCATGACACTGTCAGCTTTTGTGTTCCTTTGTTTTCTTGTTCCTGCATCCATGTAGAATGATAATGTACTAACATTTTATTGTGCAGCTTGTTGTTGACGTGGTAATGTGTCCAAAAAAAATGAAAAGAATCACACGTATTTCCAATTTAACACATGCCTTCATAAAAGTTTCACTACATTAAGCTGGAGTTAAGGCAAGTCTGCAGCTTGGTCTGACATTCCTTATATATTACCCTGCCTCAGGAAATTATTAGTATATATTTTACTGCATCTACAGTGTGCTGAAGATCAGGATTAGAACTTACAAACTGCCCTGACATTCACCAGACCATTCGTGTTTCACATAAACTCTCCAAGGGGCTGTAAGACATGATGGAATATTAACAGTTGCATTGTATTTTGTGGTGCCCATAATTTTTCACTTTAATTTTATGTGACGTAGATAAGTATACAGAATAACTTCTAACATTCAACAAAACAGGGTTTCCTCATTCCTGTGGGTACAGCAGCTGGAGTCCTGAAACTCAGTTTATTTTAGGTCTGCTAAAAAGTGTTTTGATATAAATCTTTGGTCCATTCAAATCCTACTCCCAACTCATCTATTCATAATCTTTTTCTGCATATAGTATCAATGTATGCGTCTAAAAAAATCAATTGGAAGTCACTGTATGCTGTCCAGCAGATAAATAGAAAGTAGTATAGGAATTTATTCTGTGCAATATACACAAATCAGTGATAATTTTATGACCACCCACCTAATATTGAGTAGTTCCCCCTTTTTCTGCCAAACAGACCAGTTTTCTGCCAAAATAGCCCTGACCTGCTGAGTCATGGATGCACCTAGACCTCTGAATGTATGCTGTGGTATCTGGCACCAAGCCATCAGTAGCAGATCCTTTATGTCCTGTAGGTTGCTAGATGGGGCCTAAATGGATAGGACTTGTTTTTCAAGCACATCGCACAGATAATTGATTGGATTGAGATTGGGAAAATTTTGAAGAGTCAACACCTCAAATTTGATGTTGTGTTCCTCAAACTATTCTTGAACCGTTTTTGCAGTGTGGCAGGGCAAACTATCCTGCTAAAAGAGGCCACTGCCATCAGGGAATACCATTGCCATGAAGAGGTGTACTTGGTCAGGAACAATGTTTAGGTAGGTGGTACGTGTCAAGCAGGTTAGGAATGAAGGGCTAAAATGTAAATGGGTGTGAAACCAATAAACAGTGCCCAAAATGAATGAAAGGAATGGGATTTTTCCTTATAATGAACTGGTTATAAACATAAATGTCCAGTATAAAAATACAGTGCAAACAATCAATGTACAAAGGTCCCAATAAACAAGGCTGTCTTGAACTGGATCCTCTCATAAACACTTTCTGGAATGGATTAGGAATAGATGTGCGCTTACCGGAACTGGTGGACCCCCTGTCAGCGAGTCAAACAGGCATATAATGTAGTACTTCAATGCTCTCGGATTTGGATGCTGAAGCAACAACCAGCTGGATACTGGTTCAAGTCACAATGAAGATATTTGCCAGCACACCATGGAGCGACACAAATAGCGTCCAAAAGGTGATTTATTGCATGATCACAACACAAGGGTAGTGCAATGTTTCGGAGTCACGCAGGGCCCCTTCGTCAGGCATGTGCCGTCATACCTATTCCCACACTGCCTTTTTTCGTGATCACTTTTATTCATTCATTTTTTGTTATGTTGGATTTGTGAATAAAACCTTCCTTTTTGCTCTGCACTATTGGAGTCCCCCCCCCCCCTCCTTTTTTCTTTCCTTCTTTATTGTTTGAAATATTTGGGGAGCACCTTATGGGAGCTTTCACCACATCAGTAGTGGTGATTTGACATCGGTTCCAGCTTCTTCTGTCTTTGGATTCATCATCCTGAGCCTGCAGTTCCTCTTTTATGGTTGTGGTCCATCTTCCATTTGGGTCATCTATGGTTCGACCATCTGCATCGCTTCGGTGAAGTCGTGACCAGTTCCACGGATTCCATCAGTCCATCTGGGGATGTCCAGTTTGCCGGTCTTCCCAAGTCTTATATGCCTGTTTGACTCCCTGTCGCTGACAGGGGGTCCACCAGTTCTGGTAAGCGCACATCTATTCTTAATCCATTCCAGAAAGTGTTTATGAGAGGATCCAGTTCAAGACTGTTTTGACACCATCACCATTTCACTTTATTGAGACATTTGTACATTGATTGTTTGCTCTGTATTTTTATACTGGACATTTATGTTTATAACCAGTTCATCATAAGGAAAAATCCCATTCCTTTCATTCATTTTGGGCACTGTTTATTGGTTTCACACCCATTTATATTTTAGCGCTACATTCCTAACCCACATTGTTTTTTGAATTCTTGTCACATTCTAGTGTAGGTGCTTTGTTTTGCCCTCTTTATATTGAGTTTAGCGCGATCATTTTTCTGTTAATTCACATGGTACGTGTCAAGTAACCTGTACATGAGTGGAAGGACCCAAGGTTTCCCAGCAGAACATTGCCCAAAGCATCACACTGCCTCAGCTTGCTTTCATCCAATACTGCATCCTGGTGTCATTTATTCCCCAGGTCAGTGACAACCACACACCTGGCCTTCCACATGATGTAAAAGAAAATTTGATTCATCATACCAAGCCACCTTTTTCCATTGCTCCATGGTTCAGTTCTGATGCTCACGTGCCCATTGTAGGTGCTTTTGACTGTGGACATGGGTCAGTATGGGCACCATGACTGGTCTTCGGCTATGTAGCCTCATACACAACAAACTGCAATGCCCATTTCTGCTTGTTGTCTAATGTATCCCACCCACTTTCAGATGCCATTGTAATGAAATAATTAATGTTATTCATTTAACCTGTCAGTAGTCATAAATGGCTGATCGGTGTATCGCAGATAGCAAGCAATTGTGCTCCAAGTTTGAAAATGACTATAAGCTATTGCTAGACTTGCCGTGCTTTACAAGTTTGTTGCACAATTGCAGCAAGTCTGCATTTCATGACCAACTTTCTTTGCAAACATTCTGCAAGTCTGCTGCAAGTTCTGGTTCAATTATGTTGGGCAATAGTCATCTCACCACAGGGGTCACAGTGTAATGTCTACATGAGAGTGCTTGTGTCTGCAGTCTGCGGGAACCAACGGACACAAGCACGTTGCTATATCTCCTCCAGATAGTCTCAGAGCAAACCTCAGCAGAAGGAGGTGTGTGGTCCTTGGTATTATGTTAGCTGCAAAACTGAACCAACTTGCCATTATTTACCATCAGTGGCCACTTGTGGTGCTGAGGTGTTTTTTTGGCGCGGCTGATTATTTCACCATCCTGGCAGTTCTGGTCTTGTTTCAGGAAACAATGAAAGCATTATAGTGTACAAACGGGCAGCATCCCCTGAGGAAGCCCGATATAGGGGCGAAACATTGGGAAATATCACCTTGCTGCATCGTTTATAACGCACAATATATTGTACTAACTATTATGCACTTTCTTGTTCCTGTATATTTTAATGATAAAAATTTTAGTTTTTTTTGTTCAAAAATAAAATAATATTTTTTATACAATACACTTGACTTAGAATATTGCCCCTTTAAAGTCCCTATCCACTATTGCCTCAATTTAGCTAGAGGCTGCTCCGTGTACATATTAAATTGTGAATTGTACACAGAAATATTTAAATTGATATTTAATAATAATATTAAAACTGATAACTTCCATATGCATATCTAAAAATATTAAAAAAAAATAAGCCGATTAGACTCATATTGACAAAGCCAGTACATTCCTATTAAAAGATATCATTCATACGATATGGATGTCATCGCTTACCGCAGGCTGGAGCCGTACAGTTCTGCAATTCTGCATACACAGGACATGGATTGCACAATTATGTTGTGAATGCACTCTCATGTAGACATTACTTTAGGCAACACAAACTGGCAGCTTGTCTTATATTGTCTAATGTGATGAGTTCCAAGACATTGATATGAGCTTTCTGTGAGACCAAACATCGTGAACCACAGGTATTTGGCTTGGCTCTTCCAGGCTCGGCACCCATGGGAAATGCATACACTAGAGACTACTTCCGCAAAGCTGTTTGAATCCTCCTCTTCGTAATGTTAATTAGATTTCCTAACAGTTTATTTGGTGCTCCCAGCAATAATGCAGGTTCTTAAAAATTACTTTTCATGGATGAGTTTTTAAAGGAGAACATCTCATTAAAAGGCAAAGTATATTGGTGCTTTCAGTTTCACAGCTTAAAATGTATAAGTAGGTTTTGACCAGTAACAGACAGGCAATCACATTGTTCAATTTACTTATTGTCTTAAGGGTTGCCATACATGGCTCGATATTCTCTCGTTTAGGCCACAAGCTGAATAAGAGAAAATCAATCTATCCCCCCATCACAGCTAACAGCGTGAATGCAGAAATCTCCACTGCCAGCTATAGTTTTCAGGCAACCGCATCACCCACGGCCCTGAATAGTTACTGTTTGGTTTATAATTTTTCACCTGGCTCAGTTGATTTTTAAATTAACATTTGTTGAGACTTTGATGCTTGCATGGCCACCTTCTACTTGAATTTCAAGGCATCTATAGCCAGCGTAGGGTGCCCATTGATGATCATCATCATCCTGAACTGCTGCTATGAGGAAGTATTTGATGTCCTGGACTGTGCAAATGTAATCAATCAGGTTGTTATTCCTCCTAATCAATTTTAGCTTTCCAGAGCCTTTCCATGCATTAAAGGACAAGTTCAGTAATTATGGAAAAGTGGCCTTGGCCACTGATTGTTTGGACCTGGGGTCTGAAAACCTGACAGGCGGGGGCGAGTGCCACCTTAGTCCAGGCTGCTAGCCAGCTGGAAGGGTAGCACTGTAATTCATCTTGTCACAGCTTTGGCTCCTGTGCTAAAGAACAGACTCCCTCTCTACACCCATAAACACACTAATCTGACCCCCCCACCCATCTAAGGTCCTTATGTACCTCCAATGGCTGTGGCTTTTTGTATTGTCTTAATCAAGTCTGGTAATGTGAGCTTTCCACGCCTGCACATTAACGTCCTATGGACTTGAGTGGTACTTCACTCCTGCAGAGCAGTTATGTTTAATTCAAGTATATGGAAGGTTAGCACACAGGGGGGTCCAGCACTAGATGTTTACTGGCCAAGATATATACAATGTGGGAGGCTGCGGCCATTTGAGGGTTTAATGCTGAACTCCTGGTATGATCTTTATTGCATACTTACACTAGCCTTGAATATGCATATATCATACTCGAGGGGCCGCTGGGGAAGCTCACAATCATTTAGTAGTCAGCATTATTACAGTGATAGCCATGATCTTTCTTTGACCACACTGACCACATGGGGTCATTTGTTTGCCACTGCCACCATTTAAAGAATGACTTGTATTTTTTCAAGTCATTCTCTGATTAAACGAGGTAGACATTATGACATCAACACCCTTCTCATCCACCTTGACTGATCAGAGGATAAGGTGTTCTGTGAATAAGGGCAGTGCTGAGCAAACAACCCCCTGTGGTCAGTGTACAGTGGGGCAGCCACTCGTCATAGGACAGAAGATCATGGCCATCACTGTTGTAGCGCTGACTACTACAGCGATTATCAGCGGTCTCTAAGGTATAAGATATGCATACTTATATCGTGCCAAGTGGAACCATTGTAAGTATGCAATAATGATCATACGTGAAGTTCAGCTTTAAGGAATATGCAAGGGGAAGGTTATGTTTAGTCTATTTAGTTGGCTAGGGAGGGGGTTTACATATTTACTGAACATTCTTTGCATTAAAGTAAAAAATGTTTAGGTAAAACATCGCCCCCTCAGTGGTGTGCCCATCTCCATTAGCTCTCTCCTCTTACTTCCTGGTCATACAGGATTGGCTGGCACAGTGGCTGCCATTGGCTTCTGTTGCTGTCAGTCAATTCCTTTAATGTGGCTGAGCCACGCAGGTATGCCATGATAGGAAGCAGCTTTCAATGGTGGTACATTGAGAATAGAAGGAGCCCAGAGCACTGATGGGGGACCCCAGAACAGTTTTATTTTAAAAAGTAGAACAACAGTTTTATTTTTTATTTTGTAAAACCTTATGAATAAAAACTGACCATTGTAAGAACCCTGGACAGTTTTATATGATTTATCCCAAACCCAGTAACGGTCACTTTTGTTGAACAGCTTGGCCTTTAAGTGAATGTGAAGAAAAGTATAAATAAAGGCATGTGAAAGAAAAAAAGGAATTCATACAGAATAATTACCATTACAGGTACTAACCCCATACATTTATTAAATAAAATATAATTGTATTTATTGTAAAACAATATTTGTGTTCATTATTGTGGTCCTTTAATTTAAAACACCCACCCTGCTGCTCACTATAAACAAATTCAAGGCGAACAGTTAACCACCTCAGCCCCAGGAGGACTTACTCCCTTCCTGACCAGAGCATTTTGTGCGATTTGGCATTGCGTTGCTTCAGCTGACAATTGCACGGTCGTGCGACACTGCACCCAAACAAAATTTATCTCCTTTTTCCCCACAAATAGAGCTTTCTTTTGGTGGTATTTGATCACCTCTGTGTTTTTTATTTTTTGCGCTATAAAACAAAAAAAATATTTAGAAAAAAAAAGCAATATTTTTTACTTTTTGCTATAATAAATATCCCCCAAAGATATATATATAAAAAAAAATTCTTCATCAGTTTAGGCCTATATGTATTCTTCTACATATTTTTGGTAAAAATAAAAATCACAATAATTGTATATTGATTGGTTTGTGCAAATGTTATAGCGTCTACAAAATAGGGGATAGATTTATGGCATTTTTATTATTATTTTTTTTACTAGTAATGGCGACGATCTGCAATTTTTATCGTGATTGTGACATTGCGACAGACAGATCGGACACTTTTGACACTATTTTGGGACCATTGACATATATATATATATATATATATATATATATACACACAGCGATCAGAGCTAAAAATAGCCACTGATTACAGGCATACCCCACTTTTAAGTACACAATGAGATTTATTTACTAAAGCTAGAAAGTGCAAAATCAGGCTCACTTCTGCATAGAAACCAATGAGCTTCTAACCCCAGCTTGTTCAATTAAGCTTTGGTAATAAAACATGGAAGCTCATTGGTTTCTATGCAGAAGTGAGCCTGATTTTGCACTTTCCAGCTTTAGTAAATAAACCCCATTGTGTACTTAAAAGTGGGGTATGCCTGTACTGTACAAATGTCACCGGCAGGGAAGGGGTTAAACACTAGGGAGCGATCAAGGGGTTAAGTGTGTTCACTGGATGTGTTCTAACTGTAGGGGGGATGGGCTCACTAGAACATGACAGAGATCACTGCTCCCAATGACATGGAGCAGTAAATCCCTGTCATGTTGCTAGGCAGAACAGGGAAATGCTCTGTTTACATCTCCCCGTTCTGCCTCTCCTCCCCACAATCGCGCGCGCCCGCTAGGCATGGATTTCAAAGGCACGTACGGGTACGCTCTTTTGCCTGCCCATGCCATTCTGCCAACATAAATCGGCGTGCAGTGGTCAGCATGTGGTTAAATACAGTTGAAATACATACTGTACAAGTCGTGTGAAAAATTAGGTACATGCCGTGGAAATTGTTGACTTTTTCTAAATATTTAAACAGGCAAACAGTAGATCTTTATTCAAACAGAGCCTACAAATAAAAGCTGACATACTTGAATACAAATACAAGAAAATTTGCCTTTTCAATCATTTATATTGCAAAATAATGTAGTGGTGCGCTGTGGAAAAAGTAAATAATTCCTTGGCAGCAGAAGGTGGTATAGTGCCTCCTTTAGCAAAAATAATAAAAAAATGCTTGTAGGCATTTTGTATAACTGGCCACCAGTCTCTGACATCGACATTGATATATTTGACCACTTCAAAACCCTCCCACAAACCTTTGATGGGAATCAAATTAGGGATACTTTTTAAGCTACTCTTTGGTTGTTTGAAATCTACATTATTTATGGTTTCATTTCCTTACAGTGGGATGATTGGTTTCAAATCACTTACCAGACTCAGGCCTCCATTACCTATTTCCTGGGAGCCTTAGAGCAGCCTTTCTAAGCAGGGTTGCCGCAGCACCCGGGGTGCTGTAAAAGGTCCCAGGGGTGGGGTGTTATAAAGTTGCCCCAACTTTTATGACAACAAGGTATATCAATCTTTTTTTTTTTTTTTTTTTTTGTGTAGTCACATGCTGCTACTTGTCCTTGTCTTTGCAGTGCTCGGAATGCAAATACAGTGATCTGGGCCGGTCGCCCATGTCCTACCAACCGATGACATCATTGATTGCTAAGGACAGGTGGGGGCCCACAAACCATCCTTTTTTGCCCCTCCCATGCCTCTCACGGTTAGTTCTGGGGCAACAGAGAGGGCTGACTAAAGGCTGCATATGAGCTGCTCTGAGATTACAGGTACAAGGCAACGTGGTTGATTTATTAAAGCTGGAGAGTGCAAAATCTGGTGCTGCTCTACATAGAAACTAATCAGAATCCAGATTTTTTCTTTTTTTGTCAAAGCTTAATTGAACAAGCTGGAGTTAGAAGCTGATTGGCTACCATGCACAGCTGCACCAGATTTTGCACTCCGCTTTTAGTAAATCTACCCCAATGTCTGTAATTGAGTTAGGCCCCTTTCACACCGGGGTGTTTTTCATGCGGTGCAGCGCTAAAAATAGCGCCTGTTCACCGCATGAAAAAATCCGGCCCCTTTAACTCCAGTGTGAAAGCCGGCGGGCTTTCACACTGGAGCGGTGCACTAGCAGGATGACAAAAAAAGTCCTGCTAGCAGTATCTTTGGAGCGGGATAGGAGCGGTGTGTTCACCGCTCCTATACCGCTCCTTCCCATTGATTAGAATGGGACACCGCTGTAAAACCGCGGCAATACCGCCGCAAAGCGCCGCTACGGCGGCGCTCTGCGGGGGTGTTTAACCCTTTTTCGGCCGCTCGCGGGGGGGTAAAACCGCACCGCGAGCGGCCGAATACCGCGGTTAAAACGACGGTAAAGCAGCGCTAAATATAGCGCTGCTTTACCGTCACCGCGGCTCCCGCCCCGGTGTGAAAGGGGCCTTAGAATTTTCAAATTTTCTGATTTACAGATTGGCAACAGGTTTCATGTTAACATGTTTTTATTTTTTGAAAGGTAACTTTTACAAATGTTACATCAGCAACTAAAACAAAGTAGTGATAAAAACTGAGATGCAGCATAAAAGAGTACAGACATAAAAGAGTATCCATAATCATATATCCATACAAAATGGCACCAGTGAATAATGAGGGACCAAAAACATCTCAAAGCCGGTCATAACAAAATAAGAATACAGAGGACATAAAAGTAAATATGCACAAAATATCTCATAGCCAATGTCATGAGTATGTCACAGTACATAGTCATGAGTGTGAAAAAATGGAGGACCTCAGCTATGAGGATAGATTAGAGGACCTGAAGAAGAGTAGATTAATGGGGGATATGATCAACATAAGTGGTCCATATAGTGAACTTGGTTTTAAGTTATTCACTTTAAGGTCATCACAGAGGAAAAGGGGGCACTCTTTACTTCTAGAGGAAAAAAGATTTCATCTCCAAATATAGAAAGGCTTCTTCACAGTAAGAGCTGTGAAAATGTGGAATAGACTCCCTCAAGAACTGGTTCTGGCAAGCTCAGTAGATTGCTTTAAAAAAGGCCTGGATACTTTCCTAAATGTACATAATATAACTAGGTACTAACGTTTATAGGTAAAGGATTTTGTCCCCCTGCTATAGCAAATTGGATCATGCTTTTCTGGGGTTTTTCGCCTTCCTATGGATCAACTGTGAATATAGGATTGTGTATATGGGATTTTTCTTCTCTTTTATTGGTTGAACTAGATGGACTTGTGTCTTTTTTCAACCTGACTAACTAGGTTACATAGTTACCTAGTTACATAGTAAGTGAGGTTGAAAAAAGACCATCAAGTCTAACCTATGTGTGTGATTATATGTCAGTATTACTTTGTATATCCCTGTATATCCCTGTATGTAACTATATATCTTGTGAATCCAGCCAGGGAGACCAAACTTTAGTAAGTTCTTGGGGCATCCTAACAGGTATTTCTACATTAGCCACTGCTGACGTCTCAACTCTGCTTTACTTTTTGCTGACCCTTGAACTCTGCAAAAATCTGCATAAATTACTGCTGACCCATGAACTCTGCAACACTTACTGCTGACCCATGAACTCTGCAACACTTACTGCTGACCCATGAACTCTGCAACACTTACTGCTGACCCATGAACTCTGCAACACTTACTGCTGACCCCTGAACTTTGCATCATTCAATGCTGACCTCTGAACTCTGCATTACAAATTACTGGCCACTATACTCTGCATTACAAACTTCTGAGCTTTGAACTCTGCCTCACAAATCACTGACCACTGCATTCTGCATCTGAAATTACTGACCCCTGAACTCTGCATAAAAAAATACTGACCCTTGAACTGTGCATCACTTACCACTGACCTTTGAACTCTGTGTCACAAACTACTGACCACTAAACCATAAGAACACCGTGTTTTTACATTTTTGACTGCAGTACCCTGAGATTTTGTATAATTTTAAAGGATGCCTTGACTGAAAAAAAGGTTGAGACACCACTTTAGGGAGCACGCTTTATCTTGGCATGGTAGAAACCAGACCTTAGATATCTAAAGTTCAAATAAGACAGGTTCTAATAATTGGCACCTAATCTGGAATACTGGATTCTAAGTTCATGGATTTGAAGTAGTGCTAAATTTAGGGGTATACCTACTTTTTCTATATGACAAATTTGTCGCTTTGGATCATGAAAATGAATACTGTATGTAAATTGTATGTGAAATTTGTTCGGGGATATGACCTTTTTTGTAGGCACAATTTTAACCAAGATCTAAAGTTTCCCTGTTCAAATACTGTATATTGAAAAAGTAAAGGTGAGGTGTACCGTATATACTCGAGTATAAGCCGAGTTTTTCAGCACATTTTTTTGTGCTGAAAGTGCCCCCCTTGGCTTATAATCGAGTCAAGCACTTTTCTGCAGCAGAGAATGACATTTTCCGACCCGACTTTGGGGCCCCGTATCTCGGGGCCACTTTATGCTAGGAACCCCAAGTTTGGTGTACTAACCCAGTGGAACCAACACTACAACATATCCAACAACATATTTGGGGTTCCTAGCACCTAGTGGCCCCGAGATACAGGGCCCAAAGTCGGTCAACTGTGTCCATCTGCAGCAATGTAATTCCGGGAACCCTTTGGGCCCCCTGGCTGCTGCTAGGGGGCATCTAGGAACCCTTAACTACCAAGTTTGAAGTTCAGGGGACCTATGGCTGCAAATGGGCACAGTGAGGCTGCAAATGGGCATTGTTGACCCTCTTTTCCACTTACAGTAGCTGCGCATTTCTCACCCTAGGCTTATACTCGAGTCAATACGTTTTCCAAGTTTTTTGTGGTAAAATTAGGTGCCTCGGCTTATATTTGGGTCGGCTTGTACTCACTTTTACGCATGGTTATATATATGAATTGTTTTAATAGCCAACAAATATGTAATCCTATTCACCCAGCTGCCAGCCACTGCTGTCACATGGGGTAGCTGGATATTTCACCTTTCTGAAAGAAACCTGACTGATCTGTATACGTTTTTCTGGGTCACTGTCTAGAAGAGCATGGGCCATAAAAATACAGAAAGTTCCAGACCAAAATTGGATAAAAGAGTCCAAGATCATTTTGATTGTTGCTAAAAAAAAAAATCATACAAAAAACAGCCAATGCATTTTGAGAGCAACACCACTCCCCCTTCATCAGGGCTCAACATAGTGTAGCACCCTCTAGTGTGCTACTAGCAGTAGTGCAGGCAAAATTAGCTGGCCCAGGGATAAACCTGAGTCATGGAATCTGGGTCAGGGTTATTAGAGGTTATGGCTGGATGAATCATCCTGGCAGCTCTCTGGTGCCTCCTTCTGGTTCTAGAATGTTGCAGAATATCTTGGAGGGGTTGCCTTGCATATTTAGTGCCCTTAGCCAATCCCCAGTAAGTGGGATTGGCAGGGAATTAGGGAGCCCTTAAATAGAAATGAGCCATGCCAGTCAGGAAATCGGGTGGAAGATGGAGAAGCAGTGCTGAGGGAGTCTGTCAACGGCCCTTGAGGGACTCCTGCTTGGGGGGTGGTTAGCTCGGACTGGAACTTGGGAGGCTGGCCTGGAAGGATCCTACCACAGGAGGCAGATAGAGGGACCCTATCTGGAGAGGCAGCAGGAGCAAGGAGAGACAAAGTAAGTAGATCAGCACGGTGCAGGGACAGACAACTGGAGAGACTGCCAGCTGTAGCAGGACTCTCTTGAAGACAACAATGTGCTTAAGTCTTAATCCAACCTTGCCATGGTAAGTGTGTCAGTCGAGTAGACTGGGAAGAAGAAGCAGTCAGGTGGGCTGGTGAAGTGGCAGCCAGGTGGGCTAGCATTTATGTGGAAAGTAGATCTGGGACCAGTGTCTACAGGGAAGCAGAAAGTAATGCAAGATGCAGTTGACTCCCCATGTGCTATTTTCTACAAGGGACTGAGAGTTCCTAGCCTGTAATGGGCTGTTTCTGAGCTAACAAGAGACTATTGGGATTGAACCCAGCAGAGCTGTTCAAAGGAAAAAAGTTTGTGCAGGAGGAAGAAGTGGAGTCTGTAAAAAGGGAGGAAGTTGTCCATGGTTCTGTTTGTTGGACATTTTTTCAAGTTGGGCATCCCATAATCCCTAAGTATTATTATTATTATTATTATCCCCTAATAAAAAAAACAACAAAAACAAACTCAAGGACTGCTTTCTGTGTCTGGATGCTAGAAGGACATGTTGTATGACTGGCTGTGCAGCAGTGGGGAACCCGGACATCTGCAACTCCTACGTGGGTAGTGCTACAATAGGATAAAACTTGGATGGACTCCATTGCTTCAAAGCAACTGCTGTAAGGTTGTTCCTCAATGAGGAGAGTTCTAATATAGATCTGTGATGACGCTTTTTTCTCTGAATCCTGCGTTGAGCCCTGATGAAGGGGGACTAGTGTTGCTCCCAAAATGTGTTGGCTGTTTTTTATGACTTTTTTTTTATCAACAATTAAAATGATCTTGGACTTCTTTGTCTGATTTTGTTCTGATGCTACTTTATGTATTTTTATGGTTTGAGCTACTATTAGGTGCCCATTGAGGGAAGCCTTGCTGTGGGGAGCCGCCTCACCAGAGACATTGAGCTTGTTTGAAATTTTCCTTTGTGCGACAAGTCTAACCGTTCCCAGTGCCTCTTTGAGTATATTTATTCTAGAAAAGCATGGAACCCAGGGGATCAACATGACAGCAAGGCTCCTGGTGTTTTTAGAATGGGATCAGCATTGGCAGGCTGTGGATATATCTCATGATAGTCTTCTTTTACTTGATGGCCATAAATTATCGGTGGTTGGATTTAAAAGGAGTTTAAACTAGAGCTGTCATGTAACTATCCCAAACATCTGTGACTCTGAGCTTTCTGGTCCTGGGCCAAGGCTTCCAAGAAGAAAGCTGGCCATGCAATCAGGAAGACATTGGCTTCTTATGAAAATTTTGACCCTGTCAGAAAGAAAAATCCCTAGTATGGTCTTAGCGCTTGAATCTGAGTAGGTTAAAGACAGCCCATGAGGATAGAAATATTGGAGTTGCTGATGTATTTTTAATAGTGCTGGCTTTGTGGCTGTCATCCTGATCCTGGCTAGACTGACTAGTGAGTCAATGGCCTGGAACAAGCATGCAGGAAAGGAGTTTTGATTTTTATTTATTTTGCTAGGTGCGTGCTTGTTCTGGGTAACTAATAAATTAAAAATGAGTTTGATAGCTGTGGAACTTTAACCTGTTCACTGCCAGGGCTGCTTGTGTGTGTTTGTGTGTTTTTTTTTTTTTTTTTTGCCACGTGTTAAAAAATATATTTTAGGCCTGAAGATTAGTTTACATCTCCGAATATGATATATTTTCTGAAAGCAGAGACCTTAGAGCATAAAATAGGTGCAGTTTCTATTTGTTATGCCACACAATATTAGTGCAACGGTTTATTAATTGAAAATTGTAAGTAAAAAAATACACTGACATTAATTTTGCTGCACACAAATGCAATATATTACCCATTTTTTTGTAAAGTATAAAAAATTAGGCTATGCCAAGTAAATAGATGGGATCGATTTGCAAAATATGGTGCGGCTCTGTATGGAAACCTATCAACTTCCAGGTTTTTGTCCAAAGCTTAACTGAACAATCTGAAGTTAGAAGCTACCATGCACAGCTGCACCAAATGTTGCGCTTTCCAGTTTTAGGCCCCTTTCACACTGGGGCGGTGCGGGCGTTGGCGGTAAAGCAGCGCTATATTTAGCGCTGCTTTACCGTTGTTTTAGCAGCGGTATTCGGCCACTAGCGGGGCGGCTTTAACCACCGCTATCGGATGAAAAAGGGTGAAAACCACCCGCAAAGCGCCGCTGAAGTGCCGCTTTGCCGGGGGTATTGTTGCGCTGCCCCATTGATTTCAATGGGTAGGAGCGGTGAATACAACGCTCCAAAGATGCCGCTAGCAAGACTTTTTTTACGGTCCTGCTAGCGCACCGCTCCAGTGTGAAAGACCTCCGGCTTTCACACTGGAGTGAAAGGATTCGCTTTTTTCAGGCGCTATTTTTAGCGCTGTAGCGCCTGAAAAACGCTTCAGTGGGAAAGGGGCCTTAGTAAATCCACCATGATATGTAACATGTCATGCCTTAAAATTGTCTGCATCTGTGAAATGACAAGAAACTTCCCAAAATTGTCTTTAGGTCACGTTTAAAAGCCGAATTCAGATCTTCAGTTTAGAGTTAACTATAAATACTGGCATAAAACTATCACTCTCAAACAGGCATGCACAGAAATATACAACATGTGTTTCACAATTGTACATTGGTCCCTCATCCTCATCAAGTACAGTGCAGGACTATTGACACTGCATTGTGCGTGGAGGAGGTGAGCATGCCACCATGGCTGAGAGTGCCCTAGAGAGGCGGCAGTGCTAGACCGGTCACATGAATGAAGGAAACCTGCCAGAGTCAGGAATAAGGTAAATATTACACCTTAATAATAATGCCAGAGGGGATAGATTTAGTCTAATTCTCAGAGTGAGAATTAGAATGCTATACTTGCTACTACTGTTTTACTCCAATGTACCGATGTTAGCATGATTTACTGACCAGTTGAATAGGCTTTATTTGGACACCTGCCCTTAGAATGAAATGAACTCTCATGCACACCCTTCTTCGGATTCGTAGTGCGTGCTGTACAGCACTGACTCCTTCTCTGTTTTGCATAACTGCCTCCAGTCTTTGCTGTTAATATGACATCACAGACAGTAAATATTGTCTCATATCACCTCTACTTGAAACAACTTTCCTAGTGAGCCAACATGACAGGCTACACAAAACAGAGACATATTCACAAGCCATGGTGCACCGATTATACACAATATGAATGACAGCCTTATTATTTAAATCTGGTGAATTTTGCTCTGTTTTACATTTTTAAAGGTCTCGTTCCACTACCTGATATTGGGTTTTTGTATATGACAGAGAATTAAAGGAGAAGTACAGACAAAATGGATTCAGTTTATTCTGCACTCCTGCGACCTGTTTTGAGCAGACAGCGGACAGAAGCCGGCTGTCGGCTGACGTCACAGAGCCAGTCCAGGCTCAGGCAAGATTGCGACAATGAAGTTGGGATCTGCCCACATGCCTGTACTGACACCCGGCTCAGCCTCTCAGCAAGCCACCAAGAGCCTGAGCCGACCGCTTCCGCTCCTCCACAGCCCAGTGCTCCAGTGAGCGTGGGGTCAGAGCAGAGAGCTGTGACTGACAGTCACTCCCTCTCTGCTCAGTGAGCCCTGAGGTCTGAGCGATCAGCGGTGGGCAGATGCAGCATCAGACCAATGCTGCATCCATCTGGGTATAATTCTGAAAAAAAATCATACTTCTCTTTTAACCCCTCTTATGCATTCTTATGTTTCTCTGTAACAATACCACTGTCCCTGATCCATTTTAAAAAATGTTTTATAATGCAACAAGATCGTATGGACATTTGTTGTACAAGAATTAGACTGCAAAATGAGCATTGACAGATCCTTGAAGTATGGTGGGAAGATCTTATGACAGTCCAACAAGAGAGTAGTTGACTTAACCCATAGGAGTCCACCTCTAATTGGCATATCAATTGGGTGAACTGGCCAATTAAAGTGTCCTCTGACATCTGCCGCCCCATCGTGAACAATGGGTGGTCCAATCAGGTCCGCCTCAAAAACTGACAGGAGGACCTCATCGGTTTGCTGGTGTGAAAGGGTCCTCTCTCAGATGGAGGTGTACCTTAGCATACCTCCCAACATTTTGAGATGGGAATGAGGGACACCTACTAACAAAGGTATATAGGCATAGGACATGCCCCCTGTCACACCCCCTTAAAAGAGAATTAACCCAAAAAATTATTAAATAAATCCAGAAGGGCATTTTTTAACACTACTGTCCCTTTATATTGGCTTTTAAAATGTACAAATGCAGCGATTTAGAAATCGGGTGAAAGGTTTAGCACTATATACAACTATATAGATCAGACCAAAATGAGGGACAAATGAGGGGGAAATAGGGACAGAGGGACATTGCTCCAAATCAGGGACAGTCCCTCGAAATCAGGGACAGTTGGGAGCTATGCCTTAAGCCCCATACACACGGTCGGAAAATCCGACCACCAAATCCATCGGATTTGGTCCGACGGATTTAGTCCGACACTGGTGTTGCATACACACGGCCGGACAAAGTTGTCGGAAAATCCGATCATTCTGAACGTGGTGACGTTTGTTGCCTACGACGGGACTACGTAGAGGCTAGTAGCCAATAGCTTTGGTCTTGTAATGTGATCTGCGCATGCGTGGCACTTTGTCCGTCGGAATTCGCTACACACGATCGGAATTGGTGTGATCGGACTTTGTTGTCGGAAAATTTATAGAGCAGGAGATACAACTTTGTCCGTCGGACAATCCGATGGAAAATGTCCGATGGTGCATACACACGGTCGGAATTTCCGACAACATTGTCCGATAGGACAGAATCCCTCGGAAAATCCGACCGTGTGTATGGGGCTTTAGTGTACTCAGTACCAGAGGTTGTAAACAATAAATTGTCTCTACTTACGGGAGGTCCTGGCTCCTTCCCTGGCTGCTCTTGACATTTACCAGCTCCTCTACAGGAAAAAGACCCAAAGCTAAGCTCCGCCCAGATATTTATATAATCCTGCCAGGAAGAAATGAACTATTTCTCCTTCCTTGAAGGATTTTGTAAGGGAGGAACAATGTTAAAGGAGCAACACAGTGACTCCTGCCTACATGTGCATGAGCACTAAGAGTAGAACACTGTCAGGAAGCATAGAAAGTTATCAGCTAACTAGATTTCAGGCAGGATCAACAGGTTTATTGCACTTATTGAACAGATAACAAAACACCTTTGGTGGTAGATTTTATTTAACAGACTAAAAGAGAGAAAATAACGGGTAATCATAATCCATATACTGTAATGCCCCGTACACACGAGCGGAAATTCCGCCAGCAAAAGTCTGATGAGAGCTTTTGGTCCGAAAATGCGATCATGTGTATGCTCCATCTGACTTTTCCTGGCGGAATTTCAGCCAGCAAAAGATTGAGAGCAGGTTCTCAATTTTTCGTCTGGAAAAAGTTACGTTCGGAAATTCCGATCGTCTGTACCAATTCAGACACACAAAATTCCTACGCATGCTCGGAAACAATTAGACGCATGCTAGGAAGCATTGAACTTCATTTTCTCGACTCGTCGTAGTGTTGTACGTCACAGCGTTCTTGACGGTCGAAAGTTCAGAGAACTTTTGTGTGACCGTGTGTATGCAAGCCAAGCTTGAGCGGAATTCCGTCGGAAAAACCATCCAAGATTTTTCCGACGGAAATTCTGCTTGTTTGTACGCGGCACAAGGGTTCTTGCATACTAGGTGGCTAAAAAATGGCAGAACCTCTGGCAACACAGCAGCATAAAAAACACTCATAGTGGCTCGTATTGCACAAGAGTTTGTGTGAGTTTATGAGCGTTTGCTTTTATAAGCATTTTTTTCCAAAAAATGTTTCCCTGTTAATGTTAATGTTAATGTTTCCCTGTTAATCTTTCACTGTAATCAATTGCAAAAAGATGAACGCTTCTTAAACGCTGCATTTAAGTGCCTTTATGTGCGTTTATGCGCGTCAAGTGTTTTTTCTGCCCAAACTCCTCCAAAATGCACTTTTTTTTTTTGTTAAACCTGAAAATTTCATGCAAATGTGCCTGTAAATGTCCAAATGTGCATGGACAAATAGGCTAACATAGACAAAACTAGAGAGAGGGGTGTTGGGACTTTTATATTGAACAACAATATTTCACTAAAAATTTTACATTTATTCCAAAATAGGTTAAAATTCAAGATCCACATAAAAACATTTATAATCAAATCCCATTTCATATGATCTTTGCTTTAAGGCGGTATACAGATGACAAAACCCTGACATGTTTCGCCTTTCTACAGGGTAAATATTGTCCGCTACTGGTCATGACATTTCCACATTTTATGGTATACAGTTTGAACAAATAGCATAGATTATTCAAAAAGAGATGTTCCCAAAATCGCCCAACCAAATTGGATCATGTATGTGGGCGGAGCCACATGAGTGGGAGTACAGTAAAATCTACATAGTTTGCTGTATGCTGACACCACTTACCTCTGTGAGGACCCACTCGCTCCCATGTGGTTATTTTTAGTATTATGCCTTCCTGGCCCTTATATGCTTCCAGTGGTCATACATAATCCAATTTGGTTGGATGATTTTGGGAACATCTCTTTGAATGGGTTTTGAGTGTAAATGTTTTTTATGTAGATCTTGAATTTTAACCTACTTTGGAATAAATTATGAATTTTTCATGAAATATTGTTGTTCACTATGATGCACCTGAAAAGTACCAACACCCCTCTCTCTAGTTTTGTCTAATTACAAGGGATGTTGTGCTATGACTTAATGGCAATTCACCCACACTAACTTCTATCAGGTTAACTTAGCATTGCTTATAAAGGCTAAAAAAAAAATGCCAAAAGCCTGTATAAGCAGCATTTTTTATGCCTAGCGTGAAATAGGCCTAAAACATTATTTTTTTTTAGACTTTAACCAAACAACAGTTTCTGTGACCCTGTCCTCGCTAAACGCACAAAAATATCCATAAGCGAATATAATTCTTTATTACCTGACCGTGCTGATAATCTTGTCCATTTTATGGCTATTTCCCTGGAGTGCGTCTGCAGATACACTACCTTGTGTGAAGGTTGGCTCCTGTTCCTGCTCTGGATTAGTATGAAGCATACACCGGGTGTGTTTCTGGCTAGTCTGCTGCAACTTTATTTTAAGGTTGCAGTCACTCCATAGTAGCATGTGAACGCGTGGAGAATCACGCAATTTTGCACACATTCATAAATAAGCAAAAAACGTGTCATACTTGCAGAGCCATTATTTGTTCCCCCAGTCCCGTCCCCCCCCCAGTGACAAGCAAGATGCCCAAAATGTGCAGAAAACAAGTGTTTGAGGAACGAGCAAAGTTTGAAGCTCAAAAAGGTGCATGAGCTTCTTTGGTGCATTTATCACGCATAGGGCAGCCCACTGAAATGTATGGACTGCGCAATGCGTGAAGTGCAATGCCTGATGGGAATTTAGTCTAAAGGACACCGTTATCCATATACAGGGAATTATTTACAGTTCAACGTGCCTACTAGAAAATTCTCTCTCCCATATCTCTCTGTACCTGATGACATATTATCATATTAATGTAAAGATGAAACAGTACATAATACCTGCTTGGCACCCCTGGTTCCATTATTCTAATCCCCACTGCAGGGCTTTTGTAAAACAGAAACAAAAACTGACACTCTCCTGTTTAAAGTATGTTAACACAATCACTAAAATATTATGTAAAATGTCATGTTGTAATGTAATTTAACCACTTAAGGACCAGAAGGATTTACCCCCTTAATGACCAGGCCATGTTTTGCGATACCGCACTGCGTCGTTTTAACTGACAATTGCACTGACAAAATTTATGTTCTTTTTTTTTCTACAAATAGAGCTTTCTTTTGGTGGTATTTGATCACCTCTGCATTTTTTTTTTTTTTTTGCACTATAAACAAAAAAAAGAGTGACAATTTTGAAAAAAAAAAAATGCAATATTTTTAACTTTTTGCTATAATAAATATCCCCAAAAAATATATAAAAAAACGAATTTCTTCCTCAGTTTAGGCTGATATGTATTCTTCTACATATGTTTGGTAAAAATCACAATAAGCATATATTGATTGGTTTGCGCAAAAGGCATTTTTATTATTATTTCTGTTTTTTTACTAGTAATGGCGGTGATCTGCGATTTTTAGCGGGACTGCGACATTGTGGCGGACACATCGGACACCTAACTGACATTTTTGACACTTTTTTGGGAACCAGTGACATTATTATAGTAACCAGTGCTAAAAAAAATGCACTGTTATTGTACTAATGACACTGGCAGGGAAGGGGTTAACATCAGTGGTGATTAAGGGGTTAAATGTGTTCCCTGCAGGTGTGTTCTAACTCTATGGGGGATGGGCTGCCTGGGGAAACACACAGATCCGTCTTCCTGCATACCATGTGTGTTCTCTGTCATAGCATGATCTGTGTGATCTCCCCTGTCAGAACGGAGATTCAGAGATTTGCCTTGTTTACACAGGCAGATCCCCCTTCTGTCACTGCCGAAACGATCGCGGGTGGCCGGAGGACATTGAGTCCGCCCCACCCGCTGATTGGATCCCCCGCTTGCCAGTGGGCGCACGCGTGTCCACAAAATAGAGTTCCCGAGCCGATGTAAAATGATGGCGATTCGTGGGAGCGAGACAACCTGCCACAGTACAATGACTGCGGTTGGTCAGGGCAAGTGGTTAAAAAAAATGCTTTTAATCAGTTTAAATCTGCAGTTTTCAATAAAATACCTGGTGATCCTGGCATGAAGGTCCTTGCTCAGGCTCTTCCTTTTTTGAGATGACAACCGTCTCCGGAATGTCCTCCAGAAGTAGTGCACACAGTATTCAGCATTCAGTATGCAGCCTGGTCTGACACCCCACCTCTCTTAGGCAGACCATAGATTATGGGAATTTGCGCAATTCCCCCACCAACACAGACAGTGTTGACAGGAGAATCCCTCCTACTTAGCAATTGTCTGCTTCTGTTGGCGGGACTGGAGAGGGTGGGGAAGGCATCCCCACTGGGAGAAGACAGTGATCATTGTTAGTGGCTATAATAGCCCTTTGCAATAATCGCAAGCAAATCCAGCAGGCTGGTTGTACCCAAGTTAATCGGTCTATCAACTTGGTACATTCAGCCTGCCCATTAATGGTTTGAATCTCAGCCGGTTCCTGCTGAACTAGATGGGATTCGAACCGTGTATGGCTGGCCTTACTGTTCAGGGACGTGATTAGAGATAAGCTTGAGTTTCTTCTGAACTTCCCTCTAGCTGAACTTTGAACTCGTGCTCTTTTGTTATTCCAATGAGCCTGGGCAGGGTTATTCCCTCTCTGCAGCTCACCTTTTTGTTTGCCTGAGCTGCAGGGTGGGAATGGCCATTGGAATAAAAAAAGGCGCAAGTTTGGCTATAGATGAGTTCTGAGGGTGCCTGAGCTCATCTCTATTGGTGATAAAGAGGGATGGCTGTTACTCAGTTCTGTTACCATAATATATAGTTAAAATAAAAGTTCACCTTTTAACAAAAAATGTAAAGGTAAACCAACACCCTACACCCACCCCACCCCCTCAGGTCCCCATTCTACTTACCTCTGTGGATGATTAGCTTTCACTGCCCATACATCCGGTGTAGGGTTCCAGGGATTTCCAAGTCCGGATCTTCCTCCCCTTCCCCTTCTTGTCAGCACATGAATAATCAGACTTGCTTTGATCCATCCCGGAAGAAGACCACAGATTTCACATTCCCAGATTGGAAACCCTGTCTGGCTTATACTGCTATCCAGGAGATCCACTAGATAGAGTCCACCTCACTTCCTGTCCAGCTGACAATTGTTTTACCAGAAAGGAAAGGAAAGAAAATCTGCAACAGGGACACATACAGAAACAGATATTTGACAGGGGTTCTATCCTTCCCTACTCTACTAATTAAAAAACATTTAATTTCTATCTGTGTTGCTCTTGGAGGGTTCTCACTTACTTCCTGTTTGGTCACACTTTGTCTGTAGGATAGGAAGTGAGGGGAAATTACTCGAACCGAGCCTCAGATAGCAGTAAAAACAAGGCAGGTTTCCTAATCCTTCCCGCAAAAATGTGAAAAAGAAAAATTGTCTTGACATGCACTTTAAACATCAGTGTTGGTCTAGCCTACAGCTGGCCATATACGGATCAAATTTTGATCCATCTATGGGCAGGCTGGTTGTACTAAAGTTGATCTATCAATCCACTTCAGTAAAACCAGCCTATCAGTTTTTTCTTCCTACATTTATTGCTGGTGGCTATAGCTGCTAGCAGTGATTATTGTATTCTGACAGCAGGGAAACCTTCCACTGTCAGAACACAATAGCGCAGAGGGAAGGATTCCCCCATCGACACTCATTGTGAAGGAAAGAAAACTGAATAAACTATGGCCTAATTAAGACCAACTCTAATGTCGCGTACACACGATCCGAATTCTCGTCGGAAAAAGCTCTGACGGTTTTCCCGACGGAATTACAACGAGCCAAGTTCAATGCTTCCGAGCATGCGTCGAATTGTTTCCGAGCATGCGTAGGAATTTTGCGTGTCAGAATTGCTACAGACGATCGGAATTTCCGATAGAAACCTTTTGCGTCGGAAAAATTGAGAACATGCTCTCAATTCTTTGCTGTCGGAAATTCGGCCAGCAAAATTCCGATGGAGCCTACACACGGTCGCATTTTCCGATGAAAAGCTCTCATCGGTCTTTTTCTGTCCGGAATTCCGATCGTGTGTACGCAGCATAAGAAGAAGCACAGAGACGGGCTGTGTGCCTGTACACAACCTGGAATTCTACTTAACCACTTGCCACCCGCCATATAGCAATATGACATTGGCAAAGTGGTTCTGTTATCCTGACTGGATGTCATATGACGTGATCAAGATAACAAGCCAGCGGGGGCACGCAGCGCAGCGATCAGAGGTGCTGTTTGTTAGTCTGATGCACCGCATCTCCGATCGTGGCATGGAGCCTCTGACGGAGGCTTCTCAACACGTGATCAGCTGTAACCAAACACAGGTGATCATCGCGTGAACCAGGCAGTGCCGATAAATGCCTTTTCTCGGTTTGCAATGACAGGGAGAGACAATCGGCGATGCTCCCTGCCGATAGGGGGTTTGCGCTCATAATCAGCCTTTTGATTATCGGTGCAGCTCCCATCAGAGGTGCCCATGAGCTTCCAATCACTTCCCATCGGCTGTCAGCATGTGCCCCATAAAGAACGCCTGTCAGTGCCCATCAAAGTGCCAATCAGTGCCCAAAAAAGTGCCAATCAGTGCCCCATCAGTAATGCCTGTCATTGCCCTTCAGATGCCACTCAGTAATGCCTGTCAGTAGCTCCTCATCAGTGCTGTCTATTTAGTGCCATCTATCAGTGCCCATCAGTGTCACCTATCAGTGCCCATCAGTGCCACCTATTAGTGCCCATCCGTTTTTTGTTTGTTTTTTCAAAAATGTTGGTCTTTTTTAGTTTGTTTAGCAAAAAATAAAAACCCCAGTGGTGATCAAATACCACCAAAAGAAAGCTCTATTTGTGGAAAGAAAATGATAAAAATTTAGTTTGGGTACAGTGTTGCATGACCGCGCAATTGTCATTCAAAGTGCGACAGCGCTGAAAATTGTCCTGGGCAGGAAGAGGAGAAAGTGTCTGGTATTGAAGTGGTTAAAAAGGCGGCAGCCACTTTGGCATAGTCTAAAGTCCATTGAGCTACTTTGCTGGCAAGCTTGAAGAAAGTGTTCTCTAGTGTCAGGAAACAGTCTGTATAAATTAGTAAAAATTTCTGCCACATAACAGCGAAGATTTCAGTTTTGCAAAGGGAAACAGTTCTGCAAAACATTTACACTATGGGCAGCAAAAAACAATGTCTATGAGATGGCCACACTCACTTACCCTACTATTGTAACCAATAGAGAACTAATCATTTAGAGTTTATGCCTGCTCGTACTTTTTACTATTGTCTTATAGGAAATAAAACTTGCCTGCGCATGAAGAGGTTAAATCTGGTTTTCCTAAAAACAATCATAGAGACAATGTGTATACATGATTTTTGCTTTAAGGGACGTATTAATTACTTGTAGATTCCTCTTCCATGTATTATTTTGATCACCGTGTCTGAATCCTTTTATTTTTTTATAAATGATACATTGACTACAAAGGGACAATTTGTCTTGTTGTGCTGAGAGGGGAAGGAGAGGGACGAGGTGCTGACACTCAATAGGCGTCAGTACAGGTGGGTCTGTGTTCCTCAGCACTAAGAAGCCAGATTAAGCTATGTGACACCTGCCTTTGTGTGTGGGTGTCTGCACAACTATCACAACTCATGTCTTCCTAAACCAGCCACCATTTCAAGGCTTAGTGGCTGATGCCTGGAGGAATACAGATGGGATGACCTCAGTGACGGGATGTATGACAGCACATCTGATGAAAGAATAATTGAACATTGTATTCAGTTGCTCTTCCCCACCGCCTGCTGGAGCATCTACATTACAGAAGTTTATTGAAGGGTGCATGGATTTTTTTTTTAAGGAAATCGTTTGAACAAATGATTTGATAAGAGTAAATAATCATATTGCTGCTGGCTGTATGCTTTCAACAACCTTCTATTAAAGGTCTGCATGTGTGTGTCAGTCATATATATGCGTTTTATGGATATTATGAAATCTAATTATCCAATGTGGGTGGTATATTGGATAGCGTGTCTATTTGTAATGTTAGGCACTCAAAGTGACACTAATCTATATCCTAATGCCGCGTACACACGATCGGAATTCTCGTCGGAAAAAACTCTGACGGTTTTTCCGACGGAATTCCGCTCAAGTTGTGTTGCCTACACACGATCACACCAAATTCCGACGGTCAATAACACAGCAGCATAAAACACGTTCGACAGCACTATAAAAGGGAAGTTTAATGCTTCCGAGCATGCGTCGAATTGTTTCCGAGCATGCGTCGGAATTTTGCGCGTCGGAATTGCATACACACGATCGGAAACTCCGATAGAAAGGTTTTCCGTCGGAAAAATTGAGAACAGGTTCTCAATTCAAAGTCCGTCGGAAATTCCGACAGAAAAAGACCGTTGGGCATACACACGGTCGGAAAATCCGATGAAAAGCTCCCATCGGACTGTTTCCATCGGAAATTCCGACCGTGTGTACGTCGCATAAGGGTTCATTCACACGGCAGCCCTTGCCGCCCATCTGAAAAGCGTTTTGTGGTGGATGGGGTTTCAGAAGAGTTTTACAGGCGATATGCCACCTCCACCTGATTTAAAGCCGAGCTCCAGTCGTTTTCGTGTTTATTAAGAGTCAACAGCTACAAAAAGTGTAGCTGCTGACTTTTAATAAACACATACCCACAATCCAGCGATGTGCTCACCCAAACCGTTGCTGGTTTCCCTCCCCTTTCAACTGTGGGCACCTGGCTGTGACAGCTTGCGGCTTCACAGCTGGGTGCACACTGTGCATGCACGAGTCATGCTGTGCCTCCTGAATGGTCCAGCAGTCATCTTGGACCTGTGACGTGTCCCAGAAGACTGCATGGAGAGAGGGGGAGAGGCGATCCAAGTGGAAGTGAGAGCAGGTACCTGTTAAAACTAGGTACCGGCTACCCCCAAAAAAAGAATATGTGACAAATGTGACAGGGAAAGCGGGAGGAGTGCTTAACGTGTAACTTCCCCTTTTGGGTGGAGCTCTGTAACCCTCTAAATGTCTTAAAACTGCGCCACAATCTTGTGCATTACCTGCTGTTGTGGCTTTGCCCCATAGACTCGACAATGGTAACATCTAGCAAATGTGACACGCTGTTTCATTTTTGCGGTGGACGTGGCATGTGTACAGCCCTGAGTGGTTGCATGTCTGTGTTCAGGTGGGCAGTCAGGAGACAGGAAAACTGAGGGTCCACAATTTTTTACCACACCCTAGGCACACATGCAAACAAGCCCATATTCTCCAAAAATAATCCTTACACATCCACTATCATCATGAAATCATTTCTCACTGTCCCCTCTAAAACATGCCCTGATCCTCGCCATACTTAAAAAGCCCTCACTGGACCCCACCAGCCTGAATAACTTAAGACCCATCTCCTTGCTCCCGTTTGCGTCAAAACTCCTACCTCACTGCCAACGACCTTCTTGATCCCTTGCAGTCCGGCTTTCACTTACTACGTGGCACTGAAACTGCCCTACTGAAACTCACAAATGATCTACTAACTGCTAAAACCAATGGCCACTACTCCATACTACTATATATCTCTGCAGCCTTTGATATTGTTGACCATTCCCTCCTCCTCAAAAAACTCCACTCTCTTGGCCTTCAAGACTCTGTTCTCTCCTGGTTCTCCTCCAACCTTTCACAGCACTCCTTCAGTGTTACCTATAACTCTGTTTCCCCCTCTGCACTTCCTCTTTCTGTAGGGGTACCTCAAGGCTCTGTCCTTGAACGGTCTCCATTTACACCTCCTCCCTTGATGAATTAATAAACTTCCATGGCTTCCAGTACCATCTTACACAAATCTATCTCTTTACTCCTCACCTCACTCCTTCAGTCTCCTCTCACATTACTAACTTATTAACTCACATATGGGCATTACACACCACTTCCTCAAACTCAATCTTTCTAAAACTGAGCTCATAATTTTTCCTCCGGCCTGTGCCCCCTCCCCTGATTTCTCCATCAAGATCAATAATACAACCATCAGCCCCCCCTTTATGCCAGGGTGCTAGGTGTAATCCTGGACTCTGACCTGTCCTTTCAACCCCAAATCCAATCACTATCCAAATCTTGCAGACTTCACCTCCATAACATATCCAAAATACGGCCCTTTCTAAATTATTCATTCCCTTGTTATCTCTTGCCTTGACTATTGTAACTCCCTCCTCATTGACCTACCTCTCTGCAAGCTATCCCCTCTTCAGTCTATCATGAATGCTGTTGCCAGCCTCATCCACCTTACCAACCGCTCAGTGTCTGCCACCCCACTCTGCCAACCCCTCCACTGGCTTCCCCTTGCCCAACGAATAACATTCAAAACACTAACAATAACATACAAAGTCATTTACAGCTCTGCCCCGAGCTACATCACCAATCTTGTCTCCAAATATCACCTAAACTGTCCTCTCCTCTCAAGACCTCCTGTTCTCTAGCTCCCTTGTCTCCTCCTCCCATGCTTGTCTCCAGGATTTCTCCAAAGCCTCTCCCATCCTCTGGAATTCACTACCCCAATCTGTCCAGTTATCTCATACTGTGTCAACATTTAGGCGATCCTTAAAAACTCATCTCTTCAGGGAGGCCTATCCTGCCTTCAGCTAACAACCAAATCTTTTACTTCGCTCATCAGTTCATCCCTTACAGTTTCACCAGCCTCTCCCTATTAGATTGTAAACTCTCAGGAGCAGGGCCCTCCGAACCCTCTTGTATCGAATTGTATTGTTGCTGTATTCCATTATATTGTAAAGCGCTGCACAAACTGTTGGCGCTATATAAATCCTGTATAATAATAATAATAATCATTTCCTACTGTGTTTTCCTGCCACCTTGTTTAGCTCTCTGTGAGCTCCTGAACATATATTTTTTCCCCTCACTTCTGTTTGCTTTAAACGAGTAGTGGACGTTAGTTGTAGTCATATGCGCTGCTCTGTGTACGCTACACATTTCCCATAATCCATAGCCAATCTCAGGAGTGAGCAAGAGAGAGTGATTACATTCCTACATACAGTGGGTCCATGGAGGATGCACATAGCCACCAACTAACAAGAAGTTGGATCACAGCAGCAAAAAAAAAAAAAAAAAAGGAATGTGGAGATTTGGGAGATTTGGAGCAATAGATAGTGCTTATTTGAGATAAGAATACATACTTGAGTAGAACTTGACTGGTGTTCTAATCCACCTCCTCTCTATCCAAAACGAAAAGAAAGTTTTGCCTTCAGTTATACGTTAATGGCAGAAAGAGGTGCAGAGGTATATAGAGGATACAGTGATGAGCAGTGGTGGAAGATGGATAGGAGGGGGGTGCAGAGATGAGCATTGGTGAAACGGGAATACGGGGTGGGGCAGAGATGAGCATTGGTGAAAGGTTAATATGGGGGGGCAGAGATGAGCATTGGTGAAAAGGGGAATACGGTGGCGCAGAGATGAGCATTGGTGAAAGGGGGATACGGGAGGCAGAGATGAGCATTGGTGAAAGGGGATACAGGGGAGCAGAGATGAGCATTGGTGAAAGGAGAATACGGGGGGCAGAGATGAGCATTGGTGAAAGAGGGATAAAGGAGGGCAGAGATGAGCATTGGTGAAAGGGGAATACGGGGTGGGGCAGAGATGAGCATTGGTGAAAGGGGAATACGGTGGCGCAGAGATGAGCATTGGTGAAAGGGGGATACAGTGGGGCAGAGATGAGCATTGGTGAAAGCGGGTTACAGGGGGGCAGAGATGAGCATTGGTGAAAGGGGAATATGGAGGGGGGGCAGAGATGAGCATTGGTGAAAGGGGAATACGGGGGGGGCAGAGATGAGCATTGGTGAAAGGGGAATACAGGAGGGCAGAGATGAGCATTGGTGAAAGGGGAATACGGGGGGGCAGAGATGAGCATTGGTGAAAGGGGAATACAGGAGGGCAGAGATGAGCATTGGTGAAAGGGTAATAAGGGG
This sequence comes from Lithobates sylvaticus, assembly GCA_028564925.1. Taxonomy (NCBI): domain Eukaryota; kingdom Metazoa; phylum Chordata; class Amphibia; order Anura; family Ranidae; genus Lithobates; species Lithobates sylvaticus. The sequence continues at coordinate 488,083,507 of CM053028.1, read as the reverse complement.
TGGGGCAGAGATGAGCATTGGTGAAAGGGGAATACGGGGGGGCAGAGATGAGCATTGGTGAAAAGGGAATCCGGGGGGGTCATAGATGAGTATTGGTGAAAGGGGGATATGGGGGGCAGAGATGAGCATTGGTGAAAGGGGAATACGGGGGGGCAGAGATGAGCATTGGTGAAAGGGGAATACAGGGGGGGCAGAGATGAGCATTGGTGAAAAAAGGAATACAGGGGGGGTCAGAGATGAGCATTGGTGAAAGGGGAATACGGAGGGGGGGCAGAGATGAGCATTGGTGAAAGGGGAATAAGGAGGGGGGCAGAGATGAGCATTGGTGAAAGGGGAATACGGGTGGGAGAGGAGTTAGTACAGAGGTGAATAAGGGAGAAGGAGGAGATGAAGCAGAAGTGAGTTGAGGATGATAGTAATTGGTGGTCCGTGTATTTTACTTATAAGGTATCCACCACAATACACATGCTATACATTCCACACTACCTAATGCAAATCATACAAGTCATCTCAGGCTCTTTTAACCACATTCCTTTAAGGCACGACCAACATTTAGCACATTTTCTTTTTCTCTGATAAGAAGGCCCAGCTTATGATCTGCACTCACACTCACTGCAATCAGAAAACACCCCTGCCTATGAGCCAACATATTGATCCAGCAAGTAGAATTTGACCCTTCCTGATGCCTGAAAAAATTGTCCTGTCCTTCTGGAGAGCAAGATGTAGATGAAGGTTTAACATTACTTGCCCCCCCCCCCCCCGAAAAAACAAATAATTTTTTTTTTTGTTTTGTAGTGGGGTGGGTGAGGGGGTCGTAGGCCGGTGGGTTCCCATGTCTGGGGGGGGTGGGAGGTAGGACAGGGGAGCGTGAGTGCAACAACAACATTCAACCAATATTTGGAAGTCGGGGACGTGGGGGCTGCGTGGGGTAGACTTGCTGCCGGTTGTAGGGGGTTCAGCTTGTTGGGGTAGCGGGCGCCGAATGGGTGAGTGTGGGGGGAACGTTTTTATGGTGCCGAGTGCCGTACGTGTTGTCGGACCATGGACGGACTGGCGCGGGAGGGGTGGACATGACTGTCGGGGTGTTCGGGCTCGGTGGTGTAAGTATCGGTTGTTGGTTTGAATGTTTGACAAGGCGGTTTTGGAGGTTGGACCCGCACACCTGGGATAAAAATGCTGGGTGTTAGGAGCGTCTCTGCGTGGCTCGGTGGGGCCACAATTGGGGCCCCGTACGTGTTGACCTGGTGTGTGTTAAGGCGAGGGGCGGGAGGGAGGGGGTGTGTGGGTGGTGGCAGAGTGTGGCGGGGTGAGGGGTGGGGTGTGATATCTATATCTATATTTATTTATATATCCATATATAGATATATACTATCTATCTATCTATCTATCTATCTATCTATCTATCTATCTATCTATCTATCTATCTATCTATCTATATATATATATATATATAAAAGCAAATTAAGGGATTGCTGCACTTAAAAATGTATTAAAGAATATTCACATATATTCAACAGATTACATATCATTCCACACAACGGTTTTGGGCTATGAAGCTTGCACCTTCTTCAGGTAGGAACAAAATATAAAATGACAATACTCTTACTTACACCCTTTTATATTAATACATTTTACACCAGGAATTAATTTGGGTATCAATTAAGCAATTATAAAAATTAAGCGATATGTATATTTCTAATCAAGGTATATGTCCACAGATGTTGAAAGACACCAGTGTACATAGATATATCCTATATATTATTTACAAAGTAGTTCATTCCTAAACATGATCCTTCAGATAGATCCTCCAAATATATATTTTTTTAACCAACGTTACGAAAATTTATATAAAAATAAGAGTAATATATATATATAATTTTTTTTATATAAAGATTAAACTCTCACTAAACAAGCAGACTCCTTTTTGTACTCACTACTGAAAACAATAAAAAGAAGTCTCAAAAAAGCAAAAAAATTATAAAAAATCAGGCAGATTCCTCTAAAGCTGTCCTATTAATGGCACTTGCTGCTCCTAAACGCCAAATATCTGTCAGTGAAATTACAGAAGGAGCTGCTCCCTCTACTGGCCACAGCTCGCACTGCGACACTGACTGTGTCTTGTAGCGTTGAGTCTTATGCTTCAAAGCCAGTGTAAATTTGGGAATGGCCATGATTAGTAGATGTGGAATCTGTACACATATTATAGGCATTGTTTAAAAATGAATTCAAAAACAGTTTATTTAAATATAGTCATCAACAGCCACAAAGGATACAAATCCAGTTTTGGTGCATTAAATATCTTTGCAAACCCAGATATTAGTTTGTAAAAAAAGTAGTGGTGACATCATCACTGGGCTGTACAGAGACCAAAGCTGTGAGAGGGACCCAACAGCTCCACCCACTACAGACTGTGGAAAACGACAGGAGGGGGGACGGAGACAGGACCGGTCACCCTGCTCAAGGGGAAAGGGCAGCAGTGAGCGGTCTTTATTACAAGAACACGTATACTTATTGTACGCACATTACATAGTGGTGTGTTTGGCCAGCCCGCTTATTTCAATATGCAGATCAATGTGTGACATTTGGACCAAAGTGTATGCACCCTTTTTTTTTTTTAAGCACCAAAACGCAGGGTACTTTGTTATCAAGCGTTTTGGCCAACTACAGTGCACATGCATTAGTAAGGTGCCCATGGGGGGTATTATTGATTCATTCACATGGGCAGAATAAAACGCTGATGCATACAGCGCATAGTTTTGTACGCATCTAAACACAGCACGATAGTAATTAATGAGCCCATACGCTACATGTAGAATTGTGTGCTGCAAAGATGCAATAATAGGCCACAGGGCAGCACAAATCTACAGATTTTTACATGCGTACATGCATAAATGCATACAAACAAGCACAGATGCGAACATGTGTAGTCATTCATTGCAATGAAGGAAAAATTGTATGTGTCTAAACGTATCTAAACATGAGTACTGTAGTTGCATAGTTTTTTTTTTTTTTAAATCTTTATTTATATATATTCCATTTTTTACAATATAAATTATAAACCGTATTAAACATATTTCTCATTAACATCAATAATTCACATCTCGAAAAAAATTGTTTTATCCCCTCCTTTCCCGCCACCCCCCCCCCCCCCCACCTTGCTCACAAATCATAGAGGTACCTTGTCTCCATGTCTTTTTCCATTTATTATCTTCCCCATACAATGTTTAGGTGTATTATTTAGTTATCTCTAAGACATATCTCCAAGACTTTTTAAAATCAATCCAGTAGTTGCATAGTTTACACAGGATCTTCTGCTAGCTCTGCCATCATTGCATTCCGTGCAGAAAATACACACATGTCAGTGTGAATGAACCCTAAGAACCAAAGGCACAGAATGGACATGCGTTTTTTTTTTTTTTTGTACGCTGTGGGAACATGCAGGATATCTCACGCATTCCCTCAGCTGAATTCCAGGAATTCAGCCGCTAAGTAAAAAGTGCGAGCGCACTATGGGGTTGATTTACAAAAAACAATTAGACTGTGCACTTTGAAAACTGCAGTTTCACTCTGCAAGTGCACTTGCTCCAGAGCTTAGTAAATGAGCAGAAGCTCTGCTGACTTCCATCATCCAATCATGTGCAAGCAAAAATGTAGCAGCTTCAAATTATTTCACAAAATACTGTGGTGCTTTTTAGCCAGTTATGGACAAGCTGGTGGCCAAGAGAGAAATAATCGGGGAGACAATATACATAATGGGGGTTATTTACTAAAACTAAAGAGTGCAAAATCTGGTGCAGATCTGCATTGAAACCAATCAACTTCCAGGTTTTATTGCCAAACTTAATTGAACAAGCTGAAGTTAGAAGCTGATTGGCTACCATGCTTCACCAGATTCTGAGTGCACCCGTTTTAGTAAATCTCCCCCAATGCACCTTGTAGTTAGTTTCATGTGTATAGAGGTCCATTCTGTATTATGCACCAATAATAATAATCAATTATGTAATATGTACTGTGTGACAGCCACTGCATGTTCTACAGACTTTCCTATATGGCTGCACATTTTTACTATTACACTACAGTATATTATACTACAAAATGCCAGCTTTGTAAATTCATTTCCAGGGTCATAGACTATAATATATCAGTGCACATCTTGTTCGCAGGTTTCTGTGCTACAATCTCTCTACTGCCTATGGGAATAAAAACATCCCAGAGCCACTTTAGTAGGGAGCTTGGATTACATCAGGAGTGATGATTAGATGACAAGAGCTAAATCCAACATGTGGTCAGAAGTGGGATATTAAAGATTATATCTGCAAACCTCCCTCCGAATACACAGAGGAAGCAAATCTACAATTCTAAATACACAAAGGTGAGAGCAGATGAGAGCAGTCTACAGTTCATCCATGTACTGAATATATAGCATGCTGCTGCAAAATACACAGAAGCATCAAAAATTGTGCAGTTACATAAATGCATGATGAATAGAAATACACCTATATAATATACATGAAAATGCAAACATTTCGGGCTCATTCGCATGGATGCATTGGGACGTGTATGCAGGTGCCTACTTGGTAAGCACCTACTTTGGCAAGTTCTACCTTATCTTTTATTTCTGCACTGTTTTTACTATGTAAATGTGGTTAGTGTGTTTTGTGTATCAGGCTCCCCGAAAGTCAAGAGGGGGCCATGCGTTGGCTCCTGAGTGTTCATAGCTCTGCGCCTATGTGGCGGGCTATAAATACAAGGGGAGGCAACCTAGCTGGTTCCTTGGATGGGGAATTGCAAGAAGGACTGCAGCCACATGTAACTCAGCTTTAAATATTAGGAGGCACCCCCTTGGTGTGTGCCCAGTCAGGGTACCGGAGAACTCTGCTCTATTGGAAGGTATAAACTGGGGCAGCCTAAAGTTAGGATGACCTAGAATCATGTATGGAGGGAATGTTTGAGATACTGCTTTATATTGTTCTGTACTTACACAAGCTTTCAGTAAAAGCTCTAAATTCCCTTGGAAAGGGTAGATGCATGGCGTATCAAAAGAACAGGACTTAGAATTGGGATGAAGAGAAGTTAGTGCGAAGAAGTGTTAACAATGGTCTAACCTGCAAGTAGAGTGGAGTAGAAGAGGCTATATTACCATTGTTAAGAGCAAAAGAAAAAGCAGACAACCAGCCGATACATCTATTATTAGCTTCAGCTGATAAGACTGCAGTAATGCTGTCCGATGGCCAGGTTTACACTGCATGTGATGTCACATGGTCACATGGGGTGTAGGAGGAAGCTTTGAGTGATTATGAAGTCCCCTGGGATTTCAGTGGTGTGCCGTAGGAAGTCCTGAAAAAAACAGATAGATAAGCACATAGAGAGTGTGCCGTAATCAGGGGAGATCTGGGCATGCTCAGTGACGTCATTCTAAAGAACAAAAATAATTACAACAATACTAAACAAGTAAGGAGATATCTACAAGCAGTGTTCATTAGGGTTTTTTATGCTGATTTAGATGGGACAAAGTTGTGGGGGAGAGTTTACAACCACTTTAACTGCTTGTAGTGGTGTTACACATGACCCTATAGTGCTTTACAGATCCAGATTCTTTAGGGATATGCCAAGACCAACATGCACCTCTTTAGAATAATTTCAGATTAGGCTCAAGGCAGTTGAAATAACTTTACTGAAGACTTAGCATAACATCTGCAGGGTAAAACGTCCTTTCCCTATCTAACTTCAATTGCGGCTGCCCCAGGATGACTGTACAGGCAAAGTCTTTAAGTGTGTAGTCCATAGTTGGAGAATCCAGAGTGGAGGTGTCCATTGTCATGGGATCCCAACTAGTCGGTCTTCCTGAGGTGAACCACAAGTCCCAGCAAGCTTCTTCAATTGTTTCCATTCTTTTGCCCACACTCTCGGGACCCCAAGCTCTCCCCTTTTATATATCATGAGAAGGGAGACCGGTCCCCAAAAAGCCTGAAAACATAACTGAAGGGAATTTCTGGCTTCTACGACCACCCAGACAGGTTTTAGGTAATGCCGGAGACTCCGTTGACCCCTATCAGGCCCGGAGATATCAAATAATGTGACACAGGAAACGATTGGTTGTGCACACTTCGATATCTGCTTTACTCATTCAAAGACCATGGTATTTATGCAGAATTTCAAGGAAACAAGGAGGAGTTATGATGCTTAACACGTATACATAAGAAATAGCTTCAGTCAATATTCTACGTCATAGCTAGAAAACATAAGCCAAAATTCACATCTATTTTACTACAAAATATATATGTATTCGTGAACAGATGTTGTTATCTTATCTAGAACAAATGCAAGTCCAAGCTAGGGCAAAGTCCACAGACTAAGAATACCTTGTGAGAACGTTATCTATAGATAACAGTTTAAAACATACGTGGGTTTCACCTTAAACTCATAATTTGAGAATTACTCTTAAAACATCTATAACAAGATGGAGTCTATCATGCTATCATTCCTTACAACCCCCTCTTTGAGACACTTATGTCTCACTACATTTCACAGTTATGTAATCTTTCTTCTATCATAATACACACTGAGATAAATTCTATTCGCAGCAGCAGGATCAGGGGTTCGGGATGCCCTAACAATTATGCACATTATAAGCTTATAACAGGCATATAGGAACAAAACAAAAAGGATAATCATAATTATAGTTATGGCAACACTTTTTAACCATGTAAGTATTCCTATTCTTCTGCTGTAGAGTTTTAGAGGCTCCACAAATACCCTTTATGAGTCCCAAATCTTCAGGGTGATAAATACAGTTAGTTATCAGCAAAGTTGGCAGGAACACAATCAGAGCAGCCCAGCATAAGAGGCACAAGGCCTTCCCAGAAGTCTGTGGTGAAATAAGCGAGGCCATCTTGTTCGGAGTCTTGACCACGTCCTTCACGCCTCGGTGCTTTATCTTTGTCTTTGTCTTGCTTCTTAGGGTCCTGGTTGACCTTCTTTACACGACTTGCATGAATCCAGGCCTGTTGTCCTTCTACCAGAATAGCTGTGCGGGTAACTGCAATCACTGTGGTTGGAGGTCCGAAGGGATACTCCTGTTTCTTGGTGCGTTTCAATTGCTGGACCACCACGGTGTCACCCACCTGGAAAGGGTGCGTAGGTTCCTGTGAAGAAGAAGGAGAGGTGCGAGCAACGTTTCTTTCAACTTGATCCAAAGTTTCAATAAGTTTTTTTACATATTCTTCCTGAATAAGATCTAGGTCCCCTCTTTCTAACATAAGTGGCTGTCTGGCCCATGGGGTGGGGAATGGTCTACCCATTAAGATTTCAAAAGGAGAGTATCCTGTCTTTTTAGAGGGTGTCATTCTTACCTCGGCTAGTACAGCTGGTAGGACCTTCTTCCAATTTGCATACGTACCTCCAGTGGCCTTCCTGATCTTATCTTTAATGGTTCTGTTCATCCTTTCCACTATACCTGAACTCTGGGGGTGGTAAGGAATATGAAACTTCCATTCGATTTTCAGTGTTTTTACCAAGTCTTGACAAACTTTGGCCACAAATGCAGGACCATTGTCAGAGTTGATTTGTAGTGGGCAACCCCACCTTGGAATAATTTCTTGTGTCAGAATCCTCACTACTGTTGGCCAGGTGGTGAAACTATCCCTCCTGTCGCTCCCTGATCTTCTTCTTCAGCTACCTCGACTTGGGCTCTCTCTTCTTGCCTCTGTGGGTGCTGTCTATCTTGTTGTGGAGCGGCAAAGATCTGCTGTTGTGGTTGTGGAGCGGGAGGGACCTGCCGTTGTCTGGTTGCATAATGTCCAGCCAGAAGATCAATATCTTCCTGTGCTAAACTCGGGTAGACATGTACATATGCGGGTGGAAAATGACTGGTTATTGGCAGGGGTGGGGCTGCTGGGTCAGGGATAACTCTCTTTTTATCAGCTTCTTCTCTATGTTTCTGGTCATAATCTTCCTTACTTAAACATTTGGTGGGCTTTTTCTGTTTCTTATTGTCCCTCTGAAACCAATATGGGGCGTATTTCAACCAGTTCTCCCCTCCCTTTGCCATATAATCCATATCCCATTGAGGGTCCCCGGGGTACCAAGGGAAAGTTCTCTTATCTCCTAAACACAATCCTTTTATCATGTCCATGTGAAAATCATCGTTACTACCATTCCGGGAAAAGGGGTCTACACTGTGTATGGTTTCGGTCCATCCCGCTACATTTGAAACCCATGGGACTATAAATTCATAATTAGTACCACAAATTCTGGCTACATAATCTTTACACGTTTCTCCTGGGTTGGGGAGAGGGGGAGGATCTTCTTTACCTTGTTTCTGACCCATATTGACAGTGGGAGCCGACTGTTTTACCACGCAGTCTTCTGACCCACACAATACATAAACTTATCACGTCTAAGCAAAAGAAAGATAAAGCAAAAGATTTTGGGGTCACCGGAGTCTATTTCCTCATTAACCTCCTCTTATTTCTTCCCAAAAGAAATGTATCTATATATGTGTATGCAGTACTGCTTATCTTTGTGGATTTCCCAAAAACCCTCCAATATTAACCTCTGGCGTGGTTCTTATCCCTTACTAATTTACGGGTCCAAAAAAGCTTTGATCAGAGCTGAGGCAAGGAATATTTCGTCAAAGACAAACTTATCACTTACCGTCAGATAATTCTGCTTTTCATTCCGGACAGCCCCCAGATGAAGGGAATTTCTGGCTTCTACGACCACCCAGACAGGTTTTAGGTAATGCCGGAGACTCCGTTGACCCCTATCAGGCCCGGAGATATCAAATAATGTGACACAGGAAACGATTGGTTGTGCACACTTCGATATCTGCTTTACTCATTCAAAGACCATGGTATTTATGCAGAATTTCAAGGAAACAAGGAGGAGTTATGATGCTTAACACGTATACATAAGAAATAGCTTCAGTCAATATTCTACGTCATAGCTAGAAAACATAAGCCAAAATTCACATCTATTTTACTACAAAATATATATGTATTCGTGAACAGATGTTGTTATCTTATCTAGAACAAATGCAAGTCCAAGCTAGGGCAAAGTCCACAGACTAAGAATACCTTGTGAGAACGTTATCTATAGATAACAGTTTAAAACATACGTGGGTTTCACCTTAAACTCATAATTTGAGAATTACTCTTAAAACATCTATAACAAGATGGAGTCTATCATGCTATCATTCCTTACAATAACCAAGGAAGGTAGCAAAAACATTAACCCCCTTCCCCCTGACCTGGGCAGCAGAGCTGGCTAACTAAACACAATAGGCAACCTGTCTACATATTTCTGCAATTTTTCTGTTCTTGGGCCTGGATTATAATGTGCCTTGGACGCACATCTTCACCTAAGGAATTACTCACTATGAATGCTGAGCAAAGTCTTAAAACCTAAAAACAGAATCTAAATGGTACAGAGCTTCACAGTGATTGTACTTTACTGCCCCTCTTATTTCACTCAACTGTGCCTTAAGGGCCGTACACAGGGGCCAAATATCGGGTGGCACTGACTAGTTCAATAGAAACCAGCTGACATTCGGCCCATGTGTACAACAGCTGGTCCGCCAGCTGAACTTTGAAGGGGCATGACCAAAAAAAGCCTGCCATTCGGCACCTGATCAGTGCTCTTAGCCCCCATTCAGAACACAATAGCTGAGCAGGGTAGATCGATGTACTAACATACGATTGTTAGTACAACGGCACCTCCTGAGCCCTTCAGTTTTTTTTTCGTTCACTAGGTTGAACGGAAAACAAAAGGGATAGTATGTACCAGGCTTTATTTTGTAATTCATTTCAATTTCAGAAAGGATACTGACTGCACCATCTGACAAAATGGTTTACCAAAAATGTAATCCCAAAAGTGTAGTATAAGAAACAAGTTAAAAAGTGTGATAACCATTTCAAAATGAAATTCTGGTAAACAAAATCATATTGGGATATTTACTTTTTATGAATACACTGTAGTTTCCCTCCAGCACCAGGCAAACAGTGAAATAGATAGTAAATGTTCATTTGATTTACTAATGAGTTAAATCAACAATCATTTATAACAGCAGTGATGAGAAATTTTGAAGGATCAGGATCAATTATTTTTTTTTTTAATGAATGAATTTCAAACAGTACACGTGGTTTTCATTAGGAAAATGACATTCATTAAAAACTTGAATGTTAAAAGCAAACAAAATTTGTAAATACTTTCCTATGAGATTTATCAAGTTATTGAATGTACTGAGAATTTTTGTATGATTGTTTTTACAAATATTCATATGAACGATTGTTCGAAAATCTACTATTGTATAGACAGCTTAATTGGCTCACAGAGTGGCCAGTCCCTCTCCTAGTGCTAAGCAGATTTAAAAAAGCTAATATGTAGACAGATTTAGGTATTTATAGCCTTAAAATATCTATATATATATAGATATATATATCTATATATACATATTATATATATTTTTTTTTACGAATATATATATCCTTTTTGTCTTTAAATCTGTCTGGGGTTCATCTCTAGGAAAGCTGTAGAACTTTAACATAAAGGTCCTTCATTTCCTTAATGCTGTATATATATGAACATTTCTACTTTTGAAAGTCGTTGTCCTTTAACAAACCACATCTCATTCAATTTTTTCTTTGGTTAAAATAAATAGAAATGTATAGCTCTTAGAGCTTTTCGCTTTTTTCACATTAAATATCAGCGCTAATGATTTTCCTGGCACCTGCATATTGTTGTAATTTGCCAGAGAGAGAAAGTCAACCGCACTCAACAGGAGTTGGTTCAGTAGTTTAATTCCAAAGCTTTTATTGGCTGCTTCAGCCTGGAACATGTGACACAAAGACCTTATTCAATAAAAAATGGTTCTGGTAATCCAGGATATTTTGTCATGCTGGCCACAGGTGTTAATGTTCTATTTTCAGATTACTATACTTTTTATGTACCTATTGACACTGAGCGATCAAAAAAAGCCAAAACCCAAGAGCCATAATGTAATGTATGTTTTATTGCCCGGTTCCCATGGAAGATTTATTTTTTCTGCCTTCAGAGATGTATATTATTTTTAATCGAGGGGTTTATTCCCTACTACATCAATCCAGTGGAATAGAGTGCGTGTTTGTCTTTGCTGAAATGTTAGATTGTTGTTTTTGGGTTGCAGGAGTGTTTCAGCTTCTTTTTCAGGCAGTTCAATTGGCAGAGCAAAACAATGTATTTTTTTCATTAGTCATGTAAAAAAAGATAAAATCTCAGTGATGGGTAGGAACTAGCTCCAAAGTAAAGTTCAGCATATAGAAAAGTCTGGGATTTATGTAAAATGAGGAGTCTCAGTGAGGCCTATGAGCTTATATTTTTAGACCATTATATGCAATCTCTTTACCCCAGAGGCACTTGGGGCCATCCCACCACTATGTACTGGTGTCTCCAGAGTATCCGATATTTTCCAATGGTGTTCTACAGGCAGAACTATATATTTTTTATGGTCCCTATTAGGGACAGACATATGTTGTGGTAGAAAAATGGTACATTAGTGTTGGGAACTTTAACTTGAAAAACAAAGTATATCTTAATTTTAGAGAATGGCAAAAACAGACTAGGAAAAAATGGGACCTTCAATATATTTTTCAGGAGGCCAAACTGTCAGGGCTGGGCTCAGCCCTTCCTTCTCAAAGATGGACACTCAGCTGTCGGCTAATTGCCAGCTCTTATCTCTCCACAGTGATTCACCTGTTGATAATATCCTGTTCGTCAGTCCTGCCTACTTAAGCCATCCAGTCCAGATGAGCTCTGCCTTCGCCTTGGTCATATCTCTAGAGAGGTTCTCCTGTGTTCCTGTTAAAGACTTGCTTGGCTGACATTCCTTCTGGCTCCAGATCCTGCTTGCTGTTATACTACGCTGGCTTCCTGACGTTTTGACTACGTTTACTCTGTTTACCTTTTTTTTATTATTATTAAACAAGTGTTATTTAACTTTACTTCTGTCTCAGTCTTATTCATGGTTTCTGACACAAACACAACTCATCAATTCACAAATGAATAAAAACTTTAATATTTTGTTATCTAGACATAAAAAAATTAAAGTGAAAAAATCTCACATATGTAATAAAATGTATACAAAAGAGATTATAATGCCTAAACAAATTTCTAGTATGTCAACGCGTTTCACGGAGGCCATTTCCCCAGGACAGAGGCTCCAATCTTCAAGGTTTTGAGATACAACTCTACAAGGTAAATGTATATAGAGATCAAACACACGCAAACACATGCAACAAAACAATGTTATTGAGCTGGAGTTGTGTGTTTAGACCTTTTTTTCACAATACAGTACAGTGCAGTAGTGCAAGAATGCTTAAAATATTGATTACTTGTGGCTCCTCGTTTAACAACCAATTCGTTCTAATGACCTGGTCGTTGGAAGGGTTGAGTGAGGAGAGCCTGTAATATGAATTTGTAAGACAAAAATTGTATTTAAAAAATACAATCTCACAATAAAAGACTGTATATGTTGCTCACGAAGAAGGTTTTTTCCACCTGCATTTTTATGTCTAGATAATAAAATATTGTTTTTTTTTTATTATTATTCATCTATGCATTTATTGATTGTGTTTGGACTCCTGAAAGATACATTGATATTTCCATTTTTTTGTCTGTTTTTGTAATTCACTGTGGGATGATAATTTCAGGATACTAGGTTTGCAAGTTGGTACTTGCATTCCACCTTTGCAAGTTGTGTTTTAGATAATGGATTTACCCCTATGTGACATGGAAACAAGATCTAAAAAATGCTGTCTGTTAGAATCTGAATGACCCCATCCATATTGTTGTGCCATCACAAATCCACAGCCACAGTATCTCAGGTGTCCAGCACTAAATGGACTCCAGTTAAAACCATCCTAAATAGGCCAATATTGTGCTGCTTAAACATTTTGCCACTCTGATCACAAAATAGAAATCCGCATTCATACTACACTACTATGGATTATGCACTAACTCTTACAATAAACACAGCAAATACATGGAACCTGTGCACAGGAAAGGTGGTGGTGATGGTGGTGGGGGGGGGTGTTTAGCCTCTTTCACCAAGAAACTAAGAACAGAACATAGTCTCATCAATACATAGACACATTTCAAAGGCACATTCTTTAACTTCAAATTAATACATTTTAGTCTCAATTTAGAAAGTTTATTTTATTCATTCTAAAGTTTGGACCCCATATCTACTATAGTATATCAATTACCAATAAATATTTTAATATTTATTGCCATTTTAATGTATTCTTTATTGTATTTATTATTGTATACAATAGCCTTTCTCTACCAGTTTACTTTAGGGAAACCCTTGGAATAATTGTCAGGTGTCAGGGAATCCTTGCCAAGGTTAGACCATTGGGGGTCATTGAGAAAATGTCCCGTTATATTGGTGATCCATTAGAAGAATGTTCACCTTTAGTCCTATTTCTGTCCCTGCAGTCATGCTGATAGCTCTGTCAAGTCGTATTTTAGCTGGAACACCATCAAATGGGAGTTCAAATTAGCAATAACTTATGGAACCCCTAGAAACCTTGTGAGGTATTCTAGGGTTCCATGCAACCCTGGCTGAGAACGGCTAGTATAGAATAACTGCACAGAAAGCATAACATCAGGGGGCGTAGCCGGATCCCGAACGTGATGGCTGCTGATTAACGCTGCTCTGATCCAGGATGGCTATCCAGGGCAATTACAGACAGGTGATTGGGCTCCCAGAGCAGCACAACCCACCATCAACGATCGGAGACAACCGCCAGCATGTTAAAGAGGAGACAGGAGCATTTGGCTCCCCGCAAACTGACAGAATTCTACTCACCGGGCAAGTCGTCTATCAAAGATGGCGCCAGCGGGACCGCCGCTCACACACGAGGCGGCCAGATGGAGTCTGCAGTGCGGACACAATCTGCTCACCACTTGGCCACCTCACCCTACTATTTGGATAGCAGTTTAGTCACCTTCTACAAGCCCAGACATTCTTTAGGCCTCTCTTTACAGCACCCCCTGGTGGGCACAGTACCTCATAACTCCATAGCTGACTTTGACACAACCAATCAGCCTGTGCTAGATAGTACCACACTGAGGGATATGTTAAAGACTGTGCAAAGCTCCATACACTCTGAGATCTTAAATATGATGCAACATTTCTCCTCTGACATGTCTCATATGGGAGAAAGCGTGACAAACATAGAAACCAAAATGGGGGAAGTCACGGCTTCTGTTAATGATTTAGTAGATGCCCACAGAGAAGAATCTGAAGATATTGCATGGATTAAAGCTAAAATGGCCGACCTGGAAGATCGTTCCAGAAGGAGCAACATTAAAATCAGAGGCATTCCAAAGACTGTTCAGCAATCAGGCTTTAAAAAATTACTTCATACAACTTCTGGTGACCTTCCTACCTGACTCCCCACAGAGCGAGTTGATAATAGATCGCATTCACTGTCTGCCAAAACCTCCTCATCTACCAGACACTATCCCAAGGGACATTATTATCCACATCCACCTCTTCCACATAAAGGAAAGATTCATGAGAGCTGCCAGGAATGCTGCAGAATATGCACAACAATACACCAATTTCTTCTTTTATGATGATCTATCAAAATATACAATGCAACAATGCATTGTAACGATCACAAAACCTTTGTGGAACCATCAGATCCCATACAAATGGGGCCATCCGGTGAAGCTTATCATCACGAAAGATAATAATTCCTACACCATTAGATCTCTGGAAGAAGGCCTTACACTCCTCCGGCAATGAAATATACTGGAACCACAGGAACAGCGTCAACACAGAGGGAACAATCAACAATTCAATCACAACTGGGAAGACTTGGACCATCCAGACGACATGACCACCTGAATTACACTAGCATTGACAAACTACACAGTTTGCCCTGGATTGCTTGAACAAGCTCAGTTCATCTGTTGATCACCCCCAAATATTTGACGCAGTAATTACCACGCATGCATAGTTCTGCTTTTTTTTCTTAAAAGTTCTGTTTTGAACCAAAGGTTCTTTATTGTTTGCACTACCTGTTGAAGACTTTACAATTATCTATTTTTGTCTCATATAAACCATCCTGTGAAGACACAGTCAGCAAGCTCCCGACAGCTGGAACGTGACAGACTCTAGCGACTGAAAAACAACCAAACAGTAAGTTACTCTTCTTACACAAACTACCTATACTCTCCGATACTGCTAGCCTAGCTCCCCTAATATGGGACCCCCCTCAGAAGTAGAATGCCTTTCAAAATCATATCCCTAAACTCTAAGGGCCTAAATCATCCAGGGAAAAGGTACGCTCTATAGTCAGATACCTGCATACTCAAATGCAATGTGCTATGTGTCCAAGGGACAAACACAAGCGCCTCCAATTTCCCCAACCTTTTTTCCACATTTATTCAATAATCTGTTTTCACACTTCACTCCGTTACTAAACACATGTAAGCAAGATCTTTAAAAGACCAGCAAACAACACCTCTTATGGGCATATAAAGTAGCAGCATTTAAAATGTTCACTTTACCGAAACTACTATACCTATATAGAGCAATACCTATAGTCATCCCTGACACATTCTTTAAATCCTTAGAAAAATGCTGCACTCTTACATATGGTCGAATAAAAAAAAACACGCTGTCCTTACTCTATTACTATCAGACAAGCAGAGGGCATGGGGCTTCCTGATGTGAAAGACTACTATGTAGCGGTACTACTAGACCAGATTCGCCATTGGTTCACTCTCACAATGGGCAAACAATGGAGACACATAGAACAGTCTTTTGTAACCAAAGGAGACCTGGGAACACTACTCTTAGCTGATTGGGTAACCCACACAGAATATCGCATAATCCATCCAAAAATCACAGCAGCACTCAGGGCGTGGAAGTATTTTGTATCAAACATTAAGGAAAAAACACTTGATACTTGTGTTCCGATTAAATTAGAAATATTCCAATTTATCATCTCTGAACTCTCATTTAGTAACTGGTCTGACCTTAGAAATGAACCATTGTCCACTGTAATTCTACATAATAAACTCCTTCCTTACCATTCTTTACAAGCACAGTACAATCTAACACAGAAAATACCATTCACATACAGACAATTTGCCTCCTACATGAAACAGAAACCCGTCCCAGAAATGCGACTGCCTAAAACAGTGTGGGAATTTCTCTCCTCCACATACCTAGCACTAAAAGGCATATCTCTGTTTAAAACACACTCATCCATGACAAGGGCACATTTACTAAAGATTCAGCTTTCAAACGATGAGAAAGAAATTTGAAAATATCTTTCTCTGACTTACAATGGCGTCAAGCCATATACTACAACCAAACAGCTTCTAAAAGTGTCAACTATTGGGAACTACCTCAAAAGCTTCACCTACGATGATACCTGACCCTAGTCCAAATGCACAAATTTGCAAACATAGAAAATAACATGAGTTGCCGAGGCTGCTCACACAAGGGCTCCTTGATACATATCCTTTTGGAAGGCCCTCATATCTCCCCCTTCTGGAAAAAAGTATTTTCGTCCATATCAGACCTAACAGGTATCATACTAAAACCCTTGCTGCCACCAGCAATCCTTAGCTTAGGGATCACCAATTTTTCAAGCAAGTTCAGAACTATAGTAATGCATATTTTATTTGCTGCAAGATTAATGATAACAAGGAAATGGAGACAATCTTTTGTCCCTAACATCTCGGATGTAAAAATTCACCTCAAACTGATTATAGAGTACGAACAATATTCAGCCTTAAATTCAGGCTCAACTGGGAAATTTAGGAACTCTTGGGAGCCGTGGCTCCAAATCCAGCACACTTTTAGTTAAATATACACTAACGTATATAAATTAACTGGTAACCTTTTTGAAACCTTCCAACATAATACTCTGTTAAGATCAATGTTCATATTTGTTAAATAACGAAAGTATTGTCTGTCTTATATAACATCTGTGTCTATATACTCACCATGTGTCTTACTGTTAATTGTAAAGTGACGTTAAACTTTGTAAAAAAACAATAAAAAAATGGTAAATAATTAAAAAAAAAAAGCATAACATTGTTGCACATATTACAATTCTTTCTGCCCTATTGCCCCGAAGAAGGTGTTTCAATCTTCTGAAATGGGTTGGCTGTATCTTTTCCTTACTACTAGTAAAAGATGAGATTTAACCCACCAAGCTAAGTTCAAGTTCAAAGTTTGCAATCTCTAGTCTAAGAAGGGCAAATGGTGTTATTAAATGCTGGCAATTTGTAAGGCATTGCATTATAGGTTGTTCCTTATTTTTGGTGGTGAACCTGCAATGTTTTTTGTCAAAATTACACAATTTTCAAACATTGTGAATCCCAAAGATTCACATAGAACTCATGGTACCAGTAAACCCGGACTTCATTTGTACTTGTGGCAACAAAGTTGCAGTGTTGCCATCTGATCACTGGGAAGAGGAAACTAAGGAATTGCTTCCACCTGCCTGCAACAGACTGAGGACATTATCTCAATAAAGTCACTTGACTGGAACCTAAGGACAGCTTCTTTAATGACAGAAGGTATTGCTTTTTTTAAAATGTAATTTGTATTTTTTGAGGAATTTATTCATCCAATAGTTATTGAAAGCTCCAGTCTAAAATCTGACAGTATTAGACTACATGGGTAAGGTCGAGTGGTATAATCTTCATATTATTGCATAGGTATGAAGAGGGCTTTCTTCATACCACAACTGAACAACACTTTCATCCATGTTCAGTATGATAACTAGAATTTAGCGTGAGGTAGATAGCATAACACAGAATATATTTTAGGACTAGTTATTCCAGTTTAGGAGCCAGCAGGCATTTTTAAGATGCCAAGAAACATATGGACATTCCTCCTTTTCTAGAATAATTGTTTTATAGAATATAGGAGCTTCTATGGAGCTGCTATAGTATTCATTGTCATTGTCCCTAGCTCTCCTGGTGGAGAAGGGCCAAGAATCTAATAAGACATTCTTGTGTTTAATATTGAACTATAAAAAAAAAAAAAGATAAAAAATAAGAAACCTTTCCCAAATTTCCCATTTTTCATATTCTGATCTATAAAAGCAAACTGATGACATTAACTGTTGAGTGGAATACACAAAGAAAATACATGTGTGAGAAAAACTGGCAAGAAATATTTCTCAAAAAAGTACATTTTTAAAATTAATAATTTTGCCAATTTGTTACAGTGGTGAATAAAAAAAGATAAAAAAACTATTTATATATTTACTTATTTTTTATATTTTATATTTTTTTACTCATACAGTTGCTGCTGCTATTTTTATCTGTTTTACATTTGCGATCATGGACCCGTATTTATGACGTGGCATTACTCTCTATAGTGTTTATATTGTAATATTATCAAATTTCATCTTCAAATTGTGAAAATTCCACCCACTGCAAGCGCCAATTTTTCATGGTTTTCCAAAAGTATACTGTAAAATAACCTAATTCTCTAATACAACACATGGATCAGCTTATAGACATTTACAGTATATGAATATATCAAGTCCAAGCCAAAATGAACAACTACTCTAAGACGGATTTTGGACCACAGTATGTTTTCATTTTGACTACTGCTTGGCAAAGCCATTATTAAAATACAAAGACTACTTTAAAGAACAGGCTTTCAGTAGAGTTAATCTGCAGCATTATGAGACTTTTTTTCTCCTATATATAATGCTGAGGTTACTTAGTATAAGTTTCAGTAAAAATAGGTCCATAAAATTTAGGTTTAGTCTTCCACATTTTAGAATGCTGATCTAGAGTAAGATGGCCTATTTATGCTTGATTTTATTATTAAAAAAAGGTGTGTAATCTTATTGTTTTACAGCAGCTCTGAAGTGAGAATATACGGTGAAACAAATAAGTTTAACTAATGCCGCGTACACACGATTGGAAATGCCGCCAGCAAAACTCTGATGAGAGCTTTTTGTCAGAAAATGCGACCGTGTGTATGCTCCATCGGTCTTTTGCTGGTGGAATTCCAGCCAGCAAAAGATTGAGAGCAGGTTCTCTATTTTTCGGTTGGGAAAAGTTCCTATCCGAAAATGCGTTTGTCTGTATGCAACTCGGATTCACAAAAAAAAATCATGCATGCTCGGAAAAAATTTGACGCATGCTCGGAAGCATTGATCATTTTCTCGGCTCGTCGTAGTGTTGTACGTCACCGCGTTCTTGACTGTCGCAAGTTCAGAGAACTTTTGTGTAACCGTGTTTATGCAAGACAAGCTTGAGGGGAATTCCGTCGGAAAAACCATCCAAGATTTTTCGTACGGAAATTCCGCTCGCGTGTATAAGAGTGGAATATGTGTAAGCATTCATTAGGATAAGTTTATGAAGTTTTACTCCCGTGTTCCGTTGGGGGAGATTTACTAAAACTTGTGCACTCACAATCTGGTGCAGCTGTGCAAGGTAGCCAATCAGATTCTAACTTCAGCTTGTTCAATTAAGCTTTGGCAATAAAATCTGGAAGCTAATTGGTTTCTATGTGGAGCTGCACCAGATTTTGTACTCTCCATTTTTTGTAAATAACCCTTGTTTCTTCATACCACACCTTATAAAGCTCAAATTTTCAATGCCTAATTCACAAAGATGCATAACACACTTTAGTTAGCCTTCTCTGTAAGTAGTGATGCTTTACTACTACTATTGACATTTTTACACTGACAGAGTTTTTTTAATGACCAAGCAATTTATCACTTCCTCAGCCTGCTTATAATTAAATTGGTTCTAATAGCAGAAGGCTTTTTATCTTAATGCATTCTATGCATTAAGTTAAAAAAAAAACTTCTGTGTGCAGAAGCCCCCCTCAGCCCCCCTAATACTTACCTGAGCCCCATCTCTATCCAGCGATGTTGAATGAGAGACTCAGCTGTCCGGGACTCTCCCTCCTGATTGGCTGAGACACACAGCAGGTGCCATTGGCAAAGTCAGTGAGCCAATGAGGAGAGATAGGAAGCAGGGCCGAGCCACGTATATGGACACACAAAGCAGCGTCTTTGGCTCAGGTGCCCCCCAGAGCAAGCTGCTTGGTGTGGGGGCACTCAGCAGGAGGGAGGGGCCAGGAGCGCCAGCGAGGGACCCGTGAAGAGGAGGATCTGGGCTGCTCTGTACAAAACCAGTACACAGAGCAGGTAAGTATAACATGTTTGTTATTTTTAATAAAAAAAATAAGACTTTACAATCACTTTAAGCCTATTCACTAAAATGTAAAATGAGTTTGCACAATTTACTTTGGCTATTCTTACACACTATCTTTTTGTTATTATTGAATCAGATTCACCAAAATCTTAGCACTATGATTATTATTATACAGGATTGTAGACTGATGCCACTATATACTATTTGCAGACACAACAATTAATGAGCATTTGATGGATGATTTATTAGTTTGTTTCAGGTGTAAAAGTGAGTACTTATGCCCCTTCCACATGGGTGCCTTCCATTTCTATCAGAAGGGAATCTGTCCGCTGATCCTCTGCTGATCAGACCAGAGCACGCACATGACAGATCCATGTCCGCTCAGTTTATGCAGCGTGGACATGGATAGAGCCTCTATGGGTGGCAGGTTGTAAATGGACTCCACTATCCATTTACACCCTACTACCATCCAATGTGATCCACCTACATGGAGAACGGATCCCCTTCGGTTTGTTTTTAGCAGACCAGATTGGAGGTAGGCGGGTGTAAACGGGCACAAGTCTGTTTACACCCACCGGTCCATAGGGGTGGATAGACCATCCATTCAGGTCCGCCTGAAAAAATGACAGGCAGACCTGATAGGAATAGTAGTGTGAAAGGGGCCCTAAAGAAAAAGTAAAGTCTTCTGTGGCAGTTAGACTCTTGTCAAAATATGTAAATATGCATGGCATGCTAGCAAGCTATGTCACACTTGTCTTACAACTGTGCCCTCCTCTAGAGCTGTCCAATCTAAGCTGTCAGTTCATAATCGAACCACCACCATCTCCTCTGCCACTATTTTTAGGTCTAATATGATCTTATTCAACCATTTAATGGCCTTTGATGATGTAACTTCTTTGCATTGCCACAGCAGTTACACTGTCCCTGGCACCTAGCTTCCTTTCCAGCATCTGTAAGATGGCAGGAATGAGCCAGAGCATACACTGAACTGCACAGTACAATGTACACATCCATTTTAAAAAATAGGTAGAGACAAAAAGAAGTCATGTTTGGGCATGACTATGCTTTTTAGCAAATTTTATTTTTTAAGTTTAGTTCTGCTTTAGGGGCCGTTTCACATCTGAATCGCACAGGAACGCAGTCCACGTTCCTGTACAATTACTGTGTGATTAAGTGTGGTGCAATTTTTAGCCTCTTCATTTGAAAGGGCTGAAATCACACTGGATAATAACAAAAGTAGTGCATGCACTACTTTTTAAAAGACACTGCAACCAGTTTGCATGGTACTGCGATCTACGTGATCTGCGTTTGGGGTGGAATACACTGACGCCCGCAGCAGCTTACACACCCAGTGCATTGTGAACGTGGTGCCGGAAGCACTCAGAATGCAGGTTTCCCACACCGTGTTCTTCTGTGACTGTTCCTTAACCACTTTCAGACCGGACCAATTTGCAGCCAAAGGACCAGGCCCCTTTTTGCGATTCAGCACTGCGTCGCTTTAACTGACAATTGCGCGGTCGTGCGACGTGGCTCCAAACAAAATTGACGTCCTTTTTTTCCCACAAATAGAGCTTTCTTTTGGTGGTATTTGATCGCCCCTGCGGTTTTTATTTTTTGCACTATAAACAAAAATAGAGCGACAATTTTGAAAAAAATGCATTATTTTTTACTTTTTGCTATAATAAATATCCCCAAAAAATATATAAAAAAACGTTTTTTTTTTTCCTCAGTTTAGGCCGATACGTATTCTTCTACATATTTTTGGTAAAAAAAATCGCAATAAGTGATTATTGATCGGTTTGCGCAGAAGTTATAGTGTTTACAAGATAGGGGATAGTTTTATAGCACTTTTATTAAAAAAAATTTTTTTATTAGTAATGGCGGCGATCTGCGATTTTTTTTTTTGTGACTGCGACATTATGACGGACACATCGGACATTTTTGACACATTTTTGGGACCATTGTCATTTATACAGCAATCAATGCTATTTAAATGCATTGATTCCTGTATAAATGACACTGGCAGTGAAGGGGTTAACCACAAGGGGGCAGTGTAAGGGTTAAGTATGCCTAGGGGTGTGTTTCTTACTGTGGGGGGGCGTGGCTGTCAGCTAGTGAATGCTGATCTCTGCTCCAATCACAGGGAGCAGAGATCGGCGTCACTAGTTGCTATGCAGAACGGGGAGATGCTGTTTATCTCGGCATCTCCCCATTCAGCCTTCCCGTGAGACGATCGCGGGGGTCCCCGCAGCGATCGAGTCCGCGGGGACCGCGACCGGACTCACGGGGGTCCCGACCGGCGCGGGAGCACACCACTCCCGGCGCGCTCCCGATGGAAGGAGGGACTTATATATACGCCCTCCTGCCTGTACGTGCCATTCTGCGGACGTATATCGTCGTGCGCCGGTCGGCAAGTGGTTAAAGGGTATCTCCACTTTCGTGGGAAAAAAAAACAGCAAATAAAGAAAAAATAATATAACGTATACAATTGTGACACAAGTCATATTGTAATTGAATGTTATTAAAAATTACCTTTCTTTTTCAATCTGCAGCCGCCGTAATTTTCTGAAAATGAAATGCAATATGGCTACCTGGAGATGTTCTGTACACAGAATGTGTACTGACCACTCCCCAGAAACATAATTTCCTGCTTGTGTGATTGGCTCACTGATTTTCCCAGAAGTCTGCACTAAGTTACAAGTCAGATTTCAGGCATCCCCTGCAACAAAAGTTAAATTTATGGTGCAATACTCCCAGTAGGAACACATCTAAAGGGATGCAGGCACAGCAGCTTTCCTCACTAGTACCCTTCAGCTGCTGCAGCTGATTGATAAATATGAAACCACTCCCATTAGATTCACTTTCCCACATGGACACAGACAAACACACAGGGATTTCTTCAGAATATAACAAAAGGTAGGAATCTGCAACAAAGTGTTAAAATCCTTACAATGTACACAGATCACCCAGGGGGGAATGTTTTTTTCTCAACACAAGTGGAGTTACACTTTGAAAACTGAGACAGTTCAGTTTCTTCTGTGTGAAAGTTGGTTATATTTAGCTGCTAAAAAGCTTATTTTTTGTTTTTTCCATTTACCAAAAAAGGCTCACTATTAGGTTATTTTTGTATTAACCACTTCCCGACCGCCCCATGTAGATATACGTCAGCAGAATGGCACGTACAGGCAGAATCACGTACCTGTACGTGCCATTCTTCAGGCGGTTGGGGGGTCCGATCGGACCCCCCTCCGCCGGCGGGGACGGTCGGGATGGCTCGAGAAGCGATGCGGGACGAGGGGACGGCCAGTCGTTTCTGGCCACCCCCTCGCGATCGCTCTGGCCAATGAGATGCTTCCCCTTCCTGTGTAATTGTAAACACAGGCAAGGGGAAGTGATGTCACGCTCCTCGTGCCGGTCTTTCTGACTGGGACGCCGAGCGGAGAAGACATCAGGTTAGTGCACAAACACTACACTGACACCAGTCACACATAGGCACATATTTCACCCCTCTGTCACCCCCTGATCACCCCCCAGATCACCCCCTGCCCCCCCAGTCACAGTGTCACTGATTGCAGTGATCATTTATTTTACTGATCACTGCATTTAGTGTCAGTGTGACTGCAATAACTGTCAGGGCAGTTAGTTTTAGGCCCCTTTAGGTCTAAGGTAGCCCCCCAGCCCCCCCCCCCCCCCCCCCAATAAAGGTTTAACCCCTTGATTGCCCCCTAGGTAACCCTTTCACCCCCTTTTGCCAGTGTCACTAATCGATCGTTTTTTTGATCGCTCTATTAGTGTCACTGGTGCCGCTAGGTAGCCAGTTTTTTTTTTAGGTAACCGCCAGGTTTATATAGGATTATAAATAGGTTTATAGGTCAGGTACCCCCATATTACAACCTAAAAAAAGGTTTTAACCCCTTGATTGCCCCTAGAGTTAACTCTTTCACCAGTGATCACAGTATAAGTGTCACTGGTTAGCCAGTTAGTTATTTAGTTATTTAGGTTCCCCGTCAGGTTTTTATATATCGTCAGGTACCCCCATATATTACCTAATAAAGGTTTTAACCCCCTGATTGCCCCTAGTTAACCCTTTCACCAGTGATCACCGTATAACTGTTACGGGTGACGCTGGTTAGTTAGTTTGTTTTTTTATACTGTCAGGGCACCCGCCATTTATTACCCAACTATCGGTTTAACCCCCTGATCGCCCGGCGGGTGATATCAATTAGGTTTTGGGGTCAAATAAGGTCTGCGTCGCCCCAGGTTAGTGCCAGTACCGCAAACACCCACGCGCAAAGCATACACCTCCCTTAGTGGTATAGTATCTGAACAGATCAATATCTGATCTGATCAGATCTATACTAGTGTCCCAGCAGTTTAGGGTTCCAAAAAATGCATTGTTAGCGGGATCAGCCCAGATACCTGCTAGCACCTGCGTTTTCCCCCCTCCGCCCAGCCCAGCCCAGCCCACCCAAGTGCAGTATCGATCGATCACTGTCACTTCCAAAACACTAAGCACACATAACTGCAGCGTTCGCAGAGTCAGGCCTGATCCCTGCGATCGCTAACAGTTTTTTTGGTAGCGTTTTGATTCAGTTGCCAGCAGCCTAGGAGCTTTTTTTCCTGTGAATCTCACTAGTGTACTACTAAATTTAGAGCCCAAAATGGCAAATCGCAAGTACACTAGTGAACAGGCCTACTTGTTTCTGAGTATGTCAGATAGTGAAGAGGAGGTCACTCATCTGTCACAATCAGGCTCAGAATACGATCCAGTAGACGACAGCGGCTCCATGACAGATAGCTCTGGCGACGAAGGTGTGGTCCCTGCTAAGGTCAGGCGTACCCGATCCCGATCTTCTGATGTTGTTGAGGTGCAGGAACCGCAGGTCTCTCGTATGGAGCAGAGAAGTACTAGCGCCGCTATTCCTTCTGGTGAACTGGCAAGCACCAGCGGCCTAGTACACCCTGGACGTAGTCAAACCAGCACTGCAGTAACACTTGGTGACGTGGCGAGTCCCATAAGTGCAGTTCAAGCTGGCGAGGTGGCAAGCACAAGTAGTGTCCCGCTGCCACCAAGAAGAAGACAAAGGCAGGTCCGTCGATCACATAGTGTCCTTCCTGCAGAATTCGCCAATCCTGATTGGGTGCCCACCACTTCTGCAGAACCCGTACTTCCCCCATTCACTGGCCAACCCGGTATTCAGGTGGAAACAGCTGATTTTAAGCCATCCGATTTTTATTCGCTGTTTTTCACGGAAGATCTCTATAGATCTATTGTGGACCAAAGTAATATATACGCTGGTCAATACATCGCCGCTAATCCCCAAGTGCCTTCCCTTGCCAGAGATTGGAAACCAATTACGGTTTCCGAATTTAAGACCTTTCTGGGCCTTTCCCTCAACATGGGCATACACAAATTCCCGACTCTGAGGTCTTATTGGTCCACCTCACCGCACCACCAAATGCCCGTGTTCTCTGCCTCCATGTCCAGGGCACGATACGAGATGATTTTGCGGTTCATGCACTTCAGTGACAATGAACTTTGTCGTCCTCGTGGAGACCCTGAATTTGATCGGCTCTACAAAATTCGGCCCCTCATAAACCACTTCAACCAATGTTTTGCAGCCTTGTTTACGCCCAATCAAGTTGTCTGCGTTGACGAGTCCCTGATTACGTTTTCTGGCCGCTTGTCTTTCAAACAGTTCCTTCCCAGCAAGCGTGCCAGATACGGGGTCAAGCTCTACAAGCTCTGTGACAGGGCAACAGGCTATACGTGGAGCTTTTCGGTTTATGAGGGAAAAGATAGTCACGTAGAGCCGGAGAACTGTCCAGATTACATAGGGAGCGCTGGCAAGATAGTGTGGAACTTGGTGTCACCCTTATTCGGAAAGGGGTACCACTTGTACGTGGACAATTATTACACGAGCGTGCCACTGTTTAGTCACTTGTTTGATCATCAGATTGGAGCATGTGGCACCGTGCGACCTAATCGCCGGGGCTTTCCCCAGCGGCTTGTAGATTCCCGTCTTAGGCTGGGGGAGAGAGCCTGCTTCAAGTGTAATAATTTGCTCGCTGTGAAGTGGAGGGATAATAGGAATGTTTTCGTTCTTTCCTCCCTTCATGCAGACACGACAGTCCAAATTCGTACGGCGGCTGGTGTTGTGACGAAACCCCTCTGTGTCCACGAATACAACCTTAATATGGGGGGGGTGGACCTCAACGACCAGTTGTTGGCGCCGTACCTAGTTGTCCGTAAGGCTAGACGCTGGTACAAAAAAAGTGTCTATTTATTTGTTCCAATTGGCTTTGCTGAATGCTCATGTGCTATACGGAGCTTCAGGCGGGACGTTACCCTTCCTTGAATTCCAGGGAGCGGTTGTCATGGAACTCCTGTATCCAGGCGATTCCACACCTCAACATCCCCTACCAAATGCAGTAAGCCGGCTGCATGAGAGGCATTATCCTTATGTCCTCCCGAGTACCCCTACCCAACGAGCCCCCCAAAGAAGATGTCGTGTCTGTAGCAAGCGCGGATGTAGGCGTGACACCCGTTATTATTGTCCACGCTGTCCTGACAATCCTGGTCTCTGCATTGGTGAATGCTTTGAATGCTACCACTCACTAGTGAAGTATTAGCGTAGGGTACAGCATTTCACAGGCTAGGATACACTTTCACAGGGTCTCAAGAATGCCATCGCATTTTGAGACCCGACCGTTGCAGTTAAAATTATAGTTACAGGGTCTCAAGAATGCCATCGCATTTTGAGACCCGACCGTTACAGTTAAAATTATAGTTATAGTTTAAAAAAAAAGTGTAAAAAATAAAAAATAAAAAAAAAAAGTACAAAAAAAAAAAAACCCCCCCAAAAAAAATATAAAATAAAAAAACCAAAAATAGTTGTCGTTTTATTGTTCTCTCTCTATTGTTGCTCTTTTTTACTCTATTCTATTCTGCAATGTTTTATTATGTTTTATCATGCTTGCTTTTCAGGTATGTTTTATTGTTAACCATTTTTTTGTTTTCAGGTGCGCCATTCAGTTGCAGCGCGGATTTATTTATCTTGACAGCAACAGCGTTTGCTCCCACGATACATAAAGCCGCGACTCCAACACTGTAGGAGGTGATTTCACCACCACAGTTAAAAAAAAGAGCATATATGCCGAAGCATGGGGGCAGCAGAGGGTGGAGGAGCGATTTTGCTCCTAATGCCACGTACATACGGTCGAAAAAAGTCCGACCATGTGTACGTGGCATAACTTTTTTGCGGGAGGATGCCCCCATGCTTCGGCATATATATATTTTAGGCACCGGTTGCGTTAACAAAATGTTTTATTTTTTACTATGTTTTTTTTTTGGTATTTGCTTTGCAGGTATGGTATGGTAAGGTCTTACTGTTATACTCTAATGTTACTTTGTTTTAATGTTAACCATTATTTGCTTAGCAGGTACGCCATTCAGTTGCAGCGTGGATTTATTTATCTTGACAGCAACAGCGTTTGCTCCCACGATACATAAAGTCGCGACTCCAACGCTGTAGGAGGTGATTTCACCACCACAGTTAAAAAAAAGAGCATATATGCCGAAGCATGGGGGCAGCAGAGGGCGGAGGAGCGATTTTGCTCCTAATGCCACGTACATACGGTCGAAAAAAGTCCGACCATGTGTACGTGGCATAACTTTTTTTGCGGGAGGATGCCCCCATGCTTCGGCATATATATATTTTAGGCACCGGTTGCGTTAACAAAATGTTTTATTTTTTACTATGTTTTTTTTTTGGTATTTGCTTTGCAGGTATGGTATGGTAAGGTCTTACTGTTATACTGTAATGTTACTTTGTTTTAATGTTAACCATTATTTGCTTAGCAGGTACGCCATTCAGTTGCAGCGTGGATTTATTTATCTTGACAGCAACAGCGTTTGCTCCCACGATACATAAAGCCGCGACTCCAATGCTGTAGGAGGTGATTTCACCACCACAGTTAAAAAAAAGAGCATATATGCCGAAGCATGGGGGCAGCAGAGGGCGGAGGAGCGATTTTGCTCCTAATGCCACGTACATACGGTCGAAAAAAAGTCCGACCATGTGTACGTGGCATAACTTTTTTTGCGGGAGGATGCCCCCATGCTTCGGCATATATAAATGGTGCATGTATGCCCATCATTAGAAGTGGGTGGATGAAGGGAGGTATTCTAATGGTGGGCATACCCACCGCGCCATTGGGAAATTGGGAAAGCATTTTATCACACCGATCTTGGTGTGGTCAGATGCTTTGAGGGCAGAGGAAAGATCTAGGGTCTAATAGACCCCAATTTTTTCAAAAAAAGAGTACCTGTCACTGCCTATTGCTATCATAGGGGATATTTACATTCCCTGCGATAACAATAAAAATGACAACTAAGAAAAAAAAATGGAAGGAACAGTTTAAAAATAAAATAAAAAAGCTAAATAAAAAGAAAAACTAAAAAAAAAAAAAAAAAAGCACCCCTGCCCCCCCTTCTCTTGCGCAAAGGCGAACACAAGCGTTGGTCTGGCGTCATATGTAAACAGCAATTGCACCATGCATGTGAGGTATCACCGCGAAGGTCAGATCGAGGGCAGTAATTTTAGCAGTAGACCTCCTCCGTGAATCTAATGTGGTAACCTGTAAAGGCTTTTAAAGGCTTTTAAAAATGTATGTAGTTTGTCGCCACTGCGTGTTTGTGCGCAATTTTAAAGCATGTCGTGTTTGGTATCCATGTACTCGGCCTAAGATCATATTTTTTATTTCATCAAAAATTTGAGCAATATAGTGTGTTTAAGTGCATTAAAATAAAAAAAAGTGTATTTTTTCCACAAAAAATGCGTTTGAAAAATCGCTGCGCAAATACTGTGTGGAAAAAAAAAAATGCAACACCCACCATTTTAATCTGTAGGGCCTTTGCTTTAACAATATATATAGTGTTTGGGGGTTCAACGTAATTTTCTTGCAAAAAAAAAATATGTTTTCATGTAAACAAAAAGTGTCAGAAAGGGCTTTATCTTCAAGTGGTTAGAAGAGTGGGTGACGTGTGACATAGGCTTCTAAATGTTGTGCATAAAATGCCAGGACAGTTCAAACCCCCCCCCCCCCAAATGACCCCATTTTGGAAAGTAGACACCCCAAGCTATTTGCTGAGAGCAATGTTGAGCCCATTAAATATTTTTTTTTTTTGGTCCCAAGAGATTGAATAATGAAAAAAAAAAAATAATAATATTTTTTTTTACAAAAAGTTGTCACTAAATGATATATTGCTCAAACATGCCATGGGCATATGTGGAGATACACCCCAAAATACATTCTGTTGCTTCTCCTGAGTACGGGGATACCACATGTGTGGGACTTTTTGGGAGCCTAGCCGCGTACGGGACCCCAAAATCCAAGCACCGCTTTCAGGCTTTCTAAGGGTGTCATTTTTTTATTTCACTCCTCACTGCCAATCACAGTTTCGGAGGCCATGGAATGCCCAGATGGCACAAACCACCCCCAAATGACCCCATTTTGGAAAGTAGACACCCCAAGCTATTTGCTGAGAGGTATGGTGAGTATTTTGCAGATCTCGCTTTTTGTCACAATGTTTTGAAAATTGAAAAAAGAAAAAAAAAAATGTTTTTTCTTTACTTTCTTCATTTTCAAAAACACATGAGAGCTGTAAAATACTCACCATGCCTCTCAACAAATAGCTTGGGGTGTCTACTTTCCAAAATGGGGTCATTTGGGGGGGTTTGTGATATTTTGGCATTTTATGGCCTTCGAAACTGTGATAGGTAGTGAGGAGTGAAATCAAAAATTTGCACCCTTAGAAATCCTGAAGGCGGTGCTTGGGTTTCGGGGCCCCGTACGCGGCTAGGCTCCCAAAAAGTCCCACACATGTGGTATCCCCATACTCAGGAGAAGCAGCAAAATGTATTTTGGGGTGCAATTCCACATATAACCATGGCATGTGTGAGCAATATATCATTTAGTGACAACTTTTTGAATACATTTTTTTTTATTTATTTTTTTTGTCTTTATTCAATCACTTGGGACTAAAAAAAAAAAATATTCAACGGGCTCAACATGCCTCTCAGCAAATAGCTTGGGGTGTCTACTTTCCAAAATGGGGTCATTTGGGGGGGTTTTGTGCCATCTTGGCATTTTATGATCTTCAAAACTGTGATAGGTAGTGATAGGTAGTGAGGAGTGAAATCAAAAATTTATGCCCTTAGAAATCCTGAAAGCGGTGCTTGGTTTTCGGGGTCCCGTATGCGGATAGGCTCCCAAAAAGTCCCACACATGTGGTATCCCCGTACTCAGGAGAAGCAGCAGAATGTATTTTGGGGTGTAATTCCACATATGCCCATGGCATGTGTGGGCAATATATCATTTAGTGACAACTTTGGGCAAAAAAAAAAAAGTTTGTAATATTCCCGCAACTTGTGGCAAAATATAAAATATTCCATGTACTCAACATGCCTCTCAGCAAATAGCTTGGGGTGTCTACTTTCCAAAAATGGGGTCATTTGGGGGGGTTTTGTGCAATTTTGGCATTTTATGGCCTTCGAAACTGTGATAGGTAGTGAGGAGTGAAATCAAAAATTTGCACCCTTAGAAATGCTGAAGGCGGTGCTTGGGTTTCGGAGCCCCGTACGCGGCTAGGCTCCCAAAAAGTCCCACACATGTGGTATCCCCGTACTCAGGAGAAGTGGCAAAATGTATTTTGGGGTGCAATTCCACATATAACCATGGCATGTGTGAGCAATATATCATTTAGTGAAAAATTTTTTAAAACATTTTTTTTTTTTTTTTTTTTTGTCTTTATTCAATCACTTGGGACTAAAAAAAAAAATATTCAATGGGCTCAACATGCCTCTCAGCAAATAGCTTGGGGTGTCTACTTTCCAAAATGGGGTCATTTGGGGGGGTTTTGTGCCATCTTGGCATTTTATGGCCTTCAAAACTGTGATAGGTAGTGATAGGTAGTGAGGAGTGAAATCAAAAATTTATGCCCTTAGAAATCCTGAAGGCGGTGCTTGGTTTTCGGGGTCCCGTATGCGGATAGGCTCCCAAAAAGTCCCACACATGTGGTATCCCCGTACTCAGGAGAAGCAGCAGAATGTATTTTGGGGTGTAATTCCACATATGCCCATGGCATGTGTGGGCAATATATCATTTAGTGACAACTTTGGGCAAAAAAAAAAAAGTTTGTAATATTCCCTCAACTTGTGGCAAAATATAAAATATTCCATGTACTCAACATGCCTTTCAGCAAATAGCTTGGGGTGTCTACTTTCCAAAATGGGGTCATTTGGGGGGGTTTTGTGCTATTTTGGCATTTTATGGCCTTCAAAACTGTGATAGGTAGTGAGGAGTGAAATCAAAAATTTGCACCCTTAGAAACCCTGAAGGCGTTGATTGGGTTTCGGGGCCCCGTGCGCGGCTAGGCTCCCAAAAAGTCCCACACATGTGGTATCCCCATACTCGGGAGAAGCAGCAAAATGTATTTTGGGGTGCATCTCCACATATAACCATGGCATGTGTGAGCAATATATCATTTAGTGACAACTTTATGAAAAAACATTTTTTTTTTTTTTTGTCTTTATTCAATCCCTTGGGACTAAAAAAAAAAATATTCAATGGGCTCAACATGCCTCTCAGCAAATAGCTTGGGGTGTCTACTTTCCAAAATGGGGTCATTTGGGGGGGTTTTGTACTTCCCTGCCATTTTAGCACCTCAAGAAATGAGATAGGCAGTCATAAATTAAAAGCGGTGTAAATTCCAGAAAATGTACTCTAGTTTGTAGACGCTATAACTTTTGCGCAAACCAATAAATATACGCTTATTGGCATTTTTTTTACTAATGACATGTGGCTGAATACATTTTGGCCCAAATGTTTGACTAAAATTGAGTTTATTGGATTTTTCTTATAACAAAAAGTAGAAAATATCTTTTTTTTCAAAATTTGCGGTCTTTTTCCGTTTATAGCGCAAAAAATAAAAATCACAGAGGCAATCAAATACCATCAAAAGAAAGCTCTATTTGTGGGAAGAAAAGGACGCAAATTTCGTTTGGTTACAACATTGCATGACCGCGCAATTACCAGTTAAAGCAGTGCAGTGCGAAATTGAAAAAAGACCTCTGGTCCTTTGGCTGCCAAATGGTCCGGGGCTGAAGTGGTTAATATTTTCCTAAATAAATGTAACTAACTAAATATTTTTAGGGGTGTTATTTTTGACGTTATCCAACCTGAACAAGGTTGTTAAAGTAGTATGGACATAGACTTTTTTGATCAACAAAATGTAAAGCCTTTACATTTAATGATTTAAAAAAATGTAATTGTTCTTACATTTGTTGGTTATTAGCATTATGACTTTTATTTTTGTTATTTGTTGGGTAGGTTATGCAAAAAAAATCTTCTTACAATATCATCTAAGGCTTGCAATGACTATGCAGAAACACTCTCCTCCCTGTTATAGGTTGACTTTGCACACTTTCTCAATTGTCAGCATGTAAAAATATGTGCACACAGCCCGGTTTGCATGGGAAAATATTTTCCCCCTCAAACTATACTGGCAAGGAAACATAAATGACTTCATATCGTATCAGTGCCTGTGAAATTCTTTTGAATAAGGTGTTAGTGTGCGAGCAAAGTCTATTTTTAACAAGTGGAAACCCATTGGACTTTGGTGAATAATACCGAATAGGTGTCTATTGTGTCTATTGCGGGGAAGAGGAAAAATAACTAGTGCTAAAAAAAACACTTGGGAGAAATGTAAAATGTAATTTAAAAGAAAATAAGGTTTAAACAGTAAAATGTTCATTCCACGTAGGGATGAGGTTGTAGTTTGCCGCTTTTCGGTGTTTGAGGTGAATCTTTGTGTGTTTAACATTTGCTTTGCAGGGATGAGAAACACAGAAATCGTCCCCTGTGTAGAGAGCTCTTTGTTGAATGTCACACATACACAGCCGATCAGCATGTCGCGGGTGTTAATCATTGTCCAGGACTTGCTGACAGGCTCCCACTCCCGGGGGTGCCAGGAGGGGACGCACGTCCTAAACCTGGAAGTAGGCACCGATTTACGGGTACGTTACTTTGCCTACAGCGTCTGCTTACCTGCAATACAATGCGAGCGAGTGGGCGGTCACTAAGTGATTGAAATACAATTTGAGTAGTGAAAAGAGCAGGTAAATTGGCCACGTTGGGCCTAGTTCAGCAGCAGCAGCAAAACACTAGGACAAATGAGCAATGATAACACTGTCAGTATTTCAGCTTAACTGTGGGTCTGCGACCCTCTCACCACTCTCCCTGGAAATCTCCTACAGTGATTGGCCAAGATGTTGGAGGGGCCTTCATTGGTTGAACTTTAGCTGTCTGGCGGGAAAGATGATAGGTACCATGGCGGCTGTACAACTCTGTGGCTTCTCCAGCAGGCCTGGGCAGCGGCAAGTTGGGTCACAGGCTGGCGATTCAGACAAATACCAAAGCGGTTGTCAGTGCAGACAAAGTTTAGGTCAGTCCAGCCGTCTGGGTCAGAAAACAGCAGCGCTCAGTATAAGCTTGAACCGTCGGCTCCCCCCCCCCTAGCAAGTTACAAACTGCACCTCTTCCTCTGCAGCAGCTCTCTAGTTGGCGGCTCTCTCCAACTCCTCCTTCTCGCCTTTCAGGATTTCTATTTTATACACCTGTAGCACCCTCTAGTGTGCTAGAATAGGATTTTTCATGTAGTGTAGGTAAATTGTAAGGCTTGGCTGGCAGCCAAGCTTGTGTTTTTTATCTGGGTCATGTGAGTGACTCAGGGAGGGCTGGATAACTCACAGGCAACATCTCTGACTGACCTCCTCCTACTTCTGGAACTTTCTGGAAACTTCCAGAAGAATGAGAGTAGAGGTGAGGAGGAGCTGTGATGGATTGTCAGGGGGCAGGCCCCCTCAAATACTCTGGATCAGCCCAGCTGGGGCAGTGGAGTTTGGGTTGAAGCTGCAGATGGAGTATTAGGCTCTCGTGGCCCTTGTGGATTCCCCCCTAGTCTGGGTTCTATAAGGATCCTCAAAAGAGAGACACAAGTACCCCCAGGTAGTCTGGGGGGGGTGACCTCGGGCCTGGGCTGAAGGACCCCCTTCACAAGACACCGGGGTGTCCTGACCAGAGGCACAGGAGCAGGAGGAGGACAGCAGGAGACCACTGCCGGGCAAATGTCCAGGGAGGAAGACAGTCAGGTGGGCTGGTGAGTGTTACAGTCAGAGAGGACTGAGAGGCATGTCTGAAAGGACTGGGTGAAAGCAGTCTGGGATGGATGCAGAGTCAGTCTGGAGGACTGTGGAAATTCAGCCAAGAGGGCAGGAAAAAGGGGCAGCTGCAGCCAGATGGGCTGCCAGTACCTGAAGAGGTGGTGCTGGGATCAGTAGCCACAGGAGGAGGACAGCTGGGCAATAGGACTTTGCTACACAAACAAGGGCCCGTGGTCCCTGCCATTAAAGGGGTTTTGCTATTGATCTGACTGAACCATTTGTCAGGTCACCTAACAGTGTGCCAGCTGGTCCTGGGAGTTGTAGTTCTGCAATCAAGATTTGTGCAGAAGGCAGAGGAAACGTGTATATACAGACTGTGTATAGTTGTGTCCCTGAATAGTTTCTACTGCTCAAAGTCAAGCAGGCATCCCATGATATCCCTATCCAAGTTTATGCCCCTCAATAAAACATAAAAACAAAGCACTGGACTGTTCTTCTGACTCAAGTGTGCTGTGAAGATGCAGTGTGCCTGACTTTGCAGGGTGGGGAATCCCTTTCTACTTGCGGCTCCTTAGTAGGTGCACTGCACACCTCCCCCCTTCTGCTCCTTCTGCCCTCAGGTACCCCTGGGTACAGTAGTTTGTTTTCCAGCATTGCCAATAATTCTGATTTCTGCTCAAACCACATCTCCCAGCGTGCTGCAGTCCAAGGTCAACACCCAACAACAAGCATACCTGCTTCTGACATTTTATGAATGAAAAGAAGTCCTGCAAGTCCAGGAACATTAACTTCCATTACACCAGACAAAGCACTACCACACAAATTCAACGGCCGCTGGTAGTCAAAGTGTATCGCAAGAAATTTGGCAACTATGCATATATTATTAATATCTCTGTCAGCGATCGTGTAAAGTAGATGTGAAACTAAATTACATTTCATTTGCTAAAGGATCTCAGTGCTGCTGATCTTCTGTAGCCTCTACATTTCTTAAGTGTGCTGAATTGGGCCACTTGTAGTCTCCATCAGAAGCCCAGGTGACAATGCATGAGCATAATTGGGAGATAGGGTCAGATAATTGTTATCCTAAACAAAAATGTGCCTCATTAAGCACCTTTAATGACAGGACTACCAGGTACTAGTTTAATAATAACTGCAGATTAAAAATATTGAAATGTGCCTATGATAGGTCCAGAGGTTGTATTATAAGCTAGGGGTAGGACTACAGATATCAGGGTCCCTTGGCGGGGCCTGTAACTTACGCATGTATTTGAAAATGTGTCAGTAGGTAAGCTTGGAGTTTTGTTTGGATGTATCCTTGGCTTTTTTTCTAACATATGTTTGGATGTATCCTTGGCTTTTTTTCTAACAAATGTTGCCTTCCAATGCTGCGTGCTGCAATGGCCAGTTATAGGTGGGGGCAGTGGCTTCCTTTTTTGTATTATTGTTTTTTTGGCCGGGCAACGCACTGACACCTTTGCAGCCATTGTGCTATGTGCTGGGTGTTCAGTCCATCTGCCCTCTATCTATCCATCAGAATGCATGTGGTTTCATTGTGGAGTCACTCATAAGCTAGTGATAGGACTACAGATACCAGGGTGCCTTGGCGAGGCCTGTAAGCTTACACATGTATTTGTAAATGTGTGCAGACTAAACCCCTGTTTTTAACACATACTGTTAAGCCCCATACACACGGACGGATTTTCCGATGGATTCTGTCCTATCAGACAATATTGTCGGAAATTCCGACCGTGTGTAGGCACCATCGGACAGTTTCCATCGGATTGTCCGACGGACAAAGTCCTATCTCCTGCTGGATAGATTTTTTGACAACAAAGTCCGATCACACCAAATCCGATCGTGTGTAGCGAATTCCGACGGACAAAGTGCTACGCATGCTCAGATCACATTACAAGACCAAAGCTATTGGCTACTAGCCTCTACGTAGTCCCGTCGTAGGCAACAAACGTCACCACGTTCAGAATGATCAGATTTTCCGACAACTTTGTCCGACCGTGTGTACGCAAAACCAACATCGGACAAAGTACATGATCCGACAGACCTG
The DNA here is from genome assembly GCA_028564925.1 of Lithobates sylvaticus. Lineage (NCBI taxonomy): Eukaryota > Metazoa > Chordata > Amphibia > Anura > Ranidae > Lithobates > Lithobates sylvaticus. Next base: position 488,047,024 of record CM053028.1, on the reverse strand, counting down.
GTCCTCGGATAATCCGAGCGTGTGTATGGGGCTTTAGACAGGTCAATTTGGTTGTCCGCGAGCTGGTCGGTAAGTGAGCTTGGAGTTTTCCTTGGATTTATCCCTGGCTTTTTTTCCTACCAGAGGTTGTATTACCCCTGCAGCACCAGAAAAATACTGCTGCATGTATTTGTTGGAAGGTAGAGGAGGAATGAAGATTTCAACTATTTAGCAAAAGTGAGAAGTACATTGTTAAGATTTACATCCACTTCAGCATTTGCATGAGATATTAGTGATTGTAGATCCATGGTTAAAGCAGTGGCAAAATATCTACCTCTTCTTCACATTCTGTGGATCCTTTTACCTCCTGGTGTTTGGCATGTCATGGTCATGTGATTTCTAAAGAAAGGGGAGATTGTGGCTCAGGGTAAGCCGTTGATTGGTTGGCTCTGCCTGAACACTGCCTGGCCTAGTTCAGTTTTAAATTATTTCCATTGTATATGGAGGTTCATATGAACAACAATTGTCCTTATTAGTTTGCCATGGAACTCTGAAAGGAAAGTTTCTGACTAAGCATTCAGTTGTACCCAGTTGGCTGGTGTAGGGTAAAAACCAATGGACAAATCTGATTGGTTGATGTGAACTACAGTTACCTTCTTTTAGACACTTTTAATAAATGAAGCCTGTTCTAAATTTGTGCAAGCGATAATGCTCACAAGACAGGTTTCATAGACAAGCTTAAATATTAACAAGAAGGAGTTCATACTGGCAAGAAGATTTATTTGGTACTTGATACTGGCAAGGAGATTTATTTGGGAATTGTAGAATAGTACATTTGTTATATGGCCGAGAGTTCCACGTCTTTTCTTATTTTATGAAATACAACCCAATGCCTTAGATGAAATTCAAGAAACTGAAAGCATTCTTATAGAAAAATTGGTATAAAATCTTGACATACTGGGAATAGGCTTTATAGAGCATTCCTCAATGTCAATTTTCGAATATGTCTCAGTAAATTTGGAAAGTACTTTTTCATGATAAACAATACGTGAGATTAGCTTATCCAAGATACTGTAAAGCTTCATTTTACAGACCCAATGTTTATTTATGTTGGGAAGAAAAAGTGGAGTGCTAGTCTCTTGTGAGATTGGCTTAGAGGAGCAAAATTCAATTAAATGGTCATATCTGCATAATAAAACTGCGCTCTGTTATTGAACAAAGCTCTATTAAAAAAAAAAAAAAAACGGGTTTAAAATGTCTTTGAGGAGAAGAATTCAGGTCTAAACAAAAGCTCTTCTAATGTTTCTAATTGCTAAGGTCTTTAGGTCTCTACATTTTACCCACTATCAACTTTTCTCACTTTCTGAAGCTGCGAAAACAGATAATATATAGATGATCTAAACCAGAAAACTAAAATTAGTGGTTGTCTATGCCTGTCCTGTTTTAACGTATATGTATGACCCCACTTTTTTGTTTTGGATGGAGTAAGAAAGGGTCAGTACTCTTGATTAAGGTTTTATTGTTTTCTGTGTCCCGTTGGGGAGATACACCCCACTATCTGTCTTCGTGACCATTGTCATCGAGGTAGACATGGATGGTATAGCTAAAATTTTAGTGCTGACACCAGAGCAAAAGGTGGGGAGAAATCTTCCAATGAAGAGGAAAATTCTTGTCACCTTTTTGAAATTTACTCTCACTTTCATAAGTCTCCAGGATAAGAAGTGAAGGGGAATCTCCCCAATGGGACACAGACAGCAAAATATAACCTGACAAGGCTTTTAACCAATCCCAATTCTATCCAAAACTGAAAAAATTAAACTTCACCCGAAAGGTGTTAAATGGGAACTTAAATTAAATTTTAAATCCTATTTCTGCTTTGTTTATGGCAGTCAATAAGTGGAAATCTCTCTGAATTGATATCCAATCCTAACCAATTGATATCCAATCCAATCCTGACCAAAAAGGAATCACAGTTGTTTTTAGAACAGGTGAAGTGATCAGATGATTTTTCTTCCTTTCTTCCATGCTTCCTTCCTTCCTTCCTTCCTTCCTTCCTTCCATCCTTCCGGTTCTAGTGACAGCTGTGACACAAAAGGATTGGTTTACTAAAGCTGGAGAGTGCGAAACCTGGTGCACCTCAGCATAGAAGCCAATTGGCTTCCATTTTTTGTTTTTTGTCAAAGCTTGATTGAACAAGCTGAAGTTAGAAGCTGATTGGCTGCCATGCACAGCTGCACCAGATTTTGCACACTCCAGTTTTAGTAATACAACCCTTTTGGCTTTCCCATCATTTTCTTGCTATGGTGGTAGGAACAAATAGTGACAGTGACGTTCCACAAAAAGGGATACAGACCACGAAAAACCTATTAAACCCCCGACGGCATTTAGCCCGTGTGTACTACAGCCGGTCCGACAGATGCCGGCCGTTTGGCCTGCTTCTGTTGAAGCGCAATAACCGAAAAAAGTCTGCTGACCGGATCACGATCAGTACTCTCAGCCCATGGCTGAGAGCGCTGACTGGCGTGTTCTGTCGGGGGGCCATCCCCCTGTCAGAACACAATGGAACAGCATGGGAGATTGCTGTACTAATCTTGGATTTTTGGTACAGCGGCTCCGACCTGGGCTGTTTTTTACTAGGCAGTGTGTACTAGGCCTTTAATGTCTACAGAAAAGGAGAACACAAAGATATTGCTAATAATCCAGATAAACTACATATCATAATACATACCATAATAATCATTTAGAAACAACATGCTTTGGGTGTTCCTAAACTCACCATTCATCAGGGCTAAAAAGCAATACATTATCTAGATGTAGCAAAGTCCCGGGCCACTTTAGACCTAATGGTGACCTCCAGAGTCAGGGACAGCTGACATCCTTCTGTGTAGAGTGGGTTACAAGGCATGGTGGGTGTAATACAAGATAAAACGGTGGGCCCCAGACACTTTTAGAATGCAAAAAGAGTTTATTGTCTCTTGAACAGAACTGTGGGAGAGAGGGTTAGGGCCAGGACACCCTTAGGTAGATGCAATGTTAATTGGCAAACTCCAAGGCTTCTATAGGAAGACAGCTATACAGGTGAAGGCCTCCAGCTGGACACCATACGCTGTCTCCTATGGCAACATTCTTGTAGAAGTTACTAACTGTAATTGTATCCAACTATTTGCAACACAAACAGTTTTCAGCTTACTCCACAATAACTCACCGTGGGTCTGCACTCAATGAGCTCCCAGTCTCTCTCACTAGACTTCAGATCCAACAGCCACTGGATCCCCTGAGCTCTTCAACTGTGATCACTCAGTATCTCCCTAAAGCGTCACCCCCACTTCCCACAGACTCTTCAAACGTCAAATCCGCTGACACGCTAGGTCTCTGGCTTGGCTCTCACTGATACTCCACAAGCATCACCTCTGCTGTCCCGCTGGGTCCCTGCCTTGGCACTTGCTGAAGTTTTCCCACTTCTTTGCCACCCCAGGCTGGTGAGAAGTCTGCTCTGGTACTGTCCTCAGCTTACTCACAGTGGTCTCCGGTAACAAGGTGGATGGTCCCATAATGGCGACAACTTCCCCTCTACCTCTAACCATGACTGGTTTCCCTGGCCAGCGGAACCGGCACTTCTAGTTGGACTACAAGCCTGCAGTCCCAACCCTATGCTGCTATGCTGCTTCTGGATAGGCCTCAGACAGCTTAGCAGCCAGATGTCCCCGGGATAGGCCTAAGGCTTATGGCCTAGCAGCCCGGGTCAACATAACACAAGTCCACCCAGACAGCCGTGCAGGGGACACAGAACCCCGATCATCTGACTCCACCCAAATAAATAGGCTCTCCCAGCAGGTCAAAGGACCCAAGAAAATCCCTGCCCATTGGCTAAGACACCCCATTAATTCATAATCTGTCCTTGCTATGTCCTTTTCTTGTGAGATGAATTTAAACTTAAATCTTATATAAAAAAGACCAAGAATAAATAATGGCGCTTAATGTGTAACAAAATATCTATACCAATTGTTATGTGCATAAATAAATCACACCAATAATAAACTGCTTATATAACTAAATCTTTCACCACAAAGTGCTCAGTAAAAATATATATATATGAATTCACATAAATAGTGCGTGAGAAGAAAAAAATATATATGATATAAAAAATGATGAATATCACTCAAATTGCAGCAATTGATTAAGAGTCTGATTGCCACAGACCAGACAGTGAAAATAATACAAAAAGTTTGTGTAATGTTCCACACAGGCTGTAATCAAATCTTCTTAATTCTTCCACCACACCACAGTGATCCGTGCCTCCTTTCCCAAAAGAAACGCACTCACCAAATTTAATGCCCGCACTCTCGTGACAGGCTGATGCGCTTAGGATCCCACCAGAGGGGTTAATTGCATCTCCCAAACAATTGTGCAGTTGGATATCTCCACATGTAAATGAAAAAAGTGCTCCAATAGTGTAAATCAATTAAAAAAACTTTATTCAGACCACAAATAACCTTCGATCATTTCACTCACATTTTTCAAAGTAAAAGCCAGCAAAAGTAAATTGCAAACAGCACTGCACTGCACGCTCCACTCCTGAAAAACCACACTTGTTTAACTTGTAGTCACGGCGGACTCGAGGTGTACAAAGCACAGCCTGTGTATGTCTCACCCCCTCCTCACTGTCCAAGATCAGAGATTACCGCTCCTCATTCGGCTTCCAGCGCTATAGTTTACTATCTTAATTGCCGCTCAGCCACGCCCCTGACATGTTTCGTCATAGACCGACTTCTTCATGGGGTTGGCTGAGCGGCGCGACAAGCACCTCCTTTATACCCTCACATCTCATTCCCCCGTACGGTACACACTGCGCATGCGCGTACTTTCGATCTCGCGCATGTGCCTAACACTCATTGAACTTGCGCACACCTCGTGTCCCCGCTCGTACGAAGCGTACACATCTGATTCTAAAAAGCATTACTCAGCATTGCATTGCATTCAGGCAACATAATTCTACACATCCCCTGCTGTTGTTTATTAACTTTACTCATTTATGAACCTGTCTTACAACCATAACTGAGAGTTGATCTATTTAGATCGCAGTACAATAATTTATATTATCCTAATCCTTACCAATGACATATTTGCATATGTTTATAGCAAGTGTGCATATCCTATATATCACTAATGTGTTTTTAACCACACACTAATTCTACTAATTATTACAATTATCCCAGAGCAATAAAAGACACTTTAATCATTCAATATTAACCACTATGTCCTTTTCTTATCCAATGTCACCAGATACCAGGCCACCTGGTGACAGAAGAGAGATGTGCAGCAATTCCAGAATTAGGAGGAAATCAATTGATCTCCTAACAATTGGCCAAGGCAACTATCGCCTGGCAACTAAATTTAACAGCAGCCCTGCCTAAACAGCAGGGTGCTACATAGATTAATATTGAGTCTTGGCATGCAGTTCTTCTTAGTAGTCCCAATGTATGATACAGTAATTGGTCTTTTTGTATTAGTTAATTTAAATGAGATTGTAAAGAATGACAACTTTCATGGACCAATGACCAGGGCTGGGCCAAGGGGTAGGCAGATAAGATGGCCACCTTGAGTGTTTTAGGATGAGGGGGATGCAAAAAGAGCAGGACCTGAAACGTACCCTCTTGGGCGATTGTGTGTGTCAGCCTTTTCACCTTGTGCACTAATAGACTTTGTGTTGGGATTGCTAACAATAAGATCATGATAGGTGTTAAAACTTTTCCCAACTCTATCCAAAACTAGAAGAAAGAATGTTAGGCAGCAGTGCAAATGCTCAAATACGCACTGGTCTATATCAGTTAAAGCTTAAATCACACATACTACCAAACCCTGCCCTTATCACATGAGCATGGGGGAGCACATACAGTACATAGTGTTATAGGAAGTCGATTTTACTCTATAAACATGATGGGGTAAAGTGATCATCAGTCTTTTTAAAACTGAGCTGCAGCATCTCATAAGAGTGTATACAGACTGTGTTGTAAGGAATAGTACAGCGTGAACTAACTCATGTGCGGTATCATCCGTCCCTCAATCAATATCAATATCCTTGATTAACTCACTTGCAACTTTTTTCTTGTGAGTGAATATTTCAGAATGAACAAGCTGTCTGAAGACTTGACAAGAGGCTCCTGTATAATGCCGACACATTACTGGCCATCACATTTGAGAAAGCAGTGGCAGCAAGCCTGCACCATCTGCTGTAACTTAGTTAGAATGATTTCACTAATTGCACACAATTGGATTGCTGTCAATGATTAAAGGTAATAAGTAATAACATGGTACTATTACGACCAGTATTATTAGCTCATTGATTGCAATAATTTAAAAAATTACCCATCAGAATAAAATATGCTAAGCACCTGGCTTCCTTTTGGTGTACATCTGCTATAGCGGCTGGTGCACCAGGCTTTGTGACTTTGTGAAGTCTCTTCTTATTTAAAGCGTTAGCATGACAAGCCTTGTAATACTAATATCAGAATTCCGGGAAAATATAAGAGAAACACCATGTAATCCAGCCAGATATGCTTTCATAAAAAAAAAATATATATATATATATATATATTAATATATTTAATATATATATATATATATATATATATATATAATATATATATATATATATTATATATAATATATATATATATATATATATATATATATATATATATATATATATATATATATATATATATATATATATATATATATATATATATATATATTTAACCTACCTATGTATTTAACCTACCTATATTTATGGATGGACTTTACCATAAAAGTGTATTATTGACTCAAATATTTTTGACCCTTTTTTCTGAAAATGCATCCTGGCTGGTAAAGAGAGGGCAGAGTGGACACTGGACAGCAGGAACCCCTCCTTTTCCTGAAACATACTAGGTCAACATAGAGGAGGACCCTGCCAGAGGGAACTGGCAAAGCACAGTTGCACCTGTCTTTGTGAGGACAAGGGACAATTCCTCACCGAACCAAGGTTGTGGGGGTCTGCGGGTGGGGTACTTAACAAAATCTGGAATGATAATGGCCCCCCACATACTGCATTTCCCCTACATGAATGAGTATATGGTACATAGTACTGCTAGTCATTCACACAAAAAAAAAAGATGTAACCTAAAATGAAAGACATTCAAACATTACCTTACATTGGTGTGCGCACCCCAGAGCACAAATACACATGCGTATATATCAGCAGAGCAGTAGATGGTGTCAGTAGAACATAGATTGGTGTCAGTAGGGCAGTGGACAGTGTCAGTAGTTTATTTTTTATTTTTTTTATTATTTATTTTGTTTAAGGAGCCCGTGGGGCTTTGGTGAAATATCAAGGGTCTAAACAGACCCCTGATGTCTCACGTTTGAGACAGAGATTCCCCAGTTCCTTTCTCTTAGCCTGCAGTAAACATAGCTTACTATGCTTCAGTTAAGAATGAAGACAGGAGCGATCAGTACAGGTCACTCACTGTGTTCATTCAGAAAAGGAAGGCCGGTTAATGAAATATTTACCTGCCTCTTGCCTCTGAGAGGAGAGGAGGGAAGCTAGCAGCACTGCAGCAGGGAGACGGGAAGCAGGGGGAATTGGCACCATGCGGGGTGATTAGGGTGTGCCCTGGCACAACTGGCACACCCTGTGCGCACTCCTTTGTTTCTTTATTACAATAATTAAAAGCTCATAAAATGTCCTTCATTGTAAATCCATGGTCAATTGCAATGCCCACTGAGTCATCAAAAGAAAAAATCCAATGGCCCAGAGCACACGACCAATCCCAACAGTACCACTAGCTCAATGACAGCTCCCTGATACATCAGCAGCTGTAAAGGGAAGGGGTGGGGATAGTGGTGAATCATTGCTCAAATATGTTCAGTGGCCATATTTGGACAGTCTTGTCACTGCTATCCCCGCCATTTTGCTTACATGGTGGGGATACCCAGTGAATTTAGTGGTTCAGTGGTTCCTAAAGTGGTAGAAAGGATGCTTTATGATGCATGGCTCTTGATGAACAGGGAGACATATGGCAAACGTTTGGACATTTGCCTGAACTAGAAAAGTTCTTGCATTCAAGCTGCTACTGCAGTGAGAATGCAGTCTTCCAGGTTTTGTGCCGAACGGCTTCTCTTCTGCACATTGATCACAGGGCATTGTTTGCTTGGTACTGCCACTGCTCACAGATTGCCTTGCATTTTTTTAATTGGTTGGATAAGGTGGAGTGAAGGTTGCAGTGACACCTCAATCTTCACCTTGTCCAATCAGAGAATGGCTTTTACTGCATTGTATTCATTGAAAAAAATATAAGGCTTTCTGTGGATGGACCAAAAATGTTGGCGAGATCAAACAGTGTACGTGAGAGTTGAGTAAACACGTGTGGATACGTAAACTTTGTGACTGTAGAAATAGCAGAAATAAGGAAATTTACACCAATGACACCACATATGTTGCAGGTCATACACTTCTTCAGGCAGAAGAGGGCACTGTGTGGTCCCCAAGGCCCTTTCCAATAGTAATATATCAGACACTTATAAATCACAGTATGCCACTGGAGCATTTCCCCTGGATGGGGCTGTGATATTGCTTGGTTACACTGCAATTCCCAAAGGTCCTTGCAGATATCCTACTGCCAGTGGAAGACTGTTCCAGGAAGCTGACAAAGGAGACACCCTGTACAGGGAAACCTACTCTTTCTCTGAATGGGTACCGCTCCCTAATACCATTCCTACACTCTCCCCAACCATTAGTGGCGCTGTCCCTATCTTATTCCCATACAGGCACACCAAATGATTCAGAATTTCTTATCTATGGAATTTCTGTGTCCTGATGGCTGCCCAAATCTCGCAGGATTTCTGTATTCAATAAGATCATTCATCCTTCCCCAAGATGGCTGCCTGGAGCCCATAACAGTGGACAATTAGTCCTTAAAGTGGATGTAAACCCTCACATATACCCAGTGAAGTGAACAGCCTCAGATCATACACAGGGATGAAACAAATCTCCCTACATGCATTTTACATGTACAGTATATCTGCTGTCTTCAGCTTGCTACATTCTTTAGAAAGTTTACATTGTGTTAGAATTTGTTCTTCCTGTTTCAGCTGTGGGAGTGAAGTCCTGGCATACACTGTGTGACAGCTCATTGGAGGAAAAGCACACCCCCCCCCCCACTCCACATAGGCATAAGACCGAAGATACTTGCAGAGCTGTGCTGTGAATAGACCAGCTCTCTGCTAATCTATTTATAGCACCCAAGCTCTCTGCTAATCTATTTATAGCACCCACCTCAACACAAATGTTCAGCTGCTTTTATCTCTTGTGTCAGAGAAGTTGTCAGAAGAACGGAACAACACAAAAACACAGAACTTAGTGCTTTTGAGAGAGAGATAAGTAAACACTACATTTATGTGCGACAAGATCAAATTTAATGAATCAGGTTTACATCCAATTTAATGATCTACTGCCAGCCTGAAGAAATGGCACACCATCAGGTTGATGGATATATTGGTATTTGCGCAGGAATTTTTCAAATGTGATAAAAAAATAAAAAAAAACACTAAAGTTAGCCCAATTTTTTTTGTATAATGTGAAAGATGATGTTACACCGAGTAAATAGTCAAACATGTCACGCTTTAAAATTGCACACACTCGTGGAATGGTGCTTAATGATAGCCATAGGGGACGCTTTAAATTTTGTTAAAAGTTAGCAGTTACAGAGGAGGTCTTACACTAGAATTATTGCTCTCACTCTAATGTTAGCAGCAATACCTCACATGTGTGGTTTGAATGCCGTTTACATATGCGAGCGTGACCTACGTATGTCTTTTTTATTATTTATTTTATTAAATTTTTTTATTTTTACACTTTCCTTTTAATTTTTTATTTTTTTTTGTGATCACTTTTTTTCCTATTACAAGGAATGTAAACATATAATAGGAATAGTAATAGGGCATGTGACGTGTCCTCTTTACAGCGAGATCTGGGGTCTATATCCCCGATCTCTCCTCTAGGCAGTAAAACCTGAGATTTAACAAACAAAAAAAAAAAAAAAACGTTCTTAGGCTTTCCAGCAAAAAAAATGCAGTGTTTACATCTGCTGGCTCCGTAAGTGATGTCATGACGTCGCTTCCGGCCTCCAAGGTTCATAGAGATGGCCGGGACCATCTGGTCTGAGATCAGCAATATGATCAACCGCGGCTGCCGCCCGGAGGTTTCATTCTCCAGCTCGTGGATCGCATGGGCGAGGCGGAAGAAGCACCGAAGGGTGGCAGGAGCACCTGTAAAAGCAATCAAGTGGCTAAACAGCCGCTATGAGGTAGGGTGACCAGACATCCCCGGTTTCCGGGGACAGTCCCCGGATTGAGGACACTGTCCCCGAACCAAGTTTGTCCCTGGTTTTGTCCCCGGATTGAATTTGAACAGGGGCTGGGGCAATTTCAAAGACAGTCAGTGCAGAATAAAAAATCTGATTTACACCCCCCCCCCCCCCCCCCACTCTGCCGCTCCTACTAGCTTAGGTGGTGTATTTTTCTAATTATATATGCCCCTTTCTGATGATCATGTGCTGGTTGGAGTAGAGAGAATATTTCTTCAGTTTAGGGTGCATGCCCGTTCCTGCTCGCATGTTCTTCTGCCTTGGCGCAAGTCCCAGCCAGCCGCCTGCCCATCTCCTTGCCTTCCCTGGCGGAGTGATCTTCCTCTGCTGCCCACCCAGTAGTAGCTGGGGCCCAGAGAGTAAGACTTGACAGGCTGTGAGGCGGGCGGCTATGGGCAGGGAGTTGCTAATTGCCACCATTACTAGTAAAAAAAAAATATGTCCCTGGATTTCATTTAAAAAATCTGGTCACCTTACTATGAGGGCTTTTACTTTGCAGGGAATTGCCTGCTGAACAAAAGATATCTGAATAATGCCTGCAGCTGCAGTCATCTTTCAGATATCTCCACTCAAAGTCCAGGACGTCATATGATGTTCTATATGCTGGAAGTGGTTAATGTTTCTTTGGAGCTTCCACATGTTCTAGCATGGGGAAGCTTATGGTGGTTCCTGAACACCTTTTCAAATTAAAAATGTGTGCAATGTCCCCTGTGTTCCCTTATATGAGTACATCCAAATCATGTTGAAGCCTAAGGCAGGTAGTTGTCTCAATAAAACTGTGGAAGAATCATGGACTGGTCCTAGTAAGTAGCTAGCCAATCAGGAAAAGTCCACTTCGCTACGTGAGTCTCATCAGACTTCAAAGCAAAGGTTCTATCAGTGTTCCAAGCACACTCTGTCTGACTTCAAAGTCATACTGTTCTGTTAGCGATTATTGGGATAAAGCACCATAATTCCATCCCCACGCTGTAATTTCCAATTTATGAAATGGCTGCAGCTCATGTGAACTCAATATTATTAGCAGCTCCATCCACACATTTCTGTAATCCGTTTTGATAAGATTCTGTTTCTAACAAGTTAAATACCCCAATTACTGATTGCCATAAAAGGCAGTTTTGACCTACACGTACTGTACTTACACTCTGTATATGGAGATGATTACCGGTACATAAAAAAATGCACATGGACATCTACAGAGCACAACAATTTTCTCAGTAGGAACCTGTAATAAGTTTGAGTTGAAGAAGAACACCACCTCCACTTGGTGCATATGTGTTCTGAACAGACTGCTAAAGCTGAACTCAGGCAAACAACTAAATGCACAGATAAAAGCCATATACAGGAGCTGATTTACCTGCCATAGGATTTGTATTTATGTACATCCAGTCCTAACATTTACACAGTCCTACTACACAGCACTGCCCTGTCTGCCAGGGGAAAGTACCTGATTCTTCTCTGCTGCAGGTTAGTAACACATACTGGTCTTGTTCCTCCCCCAGCCTGTGACTGGACAGTGAAAGGAGAAGCAGCAGATGATAAACTAATTTCACTATCACTCTGCTGTCTCCTGTCAGCGTGGCCCTTTGTAATGCTTCTGTCACTTCCAGTTTGAGCTTTTCTGTACAGCAACAGCAAAAAGCTTATACCAAGTAAAATGTGGTAGATATGGAAGTCAACATTGTATCATTTTGTTCAGGCGGTCATCCTGATTTTGGCTTTCTACTTATTGAGACACTGACTTAGAACAAGTATGGAGCCAGTTGGGAGAGAAAACTATCCATCTAGGTAAACTACAGACATTGAAAGGATTTTATCAAACTCTTTTTGCAGATTCCTACTTTTCTTATTTCAGTAGAAATGTTCATAAATTTTTGTTTCACTAGGACCTTTCTCAATCGTATTTCTGAATGGGAGGGTCAGCCTTTAATATAAACACCTGTTTCATGAATCTGGAGTAGTGCTTTCATGCCCTGTCTGTCTGCTTACCTCTGGTCTGTTTATCAGCCTTAGGGTCTGCTCTCTCACACCTGCATGGTTAACAACTTCCATACTGGGCCATTGTCATCTGACGTCCGCAGGAACACTCATATGATGCCCTGAGCTTCTCGCAGCTCCTGCAGGCCCCCGGGGGCCTACAGTGTGGCAATTGGGGATGAGGCGTGTCCTTCAGAGCACAACCCATCCCAGATCAGTGTAAAGAGCCAATAAAAATCGACTCTTTACCACGTGACCGGCTGTGTCCAATCACAGCTGGTCACATGAATTGTCCTTGTGCACGGCGACTAGGGGTGCGCACAAGCGGTGATCAGGGACAAGACTTGTCACACTGACACAGCCCATCCCCAATCACGGTAAAGAGCCAATGAAATTGTCTCTTTACCACGTGACCGGCTGTGTCCAATCACAGCCAGTCACAGAATGTCAACAAACCGTGGTAATGAGCTGTTACCGGGCTCTTCTCCTCACACACTGATCGTGTGTGAGGAGGAGATTGCGGTAACAGCTCGTTACCTCCTATAGTATACACCAAGCACACTTATTGCCCCCCCAATAAAGAGGACTTGCCACCACCCATCAAAACACCTGCCGCCACCCATCAAAGTACCGTCACAGCCCATCTGAGTACCCAAGTACTGGTCACCAGCCCATCTGAGAACCCGAGTACCTGTCACCAACCCATCAGAGTACCCGAGTACCTGTCACCAATCCATCAGAGTACCCAAGTTGTAGTTCCATTGTCCTGGTGCTCCAGGGCCTTCAAAAGAGTGATAGGTCGTTAGGAAATTTAATGTGCAATTTATGCTCCTTGAATGCCTGATGGTGCTCCCTGCATGTTGGACCTCTCTATGTGGTCAGGCTGTGAAAAAGTCCCACACATGTGGTATTGCCATACTTGGGAGGAGTAGCTGAATGTATTTTGTGGTGTAATTTAAATTATGCATATGTTGTGTGTGAGAAATAACTTGTTACTATGAAAATTTTTGTAAAAATAAATAAATAGATAATTTCTTTATTTTCCCAAGAATTGTGGGAAAAATCTACAACTTCAAAAAACTCACTAAGCCTCTTACTAAATACATTGGATTGTCTACTTTCCAAAAAGGGGTCATTTGGGGGGTATTTGTACTTTCCTGACATTTCAGGGCCTCAAGAGATGAGATAGTCCGTCAGGGCATCAGGTGTGATTCATTTTCAATAATTTGCACCATAGCTTGTAGACTCCATAACTTTCACACAGACCAAATAATATACTCTTATTTGGGTTATTTAGTATAAATTTTGGCCCAAATTTATGAACAAAAATTACTTATTTGCTACATTTTATTATAGAATGTATTATAGAATTTTTTTTTTTTTAATTTTCGCATTTTTTCACTTATGTCACAAAAAATAAAAAAACTGTGGTGATTAAATACCACCAAAAGAAAGCTTTATTTGTGTGAAAAAAATTATAAAAAATTTCTTTGGGTACAGTGTTGCATGACTAAGTAATTGGCATTCAAAGGGTGAGGGCGCTGAAAGCTGAAAATTGGTCTGGGTAGGAAGGATGTATAAGTGTCCTGTATTGAAGTGGTTAAGTAATCTTTCCTCCGCATGGCTCCACCCTAACCTCTACAGGATACACTATTTGACACGTGCAGTCCAAGCCTGCCTTGCTGATCAATATTCTGTGTTTGACTTCCTGTGTGTGTGTCTTGCCGTGTGCTCTACGTCTGATTCTGTTTACTGTCCTTTACTTGTTCTTTGACTATCCCTGCCTGCTTAATACCCTGACCTTTGGCATGTTCTCTGTCTATCCTTGTCCGCTAGTTGCCCCGACCTTTGGCTTATCTCCTAACTATCCCTTGTTGTCCTGGACTGCTGCTTCCTATCTATCCTCCAGTAGCCTACCGTGAGTGTGAGCTGGGAGACCCTGGGGTCCTGGAGCCAGTTGCAGCGCAGTCCATCCTCACCACTAGAGGCTCTGGTGAACACCTGCTGGTTCTTAGACTCCGCGCCCTGGGGAATCTCATGCTCTAGCTCCCAGTGTGATCCGTGCCGGTGCTCCAGAGGACCTGCTTTCCTGAACCACCCAGAGCCCTATCCGTGGCAGTCAGACGTAAGGTCCACTACCTTAGCGGTGCACTCCTGACCCCAACTGCATGCATCTGTCACTTGGACTCAGGTGACCTGACAACCTGGTGCAGTTATAGTGGTGTAATGAGACGCTTCAGCATCTGCCTCCTTTTAGAAGCATAGAAGCTTAAAGTGATTGTAAAGACAGAAGGTTTCTCATCTTAATGCATTCTATGCATTAAGATAAAAAACCTTCTGTGTGCAGCAGTCCCCCTCAGCCCCCCTTCAGCCCCCTTAATACTTACCTGAGCCCATCTCGATCCAGTGATGTTGCAGGAGACATGGCTGCCCGGGACTCCCCTCCTCATTGGCTGAGACAGCTGTGCTGCGCCATTGGCTCCCGCTGCTGTCGATCAAAATCAGTGAGCCAATGAGGAGAGCAAGGGGGCAGGGTCTGAATGAACACACAGAGCTGCGGCTTGGCTTGGTTGCCCCCATAGCAAGCTTCTTGCTGTGGGGGCACCTGGCAGGAGGGTGGGACCAGGAGTACCAGGAGTACCGGCGAGAGACCCGAGAAGAGGAGGATCTAGGCAGCTCTCTGCAAATCCACTTCACAGAGCAGGTAAGTATGACATGTTTGCTTTTTTAATAAAAAAAAAAAAGACTTTAGTCTCCCTTAAAGAGAGTATCTCAACAAAAAGTGATGTTTTATGGGGATTCTTGAAATTTGCCTTCAGTGTAGACATCTGAGAAAGGCAATAAGACACTTATACAAGCTGGAAAGGTAGATTTCTGTCAGATGTTGGCATTGATGTCATTTGGGAATGCACAATTAAAGAGGACATAAACTCTGCCTGTGGCCTACCTCCAGCTTATCTCTTGCCTATAACTGCCCTGTGCAGCACTGTAACTTTGTGTAGAGGCAGCCATCTTGGTAGAGGCATGGCTTTATTTCCTGTTGTGAGAGCTGACCTCTGATGGCTGGTGATCTCATGACTGGTTTGAAAACCTTTAAGGGTACTGCTTAGGCACAATTAACTTTAGTAAATTATTCTTATAAGAAAATTGTTACATCTTGAGTTCCGGTTCAATTTAAAGAGGGATTGCACCTAAAAAAAAATATTAAAAGCCAGCAGCTACAAATACTGCAGTTGCTGACTTTTAATAAATGGACACTTACCTGTCCCAGGGTCCAGCGATGTCGGCAGCCGAAGCAGAGAAATTGCTCGGTCCTGGGCTGCTGCAGCCACCATTCTCGTTGAGGGAATCAGGAAGTGAAGCGTTGCGGCTTCACTTCCCGGTTCCCTAGTGCCTGTATTATACAGGCATCTGCACCCCCCTCCCCCTGAAAGGTGCCAACTGTGGCACCGGAGGGGGGAGGGTTCCGATGAGTGGAAGTTCCACTTTAGGGTGGAACTCCGCTTTAAGACAATTTATGTTAGATTTTATAGCTCATAAATAAGGATGAGCAGAACAATGCCCCCCCCCCCCCCGGTTCGGTTTGCACCAGAACTTGCGAACAGGCAAAAAATTTGGATGAACACACAGACACCGTTAAAGTCTATGGGACACGAACATGAAAAATAAAAAGTGCTAATTTTAAAGGCTTATGTGCAAGTTATTGTCATAAAAGGTGTTTGGGGACCCGGGCCCCCAGGGGACATGTATCAATGCAAAAAACAGTTCTAAAAATGACGTGTTTTGGGAGCAGTGATTTTAATAATGCTTAAAGTGAAACGATAAAAATGAAATATTCCTTTAAATATCATGCCTGGGGGGTGTCTATAGTATGCCTGTAAAATGGCGCAGTTTTCCCGTGTTTAGAACAGTACCACAGCAAAATGACATTTATAAAGGAAAGTCATTTAAAACTGATCGCGGCTGTAATGAATTGTCGGGTCGCGGCAATATAGATAAAACTCATTGAAAAAAACGGCATGAGTTCCCCCCCCCCCCCCCAGTCTATTACCAGGCCCTTTGGGTCTGGTATGAATATTATGGGGAATCCCGAACCAAACATTAGGGGCCCTCCAAATCCATACCAGACCCCTTATCCGAGCACGCAACCTGGCAGGCCGGAAGGAAAAGAGGGGGGGATGAGAGAGTGCCCCCCCTACTGAACCGCACCAGCCAACATGCCCTCAACATGGGGAGGATGCTTTGGAGCAGCCCCCCAAAGCATCTTGTACCCATGTTGATGGGGACAAGGGCCTCATCCCCACAACCCTTGCCCTGTGGTTGTGGGGGTCTGTGGGTGGGGGCTTATCGGAATCTGGAAGCCCCCTTTAACAATGGGACCCCCAGATCCCGGCCTCCCCCCATGTGAATTGGTAACGGGTACATTGTACCCCTACCATTTCACAAAAAAGGTGTCAAAAATTGTAAAAAAGACAGGAGACACTTTGGGACAAGTCCTTTATTAAAAAATAAAAAATAAATGTCCCGCGATGTAGATCCATCTCACGCTGCCCAACGGACCGAAAAAAAAAAAAAAAAAAAAAGCCACAACAGCTCCGCCTCCATGGGAGGCTCCCGCCGAGTGACGCTTCTTCTCGGTAACAGCTGTTATATGGCTGAGGTTGGGCCACACGGTGACGTAAATGGATGACCCAGCCCCCCTCTGACCCCACGTGACGTACAATATAAAAGTGCATGCAGGGCACTGGACAAAGCACTAGGGACAAAAGGGATGTGAAATGATTTGATACAGTAATGTAATCTTACAGATTACAGTGTACTGTATGTGTTATGTTTTTTGCACTTTTTGAATTTGCCCCCGGGCTCCGCCCCCATGTGATGCGACGCTCGCAGGGAACAGAGCCCGGCACACAGTACATCGAGCAGAGTGCACAGCCTGCGAACACAGCGGGAGGACATTCTGGGGACAAGGTAAGTAACTTTGCATGGATACTGCAATGTAATCCCGAGTGTGGCTCAGGGTTACGGCTTTTGGTAATGAAAATTCACCCTGAGCCACACTCGGGAATACCGCTAGGAAGGTTAAAAAAAGTTGAAAAATAACTGGCTTGCTGTTTAGATCACCAGGTGAAAATAAAGGGGAAAAAAATAATGCAGCCATCATATCTAAGAATTGGTAAGCTGCAATTGAATATATTTTTACTTTTTAGTTTAATACTGCTTTAAGGGAATGGTTGGCTTTAAAAAGACCTAAGGCTTATGGCTCCTTTTAACTGGACCTGGACATGTTCTTTTACCAAAAAAAGGGATCTCAATAGTCTCACAATTTACATTTACTAAACAGTAAAAAAAAAAAAAAAAAAACAGCATAAACAAAGGAAAATTTAAAAAAATTTAATATTTAGTACACATATAGCAATCAAATACACATAAAAAGGCAAAAAAGGGAACAGTAAATAAAAAAACTAAACTAGCCTAAATACATCTAAAAAAAAAAAACACAAACCCACTAAATAAAAAATAAAAAAATCCCTAAGCACATTGGAAAGCTCATTGAGTTAAAAAGAGGGTTCTTTTTCAGCAAAATTGGTTGAAATTTTTTTGCTGCTGAATCCATTTTGTCAAAATAATTATCACTTGTTTGAACTCTAATCCTGGGTGATTGCACCAAATCAGTGACTTACCAAGTCAACAACAACAGTTCCCAAATTTCTAAAGAAAGGTGTAAAAAAAAAAAAAAAAAAGTGGTAATTTCCTTTTAATAATTCTTTCCCTTGTAAATTCCACCAATGACAAAAGATCCACAAAGACAGCCCTGAAGTGTATTCTTAAGCTTTCTATTAAGACAAATTAATTCACCCTGGTTACTGCCTATTGCTTAATGTATGTCATCAGCTGTCACTGCACACATCTGCTTAATGGCACGAGTTTTCACGGGAGTCTCCTAAGTGAACAAAACTCTGAAAGTTCTTACAGGCGGCTCGGTGTTAATATCTCCGTCCGCGTGATTTATGTTTTTTCGAACACTCGAAAGCTTCAGCTTTCCTATTGTTTCTCCAAACATAATCAACGTATTCTATTTTTCCTTCGACTTCATTGTTGATCCAGACCCTAATATAAATTCAAGCCTTGGAAAAACAAGTTATGTTTTGGCTGTTTTTCAATTAGCCTACCTGTCATCTCTCAAATTTCCCAGTTTTGACAGTTGGAATGTTAACTCGATGCAAGAATATAAATAAAAACGCTTACGCATCTATATCTCACTTCATAAAGTGGCTAACATATTGCTTAATGTGAGAGCTAATTTTATTCTGCCTGCTCGCCTCGGTACCTTTAAGATCTCTGAAGTGTTCCATTCTGAAATGACTGGTCACCTTTTTTTTTTCCTTTTTTCTAACAATAAAAGGGTTGTTCCTTTAATTTACAGCTGGGAACAGCTCATGTCTGTGCTTCTACCTTTGAAATAAAACGCAGTGCGTTGTATGCATTTTTTCCACTTTGCAAACTTCACTAAAGTAGACTTTTCCTATTTGCCACCTGCAATTTTACATGCCTGAGAACCGCAGATCATTTCTGTCTGTTGAGTTTTTTTTTTTTTTTTTTACTTGATATGTATCCATAGCTCCCAACTGTCCCTGATTTTGAGGGACTGTACCTGATTTGAAGCAATGTCCCTCTGTCCCTCTTTCCTCCTCATTTGTCCCCCTATTCTGGTCTGATCTATATAGATGTATAAAAAAATGCACCTTTAAAACAGTGTTTACCAGTGCTAAACCTTTCATCCAAAATGTAAATTTCAAAAGCAAGTATAAAGGAATAGTAGTGGTAAAACAAAAAGGCCTTGTGGGTTTAACTAATCTTTTTTTAGGTTAATTCTCCTTTAAGGGGGCATGGCAGGGGGCGTGTCCTATGCCTACATGCTTTTGCTAGTAGATGTCCCTCATTCCCATTTTAAAAAGTTGGGAGATATGTGTATCATGGGAGAGGACATATTAGTGAAAATACTAGAAGATCCGACCATCAGGGGTTGTGTTAGGACTTAGGAGCTAAAGGAAAAGCCCCATTGGGGGACTGAAAGAGAGTACTAAAAAGAGCAGCGGTACTAATGTAGCCTCTCCAGACAGGGCCCAGACAAAGTCAGGATACTAAACTAGAAACCTGTTTTGTAAGGTGCAAGTTCCAGGATGACAGGTTTAAAGAGGAAGAAAACCTCCTTTACTGATTTAAACCTATAGGTGAGCCTATAATAAGGCTTACCTATAGGTAGTTTAAATATCTCCTAAACGTACTCCGTTTAGAAGATATTTACATTACATGCAGCCTGTGACATCACCAGCACATGCGCTCTGAAGGAACGGCCACCGATGCCTGCATTTGCAGGGGTGACGTCATCATGGATCCGGCCAGTCACAGAGCCGAAGCCCCTATCAAACCTGGAAGCAAGGGAAGATGGAATCGGCTACAGCGCTGATATCGCATCGCTGGATTCATCTCCCTCCGCTCATGGAAGGGGCAGACGAATAGGGGTTGCAGAAGACACCATTGCGACTGGGCCCCATGCTGCAGGGGGCCCGTGTGGCCCCCCCATATCTGAATTGTTAGAGAGGTGGCTGGCCGATCCTCGGCCGATGTGTAAATTGGCAGTGCAGGAGATCGATCTGTTTACACTGAAAGTGAAAGCAAAGTAGAGGTGTCTTGCAGAGGGTGCTGTGCTCTCTGCCTCCCCCTACAGTGCAGTACCCGGCATGGACAGTGAAGGTACAGTGCTGTTGCTGCCGATTTTTACAAAAAGCGATCTATATTTGTTTGTATGAATGTGTTCAAAATCAGGGGGCAGGGAAGAGACATATAACTGACTATAGTAGATGGTAAATTCTCACAGTATCCCTCAGGAGAGGAGACCATAGACCCTTCAAATGCACAGATTTTGCATATACAGTAGAAATGAGGGGCCTATTCTGTTGAGAAAGCATGGCCAGAAATCTGTCATTTTTGTCCCCCTGTTTCAAAAAAAAAAGTTGCCTGCTGCTATGTAAATCTAGCCTCATGACCTCTGCCATGTGATGTCGGCCGTGACCGGAAGTGGCGGGTGGAACATAAATCCACCTGCAATTCCTGGCGGCGACTGCCTATCTTGTCCCTCTGGAGCGTCCTGACTCTCAGAGGGTGGAAGTGACGCTGGCCATTACCAGAAATGACGGGTGGAACGCAAATCCTCCTGCAGTTCCTGGTGTCAGCTGGGTGGTGCGTGCTGCGCGAAGGAGTGGCAACATGATTTTGTCTATACTCAATTACACCATTGTTGGAGTGGAATAGATTCCTCTCAACCCCCCCCCCCCCTCCTTCAGCTCTTTATGTTTCCCCCAAGTGTCCCCCAGCCTTCCTCATAATATAGCCAGTACTAACATCAGGAGGGAAGCCACACTGCCTGGAACACTTTTAGTGTGGTGAGTGCACTCCCTCTGCATTTTATTTAAATATATGGTAATTAAATATATGGTAATATAATTCTGGTATGGTATGGGGACACAGTGGTCGGCTTGTCGTGCGTGAGATGGTGGTTTCATGCAGGCCATGCCATGTCGTGATGTCATGCCCTGTGTGGGGGGGGGGGGGGTGGCATGATGGATGACTCCGTGTGGTGGGAGTGGTTGAGGATTGGATGGCGATGGTATGGCAACAGCAGCGCTCTGTCTGCATTATGTGATAGATGGATGGATGTGGTAGGCGGAGCCTACTCCTGGAGGTGTGGCAGGCTCTGGTGGGTGTTTACCCATACATGTGACTGGGGGTACATTTAAGGTGATACTAGAGGAGGTCAAACCACCATCGCTATGGCTCTGAGGAAGAGGGTCCGCCCTCGTAACGCGTAAGCCACTTGCGATGCCATCTGGGTACTCCAAACATCTGGTCCAGGCTGTAGGCATTTGGAGATACTGCTCGCTATTGCTGGAATATTGATAAGCCTTGTTTTAAAGCTTGTTTGTGAGTATATTTCTTGTTATTTTATGAATAAATGTTATCTTTGGTAATGCACAAGGTCGGTGCGCCCCCCTGTTCTTTTTGTATGTTTCAGTTATAAAGGATACCCATTATTCTGAGGAGGGCTGCAGGACCTGCGACATTCCACTGACTTTGCTAAAGTGGTTGGCCGCGCCACTTACTTAGCTGACCGGGCACCCGAGCACAGGAGATTGCTTTGTGATGTGTAACTGCAAGTCCCCTTAGCAGACAGTTTAAGAGGTGTGTCTGTGTGTGCATGTTTGTGTGTTTATGTTGTGTGTATGTTTATGTGTGTGTGTGTATTTATATGTGTATGTATATGTGTGTATGTGCGTACATGTGCGTTTACATGTGTGTGTGTGTGTTCACACGTTACTTTTAAACCTGATGCCCTTTTTCTGTATGATCAGGACTGATTTTTTTAGAGTGGGTTCATAATACCATTCCTCTGAAAAGCAATCCAGGCTCAGATCGATTTTTAGAGGCAGTTGACAGAAGAGGCAATATATTGCGCCATGATTGGTAAAATGTTGAGAAACACTCATCTAGAGGAACTGATCTCTCCAATTTCCTCCTGCAGCCGCTGAAAGCCTGAAGGGGCCAGAGCTGGGGCTTAAGGAGGGACCAGGGGTAGGGCTGAAGGGGGCCCCATCAGGTAGGCTGTACGGGGCCCCATGATTTCTATCAGCGGTCCTGCCTACTGGGCACTTAGGCTCGATTCACATCTATGCATTTTGCTTTTGAGCGTTTTTGCAATGCTTTTTGCGGGGCTTGCCGCGTTTTTGGACACGCGTTTTTACCGCGATTTTGCTGCGATTTGCGTTTTTATACTTTTTATTTTTTTACATTTTTTTTTTTTACACTGTGGTTGCTTAGCAATCAGCTATATACAGTGTAAAAAAAAATCATTAAAAAAAAAAACGCAAAACGCAAATCGCGGCAAAATCGCAGCAAAATCGTGGTAAAAACGCGGTAAAAACGCGGTACTTGCGCTTTGTTTGCGGGTCCATTGACTTCTATTACATGCAAAACGCTGCATTTTGCATGAAAAAAAAGTCCCGGACCCTTTCCAAAAATGCAGAGGCACAAAAATGCATTGATGTGAACAGGTTCCATAGAAACCCATGTTAAAAACTTTCCATGCATTTCAGCAAAATGCATCAAAAAACGCGCTAGTGTGAATGGAGCCTTAAACTCCCTTCCTGCCCAGACCAATTTTCAGCTTTCAGTGCTCTCACACTTTGAATGAAAATTACTCAGTCATGCAACACTGTACCCATATGAATTTGCTCCTTTTTTTCATACAAATAGAGCTTTCTTTTGGTGGTATTTAATCACTAGTGGGGTTATTTTTTTTCCGCTATAAGTGTAAAAAGACTGAAAATTTTGAACAAAAAACAAATATTTGTCTTTGTTTCTG
Organism: Lithobates sylvaticus; assembly: GCA_028564925.1. NCBI lineage: Eukaryota > Metazoa > Chordata > Amphibia > Anura > Ranidae > Lithobates > Lithobates sylvaticus. The sequence goes on along the minus strand of CM053028.1, from coordinate 488,024,242 downwards.
TTATAAAATTTTGCAACTTAGTAATTTTTCTTCCGAAATTTTGGCCAAAATGTATACTGCTACATTGCTTTGTTAAAAATAACCCAAATCAGTGTATATTATTTGGTCTGTGTGAAGGTTATAGAGTCTACAAGTTATGGTTCTAATCATTGACAATTGATCACACCTGATCACACCTGATGTACTGATCTCATTTCTTGAGACACTAACAAGCCAGGAAAGTACAAATACCCCCCAAATTACCCCTTTTTGGAACGTAGACTTTCTAAGGTATTTAGTAAGAGGCATGATGAGTTTTTTAAGTTGTAATTTTTTCCCACAATTCTTTGCAAAATTAAGAATTTTTTTTCACAAAATTGTCATATTAACAGGTTATTTCTCTCACATGGCATATGCATACCACAAATTACACCCCAAGCTACATTCTGCTACTCCTCCTGAATATGGTGATACCACATGTGTGAGACTTTTTCACAGCCTGGCCACATACAGAGGACCAACATGCAGGGAGCACGGTCAGGTGTTCTAGGAGCATAAAGTACACATCTAGCTTGTTGACTACCTATTACAATTTTGAAGGTCCAGGAGCACCAGGAAAATGGAAACACCCACAAAATCACCCTATTTTGGAAAGCAAACCCCCACCATATATTCTATGAGGCATAATGAGTCTTTTGAACATGTCATTTTTTTCCACCAGTTTTGGGAAAATGTGGAGAAAAAAATGAAATTGCTTTTTTATTTACATAAAGTTGTCCATTTATAAGATATTTCACACACAAAACAACATTTTAACACATAAAATGTACATGGCAAAAATTGCACTCCAAAATACATTCTGCTCTCGTCCCGGGTATGGTGATACCACATGTATGGGACTTTTACACATCCTGGCCACATACAGAGACCCAACATTGAAGTAGCACCTTCAGGTGTTCTAGGAGCATAAACTACACATATCATTTATCAACCACCTATTACACTTTTGAAGGCCCCGGAGCACCAGGACAATGTAAACGCCCCCAAAATGACCCCATTTTGGAAAGCAAACACAAAATGTGGAAAAAAAACTTATGACACTGTGGCACTGATGACTGATGGCACTGTGGCACTGATGGGCACTGTGACACTGATGGACACTGTGACACTGATGGGCACTGTTGGCACAGATGGCACTGTGAGCACACTGACATTGATGGGCACTGTGACACAGTGCAGAGGGAGACAAAGATTTGGGACTTTCTGTTACCAATAAGGTGTGAGTATAAACAGTATACAACAAAATTATCTAAAAGTACATCTTTTTATTAGACAACATTAAAATGAGCCCTGGGACAACAGGGACAGTATAGTGTAACAACACAACGCTAAAGAGCATAAAAAATAAAGTGATAAACAGTGCAGGCTTATGATTGGAGCATCAACATGCATGATTAATTAACAAATACACCATCAGAAAAAATTGTGTATTTATTGTATACAAAATCAAAGGCTAGGGGTCATATATAGAGAGTTATATGACCCCCTGGACTTTGATTATGTATACAATATGTATTTATGATCTACTTACAGTAGATTTCCCCCTTGGTGTTACTTTTTCATGTTACTTTATTATGGAATTTAACTAGTTTAGCCTAGGTTGGGTGAAGCTCCTCTTTAGATACCCCCTGACTTCTCACCAGACTGTAAAGAGCATGTGTATACAAGATGTCTCCGCATCTGTAATACAGACAGTTTTTCTACATCAATCGTTCACCAGACAGCAAAGGAATGATAAAGATGATGATCCCGGAACTTTCACCTTGAAAAACAATTCAGGCATTGGCAGCTCTTATATAGTCTTCCTGATAAGCTCCACTAAACTAATCCATGGTCATATCAGTAATAAACAGTGATAGATAGTAGTTTGCACCAATAGTTAAGATGCAGAGATGGTTGAAGAAAGATATTACAGGAGTAATGATTATACCCAGCATGCACACCTGTCAGCGTTCAAGAGGCCATACACATGTGTGCGTGTCAACAGTGAGGGCCCTAGACGGGCCCAAACAAACACATCCCCACAACAGCACTATGTCTATGTCATTGTAAGTCATTTGCTGTTTAACATATTTCCCCAACCAAATATAAACATTTTAATTCAAAGAGAAACAAGTTATTTTCAGTAATTATTAATTCTCTTATGATATTAGAACAATTTCCCCAAAAGTCATGTTTATTATTATTTTTTATTATTTTTTAGTTTGCTGTACCATTTTTTGATCATTTTGTTTCAGATTTGTTAATGCTCCCTCTAGTGGTCATCTGTATACCGAGAGACATGATTAGCACTTTCAAGAGAAAGTATAGTGTATATTAAACTTGTACATATTTTGAGATATTGTTGCATTTTTTTACCCTAAATTATTCAGGGAAGAAAAAAAAATCCCATTTTCAAGTCACATCCTGTGCCTAATTACATGTTTTACTTTAAAAAGTATACATAAAATCCCCAGTGACTTACAGTACCTTAAAATATAACTTAAGAAAAAACTTTCTTTTTTTAGTTTTGGATAGAGTGGAGAAGGAAGAGTACACCTATTATGTCCTCATTAATGCCTGTGCCCCCGTTAGGGAGATTCAGCCTCTTTATTTGTCTTGTGTACCATTATCACTGAAAGTGAAAGTAAAAGAAAATCCCAAATTTTGACCTGTCGCTAGAAAAGTAATAGGTGGGAAATCTTCCAATGGGGACACTAGTTCTGGTGATCTGGGGGACCCTAATGGATGCCCGTAATTTTCAAGTTCTTCTTCTCACTTCCTGTTTTGGCTATTAGACAGGAAGTGAAGGGAAATCTCCACAATGGGACACAGATGGCAAAAAAAAATCTATCAGGGGTTATAACCTTCCCTTGTTCTATCCAAAATAAAAAATAAGTTTTGCCAATAGTTCTACTTTAAAGAATATTTCTATCATTGCAGCCAGATTGGGATAACAGCTACTTTATGTTTGTTACATGTTTTCATTAACATTGTATAACTTAAAAAAATATTTTAAAATTGCTGCTCACCTTTTTAAAGCTGAGCTCTCAGAATAAGACCCTTGTAGTGGAGCTCCCCACACTGCTAGGGTTGTGTTGTTCTCAGTGGCGGCTGGTGCTGTGTATTTGGGGGGGGGGGGCAAACAAGACATACCACCACCACCCCTGAACCCCTCCCCCAGGTCGGTCAGTCGCTCAGTCAAACCCCCCGTCGCTTCTTCATCCCCCCAGCAGCCCCGCATTTACTCCATCTAGGTTGCGGGCAGCTTCGGCCCCTTCCTGCATCTCCTCCTCCATGGCGATGGCTTCCTCCTTGGCAGCTTCACCCTGTGTCTCTGGCTTCACTGCCGCTTCCTCCTCGGCGGCCTCCCTCCTCCTTCCCTCGGCAGCCAATATGATCGCTTCTCCTCTCGGCCAATCAGGTCTTAAGACCCACTTCCTGATTGACTGGGAGGAGAATCAGGAAGACAATAGCGAATGTTAATTCGTTATTGTCACACAACTGGTTGAGCTCAGGGCGCACTGCTCTGAGCCCCAAGCCCACCCTTTTTTGAAGCCAATTAGAGCATCATATGGGCAGCCACTGGTTGTTCTAAAGGTACAAGTTTTTTTACCTTAATGCATTATATAAATTAAAGTGATTCTAAAGGAAATATTTTTTTTTAAATAACAAACATGGCTTTTTACATGACTGTACTACACAAACTTTAATAAAGAGCATTTGATTATAGTCATTGCACTGGGGCGCCAGCTTTCTCTATATACTGTTTGAAACATGTTATACATACCTGCTCTGTGCAATGGTTTTGCACATAGCAGTCAATCTTCTTTTTTTTTAGGTCCCTGGCCGGCGGTACAAACAAATGGCCACTGCCCTTACCTATAACTGGCCCTTGCAGCAAAGAGCATTAGAAGGGCAATATATGTCAAATAAAACCAAAGAAAATTCCAAGCTCAACTTACCAACCAGCCTGCAACCAACCAAATAACCTGTCTAATGCCCTGTACACACGATTGGAAATTCCACCAGCAAAAGTCCGATGTGAGCTTTTGGTCCAAAATTCTGACCGTGTGTATGCTCCATCGCAATTCCCGCCAGCAAAAGATTGAGAGCAGGTTCTCAATTTTTCAGTCGTCTGTACCAATTCTGATGCACAAAATTCCTACGCATGCTCGGAAACAGTTTGACGCATGTTCTGAAGCATTGAACTTCATTTGCTCGGCTCGTCGTAGTGTTGAACTTCACCGCGTTCTTGACGGTCGAAAGTTCAGAGAACTTTAGTGTGACCATGTGTATGCAAGCCAAGCTTGAGCGGAATTCCGTCGGGAAAACCATCCAAGATTTTTCTGACGGAAAATCCGCTCGTGTGTATGGGGCATAACAGTGTGCGCTAAAAACAGGGGTTTGGTCTGCACATATTTGCAAATGCATGCATAAGCTACAGGCCCCATCAAGGCACCCTGTTATCTGTCATCCCTAACTCTGACTTTTAGGAGTCTCCAAGATGGAAACATATGCATTCTGATAGATAGATAGATAGAGGGCAGGTGAGATGGAGGGAGCCCACTCCTCCTTAAAGGCGCAGGAGCACAATGAACACCCAGCATATAGCACAATGTCAGCAAAGGTGTCAGTGAATTGCCTGACCAATATATCAACAATACAAACAAATGGCCACTGCCCCACCTATACCTGGCCTTTGCAGCAAGGAGCACTGGAAGGGCAATGTATGCCAAATAAAACCAACCATAAAAGACATTTCCAAGCTCAGTCATGGCTCCTCCCTCCTGCTGAGTGCCCCCAATAGCAATAAAACATGTCGAGCTGGATGTAAAAGATTGGTGGTTTTCTTTGTGATTGATTATTTAGAATTTTTATGTTGGTGAACATTTTTGGAAACGCTGTTAAGGACCATTATCTTTTTTCGATACATGGTGCAAGATGCTACTGTATGTTTTGTATTTTAATTGATTTTATGTTCTATATGTGCAACTGTGCATCAATAAAAGGTATACCTTTTAATGGATACTGTGTGCCTATAAAGTCCATGAAAGTTCTGATATCTAGTAGTTAGGACGTGGTGTTTGGTACAAGTTTAAAATAAAGGAGTACCCATAGTACTACCCAGGGGTTCCTTGATGTCTTTATAGAGTTAACTTTGTGCACAGAGGCACAGTCATGCTGGTACTTCACCAAACTGTTTTTACAAGGTTTTAATCGCCTTTGTATGCTATAGGATTAATAATATGTTTAAAAAAAAAACACCTGGACTCAACAACTTGGAGGGATGTCCACTGTTGGGACTCCCCACTCTCTAAAGTGGGGCATATAGTTTGACAGCTTTGGCACCACTCATAGTCTAATGCAGTGGTTTCAGCTTCACTGTGCTCTCTATGAGTATGAAAATCTCTGATCGCTTTATCTGAGGCTGCTCAAACATGTACTTTACTTCAAGACATGTTTTCTTTAATCCTTGCTGTGCAAAATACATAGAACTAGCAACAGTGTGAATTGGCTGCCTATTACTGGCTTCTTCTAGCTGCGTGATTGACTGCTGATCCAAACTTCAATAAACTCACTTGTTAAAACTTTAAAACTGGTCTCAGTCCAGGGCCTTCTGTTTTTACGGCCCAAAAACCCGACAACTCTGCCAACCGTGCAGGAAGCTGATGCCCACGTGTATCCTACTTTCCTATAGATGATGTATGGTTTTAATCTATCACATGTTGTGGGGTTTGACATGCTATTCATCACGTTTCCATGTGAGGTCTTTTTGTCCTTACGCTTAAAATATTTCAAATTGCTGTTGCTACATTTCTCTTTTAAATTTTCCCTATCTAGGAAAATGTACTTGTGAATTGTAAAAAATAAGCTTCCTGATTTCCACTTTAGTCTTTGATTGCGATGGGAAAAGGAAGTCAAGGGGTCAAGACAGGTAATGTAAAGAATACCATTCCGGGAAAAAGGTATTTGGTGCAGTGAGTGTTGGACAGCCATTTTTAGTGGCAGGGGGGATCTTTAAAATCTAAAGCAATTTTTTTGTTTACTTTAGATCAGCTATTTTCAACCAGGGTTCCTTCAGAGGTGGCTAGGGGTTACCTGAACTGTGGTTAACTGACCTCCCATCTGATGGTGCCTTCATAGTTCCAGGTCCAACGTCATTTCCACGTCCAACGCCAGAGTCAGCAACTTGAATGCAATAGTACCATTCTGAGCACCACTGTAATGTGGAGCATTCTTCCCACTGACCGCCACTAATGTACCAATGTCACCAGAGCAGAAAGACACAGGTCTCAATTCATGAAGAGGTATTTTCCTCTTTAAAATCTGAGGTAAAATAATTAATAGTGGGCACAATTCACTAAAGCTTATCGCATGTGATCACTAACTGCATGCGATAACGAAAATGTCAATACACTATCGCTCATATGCGGTATTTAATGGAAACACCAAAAACATTTGGTAAATAATGCATAAAAAGGCATTCAAGTCAATTCACTAAGGGAAATAAAGAAATAAATGTGTGCTGTAATTAAGTACTAAAGCTTGCGATAACTATGCAGTAACCACGGCAATGTCAGACCCCCCCCCCCCCTCCCTGATTGGTTGAAACATAGTTAGGAAAATGCAAGCTGGAGGTGTGTGGAGTGTAAGAGGAGTGAGGAGTGTTATCTAGAGGCTGTCAGAGGATATCTAATTGAAATTGAGCCCTTTGCTTCCAGTCTCCTGGAATTTGAGGCAATACAGAAGAGGAGGAGAAGAAGGAGATGTCAAGTGGACCTTTTGAAAGAAAGAACCTTCAAGGAGTGTACACCTCTGGACCAATTTTTGGAAGCTGAGACCCTGCAGAAGTTCAGGTTATCCAAGCAACTGATAATGGAGCTCTATATCCAACCATTCGGGTACCTTGAGAATTCTACACAGAGAAGTCATGCCCTACTAGCCATGACCAAGTTGCTGTCAGCCTTACATTTTTTTGGAAAGGCGTCATACCAGATGGTCACAGGTGAGATTGTGGGAACTTCCTAGTCATCTTTTTACCATCTCCTCACCCAAGTTCTAATTGGATTCCGTGAAATAGCACCAAAGTACATCTTTTTACCTGATTCTCACCAGGAGTGGGGTGAAATAAAAAAAGATTTCTACAGTATTGCCAGAATATCGAATGAGCTTGGTGCAATTGACTGTACCCATTGTGCCTTTTTTGCGTCATCATTTAAGGAGCACATATACAGGAACAGGAAAGGTTACCACTTCTTAAACATCCAGGTGGTGTGTGATGCCAATCTGATCATCAGGAACGTCGTCACAGGATTTCTGGGATCTGTGCATGGTGCACACATATTATGCCAATCCCTATTCTATGAGAATTTCAAAGCTCAAAATAAATCCGCAGGTTGGCTGATAGGTAAGACACCTACATGTTTCAACCTTTTTTTTTATTAAGCTTGTGTTCTCACCCTTTAAAAAACGAGATGCTTGCGATAACTTACCGCATGTTGTCATGCAGTATTTTTGAATAGATAACGCATGCGCATTTATAACAAGAGTAATCTTATACTCAAATGTGGTTAAACATATCGTTTGTGAATTGTGCCCAGCGTTTTTCCCCCAAAAAAATGTAATTCACAAAAAAATGCTACTAAAATAAGGCATGAGATATTTCATAGGAATGTGAGGTATTTATTTCATGAAATCATTCGGTATTTTATCTCAGGGCGTCATATTCAGTGGGATGTGTACAGTAAAGCAGGACTATCAGTTTTATTGCTAATGTAGCACCCTCTACCAGAAGGTAGGTGCTAGTAAGGGTTGTTTTACTAGGTTCGTTCAGCACAGGCAAATTTAGGCAGGCTTATGCTGCAAGCTAGGCCTGTCTGTTTTGATCTTGGGGCTGGAAGTGGGTGTGACCATCTAGACTCCAGTCTGAGGCGCCTCCCCTGCTTCCAGGTAGAATGTTCTGAAAGAGGAGGCTGGGCCCAGAGCTGGAGTGACAGGTAGCACATGTGGGAGCTCTGACCAATCCCTAACTGGCATTGGCAGGGGGCGGGCCTCCTATATATGCTGAGTGAGGTCACATGCTGCTGGGGAGGAGTAGTCGACTGGGTGACTTGAGGAATGGAGTGCTAGACAGCCGCAGGATCACACCCCCATCTAGGGGGGGGGGGGGGTGGCATCGCAGGAGGAGGCCCGGGGAGAACTGGGAGGGAACATTGCCTTTACATGGTCACTGTCTCTGTCACCACATGGTCGGTGGCAGGGAACTCCTGGAGCAGAGGGGCAGAAGCTGTTGAAACGCATGGTCCAGGAAAGTTCCTTATCAAGGACTCAGGGCTGGAAGGTTGGAAGGTCGGTGAGTGTTACCACAGTGGATGGCTGGAGGATGTGCCAGGGATTCTGTAAGGGAACTCTGCTTCTACATGGTCACTAGCAGAGTCTTCATCATGCACATGGTGGATGGTGACGAATCCTGGATCAGATAAAAGACTGTGGGGATGTGTGTGTCAAATCAGTGTGGCCGGGGAACACATGGTTTGCAAGTTGGACTGGCTGGGAGCAGTAGTCCATTTCCTAGAAAATAGACTTTAACCTACTAAGCCTCCGGGGAGAGGTTCTGCAGCCCTCAGGCCTAGTAGCAGCCAGTCACCAGAGCCAATAGAGGGGCTTATTCAGAGTGAGTTCTTCATACCCATTAGAAGAGGATGTGTTATACCCTAATGTAATTACAAGTTGTGCTGGAGGAAACCAAGAGTGCAAGGAGAAGCAAGTTTGGGCAGGTGGTGAAGAGAACTAAGACCATTACTTTTACACGGTCAAAAGTGATGTTTCTGTCCCTCACACAGTGATGGATGGAGAACTCATAGTAACAGCAGTCTGCATGGAGATGCAGGGAGCAATAGTCATAGGAGATGCAGAGGGAGTAACAGTCTGCAGGGAGCTGCAGGAGAAGATTTCTATTTAGTCAAGTGTGCACATTCAATCTTCAGGCTCTAAATGTGATCAAAGTATATGGAAACTGTAAATATGATGGCAATGATTTATTATGTGGGCATCCCATATCCCAATCCCTATCCAAGTTGTACTCCCCAATAAAACAACAAAAAACAAAGCTCACAAATGACTGTTTATTGTCTCTGGAAAGGATGCATGAAGTCTGTCGGTGGGGTGATTTGGCAGATCGTTTGTCAGTGGTGTTAACATCATAACACTAATAACATTATAATAACATTATATGGCATATAACATGGCATATAACATTATAACACTAATAAAGAGGTAAAGGGGTCAATTCACTAAGAGATAAATACTGCATGAATTTTTGAATTAAAATAACTCATTTAGTAGTGGAAAAAGTATAAAAACAATGTGCTTTCATTCACAAAATGATCTCCCTCGGAGGAAATGTTACAATTTATTTACATTCCTGAGCTCAGAGGTGAACATTTTCACACTGATACAGAGAACTTTTCACTTCCTGGCCAGTGCAGAGTTCTAAAATCCCGCCAGAAAACACCAGGTGATAAATAACAAATGTGTGTGTTTTTTATGAAATTGATATTTATGACTTATCTCATTTTTTTTTGTACGGTATTTATCTCACTATTTTAAGAAATGTGAGGTTTCTACCTCACTTTCGATATTATACTTTGATGAATTGGCTCTTTTATTATCTCATGCGATATTTCTAATAAATGAGTCACATGACCTTTATATCACATGTGAATTCACCTTTAGTGAATTGATCCCAAAATGGTTTAACCCGTGGAAATATGCCAACTCACTAAGTGAGTGTGTTCCCTGCAGCATATGTATTAATAAAAAAGAAAAAAGGTGACTAGAATACCAGTCAAAGGGAAGCTGCTTTCACAGGACACACATGGGGGTTTATTTACTAAAGGCAAATCCATTTCCCACTACAAGTGCACTTGGAAGTGTAGTCATTGTAGATCTGAGGGGGACATGCAAAAAAAATAAAAAAAACAGCATTTTTTGCTTGTACATGATTGGATAATAAAATCAGCAGAGCTTCCCCTCATTTCATATCTTCCCCTCAGATTTACAGCGACTGCACTTTGAAGTGCACTTGCAGTACAATTGTAGTGCAGAGTGGATTTGCCCTTAGTAAATCAACCCCATGGCATTTCAAAAACATTGAAATTACATATAAATTATATATAAATTTCAATTGTTGAAAATAGTATCAAAACTCACACACATATATAAAAATACCCTTCTTTCACCAATAAAAAAGACAACATTGTCATTGGGGAGATTTCCCTTCACTTCCTGTCCCATAGCCACAACAGGAAATGAGAGAAAATCCCTACAAATTAAATGAATCCCTTGGGGACCCCCAGGTCAACAGAACCAGTGACCCCATTGGAAGATTTCCCCTCTATTACTTTTCTAGGGAATTTAGTTTTTTTACTTTTACTTTCAATGATAACAGCAAATAGGACAAATATAGAGGGTAAATCTCCCTAATGGGGGCAGATACAGCAATAAAAAAAAACTGACAGTTCTAGTTCATCTCCACACTGTTCACAACTAAAAAAAACATTTTGCCTTACTTGCCGCCAGATCATATACTTGGTACATCATTGTACAGTACTTCAAGTGGTTGTACCGGGGTGATGCTCTTTAACTAGCTGCTCGATTACATGGGGTGGAGGGGGCTGTCCCCCTCCTACTGCTACCTTCCGCGGCTTGCTCTGGCTCTCCGGTCCCACCAAAAGACCCAAGCAACTAGCCGGCATGTCTGCTGGCTGGCTGAACAACCAAACAAATCCGGGATCAGCTTTGATCGGCTGTTCGTTATAGTAACCCAGAAACAATGTCATGACATCACTTCTGGTTTACCGGGATGTAAACGGCGCCATTTTTTAAAAATCAAAAATATTCCAAAACGCAGATCTTGGTGTTTTGAATGCTTTTAAGGGCAGAGGAATGATTTGGGGTCTTATAGACCACAGATCCATCCATAAAGAGAACCTGTCCTGCGCCTATTGCTGTCACAAAGGATTTTTACATTCCTTGTGGCAGCAATAAAAGGGATGACATTTTTTTATTCAAGTAACAGTGTAAAAAAATAAAAAAAATAATAATTAAATAAAGAATTAAAGTGCTCCTGTCCCCCCATGCTAGCGCGCAAAGGTGAACACGTGCATCGGTCCTGCATGCCCACAAACAGCGATCGTCGGATTATGGGCAGTAATTCTGGCACTAGACCTCCTCTGTAAATATAAAGTGATAACCTCTAAAGGCTTTTAAAGCGTCACCTATGGATAGTACAATTTATGTTGTTTGTCGCTGTTGCACAGGCGTGCGCAATTAGAAAGCGTGACATGTTTGCTATCTATTTACTCCGTGTAACATCTTTTATATTTTACAAAAAATCGTGTTATGTATTGTGATTTCTTTTGCATTACAATTCAAGAAAGTTTATTATTTTCCAGAAGTTGAATTTGAAAAGTCGCTGCGCGAAAACCACGTGACATAGAAAAATGCCAGAAAAAGCCTGGTCTTCAAGTGGTTAAGTAAATCAATCCCATTGATTCTATGTTTTTTATTTTTTTCGTATTTTATTTTTCTCTATATTACTTTTTAGAAACTAATCGAAAAACGTAGACTCCTTCAAATTGGCTATTATATATTTACATTCCGTAAACTCTGCATGCCTGAATATTTAACTCATGCATTTATTTATTTATTTCCTTTAGTGAATTGACTTCAATGCCGTTTTATGAGGTATTTACTGAGTGTTTTTGCTTTTTGTGGTAAATACCTCATAAGGTGATAGTGAATTGACATTTTTAACATTGCATAACATAATTGGTGTCACATGAATAATAAAAAAAAGTGTCACATGATTCAATCATGTGATATTCTTTACTGAATTGCCCCCACAGTTGCGTACTGTACACTTGCCGACCATGCACTGTAGTTCTACTGCTACAGTGTGGGCCAGGTGGACAGTATCACGCATATATATATATATATATATATGATTTTGCATTTCCGGGTAGGGGGCGCGCTCACGCGTGCCCCCCCCCCCCCACCCGGCTGTGCTGCCACTGGATTCAGCACATGCCGATCACCAGTTCCCACCCAATGATTTATGGTCAGGACTTGCCAATCAGCGAATCGAGTGACAGGAGAGAGCATTGTGAAGGTAAACAACACAAAGCTCTCCTCTGAAGGAGGCGTTGTGACGGTTTATGTTTCCCTGCACATCCCTTAGTAAAAGCACCACACAGCAAACATTTTACACATAGTTAGGCACACATTTAAGCCTTTGATTGCCCGATGTTAACCCTTTCCCAGCCAGTGTCATTAGTACAGTGTCAGTGTATATTATTAGCACTGATCACTGTATTAGTGTCTTTGGAGATGTCAGTGGCAATTAGCCACTGACATCTCCAAAGGAGGCCCACCGTACTATCACAGTCTCACTATAAGTCGCTGATCACCACCATCACTAGAAAAAAGAAAAAAAATCCAGTATATCCCATAGTTTGTAGACACTATAACTTCCATGCAAACCAATCAATGTACATTTATTGGATTTGTTTTTTTTTTTACTAAAGGCATGTAGCAGAATACACTTTGGTTCAAATGTATGAAGAAATGTGATTTTTAACATTTCTTTTATTGAATATGTTTTATAACAGAAAATAAAAAATATTGTTGTATTTTCAAAATGTATGGTCTTTTTTTTGTTTATAGCGCAAAAAATACAAAACCCAAGCTTTATTTGTCGGAAAAAAAATAATATAACCTTTTTTTGCGTACTGCATATCTGCACAATTACCAGTTAAAGTAGCGCAGTGCCGAATAGCAAAAAATGGCCTTGGTCATAAATGGGATAAAGTCCTCTGGAGCTGAAGTGGTTATATGTAAGAAAAAGAGGGTTTGGGACTTTAAATTAGGTAGATCTAGCATGGCTAAAAGATGAGTCAATGTAACAAGTTCTATTCATTAAAAATTATGACATGGCAATATGAGTACATACATAGTAAATAAGCATAACAATCACATATTATTTACCAGATATTCATAAAAACAATCATAGCAATTTGGAGATGACATATTGAGGTATCGGACAATTGTCCATAGTAAAGGATCGCTTCAAAAGCAGCATGGTGGGGTAGCTTGAGAGTGGATGAAATAAAACCATCTAAAAAGAAAATGGTGCCTCAAAATTGGCCCAACGCACGTTTCGTGGTTTCCTACCACATCACCAATGTCTGTAAAAAAGCATAAATAAACGATATGGTCCAAAGTTACACCCAAACACAAGGGAGACTATATATGTAAAGGAGGGGAGAAATTAACTCATCCCACTAAGTACTTACATGTTAATTAAGTCTAGACCATGTGAACCTGAAAACTGGTGGCTGCTTAAAATGTTCATCCCGGGAGCTGAGGAAGGGGTCCGCAGGAGAGCCGGACACACACAATGATCCCCAGAGAAAAGGAAACAAGTGGTCAAAAAGAAAACCATTTGGGCTCCAATGCTGTAAAAGTGAATAAATCAGGTAGACTATAAGTATATGAAGGTGTATTATATTATTGAAAATTATTGAACAGTAAATGGAGCCCAACACCAAGATAAAAAGTGGATACAAATGAAGTGTGGAAATAGTGAAAAAAGGGGGCATACCTGCTCAGAGGGAAAGAGAGAGTGCAGAGGATATAGGAAAAATGATGAAGGACAGCCAATGCTGTCTTCAATCAAACACTGAAAAGCATAGGCAGAAAGCCCAGCCAGGTGATTACCTAAAGCTGTGACAGAGAACCATGATCCACAGATCTGTGCAGTATGCTGCTGGAGGTGCTACAAAGAGAGCTAGCAGAGTGAAATGGGGATCCTTATGTGCTCAGCATGACCAAATGGGCTCCTCCCAGCGTCACGCTGGCACAGTTATATGTAAGTACTGCTCGGTGCATTGTCCAGCCACACCAATGTCTAGGGCCCTGTTCATCCTGGAACAAAGGTTTGGATTGCAGAAGACCTGCATTTTGGAACTTCATCCATGAATGCACAGGGTTCTAAACACCAGTACCACTAGTACAGTGTTCAGCCCCGTCCAGCTTCAGTTTACCATAGACATTGAAAGGAATGCACTGCCCCTAGAGGGTCCCGTGTGATTTCTGCAATACTCCCCTAAAAATAGAACTGTCCCCTGCAATACTTCTCCCCTACTGCAAGTAGCTAGAGAGGGGCTAGGGAGGAGGTGGAATCCTTATGGGTAGAGCTCCAAAGGGATGAAGCTAAGGGGAAAATAATACAGGGAGTAAGCTATAGGCCCCCTAACATGAGGGAGGAGGGGGAGACAGACCTCCTATCACAATTTGAATTAGCAGCAAGGATGGGAAGTGTTATCATAATGGGGGATTTTAATTATTCAGACATAGACTGGGCGGAGGGAACCACGCAATCGTCTTTTGCCCCGTACACACAATCAGACTTTAGGACAACAAAACCATGGAATTTTGTTCAAAGGTTGTTGGCTCCAACTTGTCTTGCATACACACAGTCACACAATTACGAACGTAGTGACGTACTAGACATACTACGTGTTTTTTCAGCTCTTTAGCACCACCCTTTGGGCTCCTTCTGCTAATTTCGTGTTAGTAGAAGTTTGGTGAGTGTTGATTTGTGATTTTCTTTTTGCGTTTTTTATTTTGCGCTATTATTATTATTATTATTATTCTTGATATCACTTGAAAAAAAAAAGCCTTTAAAAATTTGTTTGCAATAACTCCATCAGTATCACCAGCAAAGCAACTTCATTATTATCCCATTAAAGAAGAAGAGAATTGTGCGCTACATTTGGAGATTTCCTAATTTGCCACGTCACAAATGTTAATTCTTCATTACAAACGCTAGTTTACAAGACTGGTCGATTCTGCTTCTGAGCATGCGTGGACTTTTGTTGGCAGAAAATTTGAGAACCTGCTAGCCAACTTTTGTTGGCGGAAAGTCCAACAACAAATCTTCGATGGAGCATACACACGGTCGGACTTTCCGCCAACAAGCTCACATCCAACATTTGTTGTCAGAAAATCCGATCGCGTGTACGAGGCATAAACTTGCCAGTTCCTAAATGTCTTGCAGGACAATTTTATGGGTCAGATGGTAGAAGCACTAACTAGAAACAAGGCATTACTAGATCTACTGATTACCAACAATACAGACCTGATCACGGATGTGGAAATACAGGGCAATTTAGGAAACAGCGATCACAGGTCAATTGGCTTCAGTATAAATCACAAAAATAGGAAACACAAGGGGAACACAAAGACACTGAATTTCAAAAGAGACAACTTCCCTAAACTACGAACCTTGCTAGAAGATATAAATTGGGATAAAATCTTAAAAAAAAAAAAAACATGGGGGAGAGATGGGTTTGCTTTAAGAGCATATTAAATAAGGGCATTAGCCAGTGCATCCCATTGGGAAATACATTTAAAAGAGGGAACAAAAGTCTTGGATGGCTTAACTTTAATGTAAAAATGCATATAAAAGCAAAGGAGAAGGCCTTCAAAAAATACAAGGCTTGGGGATCATCATCAGCATTCAGATTTTACAAAGAATGCAACAAGATATGTAAGGGTGCAATTAGGGCGGCTAAGATAGAACACGAAAGACACATAGCGGAGGAGCGCAAAAAAAACAGGCCATATTGGTCCCATAAAGAATGAGGAAGGACATCTGGTTACAAAGAATGGGGAGATGGCAAAGGTATTGAATTTATTATTCTCCTCAGGCTTCACAAGGGAATCAGGGGGCTTCAGTAACCAAAACTGCAGTGTTTGTCCTCATGACACATTACAGGAAGCACCCTCATGGCTAACAGAGGACAGAATTAGAAATAGACTTGGGAAAGTTAACATTAATAAATCACCGGGACCAGATGGCTTGCACCCGAGGGTACTTAGGGAACTCAGTCAAGTAATTGGCAGACCATTGTTCCTAATTTTTACCGACAGTCTACTGACTGGAATGGTACCAGCTGATTGGAGAAAAGCCAATGTAGCACCAATATTAAAAAGGGCCAAAATACATCCCTGGGAATTACAGACCAGTTAGCCTACCATCAATAGTATGCCAGCTCTTGGAGGGGATGATAAGGGACTATATACAAGATTTTAGTAATGAAAACAGTATCATTAGCACTAATCATGAAGAATCGTTTTTGTCAAACCAAACTATTAATGTTCTATGAGGAGGTGAGCTGCCATCTAGATAAAGGAAGGCCCGTAGACGTGGTGTATCTGGATTTTGCAAAAGCATTCAACACAGTTCCCCATAAACGTTTACTGTACAAAGTAAGGTCCGTTGGCATGGACCATAGGGTGAGTACATGGATTGAAAACTGGCTACAAGGGCGAGTTCAGAGGGTGGTGATAAATGGAGAATACTCAGAATGGTCAGGGGTGGGAAGTGGGGTCCCCCAGGGTTCTGTGCTGGGACCAATCCTGTTTAATTTGTTCATAAACGACCTGGAGGATGGGGTAAACAGCTCAATATCTGTATTTGCGGATGACACTAAGCTAAGCAGGGCAATAACTTCTCCGCAGGATGTGGAAACCTTGCAAGAAGATCTGGACAAATTAATGGGGTGGGCAACTACATGGCAATTGAGGTTTAATGTAGAAAAATGTAAAATAATGCATTTGGGTGGCAAAAATATGAATGCAATTTACTCACTAGGGAGTGAACCTCTAGGGGAATCTAAGATGGAAAAAGACCTGGGGGTCCTAGTAGATGATAGGCTCAGCAAAGGCATGAAATGGCAAGTTGCTGCTAACAAAGCAAACAGAATATTGGCATGCATTAAAAAGGGGATTAACTCCAGGGATAAAGCGATAATTCTCACACTAGACCTTGGTCTGGCCTCACCTGGAGTATGCCGTCCAGTTCTGGGCACCAGTCCTCAGGAAGGATGTACTGGAAATCTAGCGAGTACAAAGAAGGCTAACAAAGCCAGTAAAGGCTCTGGAGGACATTAGTTGAAGAAAGGTTGCAAGCACTGAACTTATTCTCTCTTTAGAAGAGGCGCTTGCGACGGGATAGGATTTCAATTTACAATTACCATATTGGTGACCCCACAATAGGAATGAAACTTTTTTGTGGAAGGGAGTTTAATAAGACACGTGGCCACTCACAAAAATTATAAAAAAAGAGGTTTAACCTTAAACTGCGTAGAGGGTTCTTTACTGTAAGAGCGGCAAGGATGTGGAATTCCCTTCCAGAGGCGGTGGTATCAGCGGTGGGCAATCGATAGTTTAAAAAAATGATTAGATAAGCACCTGAACGACCGCAACATACAGGGATATACAATGTAATACTGACATAAAATCACACACATAGATTGGACTTGATGGACTTGTGTCTTTTTTCAACCTCACCTACTATGTAACTATGTAAGTCTTCCAGGTTGAATGAACAACCCCATCATTTAACCCACTTCCTAAAAACACATGGTCCAATCTCCTGGGGGAACATCATCACACAGCCTGGGCTCAGAGAACATCACTCAAATGTCTGCCCTGCAGTTTTTGCCTCTCATTTCATCTGAGATATGGCGATGGGGATGGATATTAGAACTCTAGCTTCAGAGTTGGAAGCTTTTCACTGACTATGCTGGCCTGGTAGGGTTTATGTGGTCACAGGTTCACTTTAAAGCTAGGAATCTGGAAAGACAATATGTACACACCAGTAATATTTTTATTAATTGCACCTGGTTTAAGGCTGTTTGGAGAACTGCGCAATAAGTACACCACATGGATTATGAATGTGCTGATCTGCAAGAAGGAATATGAAATGAAAATATCGATAACACCTGCAGCTGCTTCAGAAGAGTGCCTTTGGCTTACAATAGGTGAATTCCCTGCTCCTTTGAGATACGCTCTACAACTGCAGCTGCCTCTAGTAGCAAATTGCCTTTTGTTACTAAACAGTTTGCAGATTCCATCTGATGAATCATCAGTGATCACTCTTGCCAAATATTATTTTTTTTCGTTCTTGATGTTACATTTGGGACCAAACTACCAGTTAATTAAATAGCAAATTATAATTTAAAAAAAATAGAAACATTTATTTCACTCTCATTTTATATGCAGAAGCAATGTACAAAGTCCTCTTCCACCCAGAAAAAAATGACAAAACAAATTACAGTATGTAGAAATTTGTCACGTGAAAACATAAGGTATTCTCATTAACAGAGAAGTATGAAAAATATGTAAAACCTAACATTTAGTAGCTGGAAATGTTACTAGTTGCTACATCCATCCTTCTATGGGAAACTGGGATATTCTAGCTTCTAAAGAAATACTTCTTGCAGCATGCCCTACAGCTCTGTCCCTGATGCACCAGGGGGATTTAAAGGGTCCATGTAAATTAAACTAACTAACCTTATTTAAAGGAAAACTAACCTGGCATGTTTTTTTTTAATAACCTTATATTGTATTTAGTTTTTTTCTCAATACCCAGTCTTCTCTTTGGAGCTATTAGTACTTTTACCACTTGTTTACTGATGTACATCTTTAAATGGTGAGGTGGTGGACACTTATTTCTGCAACATTGTTTTTGAATGCCACTGCATAAATACTCATTATGAATTCAAAATTAAACCATAAACTGTGCTTAGTGTAAAAATCAATAAATAAATATGTTTATAGCAGCACTCAAAAACACCTGAGCAGTGAGCTGGTGACTGTCAGTCACCGTTGTCTGCTCTTCCTCCCCCCACGCTCACTGGAGCGCTGGGCTGTGGAGGAGGCGGAAGCGGCCAGCTCAGGCTCTCTGCGGCTTGCTGAGAGGCTGAGCCGGGTGCCGATCCAGGCATGTGGGTGGATCCCAACCATATGGTCACGATCTTTCCTCAGCCTGGACTGGCTCTGTGACATCAGTCGACAGTGGGCTTCAGCCCGCTGTTGGCTGAAAATGGGTCACAGGAGTGCAGAACGAACTGCACTCCTGTGTTTCAAAGGAGAAGTACAGCCAAACAAGCTTTGGTTGTACTTCTCCTTTAAGCCTTTAGAACCATTTTAAAGCATCAACTTAAAGTGGTGTTTCCACCAAAAAAAAAAAAAAGTACCTTAAAATTCATTAAAAAAAATAAATAAATAATTATTGGAAAAAATAAAAATTTAACTCACCTCTAAATGCTTGTTGCTAGGGGGTCCCTCGTAGTCTGCCTCCTTCAGTGCCCGGGCACTGACATCACTTCCCCTCAGCGCAGTCAGTCATCTGGGACACGTGACAGGTCCCAGATGACTGTGCGGCGTATCAAGGCGCGCAAAGCCACAGCCGTGTGCCCACAGTAAGTATGCCAGCGCCGCGAGTGGATCGAGGAACGAGGGGGGGCTTCGTTCCCCCGCATCGCTGGACCCTGGGACAGGTAAGTGTCCGATTATTAAAAGTCAACAGCTGCAGTATTTGTAGCTGCTGACTTTAAAAAAACATTTTTTAAGGTCTATTTAAAGGAATTGTGCATACCTAATTTTGCCCTTTAAGACTTATTAAAAGATTCAATTTTCTTTTTCGTGTTGGTACATGTCCCCCCTGGCAGAACTCATCTCTCGAGTCCTTTGTTTGACAATCTCCTGCCTAATTAACTTTAATATGAAGAAAATAGATTTTCAAGATTTGTCTCCTATTGACTTCAATTTACATATTTTTTGAATTGTTCACTGAACCTGCCCTTAAATTGAACCCAAGCAGATTCGGTCATCACTACTTATGTAAAGCAGAAGTTCTCCATTCCAGCTGCCTACTTACTTCAGTGGTGTGGCCGCAGCCTGCTCTGAGATGTAGCTTTGGTTACATCCCCCAGGCTGAAATCTCCTTCAGTCCTACATAGTAAATCCTCACATGGACTTGTTTTGGGTCATTTCCAGAGATTAGGAATTCTCTGAAGATATTTTTGTTTCAGATTATTATATTCCCCACAGCTTCTACCCACCCGCAATAGAAAGTTTTTTTTTTTTTTCTGCTTTTGCAAGAGAATAACAATGAATAATTTAAAGCCAGTGGTGGAAAGTGTACATATTAAAAATAAAAATGGTAAGACCAGTGCTTTAATAAATGTCTTACCCAGGAATGACCAATTTTAATCAATCAGTCAGATCCTGAGAACTACAATAATATAGTCCCTTTAACAGGATGATGGCTTTAAAGTATGGTCTTTCTGCCTCCGAAGAAAATAGGGGTGTCCTGTACACTAGGAAGTGCCAAATAATAATCCACTCATACAAGATCTTGGAATAGCAGGCTTACAAGTGGTGGAGAGATTGCAGTGGGAACTCTCCTGCATTGTGGCCAGCAATGGGGTTCCTTGATGGTAATAGCCACTAAAAATGCCTTACCACCTGATACCCAAGTGCAGGACTTGGCTTAAGTTGGAATACTCTGGCAAAATGGTATTAGAATTTGTATGTCAGCGAACATTGAAGCTCCACTGCTTCTATATTGGGTTGCAGCATTTCAGACCCTTGGTCAGGCCTGCTGCTTAACCAGTATAGCTACACATACACTGTCACAGTGTAAAAGTTGATAAACTGGCCCCAGGAGCCTAAAAATACCATTATAAAGCTTTATGAGCACCCTAGGGACCCTGACTCCAACAGTGTTCTAATATGCAAATGCCAACATACATACTGTATAAGTAACTGACCTTCCCTTAGCACCTTCCTAATGGTCATCTCTAGAATGAGTGACTTTGCAGACCAATAGAAATGTACAGGTGTTGGAGAGGGTGTACAGGTGTTCTGAGAGGGTGTTGAATGTACATATTACAGCATTCTGATATGCTCATGAAGCTGTAGAAAGATATGTGCAGGCACCATATGGTCTATATAAAAAAAAAAAATTATTGACTGGGCACCAATGAAATGCTATGGATGCACAAACTTGCAATAGCTTTTTCTGTACAATATTCAGTTCAAGTTTTGGTGACTATTCCACAGTCAGTTTTAATAAATATTTAATTCATCTGAAAATAAATAAAACCAACAGACTGCATCACCCATTATTCTTTCATTTCCATAGTACCATTATTCTTTCATCTCTATTGCAGCTGCCAATTTGTTGCCTGATTGTTCAAGATAAACAAGATTTTTTTATGGAATCCAAATACATCACTACTATGGGGAAGTGGGCTATGAAACAACCCTTAACTAAGAATAGTACTTTATGTTAAGTGTCTGCCCATTATCTCAATACGAGACAGATTCTGCATGTACTAACTTCTGACCTTCCGAACATGAATGGCCAATGACCAACTTTCTGTCTGTTTGCTATTTGTAATGGGAGAGGAAGTATTCTCCCAACGGGACCCTTCTTTCCATTATTATTACTTTAGAAATATGCTATTTAAAACTAAACATACCAAGTGAGGGACAAATTTGACACAGTTGGACTATAGCCTTTCAACTCTTGCTGGGGAAGAGCCAAGTAGCTGCTGAGTAACTATTGCTGGTGTGCAGGAAATTAGTGTCACGCATATACACAGTCCCATTTTTTCCACTTTTCTCCAAAATATAAACGGAGTGTGTTCTGAGGGCTACATCCAGTTTGGCCGAGAGCTGATGAACCTGACACAGGTGTCTGTTGAACTTTCAACTCAACGTGGCTGAACCCCAACTGGCAAACGAGACCCTATTCATCCAGCACGGCAGAAAAACAAACCTCTTTCATATACAACTTCCTTTTTCGCCTTACAAAAAAAATGAATTATATTCGTGAGGACATAATTATTTCAGTAGTTAGCTGTAGAATGTTAAGTCACTGTTCTACAACACTAGAGGAGAGAGCCAAATGTCTATCAACAATGAATGGATAATGGCCAGTGATCTGTTAGTAGCTAGCTACTTATCTTGAAATTTAAATCTACTTTCTCTACAGTCATTTTTCAACTAGGAAAACATATGGATTTACAAAATGTGTCTCATTTAGGGGGAAAATACATGGCACAACAATTGCAAGTGAGTCAACAAATTTGAGTTCAATTTGGGATGATCTGGCATTGCAGAGGTTAACAGCAGGATAGCAGGAGCTTTCCAACCAACATTAAGTACATTCTAACATGGTTGGAACAAACATAGATCTACAGTGCTTTGAAAAAGTATTCATACCCCATGAAATGTTCTAAATTTTGTCATGTTACAACCAAAAACGTAAATGTATTTCATTAGGATTTTATGTGATAGACCAACACAATGATAAATGGTTTTCAATTTTTTTTACAAATAAATATCTGAAAAGTGTGGCATGCATTTGTATTCAGCCCCCTTTACTCTGATACACCTAGCTAAAATCTAGTGGAACCAATTAGTCACCTAATTAGTAAACAGAGTCCACCTGTGTGTAATTTAATCTCAGTATAAATACAGCTGTTCTGTGAAGACCTCAGAGGTTTGTTAGAGAACCTCAGTGAACAAACAGCATAATGAGGGCCAAGGAACACACCAGACAGGTCAGGGATAAAGTTGTGGAAAAGTTTAAAGCAGGGTTAGGTTATAAAAAAAATCACAAGCTTTGAACATCTCATGGAGCACTGTTCAATCCATCATCCAAAAATAGAAAGAATATGGCACAACTGCAAACCTGCCAAGACATGGCCTTCCACCTAAACTAACAAGCTGGGCAAAGAAAGTATTAAACAGCCAAGAGGCCCATGGTAACTCTGGAGCAGCTGCAGAAATCAACAGCTGAGGTGGGAGAATCTCTCCACAGGACAACTATTAGTTGTACATTCCACAAATCTGGTCTTTATGGAAGAGTGGCAAGAAGAAAGTCATTGTTGAATGGAAGGCATAAAAAGTCCTGTTTGCCGTTTGCGAGAAGCCATGTGTGGGATACAGCAAACATGTGGAAGAAGGTGCTATGGTCAGATGAGACCAAAATGGAACCCTTTGACCTAAAAGAAAAACACTATGTGTGGAGGAAAGCTAACATTGCACATCACCCTGAACACACCACCCCCCCCCCCCCCCCCTCCGTGAAAAATGGTGGTGGCAGAAGCATGTTGTGGGGAAGCTTTTCTTCAGCAAGGACAGGGAAGATGGAGGGAGCCAAATACAGGGCAATCCTAGAAGAAAACCTGTTAGAGTCTGCAAAAGACTTGAGACTGGGGTGGGGGTTCACCTTCCAGCTACAATGGAATGGTTTAGATCAAAGCATATTCATGTATTAGAATGGCCCAGTCAAGGTCCAGACCTAAATCCACTTGAAAATTGCTGTTCACAGATGTTCTCCATCCAATCTGACAGAGCTTGAGCTATTATGCAAAGAAGAATGGGCAAAAATGTCACTCTCTAGATGTGCAAAGCTGGAGACATACCCAAAAAGACTTGCAGCTGTAATTGCATTGAAAGGTGGTTCCACAAAGTATTGACTCGGGGGGCTGCATACAAATGCACGCCACACTTTTCAGATATTTATTTGTAAAAAAAATTGAAAATCGTTTATAATTTTCCTTCCACTTGACAATGATGTGCCACTTTGTGTTGGTCTATCACAGGGATCTCCAAACTACAGCCCTCCAGCTGTAGCAGAACTATATATCCCATGAGGCATTGTAAAACTCTGACATTCACAGACATGACTAGGCATGATGGGAATTGTAGTTCCTGAACAACTGGAGGACCATAGTTTGGAGACCCCTGGTCTATCACATAAAATCTCCAAAAAACACATTTGCATTTTTAGTTGTAACATGACAAAATGTGGAAAATTTCAAGGGGTATGAATACTTTTTCAAAGCACTGTATACTAACGTAAAAAAACAAAACAGAAACATATCTAAATAAAACTTGATGGACAAGTTAGCCTTTTTTCTGCATTAACTCTTCTAAGTTTCTATGTGTAGGCAGGTGCAGTCTGTATTTTTTCACTGCAGGTGATGCTTGACCACAGCAGCAATGCAGATCGTGGAGGAAATTGAGAGGAACCTGAATCTTCTATGGTGTCCTTGGTCACAGGGAGGCAGCTATCTGATTGGATGCTAAAGCCCCATGTGACTTTGGTGGCCAGCATCGGTCAGGCCAAGTCTATTTAAGACTACGGCTCCCGGACTTGGTGTGCCTTATGCAAGTGGCTAGCGTAGGGACAGGTCCCCCGTCTGGCAGGGACAGTGCTTAGAGATAGGGAAAGGTTCCAGAGAAGAAGGGACAGTACAAGGACTACATCCACCTCTTCTAGGAAACCACCCCTTTGAGAGTGGACCAGCCATTCTGCATTCTGCTCCTTGTGGCAGATGCTGCCGGCATCTTCCAGTCTTCATACCGCTGTTCCACCAAAGTTACAGTTGTAAGTGACTCTGGATAGGTGTGACTCCCCTTGCTGAACTTTTCTACAATACATTGCTGTTGTCAAACTTGGACTCTGTGTGCTCACTGCCTGCCGCACAACTCTGCTCCTAGCCCACATTTATTTATTTTAATTTAAAGGAATATTTCATTTTTAAAACTTTTGTTTTGCATTGATACATACCCGGGTCTCCATACACTTTTTATGGCAATAACTTGCATATAAGCCTTTAAAATTAGCACTTTAGATTTTTCATGTTTTTGTCCGATAGACTTTAACAGTGTTTGCATGTTTCGCACAACTTTTTGGTCTGGTCTAGGGATAAGCCAAACACCCCCCGGTTCGGTTCGCACCAGAACCTGCGAATGGACCTAAAATTTGTGCGAACTTTAGAACCCCATTAAAGTCTATGGGACTCGAACCTCAAAATCAAAAGTGCTCGTTTTAAAGGCTTATATGTAAGTTATTGTCCTAAAAAGGGTTTAGGGACCCGGGTCCTGCCACAGGGGACATGTATCAATGCAAAGAAAATTATAAAAACTGTAGTTTTTTCGGGAGCAGTGATTTTAATAATGCTTAAAGTGAAACATTAAAAGTGTAATATTCCTTTAAATTTCGTACCTAGGGGGGTGTGCCCCTGCACAAAGTGTCATTTCCAAACGCAGGTTTCTGTTACACAGGGGGCGGGGTCACCCGCACGTCACTGGGGAAGCCCGGGTTACCCCTTGCGTCAGAGGGGGGGGTGGGGTCACGTGACGGGTGGCCCCATCCTCCTCAGCTAAGAGACCTTATCAGGCTGTCGGGATTCCCGCGGTGTCTCTGGTGGAGACAGGATGCGCTGCGCTGGACATCATCGCGAGAGATCATCCATCGCTGGACCCCGGAGAGATGATCACCAATCGCAGGATACCAAGAGTGGATTACCATCGCTGGAATCTTTTTTTATTTTTTTTATTTTTAATAAAGGACTTATCCCAACGGTGTCTGTGTGTTTTTTTTTACACAATTGTTTACACTTTCTTCGGCGGCTTTTCGAATTTGCCGCAAACACCCCAAATTGTTCTCTGTTCGGCGAACGGGCAAACCGTCAATGTTCGAGTCGAACATGAGTTTGACTCGAACTCGAAGCTCTTCCCTAGTCTGGTCGCATTTTCTGGTGTGAACAGAACCAGGGGGTGTTTGGCTCATCCCTACTAGGCACAGTCAGCCATGTAATGACAGGCAGTAATGTAAGTAACTGAGTTACAATAAACAGAGTTACTTAATGCAGTTACTTTAGAGGGTAATCTAACTGATTATTTTTCCCCTCATGGTAACGCAGTTCCCATTACTTGGGCGGCATTACCGCAACTACATCTATCGCCACTAGATGTCAGTAGTGTAATTCCGGTGTCCTGCCGAAAAAGTTCCCCCACCGGATAAGGACCCCCTGTACTGCGCAGGTGCAGCGCTTGTGCAGTAGCAAGGACTACGGGGCTTACGAAAATTGCCAAACCTAAACAGCTCTGAGTGAACTCTACACAGTTTTCCAAGCCCTGTCTAACTAATATCAGCAACAAATGTACACATAATGGTGCAAATATTTTTTTTTTTTTAGGTGCACGTTCCTTCCAGTTTCTTTGTCTGAACAGAAACAGCAAAAATACAGCAAACATTTTTGCATTTTGAAGCCACATTCCATGACACTTCTCTGCAATTAATTTTCAATTTACAATTTATGACAATGGAATTCTGATAACTTGGAGTCTTTTTTCCACCTAGTGACAAAAAGTAAATAGTACACCAGATATGAAGTCATTATATAACTATCACTGTAGTGCTATTAATTTGACTATAACAGCATAATTTACTTCTGAACTGAAATAGAGTAGAAAGGACAAATAATCTGTATTAAAAAAAGTAGGTGCACCCAGCACAACAGTCTGAAAAGGTAATTCAAGTCTTCTTAATCTTAAAGTCTTGAAGTCTTCTTTTGTTGTATGGGTTTTCTTTTTATTTCAGATTCATACTTACCTAGGTGGAAGCAACATCAGTCCGATGTCCCCTGGCGCCTCTAATGCTGCGTACACCAGGTCGGAATTTCCGATGGAAACAGTCCGATGGGAGCTTTTCAAGTATTTTCCTACCGTGTGTATGCCCATGGGTCTTTTTCTGACGGAATTTCCGACGGACTTTGGATTGAGAACCTGATCGGATTTTACGATCGTGTGTATGTAATTCCGACACGCAAAATTCAGACGCATACTCGGAAACAATTCGACGCATGCTCGGAAGCATTAAACTTCCCTTTTATAGTGCTGTCGACCGTGTTTTATGCCGCTGTGTTACTGACCGTCGGAATTTGGTGTGACCGTGTGTAGGCAAGACAGTTTGAGCGAAATTCCGTCGGAATTCCGACGGGAAAACCATCAGAGCTTTTTCCGATGAGAATTCCGACCATGTGTACGCGGCATAAGACTGAGAACCAAGAGATAAAACGTCGCTGATTACTCGGTCCATATGATCGTGATCCTTCCTGAGCCTGGACCGGCTCTGTGACGTCAGCCCGCTCTCTGCTGAAAATGGGTCACCGGAGTGCAGAACGAACTGCACCCCTGTGATCCACAGGAGAAGTACAGCCAAAAGAGCTTGGGCTGTACTTCTCCTTTAAAGGAAAATTAGGGCCAAAGTTCTTTTGGCCCTACTTCTCCTGGGGGTGCACTTTGTTCTGCACTCCGGTGACCTGTATTCAGCTGACAGCAGGCTAAAGCCTGCTGTTGGCTGACATCACTCTGCTGGTCCAGACTCTGGAGAGATCCCGACTTTAACATTGGGATTTACCCGGATGCCAGACTGGTAGCTTGCCACGAGCCTGTGACAGACAGTCACCACTCTCTGTTCACTGAAGTCCAAGAACTGAGCGTTCAGCTGCATTTGATCGCTCAGTTCTCGGTCTTAGTGGTGCCGTTGGACAGATGCCACATCAGACCAATGCTGCATCCACCTAGGTGAGTATGTAGGTTTTTTTTTCATATCCTGCACTTCTCTTGTAAGTGTAACTTGACTGCCACCTAGCTTAGACAGAAAGTTCAGTCTCAAACTTTATAATAGACAAACTGATTTACAGGCAGGAATAGTGATAGAGAGGTGGATTCTGAATTTGGACCATCTTTCCATCAGGATATATAATATAGATAATATTCCTGCATCAAGCCTTCTTGATAACTATTTTGTTGCTAAAGATGTATTGGTCAAAACTTTAATTCTGCTGGCTCGCTCAGTAGTCAGATCCTTGTTGTGACAAGGCTATGCCTCAGTGTTGCACCACTGCTGTTCTTTGCTTTAAATTTTCTGCCAAAAGACTTTTGAGCACTTTAGGGGTATTCCCACCCATACTCTAATACAACTCCTTTGTTAACCATTCATTTTAGTGTGGAGAAGCGTGAAAGCTTCATCACATTTTTCTTGCCAGGTAGCACATAGGAGTTGGGAGCTCTTTAAATTAAATCACCATTGGCCAAATTGTGTGCCAGTGCTTGGTCACAGCATTGAGGCCTCAAACTGCTGCTACTGATAGACCTTGTCAGAGTGAAGTCCTCTTCCTGATCACAGTTTGGATAGCAGCTTCAAATTGATCAGGCAGAATGGCCTCCTTGCTAATCTCTTGCAAATCCACTTCTTCAATCTCCCCCTAGGAGCAGTTGGAACTCCTCTGTCTCCTTCTTCAATGTTCATGGCTTTGGTGACTGTACTGCTCATTCCACCACTAATGACCCCGGAGGTTTCACCTTCCTTTAAAGATATAGATCCTGTAGAGCTGGCTGGCCTGGGTCTTCCTAACTTATAAGTTAAAGCCTCTCTACTGAGGCTATAAGAGTAGCCAGCTGTGCTTTGGGTCAGGACAGGCTGGTCTTAAGAGCCTTTGATCCCAGTCTCAGCAGCTCCATTTGATCTACCTTGGGTCCCCAATCTATCTCAGTGGGTCTCTGATTCCAGTCTCAGCAGCTCCATTTGAAGTACCTTGGGTCCCCAATCTATCTCTGTGGGCCTCTGATCCCAGTCTTAGCAGCTCCATTTGAAGTACCTTGGGTCCCCAATCTATCTCAGTGGGTCTCTGACCCCAGTCTCAGCAGCTCCATTTGATCTACCTTGGGTCCCCAATCTATCTCAGTTGGTCTCTGATTCCAGTCTCAGCAGCTCCATTTGAAGTACCTTGGGTCCCCAATCTATCTCAAAGGGTCTATTGAACACTGGAGTCTCTACCCCAATTTTATGCTAAAATATATTATTTATTTTTACAGGTACTTATATAGTGTTGTCAATTTACGCAGTGCTTTACATATATATTGTACAGTCACATCAGTCCCTGCCCTTAAGGCGCTTACAAGTCCCTAATTCACATTCATTCATACACATACTATGCCCAATTTAGACAGTAGCCAATTAATCTACCAGCATGCCTTTGGAGTGTGGGATGAAACCGGAGTGCCCGGAGGAAACCTACGCAGGCACAGGTAGAACATGCAAACTCCATGCAGGTAACGTGATGTGTTGGGATTTAAACTGATGCCTTTAGTGCTGCTAGTAGGGATGGGCCCGGTGTTCGATTCGAACCCATGTTCGAATCGAACATCGGCCGTTCGACCGCTCGTCGAGCCCAGAACTATGTGGGCCGTTCGCATCAAATTCAAGGATGCCTGTGGCCAATTATAGCTCAGGGGGTTTAGTACACACCCCACACTATATAAGGCCGCCGCGCCTTGACGGCGTCAGTGACATTAGCTGCTGTGTTTCATTCTGCAGTGCTGACATTATCTGCTGTGCCTGTGATTCATTCTGCTGAGTGCACTGCTGACATTATCTGCTGTGCTTCTGGGGATTAGTGTAGTGTGTGTGTGCTGTTAGTACAGCATTGCAGTATCACATTAAACCACCTTTACCCTTCTGGCCTGTTGTCATCTAAGGCAGCCATCTGCGGCTAATGAATTGCTGGCTCCCGTAACACAGAGAACAGTCATTCATTGAAAGTCAGTGATAAAAAAAAGTAATTGATAAAAATAAAAAAGCGTGGGGTCCCCCCAAATTCAATTACCAGGCCCTTCAGGTCTGCTATGGATATTAAGGGGAACCCCGCTTCAAATTTAAAAAAAAAATGGCGTGGGGTCCCCCTCAAAATCCACACCAGACCCTTATCCGAGCACGCAACCTGGCAGGCCGCAGGAAAAGAGGGGGGCAAGAGCGGCCCCCTCCCTCCGGAACTGTACCAGGCCACATGCCCTCAACATTGGGAGGGTGCTTTGGGGGTCTGGCCGGGGTTCCCCTTAAAATCCATCCCAGGCCTGAAGGGTCTGGTATGGATATTTAGGGGGGACCCCACGTCATTTTTTTTTAAATTTGAAGCGGGGGTTCCCCTTAATATCCATAGCAGACCTGAAGGGCCTGGTAATTGAATTTGGGGGGACCCCCACGCTTTTTCTTTTTTATCAATGACTTTTTTTTTATCAATGACTTTCAATGAATGACTGTTCTCTGTGTTACGGGAGATGGCGTGTGATTTTAAATAGCTTTTTTTCCTGCAAAAATTACACTTTGTGCAGGGACAGTTCTAAGCACGGGAAACATGCGCCCCTTCACAGGCATACTATAGACACCCCCCAGGTACGAAATTTAAAGGAATATTACACTTTTATTGTTTCACTTTAAGCATTATTAAAATCACTGCTCCTGAAAAAATGGGCATTTAAAAAAAAAATTTGCATTGATACATGTCCCCTGGGGCAGGACCCAGGTCCCCAAACACTTTTTATGACAATAACATGCATATTAGCCTTTAAATTAGCACTTTTGATTTTGAACGTTCGCATCCATTGTAACTAATAGGGTTCGAATGTTCGCGCAAACTTTCGGTCCATTCGCAGGTTCTGGTGCGAACCGAACCGGGGTGTTCGGCTCATCCCTAGCTGCTAGGTTGAAATTCTAACCACTTAGCCATAGTATAGCTGATAGTGAAGAAAAATGTCACAATTACACATATTCCTTTTGATTACACTATATGATGCTGTGGTACAGGATTAAAGTGCATGTATGATCAATTTTATAGATAGAGTAGAAAATGGTTAGAACCCTGGCAGGTGTTTATTGCTGTCTGTGTCTCCAATAGCGTGGTTCGCCCTCTCTGTTCATCCTAGTGATCGCTGTTACTGAGAATGAAAATGATGGGAAATAAAAACATTACAGTTGGCACCAATGGAGAAGATGAGGGGAAATATTCCAAATGGGGCATCTACACTATAGGTGCACAAAGCAAGGTCCATAAAGACATGGATGAGTGAGTTTGGGGTGGAGGAACTTGACTGGCCTGTACAGAGTCCTGACCTCAACCCGATAGGATGCCTTTGGGAAGAATTAGAGTGGAGACTGTGAGTCAGGCCTTCTCGTCCACATCAATGTCTGACCTCACAAATGAGCTTCTGGAAGAATGGTCAAACATTCCCATAGACACACTCCTAAACCTTGTGGACAGCCTTCCCAGAAGAGTTGAAGCTGTTATAGCTGCAAAGGGTGGGCCAACTCCATATTGAACCCTACGGACTAAAACTGGGATTCCATTAAAGTTCATGTTCGTGTAAAGACAATACTTTTGATAATATAGTGTATTTGGGTGCCAACTATCTAAGTGGAGAATTCCTCTCACTTTGTAGAGACTTACACAAATTTCTTCTTGAATTTCCAGGACAGGACGCAAAGGGGAAATCTCTCCAATGGGACCCATCCTTTTTAAAGACAAAAACAAAAAAGTTTTGCACTATCCGTGCATTTTAATATATGTGATAGGCTTGCAGACTA
This sequence comes from Lithobates sylvaticus, assembly GCA_028564925.1. Classification (NCBI taxonomy): domain Eukaryota; kingdom Metazoa; phylum Chordata; class Amphibia; order Anura; family Ranidae; genus Lithobates; species Lithobates sylvaticus. The sequence goes on along the minus strand of CM053028.1, from coordinate 487,993,074 downwards.
GTTGAGCTCTCGGGATTGCATGGCCTGTCTTGAAATGATTTGGCACACCAATCTTTATTATTGTGTACTTCTTTTGGTTTTTACCTTGTTTCTTTTTCATTAAATAGGCCCTGCCCTTTCGGGTTCTTTTCAGTACCTCGTCACGCTGCTCTGATTACTGTTTTCCAAGACAAGTGGCCCTTTAGCTGGCACCAAGTAAAACGTGCACATTTCTTTTTCTAGTGAAACAGTAAGGCCGTACTGTAATGGCTGCATTCTAATCCCGTAATACCTTCTCACCTCTCTAGACGGGGTGACATATTGCAGTTCTTTCATCACCCTTTTTTTCGGTGTTTAGGGGGTGAAAATTTCCACTTGCTTGGTGAATGTTTTCCTTCTCTCCACTCAGCATAGTGCTTGTATAACCACCTGTGGCGTCGCTTCCATGGTCACTAGAATATTTTGTGAAGCCGTACACAGAAATAAATCTGGCTAAAATCATGTCATTCAAACAACGATACTATTTCAACTATATCAACTTACTTTATGTCTCTGCCCATCCTCCAGCCGCCTCTGAACTGAGAACTAAATGCCAGGCAAACACAGACATCCTTTAATCGAGTTTCATATTCATTTTAAGAAAATAATCATTAAATGTGTTTTCAAATATTGCAAGTAAAAGTAACTGAAATATGTTTTTATAGTAACTTCCCAGACTGATGCCCCGTACACACGATCGGAACTTCCGCCAGCAAAAGTCCGATGGAGCATACACACGGTCGGAATTTCTGCCAGCAAAAGATTGAGAGCAGGTTCCGATCGGAAATGCCGATCGTCTGTAGCAATTCCGGCACGCAAAATTCCGACGCATGCTCGGAAACAATTTGACGCATGCTCGGAAGCATTGAACTTCATTTTATCGGCTCGTCATAGTGTTGTACGTCACCGCGTTCTTGGCGGTCGAAAGTTCAGAGAACTTTTGTGTGACCGAGTGTATGCAAGACAAGCTTGATCGGAATTCTGTCGGAAAAACCATCCAAGGTTTTTCCGCCGGAAAATCCTATCATGTGTACGGGGCATTAAGGCCCGTACACACGATCAGACTTTTTGACAACAAACATGCAAATTAGCTGTTTTGGACCAACATCTGACCGTGTGTACGCTCCATCGGACCAACTTTTTCAGTTTTCATCTTTTGTTGGCTGTGCGAACGGACCAACTTTCTGCCAACAAAAGTCCGATGGAGCAAAGTCCGACCGTGTGTACACAAAACCATCGGACTTTTGTACAAAGTACAAACACGCATGCTCAGAACCAATGCAAAAGATCAGACAACAATATAGAAGTTGACCAAAGGTGGCGCTGGAGTATTCGAACGTCCTCTTTTGAAGTATCGTCAGTATGTTGAAACGTCACTACGTTCATGTTTGTTGCCTAAAAAGTCCGATCGTGTGTATGCAATACCAACTTGGGGCCAACGCCCTTTGTACAAAAATCCACGGGAAAGTTGGTACGGGAAAGTTGGTACAAGGTCCGATCGTGTGTATGAGGCTTAAAGCCTCATACACACGATCGGACCTTGTACCAACTTTCCCGTGGATTTTTGTCTGAGTCTGTGCTACCTCCACTTCTCCTGCTTTATTTTGATTGTTCTCCCATTGTGCGTTGCTGATGTCTATAGATCTGTAGCTCCTCCACCTCAGCTAGTGACTGTATTGAGAAATCATTACTTCAGATCAGAGGGCAACTCTAACAAGATGCATTATAACAGTCTGCGTTATTTGAACTGACAATTGCGTTGTCATGCGATGTTGTACCCAAATAAAATGTTTGTCCTTTTTTCCCTACAAATAGAGCTTTCTTTTGGTGGTATTTGATCACCTCTGCGGTTTTTATTTTTTTGCGCTATAAATAGAAAAAAGACCGACAATTTTGAATCATTGTGACATTTTTACATTGTGCTATAAATGTAAAAAATCGAATTTCTTCATCAATTTAGGCCAATGTGTATTCTGCTACATATTTATGGTAAAAAAAAATCCCAATTTTTATAATTTGATTGGTTTGCGCAAAAGTTATAGCGTCTACAAACTATGGGCTATTTTTCTTTATTTTTTTTTTTTACTAGTAATGGCGACGATCAGTGACTTATAGCAGTACTGCGATATTGCAGCAGACAAATCAGACATTCTAACTGACACTTTTGAACTTTTGGGGGACCAGTGACACTAATACAGTGATCTGATCAGTGCTAAAAAATGCACTGTCACTGTACTAATGACACTGACAGGGAAGGGGTTAACATCAGTGGCGATCAAAGGGTTAAATGTGTTCCTAGGAAGTGCTTGCTAACTGTGTGGGGAGGGGTGATTTGACTGGGGGAATGTGAAGATCCGTGTTCCTGCTTAGCACTTTCCCCTCTCACAGAACAGAAGTCTGCCTTGTTTACATAGGCAGAGCGTTGCTCTGCCTGTCTCCCGTCGTACCCGCTGATTGGCTCCTGCTTTGTCCAATCACAGCAGGAGCGGGTTGTCGGCGGCACGTGCCCAGACCCAGAAGTGTCAGATCACGTACTAGGTACGTGATTGACACAGAGTGGCCGCCCTGCCACAGTATAGGTGCGTGAGGTGGTCCACAAGCAGTTAAACCTGCTCCCACCCAAATCCCTTTCTAACTGCCCTGTGAAAGGAAGATGCTTATGCTTACTTATTCTGAGGGCGCTCTGGTCCGGTGACATAATTCTGGGTGGCAGTCTATAGGGAAGAAGAGAGATCGCTGACTACGGATGGAATGCTTGGGCAGTGACGTCACCCAAATGGAGCATCCATTGTTGGCTGTCCCTTCTCCTAAAGCCACTGTTGGGAGCCAATCACATGACCAGACCAGAACACCCTGAGAATAGGTAACTATAGGAATCTTCCTTTTACAGTGTAGATGGAATAGAATTTAGAAGTGGGGTTGGAGCATATTTCGGCAATTGCCTGGTATTCCACTTTAAGTATTAGGTTTCTTTAAAGAGGTACTAAACCATGTTAAGAAAAAATAATAATGTGCTAGTATGCACTGCACCAGCATGTCACTGGCTGCTACACATGTATATATCTCCTACATGGTGCAGGTTTAGGAGATATTTACTTTACCTAAAAGTAAGCCTTATTATAGGCTTACCTGTAGGTACAAGCTAAAAGCAGAGTTTACTACCACTTTAAGTATCAGTTGAAGGATAGAAGTCAGTGCTTATAAATCAATAACTCTTCCCAAAAACCTAAAACGTATCTAAACCCACAAACAAAAATGTATGTAGTGGCCATAACCCTCGATGGGGCGGCATTGACTTTTGGGCTTACTGGTTACCTCCGCTTGGCTTGTCTCTCCAGATCTAGGGGTTTCCAGAGTTAGTACCCAACGACTTTGGACGCTGACACCATAAAAGTCCTTTTTTTTGTGCAGGGGTAACATCCAACAGACACAGTCTCATGTGGGAACAGAGGGTAAGGGTGAAGAAACTCAGGCACCTTGAACTGCAGATTAATAGGAAGTCTATAATGCAAACCCAGAGAGTAGCCACTCGCAGCTGGGCACTTCAAACCTCAACAAATCTCTAGCCAGTCATTATGGCAGTCAGCACTTGAATTCAAAACTTGCAAAGTCTCTGACCTTGAAGAAAGTTGCAACACAAGGTGAACAGGAACCTTTCCTCAGTACCTGGAACGTTCTCTGTCTCCTTGGCAGTACTGGGAAAGCGCGGATTCGTCAGTGTCCTTGACAACCCAGCAACCAGGCACTTTTTGGGATGCCAGCTTGATGGACCTCCTCTGAAGAGTCCTCCCCCGGTCCCCTATACGAGCTGCGGTGCCCCTCCAAGTTGAGAACGCACCCGGATTCCTTGAATCCTCCCTCAGTTACTGCGCCTCAGACCGGCCGGTTCCGAGACTCGGGAACAGATGGATTCCTGCCCCAGACCAATCGGGTCTGTGGGACTAGTCAAACCGACCATGTTGCGGGGCGGCACGCGCTCCCGTGACTGGGACCCCTCGCGGGCTACCCCGGTCCAGATCCCGGAACAGGCAGCTAATGGCCAAACAAATCCCGAACACGTGACTCCAGCATCTTAAGTACCCTTCCCCAGACTCCTCAGCGGGGCCAAACGCACCCACTGATTGGCTCCGGGGAAGGCCGGTACCCAAAACGTCCAACCAGGCCTAGTTCTAAACCTGTCATGTGCACTTGACTGCAGACATGACCAGGCAGAACCCGAACACAGCCCAGCCAAACTGATGCCAAAGTTAAACCTACACAATTAACCTCCAGAACCCCTTTACTGTTCTGAGAGAAAAATAAATAAATTTACACATAGCGGACACCTTGCAAAAGTGTCCCCGCTATATGTAATATGTTGCAGTTTGCAGATCCTTAAATGTGGTGGTTGCTTTAATTTTCTAGGATTTTTTTTTCCCTTTATGCTCACCTGGTGGCCCTGTCAGTAACACACCAAATATGGCCATACACATGTAGATTTTTTCTTTCTCATCCTAAAGCCCCATACACACGGTCGGATTTTCCGATGGATTCTGTCCTATCGGACAATGTTGTCAGAAATTCCGACCCTGTGTAGGCACCATCGGACAGTTTCCATCGGATTGTCAGACGGACAAAGTTCTATCTCCTGCTGGATAGATTTTCCGACAACAAAGTCCGATCACACCAATTCCGATCGTGTGTAGCGAATTCCGACGGACAAAGTGCCACGCATGCTCAGATCACATTACAAGACCAAAGCTATTGGCTACTAGCCTCTACGTAGTCCCGTCATAGGCAACAAACGTCACCACGTTCAGAATGATCGGATTTTCCGACAACTTTGTCCGACCGTGTGTATGCAACACCAGTGTCGGACTAAATCCGTCTGACCAAATTCGATGGATTTGGTGGTCGGATTTTCCGACCGTGTGTATGGGGCTTTAGATTCCTCCGTCAACCAGTATGATGAACGATTCTCCTGCTGTAGCTATTGTAATTTCACAGCCAGCCCCGCCGGTTGTCAAAGAACCTGAACAGCAGCTCTATCTTAATGGATGCAGCTGCTGTACTAGCAGTTTTCTACCTGGCTCCCATTATTTTTCAATTGAGGGATATCTGGCAAGAGGTGGCCGACACTGATTGAATTTCGGATGGTTCCTCAGGAACTGCCCAATATTTAAATAGTATATGTCCAGATTTAGGTTGGCTCCATGCTATAAAAGAACAATGGTGACACCTTTAGACAGCAGCCTTGTCATTCTGGGGAGAGGGTAGTGTAATATTCATTAGCAGATTTGGATGGACTGGACTAAAACATTAAAGACAAAACCCAGCTTTCATTGTAAGCATTCCTGTCGATGTTAAATGGTCTCTCTCAACCTTCTAACTGCCGCTTTTGCTGGACAGCTCGGTCTGTTAAAGCGGTTCTGCACTCGTTTTTCTTTTTTTGGGCTATATGCCAAGGCCATATAGCTCAATTGGGGGACTTACCTGTTCCATCTTCCATCTCGATCGCCGCCGGTTTTCCTCCGATGAAGTTCTTTATCTTCTTCTTTTGTGCTGGGGGCCATCTTGCCTGTGGGCATGTGAAACCCCACAGGCACTTTAGATGGCCCAGCATGCACCGCCGTTACTCGCGCGTGCGCAGTAACGGCACATCTGCCGACATCTCACGAGATTCCGGAAGATGTGTCCGAAATCTCGCGAGATTTCGGAAGATGTGGCCGAAATCTCGCGAGATTTCGGAAGATGCCCGCACTGACTCCTGGGATCAATGACACCAGATCCCAGGAGACAGTGCGGCGTGACGAGGATCCCCGCACAGACCCCGCCCACCCCCGAAGAGACAGAAGACAGGAAGTCATCGATTACAAGGTAAGTAAAAAAAAAAAAAAAAAAACACATTTCATTTAGTACTCTTTGCCTGATTTGGAAGGCAAAGAGATTTACTAAATAAAATGTGTGCCGAACCGCTTTAAAGTGATTGTAAACCCCCTACATACTGTATACTCAGAGAAGTGACTGGCCTAAGGGGATACACAGAGATGAGACAAATCCTCCTACATAAGTTGTGCCTCTTTTCTCTACAATAATTCAATGTGTAGCACCCTCTAGTGTGCTAGATTAGGTGTACATAGTTGCTAGTGTAGGAAAATTTGGCCTGGCTGAGAGCCAGGCCTGGGTTGAATCTGGGTCAGGGCTGAGTGACTCAGGAAGCCTGGATGACTCAGCAAGCAGCATCTCTGGTAACTCCTCCTGCTTTCTGGTACCTTGGAGAAGCTCCCAGAAGTCTAGTAAGAGCTTCTTGGAGTACTGATGAGGGCCCCAGACAATCCCTAGTAAATTGGGCTGGCAGGGGGCGGGCCACCTCATAAATACTCATGGGTCAGGCCAGCAGGGGCAGTCGGGTGGAAGATGGAGAAGGAGTGCTGAGGAGGCTGTTGTGGCCCTTGAGGGTACCCCCTAGTCTGGGGGGGGTGACCTTAGGCCTGGGGATCGGGTGCTGGAGGGAGCCTCTACAACACACAGAGGAATCCTTCCTGGAGGCACGGGAGCAACGAGAGGACCGCAGGAGCAGGTCAGCGTGTCCAGGAGTTCTTCTGAGAAGTCATCTGGGTGGGCTGGTGAGTGAGCAGTCTGGGAGGACTGTGGAGAGAGAGAGTGTCAGTCAGGGAGGACTGTGGAGAGAGAGAGTGTCAGTCTGGGAGGACTGTGGAGAGAGAGAGTGTCAGTCTGGAAAAACTGTGGAGAAGTAACCAGGAGGGCTAGTGAAGGGGCCATCAGCAGCCAGGCGGGCTGGCAGTACCTGATCAGGTGGTTCTGGGATCAGTAGCCATAGGCATTAAAGCTGGACAATTACTTTTTTTTTTTGCTACACATTTACGTGATTACGTGATCAGCTGTGTCCAATCACAGCTCATCACGGATCTAAGCAGAAGCCGGTTATCGGCACTCCTTTCCTCATGCTAACAGCGCGAGGAAGGGAGAAGAGAGCCAATAACTGCCTTCTGTAAAAGAGACATGCACACTGATAATCAGGGCACTGATTATCAGTGTCCTGATTATCAGTGCAATCCCAACAGTGCCCATCAGTGCTGCCAATCAGTGCCCACCAGTGCCGCCTCATCAGTGCCCATCAGTGCAGCCTATCAGTGCCCATCAATGCCCATCAGTGCTGCCTCATTAGTGCTCATCAGTGCAGCCTCATCAGCGCACATCAGTGAAGGAGAACATTTTTATAACAAACTATAAAAGTTTTTGCTTTTTTTTTTTCACATTTTCTGTTTTATTGGTTTATTTAGCAAAAAATACAAAATCCAGTGGTGATTAAATACCACCAAAAAAAAACTATTTGTGTGGAAAAAATGATACAAAATTTCATATGGGTACAGGGGGTCCCCGGGTTACGAACCTGTTAGGGACTTTCCTCCTGTTTGCAAATTGGAAATGTTCGTGGGTCGGCCGCGCATGCGCAGAACGACAATTACGGACATTTCCGATGTTCCGTCGAATGCCGTTGTGCGCATGCGTGGCAAATTACGGACATTTTCAGTGTTCCCTCGATTGCTGCTCTGCGCATGCGTGGCAAATTACGAACAATTTAGTAATTTTCCATGGTTCCGTCTGGCCTCGCATGCGCAGAACGGTCGATGTCCCCGCAGAAAGGCAGAGGGTCCCCGCATCACCCGGTTCGTAAGTAGGGGTTGTTCATAGGTCGGGCGTTAGTAAGTCGGGACCGCACAATGTACTGTGTTGCGTGACCGCACAATAGTCATTCGAAGTGTGAAAGCCCTGAAAGCTGAAAATTGGCCTGGTCAGGAAGGGGTAAAAGTGCCCAGTAGACAAGAAGTTGAAAAATAATAGACTTACTGTCAATATAAAAAAGAACAGGAATGTAGCCAACATGTTTTAGAGGTATTTGCTTTTGGGTTTAGGTACGATTTAAATGTGTTTTGGATAGAATGGCACTTTAAACTTTAGCTTTATATATTTTGCTGTTTATTTGTATATTGCAGAAATGTTTTTTCACATTTTGGAAAGTAGACACCCCAAGCTATTTGCTGAGAGGTATTGTGAGTATTTTGCAGATCTCGCTTTTTGTCACAAAGTTTTGAAAATTGAAAAAAGAAAAAAATTTTTTTTTTTCTTTACTTTCTTCATTTTCAAAAACAAATGAGAGCTGTAAAATACTCACCATGCCTCTCAACAAATAGCTTGGGGTGTCTACTTTTCCAAAATGGGGTCATTTGGGGGGGTTTTTGTGCTATTTTGGCATTATATGGCCTTCGAAACGGTGATAGGTAGTGAGGAGTGAAATCAAAAATTTGCACCCTTAGAAATCCTGAAGGCGGTGCTTGGGTTTCGGGGCCCCGTACGCGGCTAGGCTCCCAAAAAGTCCCCACACATGTGGTATCCCCATACTCAGGAGAAGCAGCAAAATGTATTTTGGGGTGCAATTCCACATATAACTATGGCATGTGTGAGCAATATATCATTTAGTGACAACTTTTTGAAAAAAAAAAAAAAAAAATCTTTTTTATTTTTGTCTTTATTCAATCACTTGGGACTAAAAAAAAAATATTCAATGGGCTCAACATGCCTCTCAGCAAATAGCTTGGGGTGTCTACTTTCCAAAATTGGGTCATTTGGGGGGTTTTTGTACTTCTCTGCCATTTTAGCACCTCAAGAAATGAAATAGGCAGTCATAAATTAAAAGCGGTGTAAATTCCAGAAAATGTACTCTAGTTTGTAGACGCTATAACTTTTTGCGCAAACCAATAAATATACGCTTATTGGCATTTTTTTTACTAAAGACATGTGGCTGAATACATTTTGGCCCAAATGTTTGACTAAAATTGAGTTTATTAGATTTTTTTTTATAACAAAAAGTAGAAAATCTCTTTTTTTTCAAAATTTTTCGCTCTTTATTTTTTTTTTTTTTTCCGTTTATATCGCAAAAAATAAAAATCACAGAGGCAATCAAATACCATCAAAAGAAAGCTCTATTTGTGGGAAGAAAAGGACGCAAATTTCGTTTGGTTACAAAATTGCATGACCGCGCAATTACCAGTTAAAGTAGTGCAGTGCGAAATTGAAAAAAGACCTCTGGTCCTTTGGCTGCCAAATGGTCCGGGGCTGAAGTGGTTAAGGAGGGACTTATATATACGCCCTCCTGCCTGTACGTGCCATTCTGCCGACGTATATCGTCGTGCGCCGGTCGGGAACCGGTTAAAGTGGTGTTGCCACCAAAAAAAAAATCTGGCTTAAAAATCCTAAAAAAAAGAAAAAAAAAATTGTTTTACTCACCTCTAAATGCCTGTTGCTAGGGGGTCCCTCGTAATCTGCCACCTTCATTGCCCGGGCAATGACATCACTTCCCGTAGGTGCCGCACAGTCATCTGGGACCTGTCATGTGTCCCAGATGAGTGAGCGTCGAATCACGGCGCACGGCGTCGCTCGCGCATGCGCAGTGGGTGCCCGGCTGTGAAGCCACAGCCGGGTGCGCACATTAAGAGTCTCGTTTCCCCGCATCGCTGGACCCTGGGACAGGTAAGTGTCCGATTATTAAAAGTCAGCAGCTGCCGTATTTGTAGCTGCTGCATTTTTTTTTTTTGTGGGCCCTCCTCTTTAAATATGTGTTTTGGATAGAATGTCACTTTAAACTTTAGCTTTATATATTTTGCTGTTTATTTGTATATTGCAGAAATGTTTTTTCACGTATCCTTATTACTGACCCCTGTCTATAATACTGCGTGCTCCACCACAAAGATTGCAATACCGAATAAATCAACCCTAACAATATTAATTTGAACGTCAGTCACTGTCCCAACAGAGCTCATAATCTAAAATCCATACAACAATCACTTAAACACATGGACTGGGGCCAGTATAAAAGTCAATTACCCTACCAGCATGTTTTAGGACTGTGGGAGGAACTCTTTCCCAACAAATATTTAAGCAAAAACATGTTTCTTATAAATCATTCATTGCTCCCCAACCAGTGGTCTTTTCAATGAGTCACTGAACAATGATAACTTATTTTTTTTTCATCCTGACTCAAAACTTTTCCTGCCAAGCCTCCTTTTGGAAGATATTTGGATATGATTTTTTTGCACTGTGTGAACATTAAGTAAACATAGATTTTTCCCTTTGTTTATTGGCTTTCAAGCTTGGATAGGTAGACTGTTATCTGGAAGGAATTCATTCTTCTCCAAAACTCATAAAATATTAAGAGCTGGAGGTTCTGTGCGGTCATGTAATATCTCTTTGTAAAGATCGCTCTTGTACAGATAGAGAGGAGGCTATACAGCGCTGAGAAGGATCCATTTATGATGTGACGGAGCGATATAGAATATCTTGTTCATTTTTATCAGTCTACAGGATTTATATTGTAAGTTGTTATCAAAAAAGATCTCGTTTCATTGAGCCATCAGCCATGTGTTCTCTAACAGTGCAGAGAAGGTTACAATTTAAGACGTGTCTTGTCTTGAATTCTTAAAGTGTATTTCTCAGCTAGCCCTGACAATACTCCCATCAGTACAAGCTTAAGTGAAAAATTTGAAATCATACGTAGTTATTTTCTTTGAAAATAAGACCAGGTCTTATATTAATTTAACACACTAGGGCTTATTTTCGGGGATGTCTTATCTATGTCCCCTGTTTTCTCTACCCCTTTAAACCCAAAAATATGTAATCTGTTTTGTAAAAACATTATATAATGTCAAGTGAGTCTCCCTTTGTAAATTTATTGTCAAAAATACCTTATTTACAGCGCCTCTAGGCGCTCACGTGATCCGTCAGATCATTTATTCCACGCTCTAAGCACTGTTGAGTGAAGGTCCAAGATGCCTGCTGATGTCAGTCCCACTCCCAACACTCCTGAAGGAAGGACCAAGATGCCTCCTGATGGCAGCCCTGCTCCAAACACTGTTGAGGGAAGGGCTGAGATGCCTGCTGATGTCAGTCCGGCTCCGAACACTGCTGAGGGACGGGCCATGATGTCTGCAGATGTCAGCCCCACTCTGAACACTGCAGAGGAAAGGGCCGAGATGCCTGCTGACATCAGTCCCACTCCGAAAACTGCTAAGGGAAGGGCCAAGATGCCTGCTGATGTCAGTCCCGCTCCGAACACTGCCAAGGGATGGCCTGAGATGTTTGCTGATGTCAGCCCCACTCCAAGCACCACTGAGGGAAGGGCCGAGATGCCTGCTGACATCAGTCCCACTCTGAGCACTGCAGAGGGAGGACCCACTGAGGTCAGCTGGGAGGAGAGAAGAAAAACTACAGCGGGTCATGTGAGCGCCCAGTGGCGCTGTAAATAAGGTATTTTTGACAATAAAGTTGTAAAAGGAGACACAGTGAACATTATATAACATTTTTTTTAAAACGGATTATATATTTTTACATAGACTTTACTAGGTCTTATTTTCGGGGTAGGGCTTATTTTCTGGGAAACACAGTAGTTCTCATAGATAAATAGTATCATTATGAGAATTAGCTATTGTATTAATTACAGTGTGCTCAAGAAGGGTGGTGCACTCAGGGCCAGATTTATAAGGGGGCAAAAGTGGCAATTGCCCCAGGCCCCCCTATTGAATGGTCTGATGACAGAGTCTATTTAAAACCCCAAAAATTATAAACAAGGGACATACCAGCGTTTACTTTGCATTGCAGTGTTTTTTCCAGGACTATACAGGCACTTTTAAGAGAACCTCTCCTAGGACACAATGGTCTGAGAAACAGATTTGTATTCTGCATCCTCTCTTTCACATACATTCCTTCAAACAATAATCTTAGAACCGCATCATCAAGTTTCTATTTGTGTGTCTGACCCCCTTAATTTACACTGAAACAAAACAAGCTGCGATGTCAGTGTAATTTGTTTGTGTAGTGGTGGCAGTTTCTGTTCCCCATCTGTTTCCAATATTCCATCCAAACAATCCAATAGACACCTGTCAGGCTCAGCTCAGCTTCCACAGCCACATCTTCTGCTCTGCTTATTCCAGAGTTAAATGGATGTTTGGAGGGAGCATTCTGCAAAGGCTATACAAATTACGCACCTCTGCTTTCCATGTGGTCTAATAGTTAAACCTTAGTTCATCAGTCTTTGACAGTTTATAGATAGCGAGGATCAAATGACAAACATGTGTATGAAATATAACTGTATGGCTGGATTTACTGCCCAAATAAACCTTACAATGTAAATTTTCTTATGTAAATTATCAAGAGCTGGAAGCTGGAATGTATATAAACTTTGCTGTGACTATCCCTAAGATTGTAAATGCTAAACAAATGTAAATAAGAGCAAGGCATAGGGGTTGATTTACTAAAACTGGATAGTGCAAAATCTGGTGCAGCTGTGCATAGTAGCCAATCAGCTTTTAACTTCAGCTTGTTCAATTAAGCTTTGCAAAAATATCCAGGAAGTTGATTGTTTTCTATGCAGAGCTGCACCAGATTTTGCACTCTCCAGTTTTTAGCAAATCAACCCCATAGTGTCAGAGTAGAATTTCCACAGGTTAAAGAGGAACTTTATCCCATGTGTATTTTTTTTCTCTTGCCCCTTGTCCTGCCACAGTGTTAGTAGAGTTAAAGGTCACACAAGGTCATCATGGATGTAGGTTGAGGAGGTCCATAATGTCAGTTCTGAGTGGAGAAAATTGGTCAATTCATTTTCTTCAGGTTTTGTAACTTCCAGATTGAGTTCTGGAATTTGGAGGTTTCAGAGAGTCTTTGAAGGGACAAAAGTCTCTAACCCTGGGTCCAGGTTGTACTAGGGACCAGCAGGCTGTGTGCACAGGGGTGCACACCCTTTAATATCAAGAGGCTGCCTGTAGTTTGGGGCAACATCTGGGAGGTCAGGGCATGGGCCCGTGCAGTAGGGACCTGCGAGAAAGGTGCAGAGGTTGCACGCAAGCACAGTGGTGCTGTGAGGCAGTCTCAAGGAACAAACAAGGGCCTAAGCCTGAGGCCATAGCATTGGGAGAGTGAGCCAGGAGGCTGGAGGAAGCAACTGTTTTATTTTATTTCATTTTGCTGAACACCTTTTAACCTTTTAATTTGTGTTGGACAAGAACTTTCTACTTTCTTTTTAAATAAAACTGGGCCAGCAAGCCTTGAAGCTGTATTTCCTGGCTGATCTGAACTCACTAAAAAGTACTATTATTATAATACAGGATTTATATAGCGCCAACAGTTTGCGCAGTGCTTTACAATATAAAGGGAGACGTGATCAGCATGTTTACCTATTTTCTTTCACCTACATACTGTAGATGCAAAAGGCCAAATGGGAGAATTGAACTATGATTCATGGACTTTATAGGTACAACCAAAGTACAGTTAAAATACATAACGTTATTGTATTTACTGTCTAGGCAATAAAGTTTTGTATTTTAACTGTACTTTGGTTGCGCATATAAAGTCCATGAATTGGGGTTCAATCATCCCTTTTGGCCCTTTGCATAGAATAGTTTTGGATGTGGCTCTGTTGTATTATTGAGGATAATGGGTGTCCACATTGCCACCCAGTGGTTCCTCATTTATCTATTTTCAATTTACATACTGTAGATTCTAATTCAATATATGTATGATCACCTAAAGAAGACCTACTTTATTGTATTTATAATGGTGAAAGCATAAAAGCTTATTATGTATCCTGGAAAATGTTAGCAATCCCAGTACAGTCTTCAGGAGTGCTCACATCATTAATCTCTATTTATTGTAACACGAAAGCAGAGGCTAAAACATTTAGAATACATAAGGCCTATAAGTAGTTCCCACAGGACCAATGCTTTTGCAAAGCATTTGCCTTGAAAAAAGTGCATTTGTTGCACGATATTGGATTACAATACTGCAAATGAGTACTGAGATCCACACCTGTGGACGGATATCGAAGGTAACATTTCAGTTTCTCTTGAGGCATTCTTTCCTGAATATATATGCACCAGTCTGTGTCTCCCTCGGTCAACTTGTTAAGTGCTACACACTTTCTATTACAAATCCTGGAAAAGGGGGAAGGGTAAAATCAGCGTGTAGTTGCAGCAGAGATGTGTTATGTGCACTGATTTTGATCTTTACTGTCTTTGTGGGTAGCAATTTTACTAGAAGACTATTGTAGAGCACCTGCTCTAGGCTGGCTAAATTTAGTCTTTGGCTCTGTTGTATGCAGTTGAACAGCAGTTTACTTTCTAGGTCTGGTATCCCTAAGCTTGGTGGTTGATTGCTCCTGCCTGCCTCTGGATGAAGCTTTCAGAAATAGAGAAGGAGTGTTAGCCACTGGGTTATGAATATTCATCTGACCTATAAATCTAGCCAATCCCTGAGAAGGGTATGTTCAGAGATCTTTCCTGTGGTTTCCCCCACTGAGAGGCAACATTGGTGTGATTCAGAAGAACTGCTGCTGTTATCCCTTTGCAGGTGCTAGGGCCTGAATAAGCTGGACTGAAGGAAACTTGCTGGCGAACACTACCTGTGGAAGCTGGGCTGGAGAAGAAACCCATTCACTAAAGAGTGTTGTAGGGGAGTTGGTTGGAAGCTGTCTCTGGACATTGAGAGTAGGACCTTTCACCTAGAGTTCCAGGTGTGCATGTGCTTTAAGGGACACCAGAAGTTGCTTCAAGGACTGTGGCTGCTTGTACAGAGTCTCAGGTTAACTGTTTGTCCCCTCTACTACCAGCATTTCTTTGAGGCTGCTACTGAAGGGCCCAATTCTGCTGAAACAACATTTTTCAAGAAATCCGATCACCATGACCAGCGTGTGCTTCTGAGTATCCTGCACCCTTAGCCTTCTACCTGCCTATTTTCAAGATCTGCAATAAAATTCAAAAACACACCTAGACTGAGCCTGAATTTGTCAGTGTGCTTCTGGGACAGGAAACCGGGCAGAATGGGTAAGAAAGACTCAATATACTGTATTTCCAGCAACCCCTCCGGGGGTTAGCACTGCTGTATGGGATCAATTCAGCAACGTTTACCGCATGCAATAACATGGTCACGTGACTCATTTGCATAAATTATTGCATACAAAACAAAATAAAGATTATGCCGGTAAATATCACCAAAATGCCATGCATAGCATGCAGTATTTGTCAGAAACAGTGTGAGCCCCCCCCCCCCCCCCCCCCCCCAGAGCTGGTTGCTAAGGAGCGGGTCGGGAAGCCGGTCACCATGTCCTTAACAACGGATGACTTATCAGCTGACAGCTGAATGTAATGAAAACATGCCAGCAATTAAGAATTATGAAAAAAATAGCGCCCCCCCCCCCCCCAATGCATACCAGGCCATTCAGGTCTGGTATGAATTTTAAGAGGAACCCCATGTCAAAATAAAGAAAAAGGCGTGGGGTACTTCCCAAAATTCATACCAGACCTTTTTCCGAGCATGCAGCCCAGCAGGTCAGGAAAGGGAGGGGACGAGCGAGCACCCCTCCTCTCAAACCATACCAGATTACATGCCCTCAACGTAGGGGGGTTCTTTGGGCTGGGGGGCTCTGCCCCCCCACTTCAAAGCACCTTGACCTCATGTTGATAAGGACAAGGGCCTCTTGCCCACAACCCTGGGCTGTGGGGTCTGCGGGAAGGGGGCTTATCGGAATCTGGAAGCTCCCTTTACCAAGGGGGCCCCCAGATCCCGGCCACCCCCATGTGAATGAATAGGGGTACATTGTTCCCCTACTCATTCACCAAAAAAAGTGTTGAAAATAAATAAAAATACACACACAGTTTTCGACAATTCCTTTATTAACCACTTCAATGCCAGGCACTTAGACACCTTCCTGCCCAGGCCAATTTTCAGCTTTCAGCGCTGTCACACACAATGACAATTGCGCGGTCATACAACACTGTACCCAAACACATTTTTTATCATTTTGTTCCCACAAATAGAGCTTTCTTTTGGTGGCATTTGATCACCACTGCAATTTTTATTTTTTGCGCAACAAACAAAAAAACACAGAAAATTTTGAAAAAAAAAAAGTTTTTCTTTGTTTCTGTTAAAAAATGTTTGTAAATAAGTATGTTTTCTTCTTCAATGACAGGCACTGATAAGGTGGCACTGATGGGCACTAATGAGGTGGCATTGATGATGGGCACTTATAGGCGGCCCTGATGATGGGCACTGATAGGCGGCACTGATGATGGGCACTGATAGGCGGCACTGGTATGCAGCACTGATGGGCACTCATAGGGGGCACTGGTGGGCAATCATAGGCAGCACTGATGGGCACTCATAGACGGCACTGATGGGTACTTATGGGTGGCACTGATGGGTAATTATGGGTGGCACTGATAGGTGGCATGGATGGGCACTGATGGGCACTGATAGGTGGGCACTGATGGGCACGGATGGGCACTGAT
Source organism: Lithobates sylvaticus (assembly GCA_028564925.1). Lineage (NCBI taxonomy): Eukaryota > Metazoa > Chordata > Amphibia > Anura > Ranidae > Lithobates > Lithobates sylvaticus. Next base: position 487,976,722 of record CM053028.1, on the reverse strand, counting down.
GGGTGGCACTGATGACACTGATTTGTGGCATTGCTGGTCATCACTGATTTCCTTTGTTACATGATGGTGCCAGTCAGTGCCCATTTGTGGGCACTGATTGGCACAGATTGGGCTGTCATTTGCACATGTGGATGGCTATGGGTTACATATCTGGCCATCCACATGTTGCTCCCTACCCTGGTGGTGCTGGGGGCTTCCCTGGTGGTCTAGTGTGGGCATCTGAGGGGGGCTGCACTCATAAACAATCAGCGCAGACCCCCCCCCCCTGTCAGGAGAGCCGCCGATCGGCTCTCCTCTACTAGCATCTGTCAGACGCGAGTAGAGGAGATCCTGATTCCTCTATATACAGTATATCTTCAGTGAGACCTCATTAGCAATACTGTGTAAAGTCCAGACCTCACCTACAAAAAGATATTGATATGATTGAATGAGTCCAGAGACAGACAATAAAAATGATAACAGGTCTGAAGCATAAAACATATCAAGACAGACTACATGAAATTAAAGTAGAACTATATGCAAAACCTTTTTCCTGGTGCCTCCATGGCAGCATACATTTGATAGTAGCCCCCCCCCCCCTACTTCCCCCCACAGGACCAGTGCATAGCTATAAAAAGTCAACAACCACACAACAGCCCATTCCCTTTTTTGTCTTCATGGAACTCACAGCCAGTGTGAAGAGAAGAAACACCTTTGGTGGTTTTCGGCTCAGGTTTTGCCTCTCCTGTAACACAGTCCCTGTCCTTGGGATGCTAAATGCTCTGATAAGGCAGGAAGCCCCTTCTGTGGATCTTTTTTGGTGAAAAATTGGGTGCTAACTAGCCCCACATATAGCAGTGCAGCCAGGGCTTTGTTTCTCAGAAGAGCTGTCCGTGTCTGGAGCCTGCCTCCCAGAAGTGAGTGGATCCATTGAACTGTGACACTGCATTTTCAAGATAAGTATGTTTTAAATTTTTTGGAAATTTATCTGTGAATGGCCTCATATGTTGTGTGTTACATCTCCTCTTGGATGGGCTGCAGCTGCACAGTGTTCCAGTATGCATTCTAGTGGCAATTGTGGAAGATAAAGTTAAGTGTCTACATTCAAGAAAATAATGCATTATGCTGAACAGGTGAAGTGGATAGAGCTCACATGGGGGCCATTTTTGGTTTGGGCAAAAACTCAGTGGCCATCTTGAAGTAGGGCAAGACTACCTGGAAGCAACCTTGGAAGTGGGCAAGGTGAGAAGTTTGCCAGGAGTGGGAGGCAGGCAGAAGAGTTGAGGGACATGGGGTTAAAGACCCAACAGCTTACAGATAGGGTGTGTGCACGCTTGGACTGAATGCCAGTACACCCATAACCACAAACCCTGCATCAAGGGCCATTTCCTGCTGCCTAGTGAATATATGTCTTACTCATGTCTCAGGGTGGCAATATTATTATTCCTGACTAAATGTCAATGTTCCAGCTGCCCTGCATAGGCTCACTGCATAAAAAAGATCCACATGGTTCCTTTAGGTAAGGGTCATAAGACCAGGTAGGTACAGTGGTGTGAAAAAGTGTTTGCCCCCTTCCTCATTTCCTGTTCCTTTGCATGTTTGTCACACTTAAGTGTTTCGGAACATCAAACCAATTTAAACAATAGTCAAGGACAACACAAGTAAACACAAAATGCAATTTGTAAATGAAGGTGTTTATTATTAAAGGTGAAAAAAAATCCAAACCATCATGGCCCTGTGTGAAAAAGTGATTGCCCCCCTTGTTAAAACATACTATAACTGTGGTTGTCCACACCTGAGTTCAATTTCTCTAGCCACACCCAGGCCTGATTATTGCCACACCTGTTCACAATCAAGGCATCACTTAAATAGGAGCTGCTTGACACAGTAAGGTCCACCAGAAGATCCTTAAAAGCTACACATCATGCCAAGACCCAAAGAAATTCAGGAACAATTGAGAAAGAAAGTAATTGAGATCTATCAGTCTGGAAAGGGTTATAAAGCCATTTCCAAAGCTTTGGGAATCCAGCGAACCACAGTGAGAGCCATTATCCACAAATGGCGAAGACATGGAACAGTGGTGAACCTTCCCAGGAGTGGCCGACCGCCCAAAATTACCCCAAGAGCGCAGCGACGACTCATCCAAGAGGTCACAAAAGACCCCACAACAACGTCCAAGGAACTGCAGGCCTCACTTGCCTCAGTTAAGGTCAGCGTTCATGCCTCCACCATCAGGAAAAGACTGGGCAAAAATGGCCTGCATGGCAGAGTTCCAAGGAGAAAACCACTGCTGAGCAAAAAGAACATCAAAGCTCGTCTCAATTTCTCCACAACACATCTTGATGATCCCCAAGACTTTTGGGACAACATTCTGTGGACCGATGAGACAAAAGTGGAACTCTTTGGAAGGTGTGTGTCCAAGTATATCTGGCGTAGAAGCAACACTGCATTTCAGAAAAAGAACATTATACCAACAGTAAAATATGGTGGTGGTAGTGTGATGGTCTGGGGCTGTTTTGCTGCTTCAGGACCTGGAAGACTTGCCGTGATAAAAGGAACTATGAATTCTGCTGTCTACCAAGAGATCCTGAAGGAGAATGTCCGACCATCTGTTCGTGTACTCAAGCTGAAACGAACTTGGGTTCTGCAGCAGGACAATGATCCTAAACACACCAGCAAGTCCACCACCGAATGGCTGAAGAAAAACAAAATGAAGACTTTGGAGTGGCCTAGCCAAAGTCCTGACCTGAATCCTATTGAGATGTTGTGGTATGACCTTAAAAAGGCCGTTCATGCTCGAAAACCCTCTAATGTAACTGAATTAGGACAATTCTGCAAAGATGAGTGGGCCAAAATTCCTCCAGGACGATGTAAAAGCCTCATTGCACGTTATCGCAAACGCTTGGTTGCAGTTGTTGCTGCTAAGGGTGGCCCAACCAGTTATTAGGTTTAGGGGGCAATCACTTTTTCACACAGGGCCATGATGGTTTGGATTTTTTTTCACCTTTAATAATAAACACCTTCATTTACAAATTGCATTTTGTGTTTACTTGTGTTGTCCTTGACTATTGTTTAAATTGGTTTGATGTTCCGAAACACTTAAGTGTGACAAACATGCAAAGGAACAGGAAATGAGGAAGGGGGCAAACACTTTTTCACACCACTGTATGTGCTGCTAAAAGAGTGCATTCAGGTGCTAAATGACCTCTCCCTTGGCTATGCATGAGAGAAGCACCAAAAATCCAGTCCAAAGTAGTGAAAATTCTATACTACTATAATTCTATACTGAAAATGCCAATACTATGTCCTGAAGAGTGTGTCAGGACAGCCTTAAAAAGACAAACAGAAGCTCTCCGGCCCATTATGTTTAGCTGCAAGTAATTGCTGTAAATCCTGGGTGAAGCTGCATTTACAGTGTAAATAATATGTCAAGCTTGCTTTAAAGAGGATGACAGAAGCTCTTCCACCCCACTATTCATAGCCGCAAAGGATTGCTGTGAGCTTGGAGAAGTTGCCTTTACAAGATAGCATGTCAAGATTGCCTTAAAGGGGTAGACAGAAGCTCCCATGCCCACTGATCATAGCTGCAAATGATATCTGTGGGCCTGGGTGAAGTTAACATATCCACTGCATTCCAATACTATTGCTACTAACTGCATAAAGCCTCCCTCAGCAGAGAGCAGGCCAACTGCTGGCAAGGAAGAACAGAGAGGATAAGCTGGTACATTATGTTCAGCCTGAGGCTTTGCCTCTGTTGGCCATTTTCTTTAAGGTAGGTAAGTTTACCATGAGTTTTCCTCTTCCTTTCTCTGTTGGGGTCCCCCAAGGGTCTGTTCTTGGACCTCTCCTATTTTAAATCTCATTCCTGGGTCAACTGATAGCCTCCCATGGCTTCCAATACCACCTCTACGCTAACAACGCCCAAATCTATTTCTCTACCCCTCAGTTCACTCCCTCTGTCTCCTCATGTATCACTAATTTACTATCAGATACATCAGTCTGGATGTCACACCACTTCCTCAAACTCAATCTATCCAAAAACAAAGTTATAATTTTTCCTCCCCCATATGCCCATTCCCCTTCCCCTGTTCTCTCTGTCTAAATTGACTATAACAAATTGTCTAAACAACTATAAGCCCATCCCCACATGCCAAGGTTTTAGGTGTAGTCCTGGACTCTGAACTCTCCTTTAAGCGCAGCGTCCAATCACTGTCCAAAACTTGCCGCCTCAACCTCTGAAACATCTCCAAAATACGCCCCTTTCTAACCAATGACACAAAAGAGCTCTTAATTCACTCGCTGGTCATCTCTCGTCTCGACTACTGCAACCCCCTTCTCATTGGCTTACCTTTACATAGTCTATTACCTCTTCAATCCATCATGAATGCTGCTGCCAGATTCGTCCACCTTACCAATCGCTCTGTATCTGCTACCCCTTTCTGTCAATCCCTCCACTGGCTTCCGTTCACCCAACAAATTAAATTCAAAATACTTACAATCACTTACAAAGCCATCCACAATTTAGCCCCCAGCTACATCACTAGCCTAGTCTCTAAATACCAACCTACTCGTTCTCTTTGTTCCTCTCAAGACCTCCTGCTCTCTAGCTCCCTCGTCACCTCCTCCCATGCTCGCCTCCAGGACTTTTCCAAAGCCTCGCCAATCCTATGGAATGCCTTACGGTAATCTGTCCGCTTATCTCCTACTCTATTTTTTAGACGATCCCTGAAAACCCTTCTCTTCAGAGAAGCCTACCCTACCCACACCTAACAACTTTATTTTAATTTTCTCCATCAGCTCACCCCCCACAGTTATTACCCTTTGTTTCCACTTGACCTTCCATTCTAGATTGTAAGTTCTAACAAGCAGAGCCCTCTGATCCCTCCTGTATTGATTTGTATTGTAACTGTACTGTCTGCCCCCTGTTGTAAAGCGCTGCGCAAACTGTTGACACTATATAAATCCTGTATAATAATAATGAGTGGAGAAGAACCAGAGGGACAAGGTAAGAAACCAGAGCAGGCTCAAGGTAAGAAACCAGAGCTGGCTCAAGGTAAGAAACTTGCTACAGCATTTCCTCAGTCAGAAGAAGTAGCCTGCATGGCCTTCCAGGGACAGGTTCTCTTTGGGACAGTCCAGGTCAACAGCATTAGAGATGTGTCTGAATTTGAACACTTGTCATTACTAGCAGAAGAAGGCTAGAGTACAGATTACAAGGTCTTTTTCTCCTTCTAATTGTTAATGAGCATCCTTTCTCCACTTGTGGTCTCTGCATATCCTCTGAAGGTTTTCTGGGTCAAGGTGTTTCTGCCCCAATTGTGGTGGCAAACAGTTTACTATCCAAAAGCCCATGGTGGCAATATCTGGTATGCATCTTAAAGCTTTAGGCTCCATTTCCACTAGTGTGACTTGTTGTCCGACTTTGGACACATAAAGTCGCATGACAAGTCACAGCCGATTGATTTCCATGGCACCCATTCTAATTTATTTTATTTAGGGTTGCAGCGACTTTAAAAAGGTTCCTGCGCTACTTTGATGCAACTTTAATCCAGTTGGATCGGGGTTGCAATAGTGGAAACATTGCCTTAAGGGGCTGGGTTCAGATGCAAGTTTTCCATCAAAAAATACATACTTTGCATTGCCTCCCTTCGCCTGGGACACTTTCTGACTTGGCAGGCATCAAAGATAATTAATGTTCCCATCCCTTAAGCAATTTCTCTGCCTTGATTTGGACCTATGCACTACAATTCTGTGACCCTGCTCTTTGTCTATTGGTCAGAACCTCATGTATTAGGATGCTGGACCTAGTACTAGCCTCAATGGTAGGCGAGACCGCCCACAAAGTGCCACCCACGGAAGGAGCCAAAAAGCATGCTGGGCCCAACACACCAATGCGAGACAAGACAAATCTTACAACCATAACAATGTGTTCGTCCGGCAGACCCGATGCGGCAGTGTCGCTGAATCTACCCCAAATCAAATCACAATCATACTCACTGAGTCGTGGGTGTGCAGCTGAAGAAGGGCGACCAACAGCAGGTCCAGGAACACCCGGCGCAGGATCGTCCGTGGGAGGAGACGTCCATCATCTTGAGGAAAGTTGACGTCTGGCAAGGCTGAAGGATGCTGGTGGAAGGAAAGGTCCAGAGGTGGCAGTCCGGCCCCTGACCCTGAAGAGCCCGGGGCGATGATGGCAGCCGAGCAGCATCTGGAGCAGCCGGAGACCCCAGATAGAGGGCTCGCAGCGGGTGCAGCCCACCTTCTGGGCATGGCGTGCGCATCTCCCGCCCTTCCGGGCGCAGGGAGATGGTGCTGAGCCGCAGGCAGGGGCGAGGCTGTAGTTGCAGTTCGCCAATGGGAATCTACCGCCCTGCTGGGCGCAGGGAGATGGCGGGGGAAGGCTGTGGCAGCGGATGTAGGAGGCTCCAGCGCACCCGAGTGCGGGGAGCTGCATACGGTCAGAGATCCGTGATGAGGGGACAGGAGAAGGAGACTGTCGGCCATCACCCGCCCAGCCGGGTGCAGGGAGATGAGGGAATGCAGGGGGCCGAGGCAGGGGGTGAGCGTCATGGTCAATGCTGCCATCCCCCACCCAGCCAGGTGCAGGGGGATGTGGGAAGCCAGGGGTCAGTGGCAGGGGGTGAGTGCCGGGTGCAGGGGGATGTGGCAAGACAGGGGTCTTGCCACATCCCCCCCCCCCCGGCCGGGTGCAGAGGGATGTGTAGTGGCCAGGACAGAGGAAGGGTGGACTGCTCAAGGATTCGAATCTCCCGCCCAGCTGGGCGCAAGGGAGAGATGCTGGCAGGGACATGCCAGCAGTGACAGACTGCGTGGAGGGAGGAGGAGGGGTGGCCCCTGCAGAAGCTCTGGGCTGGCATGCCCGGCGTCTGGCACCGCGCAACGCACCCCGAGTGCCCCGGGGGGGGGGACCATTGATAGCGGCAGCTGGCACTCATGTGGAGGTAGGGTGGTTGGTAAACATTATTTATTCGTGACAATAGTATGAAACAAGTAAAAAAGTTACAGCAGCTCTGTTGCATATGGTGTACCAATGCCTGTTAATAAGAAATATTTTGTACTATATTTACAATTAATCATGCCCAAGATTGATATCATTCATCTTATTGCCAAATGCCGTTTCTATGACATGGGTACATATATGTATTTATACGATTTTATCAACATTAGTTACTTCTCATGTGCTGCCAAGCTGACATACTGTATTTATCGGCGTATAACACGCACCGGCGTATAACACACAGCGCAAGTTTAGGAGGGCGTTTTAAGGAAAAAACGTTTTAGGAGGGAAGTTTAGGGAAAAAAAACTTACATTTAAGCGTCATTTGCAGCTTGCCCAGCGTCATTTGCAGCTTGCCCAGCACCATTTGCAGCCTTGCCCAGCGTCATTTGCAGCTTGCCCAGTGTCATTTGCAGCTTGCCAGCGTTATTTGCAGCTTGCCCAGTGTCATTTGCAGCTTGCCAGCGTCATTTGCAGCTTGCCCACGTTTAAATTTGCCGCCTAGATAGACCGCGCGAGCGCCGCCGAAAAAGACCGAGCGACCAAAGCTGGAAAGGACCGAGCAAGCGCCGCCGAAAAAGACCAAGCGAGCGCCGCAGGAAAAAACCGAGCCGACTGTTCGGCTCCGCTCGCAGTCCCGCCTCCCTGCTGTTTCGGAAGCGAGTGCAGGGAGGCGGGACTGCGAGCGGAGCCGAGCAGTCAGATCAGTCTTTTTCAGCGGCGCTCGTTTTTTTTTGGACGGCGCTCGCTATTTTGTCGGTGCTGCTCGATTTTTTTTTGCCACATTTTTTTTGGTGATCGGCGTATAACACGCACCCACGACTTTCCCCCGATTTTAAGTACGGTATATGTATTGATGTATCCATTATATTCATGCCGTGTGTGCATGTGTACGTATATATGAAATTACTTTTTTTACTTGTGTAGCGCCGGCACTTTTTCAAAGTATGCGCTATGCATAAAAATTTAGTTTTTGCCCAGAACTGTAGTTGAGTTTTGGGGTTAATTATTCTAGGCATGCTTTGGCATCAGTTTGGCTGGACTGTACTAGAGTTCTGCCTGGTCATAGGTGAGGTGAGCACCTGTGACAGGCTTAGGTCTGTTTGGACGCATTGGGTACCAATCTCGTCCAGGAGCCAATCAGTGGGTGCGTTTGTCTTGCTGTGTATTCCGGGAAAGGGTACTTAACCGCTTCCCGACCGCCTCATGTAGATATACGTCAACAGAATGGCACGGGCAGGCAAAAGCACGTACCTGTACGTCAACCTTTAATTTGCCTGCCCGGGGGGCGCCCGCGCGCCGCCAGCGGCGTGCGCGCGACCCGGTCGGGAGCTCCGTGACCACGGCCGCGGGACCAGCGGACCCGATCGCCGCTGGTATCCCGCGATCGGGTTACGGAGCTGAAGAACGGGGAGAGGTTTGTGTAAACAAACCTCTCCCCGCGCTTCCTACACTGACTGTCAGTGATCGGCGGTTCCCTGTCATCGGGAACGCCGATCAATGACGTCAGACGTACAGCCACGCCCCCCTACTGTAAAAAAAAACACAACACGTCACACTGACTCCTCCCCGCCCCCTAGTGGTTAGCCCCCTAACTACAACTGTCATTTACATAGGAATCAGTGCTATTTAAATAGCAGTGATTGCTGTATAAATGACAAATGTCCCAAAAATGTGTCAAAAATGTCCGATGTGTCCGCCAAAATGTCGCAGTCACAATAAAAATCGCTGATCGCCGCCATTACTAATAAAAAAAAAAATATTAATAAAAATGCTATAAAACTATCCCCTATTTTGTAAACGCTATAACTTTTGCGCAAACTAATCAATAATCGCTAATTGCGATTTTTTTTTACCAAAAATATGTAGAAGAATACGGATCGGCCTAAACTGAGGAAAAAAAATGTTTTTTTATATATTTTTTGGGATATTTATTATAGCAAAAAGTTAAAAATATTGCATTTTTTTCAAAATTGTCGCTCTATTTTTGTTTATAGCGCAAAAAATAAAAAAAACTGCAGGGGCGATCAAATACCACCAAAAGAAAGCTCTATTTGTGGGAAAAAAAGGACGCCAATTTTGTTTTGGAGCCACGTCGCATGACCGCGCAATTGTTAGTTAAAGCGACGCAGTGCCGAATTGCAAAAAGGGGCCTGGTCCTTTGGCTGCCAATTAGTCCGGGGCTGAAGTGGTTAAGGTGCTGAGATCACATGGTTCATTGGTTCAGGTCCTGACCAGCCCCATGAGGGGTCCCAGTCCAAGAGTGTCTGCTGACTCCATGGTCCTGGTCCTCATGACCAGCCCCAGAGACCCTCATGGTCTGGGGTGGGGATCCATCCGTTTCCGAGCCTCGGAACTGGCTAGTTCGAGGCGCAGTAACTGAAGGAGGAATCCGAAGTGTTCAGGTGCCGTCTCAGGATTGGAGAGGCCATGCAACTCTACTTGCGACCAGGGGAGGACTCTTCGGAGGAGGGCCACGCACGAGGCTGGCTGCTCGGTAAGAGCCTGGAAGCTGAGCTGTATGGACACTAGTTGAATCCGCATTTCTTACGGTATCGCCAGATTGGCTGAGAGATACTGGTACTGTAAGAAAAGTTCCTAACCTATCCTTCAGTTGCAACTAAATTCCTGTGAGAGACTTTTGTGTGTTCATTTAAAGTTTCACAACCAAGTCTGTGGCAGAGACTTTGCTAAGCTAATATCACTTGTTGGCTGCTAGATTTACAAACAAGTTTTTATCCAACAGTTGAGTTATCCAGTTGCGAATGGCTACTCCCTGGATCAGACAAAGAGAGACATTTATTTAAGTGTCAGCAAGTTCCAAGTGCCTGAGCTTCTACCCTCTATTCCCAATTGAGAGACTGTGTTTTGTTCAACGTTTCATGCAAATAAAAATCCTAAACAGGATCCAAGTGTCAGTCTCCGCAGTTACTGGGTACTAACCCTGGGAACCCCTAGACAAGAACGACGAGCTACAAGGCGGAGGAGGTAATCGGTAAGCCCAGAAAAACATAGCCGCCCCTAGGGGTTATGGCGCTACACTTGTTTCATACTATTGTCACAAATAAATAATGTTTACCAACCAATCTACCTCCCTCCACAAGTCAATTGCCTCATTCAAAGTCCCACATTCCTTCTTGTTTACCTGAATCAGGGATGGAGGTACATCCATTGTGCCTCATTTAAAGTCCCAAAACTCCCACCTTTTATTTATAAGCCTCTGCTGCAATGTCTGGAGGATATGTGAGACACAAATGAATGAGGATTTTGGCTCAGTAAGGGAAAGTTAAGAGAGATTTTGCTTGCTTTATGAGACTTGGTCAATCACATTATAAATGAATTTGTTATTTGTTCAGACTATCAAACAGGTACCTTTGCTTGTACATTAAATTGTATCTATCTATGTAACATGCATCAAAAGTAGTGGAACTCTCCATGCTGGAGCAGGAGCAGTGATACTTCAAGCCAGTGGCAGCGAATCCACAAAGGATGGCAAGTCAGCAACTAACCATTTAATACATTACAAAATACCAACATAATTCTGGCTCAATCTGACAAAATCTCTGTGTTATTGTATATAAGATTGTCATGATAACGTTGAAGCTTTTCAGATCCTTAGGTAGTAGTCTGTCCAGTAAGTGGTCTTTTCATTCATTTTGTTCACGACTGCTTATTCTGGGTGACACATCCAGGGTGCATCTATGCTACGTAAGTGGAGGGTCAACAAAGTCTCTCAAAGTCTATCTGGTTTAGCTCAAGAATTCAGAGATTCTGTTTTTTTAAACTATTGATACTGGAAACCCTGAAGTCAGAAAGCAAATGAGGTCATGTGTTTAGTAACAGTTCTGTGGTTAGATGCTGTAAAGAACCTAGGCATTTTATTTCAGTGGTCACTTGTGCGCTAATAACAGGTGTGCAAGTATTTTCCTTCCATATTCAGTATACTTGCACTGTCTGTGACCTTACTGGTTCCATTTTATTAGAAGCTCTTTTATTCATCTGCATATAGACCATACAGAATTTGTTTACAACCTCCCTGGAAACTTGCAGATGATTGCTCTTTTCCACCTTTTCCACCTACTGCACATACGCAAATTGGTCACTTAGAAAGGATGGAAGCTTGTTCCAGATGAGTGCCACTGGAACTTTTGTCCCTGACTTTTAGAGCAATTCTGTGTCTGAGGGCACAATATACAATAAATATATATAAAGGCAAGGGTGGGGCCACCCGCTGATGTACCACGGCTATGGAACGCTCTACCGAACGATATCCGCATGGAAGAAAACCATCAGGCCTTCAGGAAAAAAATCAAGACCTACCTCTTCTAAGAAGCTTGACAACAAAGCACAAATACAGCGCCTTGAGGCGATTCAGTTCGCATTGTAGCGCTATACAAATTATTCATTCATTCATTCATGTAACCGGATGATCCCCCTCTGACAGAACATGTAAACACCATTAAAGTCTATGGGACACGAACGTGAAAAATCAAAAGTGTTAATTTTAAAGGCTTATATGCAAGTTATTGTCATAAAAAGTGTTTGGGAACCCGGGTACTGCCCGAGGGGATATGTAACAATGCAAAAAAAAAAAAAGTTTTTAAAATGTAAGTTTTTTCAATAGCAGTGATTTTAATAATGCTTAACCGCCTTGCGAACTGCCAGCCGTCTATTGACGGCCAGGCGGCGCAGCTCTCAGGGCGGGAGGACGTCATATGACGTCCTCCCCTTCACGGCCCTCCAGGGAGTGCGCGCACCGATGGCAGCACGTGCCGTGTCACTGGGCACCCGATGCACGTGCCCAGCGGCCGCGATGTACGCCGGGCACCCACGATTGCCCGGTAACACAGCGGGACCGTGGATCTGTGTGTGTAAGGAGAGGAGCAGATGGTGTGTTCTCTGTACAGAGAAACACAGATTGGTCTCCTCCCCTTGTCAATCCCCTCCCTCTACAGTTAGGTGTCATTTACACAGGAATCAGTGCATTTAAATAGCACTGATTGCTGTATAAATGACAATGGTCCCAAATATCCAATGTGTTCGCCATAATGTCGTAGTCACAATAAAAATCGCTGATCGCTGCCATTACTAGTAAAACAAAATATTAATAAAAATGATATAAAACTATTCCCTATTTTGTAAACGCTATAACTTTTGCGCAAACCAACCAATAATCGCTAATTGCAATTTTTTTTACCAAAAATATGTAGAAGAATTTGTATCGGCCTAAACTGAGGGAAAAAAAATATTTTTATATATTTTTGGGGATATTTAGTATAGCAAAAAGTAAAAAATATTGGTTTTCTTTTTAAACTTGTCCCTCTTCTTTTGTTTATAGTGTAAAAAATAAAAACCGCAGAGGTTTCATTTGGTTAGAGTGTTGTATGATGGAAAAATAGTGTAGCGCTGAATGGTGGAGTATAAGTGTGTGAATATAATTACCGTACACATATAAAATAAGTGACAATGCACAATAAATAAATATAAAATGAAGTAAAAAATGTGAACTAGGGGCGTGGCTTGGCACGCAACGCGGATGGAAGCATAGAGACGAGGCTCCGCTCTTCCCACATCCCTTCAGCCCAATACTGACCACACCGATCCGGATAATGGGCAAGACGAACAGACCTCTAACCGGTGTTTCAGCCAAGAACTTACCGGCGGTGCAACGATCCCACAGCATACCGGATCTCTTTAGATCCAGGCCTCAGCCGACCCAGAGCGTGGAGGCCTCCAAGATGGTGCCTGACGAACACGAGGACAGCGAGGACTCCCAGGCCGCATACGAGGACCGGGTAAGACACCGTTCCTCCTCCGACCAGCCCCTGACATACGCAGACATGTCTGCATTTGTAGCAGACATAAAAAATGCTTTCTCATCGGCAGTTACAGAACTGAAAGCCGACATGCTGGCGCTGACTGAAAAGACCCGACACATGGAGCGCTCGGGTCAGAAGAGAGACAAAGCACTTACTAGGCTGGAACATGTCACGGACACACACACAGCCCAATTAATTGCAGTCAATCGCCACCTAGAAGATTTAGACAACAGGGGCAGACGCCACAATATTAGGGTACGGGGGGTCCCAGAAGAAGTCCTGCTGGACCAAATAGTCCCTGCTCTGACCTCCATATTCAACAATCTGCTAGAGAGGCCGGCAGACACCAGTATTGAATTTGAGAGGGCGCACAGGGCCCTCCGTCCCAGGCCGCGCGAACCTGCACCTCCAAGAGATATAATCTGTTGTCTCATTGATTATAAGCTCAAAGAAGACATCCTATCTCATGCCCGGCAAAATGAATTGATCACCTTTAATGAGCAAACGGTCTGCCTGTTTCAGGATTTATCCCCAATCACACTGAATAACCGCAGGGCCCTGCGTCCCTTATTGGAAACACTGAGAGAGCACCACCTTGCATACAGATGGAAGTTCCCCTTTGCTCTGTCAGTCACACTGGATGGAATAACACACGCACTCAGAACCCCAGATGATCTGCCAATATTCTGCTCAGCCTTACAGCTACCGTTGGTGGACCTGCCCGACTGGTACAGAGAATTTCGACACCCACCAGAGCCCCACAGCCCACCAACCTCTCCACTCTCCACACCGACCAAGCCTGAATCCAAGAAGGGAAAATACCAGAAGAGGCAAGACACAGCACCAATGAGGTCCTCACAAGTGTCCAGGAGCACAAGAGCTAAAGAATACACCTGAGATGGCGACATTGCAAGTACCTTTTCTGGTAACTCTTCTTTTTGTACTTGATGGTCAGCAGGTAGTGTGGAGGCTTGCACTGCTTTCAGTGCGGCAACTTTACTGTCTGACCAGACCCCTCTCCTGGAGTACTCCTCCTTGTGGATAAAGGGGCTCCACATATATTATCTGGTTAATACCAGGGCGGGCACATGTACGTTGCTTCCTAATACCAACCGCCATTACCCTGGGCCCCCCTTTTTGAAGGGCCTTCGCCATCTAAATACTATCTAGGCGGGCACATGAACGTTGCTTCCTTTTACTTACCGCCTTCATATTGCTACAGGTTTGACCTAAAGGGGCCTGTTAACCTACTCAGTCCTGAACGAATGTAAGCTTTGAAACTTTCCCCTAGGGGATACAGGTATTCTCTCTGTTCCACCATGTTCATGTTTATAGATGTTATGTGTTCCAACCGTTGATATGCTTTACCCATTTTTTGCACTATTTACATTTACTTGCTGCGGCTATGCTGCCTCTGTGCTCCCCTCCCATTGTGAGGGGGCCAGAGGCAGCATACACGCAAAAAGGTATCTGCACAAGAGCATGATTGCACATCCGGATCTCTTGACAATACCACTGTAGGTTCTAGTTATATTGGTCAGTATTTCAGCTAAACACAAATAATGTGCTTCTACTGGCTGCGGGAGGAGTATGCTGCATGTCTAACTTACAGACAGTTTTTCTTAGGTTTTAACATATCCGCAAGCTACTCCCACGCACCCTAACTTGTGTCCTCTCTTAGTTGCCCTGCGGGTCCCAAGAAGGACACAATTGGAGGAGCCCCTCTGTGGATAACAGAGGTGTGATTGTTCTAAATCTTTAAACTTAATCCTCCTGTACACCCGGAGGACTCTATCTCTTTGTCTCACCACCTTGTGACTTCTCCTCACCCTCACCCACCCTCTCCCCCCCTATACCCCCCCCCCCTCTCTCTCCTTTTTAGTTCTTTTTTTGTTGTATTTTTGGTTTCTTCTTTTACCTTAAATAAAAGAACCGTATATTGATAAGCTAAAGTTGCAGACTTACTAAAGACGAACATGGCATACTCATCTCTGGGCAAGCGCCCCACACTGATCTCACACAATCTAAGAGGCCTTAATATACCAGAGAGACGCGTGTCTCTACTGAGGGAATTAAAGAAGGCACAACCTACTTTTGTGTTCTTACAAGAGACACATTTTCACGCCCAAGCCATCCCGAGACTGTTTGATAAACATTTCCCTGAGGTGTTTCATGCGCCAAATCCAGACAATAAATCCAAGGGAGTATCAATATTACTACATAAGCATGCCAACTTTAAAACAACCCACCGCTATGCAGACCCTCAGGGACGATTTCTGTTCCTTAAGGGGATTTGGCACAATAAGCCAATCACACTTGCAAACGCATACTTCCCCAACACAGGACACCTAGCTTTCTGTCGCCGCATGGTTGATGAACTTAAAAGTTTTGCCTCTGGCTGTATCTTGCTGGGCGGGGATTTTAACATCCCGTTGCTGCCTTTACAGGACACTTCCAACGGCAAATCCAGCATATCATACTCCATTTTGCAGAAAATCAAATCTTTACTGAACTCCCTAACTTTGGTTGACACTTGGCGCCTGGCACACCCAACAGGGAGAGACTTTACGTACTACTCGGCCTTGCATAAAAAATTCTCTCGTATTGATTATGTCTTCATCACACAACGTGATCTGCCCCTGCTGCACTCAGCCTGTATTGGCATACAAACACTCTCAGATCATTGCCCTGTATCAATCTCCTTGACACAAACAGACAAACATCATAGACCATGTAACTGGAGACTGAACCCCTTACTCCTAACTGACCCTGCAATATGCCCACAAATCTCCACAGCACTCAAAACATACTTTCAGCTCAACGAAACAGGGGATATGTCCCCCATGACTATATGGGAGGCCCACAAGTGCGTCATACGCGGAGAACTGATTCGCTTGGGTGCACACAAGAAAAGAGAGGCTAACAAAGACATCGCTTCATTAGCAGACAAAATGACACTACTAGAAACCCAACATAAACAGTCCAGAGCAGAAGATGTATCTGCAGAATTGCTTGAAACTAGAGAAAAGCTAAATTCACTACTCAACCTTAAAGCTAAGCGCATTCTCTATTTTAGGAAAGGTTTCTACTACGAACATGGGGACAAATGTGGCAAATTCCTGGCAAAGGCCCTCAAAGAAATCACGCACTCCAACTCTATTTTGTCCATTAAAAACCGAGAAGGGCAAGTATTACATGAAACAGACCAAATTGCGTCACAATTCCATAACTATTACACAAAGCTATACAATCTGCCTCCACCGCATAAACCCCCTGACTTTAGAGACAATAGGGAACACACCTTGGATACTTACATTAAAGACAGCGGCATGCCCACATTAACTAAGCCTGAACGCGAATCATTAGAACTACCTATTACAGAAGACGAACTCACACTAGCAGTTAGAAACCTCAAAGCAGGCAAGAGCCCAGGCCCTGATGGGTTCACGGCCCATTATTATAAGACGTTTACTGATATACTCAAGGCTCCCCTTCTTCGTGCCCTAAATCATCTCAAAACTTCACCACCAACATCAAACACCTTCACATCAGCACATGTTGCTTCCCAAGCCGGCAAAGGATCCCACAGAATGCTCGAACTACAGGCCAATTTCATTATTGAACCTTGACCTAAAACTCTTGGCTAAAATTTTGGCCACCAGACTCACAGCCTTTCTCCCCCAACTTATAGGCCCAGAACAGGTGGGATTCATGCCGGGAAGGGAGGCACGTGACAATGTCACAAAGACACTCAACCTAATTCACTGCGCCCACACAAAGGGCATTGAAGGCCTTCTCCTGTCTACTGACGCGGAGAAGGCCTTCGACCGAGTAGCTTGGGACTATCTTTTCGCTACATGCAGACATATTGGCTTAGGTACACATATGAGGGCTTGGTTGACGGCCTTATATCACAAACCTCAAGCAAAACTCAAAATAAATGGCACCCTCTCCGAGACTGTGAACATACACAACGGCACAAGACAGGGCTGCCCCTTATCTCCACTTTTATTTATTTTATCCCTTGAACCTTTCATCCGCACAGTTAATAACAACCCTGACGTGACTGGTTTTCAGATAAAAGATCACCAATACAAAATAGCTGCATACGCAGATGACCTCCTTTTTGCTCTTACGCGACCCCACACCTCTATCCCAAACCTGATCAAAGCTTTCCAACTATTTGGCTACATATCCAATATGAAGATTAATTACACTAAGTCGGAAGCCCTCAATTTGACATTACAACCTGACTCCCTAGAAAAGACACGTAAGGCTAGCACATTTAAATGGGTATCCTCCTCCATTACTTACCTTGGAGTTAAACTTACAAGCAACCTAACTGACATATACAATGCTAACTTCCCACCACTACTGAACAGAATACAAACAGATCTTAAGAATTGGACAACTAAACACTTTTCCTGGTTCGGTAGGGCGGTAATACTTAAGATGGTAATACTGCCCAGAATCTTGTACCACTTCCACACCTTACCTATCTCACTCCCCTGTCAGTTTTTTAGGAAACTCAAAACTATTGTACGCACCTTTATATGGGCCGGGAAAAGGCCACGTATTAAACTTGAAACGCTCACACTACCAAAAGAGGAAGGGGGTATTGGACTCCCCGATTTTAGATTATATCACTATAGCACACATCTAACTAGGATCCTGGATTGGAATTGCCATAAGAAGCAAAAAGACTGGGTCTCCTTGGAAGAGACATCGTCTTCACTGCACCTGCGATTCCTCCCCTGGATCCCTTGGAATAGAGTACCACAAGAACTACAGCGTCACCCACTCATAGGAACGACACTGAAGACATTCCAGACATTGATCAAACATCACAAGTTGTCCTCATCGCCAAGTCCTCTTACACCCATAACCCACAATCCGGACTTTACACCTGGCATGGACTTACAACTGACCTCACCCCACGACCGACAGGTACCCCTTTTAATGGTGCACTGTATAACTGCGAACAGAACAAAACCATTTAGGTCTCTGATACAGGACCTGTACCCCCAAACACTTACGTACTGGACCTACCGACAAATTCACAATTATATGCATACCTCCCCAAACAAAATACAACTAAGCAGACAAACCACCCCGTTCGAAGACTTATGCCACTCTGGAACCCCAGTAATCAAATCTACCTCACTAATGTATGCGTGGCTACAAGGGGATAGGAGGGGGGGAACAGCGGGAGCACGAGTACAGTGGGAAAGAGCCCTCGGCACCAATATTACAGATAACCAATGGCGTCAAGCTTCAATTTTTGCACACAAGTGCTCCATTGGGACGAAGCTACAAGAAACGTCCTATAAATTGTTGACGCAATGGTATGCAACACCGGTTAAGCTTAAAAAATGGTACCCGCTGTCCTCGGACTCCTGCTGGAGATGTGAGCAGGATTTGGGCACTTTATTCCACATTTGGTGGGACTGTCCCACACTACAACCTTTTTGGAACAAAGTGTGCGACTTGATCAAAGCAATAACAGACACAAAAATATCCCTTACCCCATCATGCTGTCTACTACACAAAAAATCCTTAACAAGACATCTGCTGAATGCAGCAAAAATTCTGATACCAAGACATTGGAAATCTAGAATCGTTCCCTCCATCCCAGAATGGTTTAATGCAGTAAATGACATATACCACATGGAAGAAACAGCCGCCATGGCCAAAGAAACCACCGAGAAATTTAATAGCACATGGTCACCATGGGTGATTTATCGGTATTCTGATCAATATATACAACTTGATACAGGGTGAAATGGTTGTAATGACAGGAGCAGATTATATTTCTTACTGATAGAAGGTTATACGATATGTACGATTTTCTCAGACATAGCAGACTGAGGCCTATTTGCAGATATAGAAAGGTTGACTATTTACTTTGATAACACAATGATCCCCAAGCTCTTATAGACAGGTTCTTTTTCAACACCATCCCCCCCCCTCATTTCCTCCCCCCTCCCCTCCCCCCTCCACCACCCCCTCTTAGCGAATGCTCCTACTCCTTAGGCCTCACTAGACATAACGCATTACCTCTGGCCTTGTGATGAAGTTCTAATTGGCTTACTTATTTAGACTTCATAACCTAACCAGTACTAGACAATGATTGCCTTAAATTAGCCTAGGATTGTATTCCTATTGTTATTTTCCTTTTTTTTTTTTCCTCTCTTGTTATCTTAAATGTTCTACAAGGATATGTATACGCTCGCTGAAAGTATTGAGCGATTATTTTCATTGTAATTCGAAATTTCCTGTATATTGTTATTTTCTCAATAAAACTCAATTGTTTAAAAAATGTGAACTTTAAAATATAGAGTCCAAGATCAGGCTCAAATAAGATGGATTTTAGTCCAAAATATCTAAAGAAGTCCAAATGGGATGGTCCGTATAAATATGGGAAATGAGTGGAACACTTTTCTTATTGAGTGGCCCAAGGAATGCGGCTGTGAAGCGGTAGGCATGGTACGAATAAACAGGTGCCTGTGGGTACATCAACATTCACTGGTAAAATAGAAGTTGGGTACTCTTACCGGATAGGTTGGACACACATGTCATACGACAGTGGGTCAATAGGGCTTGATAACCTGATGAGGCCAGGTCAGGCCTATAGGAGAGTGGTCGGATGGGTCCTGTTCGGTCCTATTCTATCCGGCTCCGAATCCCAAGGGGCGAATTCCAAATGGTGAATCCTGGTGTCACTGCTTGTAGACTCCGAATAGGTGGGTGCTCCAACCCGGGGTGTATCCAAGGATGCAGCGAAAGTGGGGGGCTCGTGATGTGAGTATGGAATAAAAAGATAAAAAAGAGGCTCCGGATGGTGCAGATCAAAACAAACCAGTTGGTTTATTGGGGTGGTCAGATATAATAATATATGACACAAGAATTAAAAAAGTGATCACAAAAATAAAATGGATGGTAGTATAAAAGCAATGTGGGGTACAGAGTATGCTGGCCCTAGAGTGTTGTATGACCGCGCAATTGTCATTCAAAGTGCGACAGCGCTGAAAGCTGAAAAATGGCTTGGGCAGGAAGGGAGTGAAAATGCACTGTACTAAGATGGTTAAAGTGAAACAATAAAAATGAAATATTCCTTTAAATATAGTGCCTGGGGGGATTCCCCTTAGTCTGCCTGTAGAGTAGCGCATCTTAACCATGTTTATAACAGTACCGCAGAAAATTTAAATTTCTACAGGTAAACATTTAAAATTGCTCGAAGCTGTAATGTATTGCTGATCCCGGCAATATACATAAAAAATCATTGAAAAAAAAACAACGTGGGTCCCCCCCCCCAGTCCATACCAGGCCCTTCGGGTTTGGTGTGGATATTAAGGGGTACTCCATGCCAAAATGTGAAAAAAAAGTCATGAGGGCCCCCCCCAAAAAGATTTTAAGGGATTTTTAAAAAAATGGCGTGGGGGTCCCCCACAAATTCCATACCAGGCCCTTATCTGAGCATGCAACCTGGCAGGCCGCAGGAAAAGGGGGGGGCGAGAGAGCGCCCCCCTCCTGAACCGTACCAGGCCACATGCCCTCAACATGGGGAGGGTGCTTTGGGGTCCCTCCCAAAGCTCCTTGTCCCCATGTTGATGGGGACAAGGGCCTCATCCCCACAAACCTTGCCCGGTGGTTGTGGGGGTCTGCAGGCTGGGGTTTATCGGAATCTGGAAGCTCCCTTTAACAAGAGGGCCTCCAAATCCCGCCCCCCATATGAATGGGTGTCAGGTACCCTGTGCCCCTACTCATTCACCAAAAAAAGGGAGGCGTCATTTTTTCAGTGTTGTCACATGAAGAAGATATAATAAAATATTTACAAAAATGTGAGGGGTGTACTCACTTTTGTGAGATACTGTATATACTAGACTGACTGTGTATCTCAAATACGCTGCCACTAACTAAATAACCTGCCTGCTTAATCTAACTTAAGCTATCCCTCCGTCCCTCCGTCCACGCCAACAACGCTACACGTGGCTGCTATGTAAGCAGCCTTATATAGTATGGGGCGTGGATTTAGTGCCCCTGAGCATCCTGCCTTTGGCCAATTATGGCTCTCTCAGCAGAGCGCGCTGTGATTGGCCAAAGCATGCACCTGACCTCAATCATCATACAGCAATGCACTGTGATCTCACAGTGCATTATGGGGCATTCCCCCGCACTCAAATTTCTTGCAAATGCATAATGTTCGCTGTTCGGCAAACACTGACTTCGACTCGAACATCGAGCTCATCCCTAATATACATCAGCGATACTGAGTGCAAAAAAATACCACAATAAGCAGGAAAACTTTGTATCACCCTGCATGGCCCAAAGACAGGTTTGATTACATGTTGGCCATTGCAGCAGCCTATACTCACCTCCCCTCTGTTCCACCACAGCTCTGTTTGGTCGCTGAGAAAGAAGAGTGATAACTGGTACTTCTGGCTATGGAGGCACATGTGTCACACTCCCCTCTCTCCTATGTAACAGCACTGGTGCTTGCCATTTGGTCTCTAAAGTACCCATCTCTGTCACATGGGTGGCAAGGAAAGAATCTTTAGTCCTAAATAATCTCCATGCTGCAACCTGGAGTAGCTCACAATGCGTTTCTTCTCCTCTCTCCTAGCATGAATGGAGTAGCGTGGGAGCAAAGAGAAGATAAGTAACTCTGGGAGCCAACATTAAAATGAGCCTGTTGCTCTATCCTGCATTGGAAAAGCCCATGTTCGCTTTAAAGCCACATTAGTCCAGCTACCAGGTACACTTACCTATTTGCAAAAATGCATTTGGTTGAAGGTAAGCTCAAAGTGTTTTTGGTCTGTTACTGCTTCCTTATCAGTTTGCAAATGTTTGTAGAAAAAGGCGGTCAAATTATTAGTCTTCTTTTAACACACCAAAGCACCTTTAATCTATCAATGAAAATTAACTACATTCACAAATATAACCTTTCAACTTTTTGTTCTTCTTGATGTCCCCTGAGAGCTGTACTTGGAAAATCCACTTTGCCAGCTTAAAACTTCCTGCTGATACCTGGGAAAAGCTGTCAACACATGTCAACAGGGTTATATATTGAGGAAAGCATCCTTGACATTTAATTGGATGTGCATGTTTTTGGCTTACAGTCTCCGTATGTTACACTAAATCAATTTCTGTTTCCTTCATTATATACTGAAATCATGTTGGATTCAAAAATTCCATTTCTTATTTTCATAAAATAAACAGGAAATAATGACTAGCAACCAAAAAAGCAGAGATACAACTGTGTTTATTATGCTTTGTACACGCGGTCGGACATTCTGACAACAAAATCCATCGTATTTTTTCTGATGGATTTTGGCCAAAACCTGTGTTGCATACACATGGTCGGACAAAGTTGTCGGAAAATCTGATCATTCCGAACGAGGTGATGTACAAAACCTACAACGGGACTACGTAGAGGCCAGTAGCCAATAGCTTTTGTTCCCAAATTTATTCTGAGCATGAGTGGCACATTGTGCATCGGAATTCTCTACACACGATCGGAAGAAGTCAGATCGGATTTTGTTGTCGGAAAATTTAAGGTCCTGCTCTCAAAATTCCGCTGGAAAAAGTCCACTAGAGCCCACACACGATTGGATTTTCCGACAACCGATCAGACTTTTCCCGTCAAAGTTTCCGACCGTGTGTACGGGGCATTAGTGTTTAGGAAGAGGTATAATTTTTTTGTCAAATTTTTTTCAATTTTTTTTGTCAAATCCTCAAAGCTTAGAATTGCCCCCAAAATCTGGTAAAGTACGCAGTAGGGATTGGCAGAGCAATTCCCAATTTTCCCTTTGGCGATTTTTGTTTTGCAGTGGAAACTTTCAACTTCACACATTCAGCTGCTTAAAGAGAAAACATTCTCCTTTGGGTGACCAATGTGCATTGCAGGGATTTTAACAAACTTTGTTGCAGATTCCTACCTTTTGTTATTCTGAAGAAATAGCTGTTTGACTGTGTCCATGTGCCAAGTGAAACTGTATGGAAGTGATTTTATAATTATCAATCAGCTGCTGTGCCTGCAGGGCTCTAATAAGGAAAGTGGCATGGTCTGCATCCTTTTGCACGTGATTTTCCTGCGAAAGCATCTCACCAAAAATTAAATTTTTGTTGCAGGGATTGCCAAAAATCTGACTTGTGTCTTAGGCCGCCCATACATGGAGTGAATTTCAGGGAAAGAAATTCACTCTGATCTCAACACAGATCAGATCAACACAGACAGTGCTGAGAGAGGCATCCTTCCTGCGGGGCCATTGTCTTCTCCCGGAAGGGGATGGGGGCAGAATGGGGAAGCCATCCTTGCCAGGAGAAGACAGTGATTATCGCTAGTGGCTATAGCAGCTGCTAGCAATATTTTCAAGAGAATTCGGCAGGCTGGTTGTACCCAAGTTAATTGATCAATCAACTTGGTACATTCAACCTGCCCATTAATGGTTCAAATCTCAGCCAGTTCCTGCTGAACCGTCCGAGATCCAAACCGCGTATGGTCGGCCATAGTGCAGACTTGTGGGAAAAATCAGTAAGCCAAATACACAAGCAGGAAATTACATTTCCCGGGGCCATTCTGTACACCATCTGTGTACAGAATGCCTCCAGGATGCCATATTGCATTGCAGATTGAAAAAGAAAGGTAGTTTTCAATAACATTCAATTACAATAGGACTTGTGTCATAATTGTATACGCTATATTATTATTATTTTATTATTTGCAACTTCTTAAGCAATATTTACTTATTTTCCTTTTTTAGAGAGTTTTTGTATTGGGTGTGGGTATTTAAAGCAGGTTAGTTTATTATTTTAATGCTTTTGAGTGTTTTTTTGTTTTTTATTTATGTACTGTCACAATTTTTTATTCTTACTTTTTTTCACTGTGCTTTTTTCAGTGAAAAAAAAGCAAAATAATGAGAGGCTAATTAGAGGCTATTTTAACGCATAAAAACAGGTCCATGACAGCTGCTTGCTATGGAGGCACTAGGCAGGAGGGACAGGCCTGGAGCGCCAGTGGGGGACCCGAGAAGAGCAGTATCTGGGCCGCTCTGTGCAAAACCACTACACAGAGCAGGTAAGTATGACATGTTTGTTATTAAAAAAAAAAAAAAAAAACCTTTTAATTTCACTTTAAAACCACCAAAAATTACATACATTTCACTTTTCCAATTGACAGCAATGCATTTTGCCAAAGTAGTGAAACTTCATTTAAAGGGTATTCCCCCCTATACAATTTGAGAGAGCATCACTTTTTGTTATGTGTTCCCATTCATGCAGTATACCTAATAATAATTAAATTGTTTCTTTGGTGCAGATTTATACATAGGACACTACAGGCAGCTTCTATTGCTTTGCATAGATGGCGATGTGGATCTAGGAGACAAGCTGGAGTCTTGACATCTTTAACCCTTTGTAAGGACAGACGGTGTGCACATCTACTGTAGTTTGCAACTATAATGAGATATACCAGTACAGAGAGACAGGGTTAATTATGGCAAACAAGCTCGCCAGGACCCACATAAACATTGCATGGAAAGAGAGAAGGATTTTTTCAGTCTTTTAAAGTTATGCTATATGAATGGAAGCATGTGACAAGTTTAAAGTACCTGTTATCCCAGTTTGGTTGCAAAAGTGGAATTGCACTTTAGTTCTCAAAATTTTCCCTGAAAAAAGAAAACTCCCAAATTTTATCATGCCTAGCTGGCAGCTATTGATACCTATTAGCAGACCGGGAAAGCCCTAAATTACAGTACAACTGTAACTTTTAGCTCCCTTTGTTACCTTACCCTTTTGCTTTTTCAGGGACTGTTCACCTATAGAGAAAGATGGGTGAAGATTTCAGGACTGGAGGTTGGTTGCACCAGCTGAGACAGCTTTGAGGATCAATGTTACATACTGGATTTTTCACATCACAGTGTTACCGTTAAAAAAAAACGACAACCCTGATCTTTTAGTTAATATATTCAGTTTAAATTGTTTAAAGTGGAACTCAAGTCAAAACAGTTTTGTTCTATTTTTTGGATACAATGGGGAAATCTTAACCCCTTCACACCTAAGGGTAAAACAAATCTAAGTGCCTAAGCTCAATTTTGCAATTTTGACATGTGTTAGTAAAACCGTACATGTCATCACAACTAATTTGCGCATCCAGGTGAATTAAACCTTGCTTTTTTCAGGACAAATTGGGCTTTCATTTGGTAGTAAATAGGTATGGATATCTCCTGATTTTTTTTTTTTTATTATTATCAAAGGAGAACTGGCCCAAAATAATTAAAAAAACCCAATTTTTTTAAATGTAGCTGTATATTTCTTGTTACTACCATAACCTACCATGAAAGAACAACCCAAAATAAATTATCATGCTCCTGACAATCACAACGATAGCACATATGTGTATGTTATCTGTTGATTGTACCCGTAGTACAGCCCAGAAGCAATAGTGCACATTTTGCTTCTTTTTTTTTTTTGTCCTACCAAAAAATACTGACACTAACTGACACTGATGCTAATTGAAAAAAAATCCTGTTCAAAATATACTGACCCTGACCTTGACCTTTGACCCTGGCCTTGACCCAAACACTAATCCTGGCACTTACTTACTGTAGATCAAACCTTGATCTAGGTATTTTTCTTTATTTGTTTTATTTTATTATTTATTTATTTAAAATGTCTTTACAAACACTTTTTCTTTTTTTTTGCAAGGAACAAGAAAGATACATTGTATCCTTCTTCTCCAGTCACAGAAAGAAAAAACACAGGGGTGGACTTCACAGTGACTGATCACTATGGTAGCCAATCAGATGCTACCACAGCGATCAGGTGACCCAGAATCGGGAGATCCGGGTCCCGATTGTTATTACGGGGCCCGGGGCTTTCAGTGAGACCCCAGTCTCTGTGTTGGGAGTGCCCTGTGCAGCCACTCCCTGGACAAAGGGAGAAACACATATATGAGGCCCCACGTAAAAAAAGCCCAGTGCAGTGAGGCGGCATATAAAGTATGTGTTACGTCGGCGTGAAGGGGTAAGGCTGGGCATAGGTAGATCACAATTCATCTGGTTCAGAAGGGACTGGCTGAATTTTGATCCATGTGTGGCCGCTCCCACTTCAGAGAAGTTGATCTAACAATTGACTTCTGTTGAACAAGCTTGTTTTCCCGATCAGCAGCTGTAGCCAATGGGCTGCAACCACTGGTCAGTGCATTCTGACGAGTCCCCACTGTAAGAAATACAATGTCTCAGCGGGGAAGGATTACTCCATCTACTTCAAGCAGCCTGATCCATTTATTGCCAGCCTTAGAACCTATCTTTGGATGTATTGCTGCCTGTATTCCCATTAGCAAGATTTTTTTACCACTACCATTTCCCGTCCAAACGACACCATCGAAAATGAGTCTAAATCTCTCCAAATTAAGGGGAAATACACTTTTGTGGCAGTGAACAAAGTTATATAGTTATATAGTTAGTAAGGTTGAATAAAGACACCAGTTCATCTGGTGCAACCTGAGTGTCTACAATTGTCCCTATCCCTGTACATTGCACACTCACATCAGTCCCTACCCTCAAGGAGCCCACAATCCAAGGTCCCCATTCATATACTAGGGCCAATTTTGGACAGAAGCCAATTAACCTACCTGCATGTCTTTGGAGTGTGGGAGGAAACCGGAGTACCCGGAGGAAACCCACGCAGGCACAGGGAGAACATGCAAACTCCAGGCAGGTAGTGTTGTGCTTGGGATATCCCTGATAACCCTTCTAATCCTCTGCCAATGACAAGCGGAAGATTGTGGATTTTCCCTCCTGTCTGTCCTGATGACAATGGTTGACAGTAAATAGCGAGGATTGATTTCCACATTGGAGACACAGACAGCACCAAAATCATTTCTATGCACTATACAAAATTAGGTAGAACATTTTGTCTGGAAAGGTCTAAAGGTCAATTGAAAAGTAACCGGGAATAATGATCTTAAAGATGTCAGTCTAATATATGTTTGATATGTCTGGTGTAACAGACTTTACCCAGGTTAATGTAAAGTAGAGGTATAAGCAAAATAATTAGACAAACATTAAGTTGCAACTTGGGGTTTGTAGAATGAATGTAGGATAAACTGACAATATAAACAGAATGGTAATGAAGGTATGCGATAAGCACAGAAAATATAATAACAGGCAATGCAACTGCTACTGTAACAGGAGCTGGCAAGGAGAATTTCCCATTACCCCCTTGGGGTAACATCTCTGTTACATAGAGGTAGACTGTCTATGATAGCCCAGGTGGCTGGCTGGAGGGTCCCCCGAGACCTGTTCCACAGGAAGAGTCTCTGGTGTGGACAGCTCAGCAATCTGGAGACATTTGAAGCACTGGTCTCTGCAGTGACTGGGCCTTCTCCTGTCATGTGACCCAAAAAGGCAGCCCGCATGCCAGATTAAACAGTGGAGAATAAGACACTTGGCAAGAAAATGTTATGTCCAGTCACCTTTGTCTTATTAGGTGCAGTCTATCAGGATGAAGGGAAGCAAGCTTATATTCCCTGGGTATGCCCAGGCGCACATGAGATTGTGAGAGAAGGCATTAAAGGAGCCCTCTGCTAACAAAGAGGGACTCCGATATATTATTATAACAAGACCAACTGGGGCAGAGCCGATCACAAATGTTTATCCTAGGTCAAGACTGGGGTTCATTGTCTTCTCTACCAACTTTCAGAGCTGCCAATCTAAGCCTGATATGGAAACAATGGTGTGCTCCTGCAGGGAACACGTTAGCATGAGCTGATTCTGAGAAACATAAGTGGCAGCTTCCTGGACTGCAGAGATGTCCACGCAGCAGCTGGCCGTAGTTAACAAAATAACATCTGGCTTGAAGGTCTACTATAAAATTATTCTAATCCATATTTTGTTTACTACAGTTCCTAAAAAAAAAATGAACTTTCTAAACTTACTTAAACTTCCTTTTTTTTTTACTCATAAGTTAAACGTTACAAATAACATGGAGGAGTGCGCTTTGTGATGGTTTATTTCTGTTGATGGTTTCTGAGTTATAGAAAGTTTAAAAAATTGATTTTTTTTGTTTTTTGTTTATACAAAAACACAGGAAGAAAAGCCTTTTTTTTCACATAATAGAGGCATGAGAATAAAGTAACATTTTAATGGTAAAATTTACTGCAAATAGGTACAAAAAAGTTTTTAACATTTTTTTAATTTTTAAGGATGTGATCTGCTGGAAGCCCAGAAAATCTGGCATTAATTTAACTAGTTGAATTATTTGAGTATCCACTGACATTTGGGTGAACAAGTTAAGGTTCACATCCACATCCCATAATCTATCTCCACCGACCTCATTGGGCCAGTAGACTTTTATTTAATACAGTGGTTTACAAACCCTGAGGGTCAGATGCGGTCCTTTACATATTTTTATCTGGCCCTTGGGCAGTGGCGTCTCCAGCTTTCATATTTAGGGGGGGCACATGGGGGGACAGGGACAAAAGTAGGGGGGCAGCTATAAAATGCAATTTTACTACGATCCCCAGGGTGGCAGAAAACAAGAGATATAAGTCACCAGCATACCAAGAAAATATAAGGGTCCAAAGCAGTGGGAGAACTATTAGGTTTGCAAAGGTTGTCTTGCCTCCGGGCCTTGGTGTTCTGCCACTGTGGTGTTCCCCAGCCTCCTCTTGCTGTCCTGCCCCTGCTATTGACAGTGCTGGTCTGGCATCTGTCTCCTTGGCAGTGGCAGCAGTCTATTAGGACCTAGGGCTGGTGACATTATGGGTGCATGCAGGGGAAGGCTGGCACTATTGGTTTTAGAGAGCCAAGCCCCCAGCTGGTCACCTAGCAGCAGTAATGCTGTATAACCTTCTCTGTTGACATGCTGATCGGGATGTGATCCAGGTGATGCTCCCAGTCAGATATAATAAACACAGTATTTATTAGCATCAAGAGTACAACCACATCCACCGTATGTTCAGCAGCCATGTGGGCCCTTTGCCTGTAAGGTGTGGGCTTTGATCAATAAAATCACTATGATATTTAACACTAGGATTTGACTAGGAGCATCAACTGGATTGCATCACGATCAGCATGTCAGAGAAGGCTGTACTGCTGCTAAGCAACCTGCAGGGAGGTCAACTGTCTACTCTACAACCATTAGAGATGGGCTCGGGTGTGTTTGAAATCCCACATGCCCGATCCCGCCAGGAAGCCGACACTGCATACGGCTAATCACAGGCAGTGAGACATTCCTGATCTGTGCAGGACCGGGAAATGTCTCACTGCCTCTGCTTAGCGCTGTTCAGTGTGGGTTTCCTGGCGGGCTCGGGCATGTGGGATTTTGAACATGCCCTGCCCATATCTAACAACAAATTGTGCTGGCTCTCCTGTACATTAGCCCCATAAAGTAACCAGCACTGGGTTCCAATGTGCCACCGCTGCCATGGAGACAGAGACCAGTGCTGTGAATAGCCAGGACAGGACAGCAACCCTGGTAGTTCCACCACTGGTCCACACTGCAAGGATTCCTCCATCCACCTATAATGTGTAGATGGGAGATTTGGATCATTTCTTTTTTTTTTTTTTTTAATGCAACCTACTAGTTAAATTAAAAATGTGGGGCTGCCTTAGTGCTAAGCCTAAGACCAGCCATAGGCAGTTTAAATCTCAGCTGGTTCATCAGGAACTGGCTGAGCTTTGAACCATTAATGAGCAGGCTGAATGTATCAAGTTGATCGATCAAATTGGGAACAACCAGCTTGCCAGATACTCTTATGATTATCACTAGTGGTTGCTATAGCCACTAGTGATAATGACTGTTTGTTGGGAGAATACAATTGCTGGGCAGGAAGGATATTCCCCTTGTCACCACTGTCTGTGTTGATGGGGAAATCATGCAAGTTTCTTTCCAGCACTCTGTGGATGCAGGAAAGAAATTTGCATAGTCTATTACCTGCCTAACTGAAAGTGAAAGTAAGTTGTGAAGGTCTTGAAAGAACAGGAGAGGGGAGGGACAGATTGGGGAGAGAAGAGATGGAGATAATGCAGTTCAGTGATTACAGTGTACTGAAGTGCACACACTTACCCACGCGTCCAGGCTAGAAGAATACTCCCCCTCTCAATAGAGACCGTGTTACTCCAGCAGCGGCCTGAGTAAGATGTGGCACATCCGCTACGAATGCAAACAAAAAGACATTGCCTTTTTGTAAAAAAAAAAAAAAAATTTTTTGGATTTTTTTTGGGGGGGGCACATGGTGGGGCACAGCATAATTTTGGGGGGGGGTCAGGGCCCCCTCTGCCCCCCCCCCCCTAGGGACGCCATTGCCCTTGGGACACTGTTCCCTAAACTGACACCAATGATGGGGCACTATTCCTTCCCCAGACACCAGCAATAAGGCACTATTCTTCCCACTGACACCAACAATGAGCCAACTCCCTCCGATACCAATTATGGGGCACTGTTTCCGCTCCTACTGACCAAAAGTGCTATAATTTTCTTACTCCCACTAAGAACCAAGCCTGAGGCCTTATTTAATCCCGCTGATTCTGGGAAATGTTCTACTCCAACTGGCCACAGTCTGTCTCCCCAAAAGTCTGAAGGACAATAACCTGGCACTTTGTTTAGAAGGTTTAGAGACTCCTGATCGAATATACTGTGTTAAAATGGTGCAGTACGGTGCATGGTCTAAAGCACCTTGTCATCATTTAGTTGTACCATATCAAGTCTAATAGGCTAAAGGGGTATAAGCAGGCACTACACGGCTCCTGCTTTTGACTCCTGACCCCAGCTTTAATAGTTTACGTCCAACAAAAGCTTGCTTTACAGCAGAATCACGTAAAATCATATGAATAGTCCAATAAAAACAAAATCAAACACAGTTTTTGCTCCATTAATTATCTTCAATGTGAAGCTGTCCTCACAATACTTTATTTCCACCACTAAATGTCCTAAATTTTCTGGGTTCAATTAATGATGACCAGCAACATTGAACCCATTTTCCGAGTCCTGGATGTCATTGACCCTGAGCAATGAGCCTATCTCTGTCAGTCTGCTTCCTTCTCCCATCATCCTACTCTTTGTCATTTTATGAACTGATTGGATCCTAGTGCAGCTTCTTCCCATCCCACTCTGAACTCTGCTTAAGGCCTCATGTATACTAGAAAGCTAAATACTGCTGTTAAAACACCAGACAAAAAACCCAAATGTTTTAGCATTTTTTTCCAGTGTTTAGCAGTGTTCTGCCCCATACACACGGTCGGAAATTCCGACGGAAAATGTCCGATCGGACCATGTTGTCAGAAAATCCGCCCGTGTGTGGGCTCCATCGGACTTTTGAGAAAAAAAAAATTTGAGATCCTGCTCTCAAATTTTCCGACAACAAAATCCGATCAGACTTTTTCTGATCGTGTGTAGAGAATTCCGACGGACAAAGTGCCATGCATGCTCAGATCAAATTATGAGACCAAAGCTATTGGCTAATAGCCTCTACGTAGTTCCGTCGTACGCATTGAACGTCACCACGCTAAGAATGATCGGATTTTCTGACAACTTTGTCGGACTGTGTGTATGCAACACCAGTGTCGGACAAAATCCGTCGGAAAAAATCTGACGGATTTTGTGGTTGGAATTTCCTACCATGTGTACGGGGCATTAGCCTGTTGTGTAATCTACGTTTAGTAGCTGCAGCGTAAAGGAGTCGGGCTGCCTGCATCCTTAACAACAAGTGAATAGCTGTTTTTTATGGAGTGGGCCAGAAAGCCAGCTGCCGTGTCCTTAACAATGGATAAGTCATCAGCTGTCAGCAGGGTTACCCACTGGCAGCTGAATGTAAAAAAAAAATTGCCAGCAATACAAAAATGTTTAAAAAAATGGCGTGGGGTCCTTCTCAAAATCCACATCAGATTTTTATCTGAGCATGCAGTCTGGTAGGCCATGAAAGGGAGGGGGAACAAGCAAGCTTTTTTGACAGGGGGGCTTTGCCCCCAAAGCACCTTGTCGCCATGTTGATGGGGACAAGGGCCTGTTCCCCACAACCCTGGCCGGTGGTTGTGGGGATCTATGGGTGGGGGGGGCTTATCGAAATCTGGAAGCCCCTTTAACAAGAGGGCCCCCAGATCCTGCCCCTCCCTCCCTGTGTGAATGATTGTTGGGTACATAGTACCCCTACTTATTCACCAAAAAAGTGTAAAAAGTAAGTAAAGTTCTTTATTAAAAAATGCAAAATAAAAAAAATCCCCCCCGATGTAGATCTATTATCAATCAAGATTCCCGCCGCCACCACCGACCCAAAAAAAGATAAAATAGAAAACCTTGGGTTCCAACGAAGGCTCCTGCCATCTGACAACTCTTAAATAACTAAGGGGCAGGGCCACCCGGTGACCCCCCTTTGCTCACCCCCCCCTTTACTGGCCTGACAGACTGCATGTTCGGATAAGGGTCTGGTATGGATTTTGGGGAGGACCCCACACCATTTTTTCACATTTTTGCCACCAATGTATCTTTTTACATTTATCTATCATCGGGGAATCACGCAGACAACTGATGACTCAGCAGTTGTTAAAGATATAGCTGCCAGCTTCTTGGCCCACTCCTTAACAACCAGCTAATCACTGGTTTGTAATAACGCCAGCGGCCTCCGCTTCAACAAAATTAAATAAAAATCTGCTAAACACTGGACACTGGCGTTTAGCAGAGTTTAGAAGTGTTTGGGACCTGTCTGCATTTTTTCCACCAAAACACTGCTGCACCAGAATGCGCTTGCCCTGGGTTTTGTTTTACATGTTCCAAACGCCTATGCCACTGAAAGCTCCTAAAAGCCTATATGTGCATGGAAACATAGAATAACATAAAGAGGCGTTTTGAAGCTGTAATTAAAAAAGCCTGACACTGCTAAAAGCGGCAGTAAAAACGCCCTGTGTGCATGAGGCCTTACAGAGAATGCATGAGATTGATATTGAGCCAATTTCAGTTATTTACACTGCTTGCATTTAAAAAAACAAACCTAATCATATAATAATGAATACATAACTGCAATTAAAATGTGCCTTTTATATCTACTTAGATTTCAACTAATAAAGATGGCCCACCTGCATTACAACTACATTTTTGGTGGACCTATTTATTACATTGAATACTCTGTTAAAAGCACGCTATTAGCCGCACATAATAGCACAACAGGAAATGTAATATTTATATATTTATATCTTCCAGAATATTACATGCTGGCTTTGTTTCAGAGAATTATAACAAGTAAAAGGGAATTATTCCGGCTTGTATAGTATACACTTTATTGGTCTTGAATGGTCACATGCAACTGCCTGGCCTGGGGCTCACCTAGAAGAAAATTGAAGAGGGTTTATAAATGTCCAAACTTTCACTTTCAGCGCTTATTGAGTCTTAAAGCAGAACTTAAACTGGTTCTAAAGGCAGGAGAATTTTTACAGTAATGCATTCCCTGCATTAGAGTAAAAAATGTCCTTTTGGTTATATCGCCCCCTCACCTCCGTAAATACTTACTTTAGTCCTACCTTGGTCCAGAATTATTCCTGAGTGCAGCAGCACTGCACCCTTCCTCAGGGGTCAAGTCCTGGGAAAAAAAGTGTGGGAACTCACGCAAGATTCCCCCCACCTCAAATTTAAAAGTGTGTTCCCATGCGTTCCTGTAGGACTCAAGCCCTGTCCCCACAGCACTGTCCTTCTCTGCCCCCTTCACCGCCCAGTATTGTCCTCCTCTGCCCCCTTCACTTCCCCCCCGTAATGTCCATCTCTGCCCCCTTTTCCCCCCCAAGTAATGTCCACCTCTGTCCCCTTCACCCCCCCAATAATGTTCTCTGCCCCCTTCACCTCACCCCCCCCCCTCTCCCCCCCAAGTAATGTCCACCTCTGTCCCCTTCACCCCCCCCCAATAATGTTCTCTGCCCCTTCACCTCACCCTCCCAATAATGTCCTCCTCTGCCCCCTTCACACCCCCCAGTTATGTCCTCCTCTGCCCCCTCAAATCAGTGTCCTCCTCTCTGCTGTGGCGAGGT
Source organism: Lithobates sylvaticus (assembly GCA_028564925.1). NCBI lineage: Eukaryota > Metazoa > Chordata > Amphibia > Anura > Ranidae > Lithobates > Lithobates sylvaticus. Next base: position 487,942,892 of record CM053028.1, on the reverse strand, counting down.
GCCGCCACCCACACACTCACATCAGTGTACTGCTACTTATAAAAGAATACAAACAACATTGGGCGGACTTCGTCCCCTCAAATAGAAATTTGTAGCAGCGCTATTATTAAGATTTCTCAAGTGGATGTGAGAAATCAATATATACACTCTAAGTAAGGTGACCATAAATTATATATAAAAAATAATATATAAAAAATATATAGATCAGGTGAGAGTGATAAAAAACAAAAATAAGTGAATCAAAGTGAACCATATATATGGTGAGAAGATAATAAATAAATAAATAAATAAATATAGAAATCTGTGTCTTCAGTCCACATAAAGCAGTGCTTGCTAATCTGATCTAGCCGATCTGCAGCAATCCACCAAGTGACAGTTCCCAGTTGGTATAGACAAACAGTTCAAAAATTGATAATCTTTGAGTGATCTGACCACCATGCGCTTTCACCTTGTGCGAGAATCGTCCCCTTATGGGGCTGCACTCACCAGAAAACCACTTTTAATATGCCTGTAGTTTAACCAATATGGGCCTTCTCCTCCAACATCAGACCATCCACCAGCGCGGTTGTAAGACCAGATCTTCAATCCAGCATCCCTTGATCAATACTCCACCAGCGCGGTCATATAGTGTGTGAAAAACAAATGGAGGGCCACATAGTGTAATACTGCTAAAAAGGTTTTTATTGAAACACTTTCCCTTTAAAAAAACGATCCCCCCTAATAGTAACTGCGTACCACACAATCATAATTCATAAGCATTTGGATAAATGTAGAGATATACTATGCCTGGGTTCCATCCACAGGATGTGGAAAAACGAGTTCCGCTGTGTGTACTGGCGGCGTCTCTCCTTCCTGGTGTTCGTGGAACGCACAGTGGACCGCAAGCGTAGTGACGTCACTTCCTGTTGACCTACGCCCTGACGCGTTTCGTCATTTCCGACTTCTTCTCGAGGGCGTAGGTCATCAGGAAGGAAGTGACATATATATGCACTGACTGATGGGGCGGCTGTCCAATGAGGAGGCTAGAATGCTCGCATATTGGACGGCGGCGCCGTAGACCGGGCATGCAGACACTAGAGGTCTACAAGAGACTTCATTATCTAAAATAAAGCAAAAAGCTCCGGTGTCAGTGTGTTTGCAGCAAATAAAGGACATCATCATGAGCATTTATCATAACATCTTCGGGCATCACAGTGTCCAAATGATATATATGATCTGGGTATTTAAATGATACTAATTCTAGGGTGGTTGTACCATTCCTTTTTCATATACCATTTCTTTTTCAGACCCCTGTGAGCTGTCATTATTAATCATTAATTACACCTCCTATATGCGGTGTCTGCATTCATATCATTACATAATACGCTACCGCTAGATGTGCGGATGGGTAAATGATAATGCATGTTCCACCTCGCGGAGTGCGAGGGATAATACCTGGAGATATATCAGACTTACAATTAACAATGACAGCCCATATTCCCAATACAATTAGATTCTATATTGAAGGAACGTGAATCTGAATATTTAAAATATGGTCATCAAGGTCCAGACTGTATCTGTAAATATACATATATTGCGGATAAATCTACTACCCTCCAATAGTGGAATATTGAAAGGGGATGTGTATTTCCAGGATAAAACGATCAGAGATTACCATATAAAATATACTAAAATATATGGCTTATATTGGGATACGTTATATATATATATAAAAAAACTTCATATATAAAAATTTACATAAAACTTATGTATGTAAAAATATGTATATAAAAGGTATAAAATCCCGCTCTGATATGCAAATATTAGATGTATAAGAATTGATTAGTGTTTATTGATTTAAAAATGGACAAGGATATATCAAAATCAATCAAAAAGATGTTAAAAAATATATATATATATGAATGTATTAAAAAATATATTAAAATATATATATATTAAAATGTATAAAATTATTAAAAATAACATTTATTATTTTAGAGAAGGTCAATCGTGAAATAAATAGATTGAACGTCAGTATGTAATATGAGTGACTCCATAATCTATAAATGTAGTTTCATTATCTCATATTCATGTTCCTTGAATATGTACATATAACCAGAACAGTGAAATACAACAAGCAAAAAATGTGCCATTGACATAAGGATATCTAGTAGTATTTGTATAGGGACTATAGTGTATAGTGTGTTCTTCCTAAGAGACTATGTGTCGCTTATAAAGCAATTTATATCTAGCTCGATATTTCATCCTTTAGGCGAGAGGACGTCGACTAGATATATCCATTTAGTTTCTTGCTTTGAAAGTTCCCGAACCATATGCATGCCTCTCCAATGAGGTTGAATCTGTTCGATTCCCCAAAATTGAAGTCCTTTAGGATCCTTGTCATGTTTGAGTTTAAAATGCAGTGAGACATTGTGGTCTTTAACCACTTCCCACCCGGCCAATGTAGATATACGGCCGGGTGGGAGCCGTCTACTTCTGATAGGACGTTCAGGAACGTCCTTCAGAAGTAGAGGGATCGCGCGCGCGCGCGTGCCCGCGCAGCGGCGCGATCCCGATGCGGCCGTGTCACCCGGACACGGCGCATCTCGAATCGGCAGGAGGGCACGGTGATTGGCCCTCCTGATCACATGACGGCCGTGACGAATCACGGCTGTCATGTGATGTAAACAAACAGCCGGTTGCTAGGCAATCGGCCCTCCTCTCCTCACACGGAAGTCGTCGGTGAGGAGAGGAGAGCGGATCGCTGCAGCCGGCTGGTGATCAGTGAGTATGAGATGTTTTTTTACTCACTGATCACCAGTCTAGGGTCCCCCATAGTAAAACACACGTCCCCACAGTAAAACACACATGTCCCCACAGTAAGACACACATGTCCCCACAGTAAAACACACATGTCCCCAAAACACACATGTCCCCAAAACACACATGTCCCTAAATAATAAAAACACCTGTCCCTCACATATGTCCCACTAAAATCACATGTGCCAATGATTATCTGCACACATATGTCCGTGATCACCTGCACACCCCTTTTACATGATCATTTGCGTACATATGTCCGTGATCACGCGAACCAATTATTATACACTTAACGGAATTTTTTTTACAAAAAACATGTAGCAGAATACATTTTGGCTTAAATTTATGACAAAATTTGATTTTATTGGATTTCTTTTAAAAAAGAAAGGAGAAAATATTGTTTTTTTTCAAAATTTCCGCTATGTTTTCGCTTATATCGCAAAAAATAAAAAACGGAGTCGCGAATAAATACCACCAAACGAAAGCTCTATTTGTGCGAACAAAATGATAAAAAATTCATTTGGTTACAGCATTGCATGACCGCGCAATTGTCACTGAAAGTGCGCGAGCGCTGAAAGCTGAAAATTGGTCTGGGCAGGAAGGGTGTTTAAGTGCACAGTAGGCAAGTGGTTAAAACCAATTTTTATGTTGTGTATATGCTCAGCAATACGCACTCGTAGTAGTCTTTTTGTCCATCCAATATATATTAATCCACATGGGCACTTTAGGGCATAGACGACATGTGTGCTATTGCACGTGATGAACTGTTTAATTGAGAAAATGTTATTATTGACTGTGGAGGTAAAGTTTTCTAATTTTCTGAGAGGTTTCGATACTTCCCGGCATGCTTTACATTTCCTGCATGCAAAGAAGCCGTTCTACTCCCAAAATGTAGGTGTTTTTTTGGGGGGATCGATTACCTTCTTTACTACTTGGTCACCAAAACTGGGTGCTTTTCTGTAGATAAACTTAGGAACTGGAGGCAAGGCTGTCATTAATTTCTTGTCCAGAAGTAAGACATGCCAGTGGTTTTTGAAGATTTGCTCCACCTCTTGGTACTGTGCATGGTAACCCGATATGAAAGACCATTCTAGGTTTTGTTTGCTGGTGGGTGTGCATAACTTATTTTTTTCTTCTAAGATAGTGGACCTGGGTATTAGATTAACTTCTTCCACTATTTTCTGTAATCTCACAGGATCATATCCTCTTACTTCAAATCTTTCTGTGAGGATTTTTGATTGTTCAATATAGTTATTTTCTTCAGAACAATTTCTTCTTACCCTCATTAGTTGACCTTTTGGGATATTTTTTAGCCAGAGTGGGTGGTGTCCACTTGATGTCGGTAAGTAGCTATTTCGGTCAGTCTTTTTAAAAAATACTTTGGTTTCCAAACTATCTTGTTTACGATAAATAGTAACATCTAAAAAGTTAATTTCTCACTGCATTTTAAACTCAAACATGACAAGGATCCTAAAGGACTTCAATTTTGGGGAATCGAACAGATTCAACCTCATTGGAGAGGCATGCATATGGTTCGGGAACTTTCAAAGCAAGAAACTAAATGGATATATCTAGTCGACGTCCTCTCGCCTAAAGGATTAAATATCGAGCTAGATATAAATTGCTTTATAAGCGACACATAGTCTCTTAGGAAGAACACACTATACACTATAGTCCCTATACAAATACTACTAGATATCCTTATGTCAATGGCACATTTTTTGCTTGTTGTATTTCACTGTTCTGGTTATATGTACATATTCAAGGAACATGAATATGAGATAATGAAACTACATTTATAGATTATGGAGTCACTCATATTACATACTGACGTTCAATCTATTTATTTCACGATTGACCTTCACTAAAATGAATATATCCTGCTCTCAAATTTTCCGACAACAAAGTCCTATCGGACTTTTTCCAATCGTGTGTAGCGAATTCCGACGGACAAAGTGCCACGCATGCTCAGATCACATTACAAGACCAAAGCTATTGGCTAGAAGCCTCTACGTAGTCCCGTCGTACGCAACGAACGTCACCACGTTCAGAATGATCAGATTTTCTGACAACTTTGTCCGACTGTGTGTATGCAACACCAGTGTCGGACAAAATCCGTCGGAAAAAATCAGACGGATTTTGTGGTCGGAATTTCCGACCGTGTGTACGGGGCATTAGGATTTCCTGGGCAATCGGGTCTCAGGACACACTCCCTGTCCCCCCGGAAGGAGAATCAATGGCCCGGCTCTTCATTCCCCCTGACTCCAAAGGGAATGCCCGGATCGCCGCTGTCCCATCCTCTCTCGTGGAGAGGGGGTCGATCACCGAATTCCTGGCCATCTCCCCGTGGGGGGGTTTGGTGTTAGTTTGCCCCCCCAATATATTAAGCACCGCCCGCCACTGGCCACCATATGAAGTATGTTCCTGTGGTGGCACATTGAGAAGTGGAGGAGCCAAGAGCGCCAGCAGGGGGACCCAAGAAAAGGAGGTTTGGGTCCACTCTGTGCAATACCATTGCACAGAGCATGTAAGTTTAACATGTTTGTTATTTAAAAAAAAAAAATAAGCTTTACAATCACTTTAACCCAGAAAACTGTTTTTTTTTAACTTTGTCTTCTTTTCCCCTACACAAATGCTAGAAAATATATATTCAAATTTTTTCCTTTGGTTTTCCAGCCTAGGTCAGGTCCCACTGCTTCCTGGAATTGGTTCATCACAGCTATCTCAGAAAGCAATGTGTTACTAAGCATTAACATTTTGTAAATGTGTGCATGTGTACCTTTTTTCCATACAAGCATACAAATATGGCACACTGCTATAGTGCCCATCTAGCAGAAGCTGACGACAAAGTGATCTCATGGATCTCTGTTCTCCACTGCTTCCCGGAGCTTGTAACTTTATGTTTGTTGTTTCGATGATGCTATCTATACAACTTGTTTTCTGTCATCCTCTTCTGTCGGCCAAAGTATTTGCATTTCAGCTTCGGGATCTGGCCTTCCAGTGAATATTCAGGGTTGATTTCCTTCAAGATTGACGGGTTTGATCTTCTTGCCAGCCAAGGGACTTTCAAGAGTTTTCCCCAACACCATAGTTCAAAAGCATCAATTCTTCGGTGTTCAGCCTACCTTATGGTTCAACTTTCGCAGCCATAGGTTACTACTGGGAATACCATAGCTTTGTCTATATGGCACTTTTGTCGGTAGGGTGATGTTTCTGCTTTTTATAATGTTGTCTAGGTTTGCCATTGCTTTCCTCCCAAGAAGCAAGTGTCTCTTAATTTCATGGCTACAGTCACTGTCTGCCGTGATCTTGGAGCCTAGGAAGATAAAATCTGTTGATGTCTCCATTTCTTCTCCTATTTGCCATGGAGTGATGGGACCGTTTGCCATGATCTTAGTTTTCTTAATGTTCAATTTCAGGTCAGCTTTTGCGCTCTCCACTTTCACTATTATTAAGAGACTCTTTAGTTCTTCTTCACTTTCTGTCATTAGTGTAGTACCATCTGCATATCTCAGATTGTTGATATTTGTCCCGGTGATCTTAATTCCAGCTTGTGATTCGTCGATCCTGGCATTTTGTATGATGAACTCTGTATGTAAGTTAAATAAGTAGGGTGATAATATATACCCTTGCTGCACTCCTTTCTCAAATTTGAACCAGTCAGTTGTTCCATATCCTGTTCTAACTGTTGCTTCTTGACTTGCATACAGGTTTTTCAGAAGACAGGTGAGGTGGTCTGGTATTCCCATTTCTTTCAATATTTGCCACATCTTGTTGTGATCCACACAATCAAAGGCTTTACTGTAGTTAATAAAGCAGAAGTAGACATTCTTCTGGAACTTCCTTGCTTTCTCCATAATCCAGTGAATGTTGGCAATTTGATCTCTAGTTCCTCTGCCTCTTCGAAATCCAGCTTATACTTGTGGTAACTCTCAGTTCACATGCTGCTGAAGCCTAGCTTGTAGAATTTTCTGCATAACCATGCTAGCGTGTAAGATGAGTGCGATCGTATTGTAGTTTGAACATTCTTTGCTGCCTTCTTTGGTATCGGAATGTAAACGGACCTCTTCCAATCCTATGCCCATTGTTGAGTTTTCCAAATTTGTTGGCATATTGAGTGCAGTACTTTAACAGCATCATCTTTTTTGAATTTTAAATAACTCAGCTTGGATACCATCACTTGCGCTAGCTTTGTTATTAGCTATGCTTTCTAAGGCCCACTTGACCTCACTCTGCAGGATATCTGGTTCAAGGTCAGTGACTGCATCATCGTGATTATATGATATATATTGATGTGAATGGTACGAAAGTGTTATGACCATGGAATAAAACAAAACAGAGAGAGCACGATTGCCCTAGTGTAAAATCATTTATTTTATGGGTAATAAAAAACATAATCCAATGCACTCACATGAATCAAAATTAGACACGCATATCACACTGTTCCTCACTGCCTCCCCTAGGTGATTAGTCCTTGTAATCCACAAAGAAGATGCCCATATATGCTGCAAAGAAGCCTGAGAGATCCAGCCCAGCACGTGGGACCCACTGCGCATGCAGCCAGCTAAACACAGAGCCAGATGGAATAATCGTCAAGAGGGAGAGGAGAGGGAGGAACAACCAGTGCGATTGCTATGACGACTCATTTCGGAGTCGTGGCCTTCTTTTTCAAGTCCCATGATATGAAGATCAGTGAACACACTAGTGTTTTCTTTGTGTGATTGTTATAAATTGTTACGTAAAATGTTGACAATATATAGATTCAGGGAAAAAAAATCATTAAAGTTTTGGTAATAAGTGCTCTTTAAAACCAGCCTATTTGCAATGTAACTGTATATAGTACTTTCATACCAAAAACATTTAGCTAGTTTGAAGTGAGTTTTGTCATTGCTATAACCCATAGCCTTGCGATCGCACAAGGTGATCAAAGCCAATGCCCTGATAACAACCATCTCATGTTTTAAATTAAGTCTCCACACTGATCATGCTGTCATAAAATCGAGGGCTATTTTATTCATACCATCTTGTGTGAAATTCACAATGAACTCTCTTTAAGTGTCTGGTTTTGATTAGAAAGACACTGGTTCAGCATATTGATTTAGCGTTAATATTTAGCAGGTGTAGGGACTACTTGGGGTGCCATAAAAGATGTGAAAATTATAGCATTCCAGAGAAATATTATATAAATTGATGACCTCAAGGAGAGGACTGCTGAGAGAAGATCCAGCAAGATTGATCTCAGGCCTGGATTTAAGTTTTGTACGTACCCATGCTGCTTTTATGGTGCCTTTCCTGTGGAAACAAAGCTTGTAGCATTCACGCTCTCTCGCACTCTATATACACAAATATATATATATTAGAACAAGATAATCGTGTGGTTCCCACCATTATAAGGAGGATTCCAAGGCTATCCCTGGCTAGAATCAAATTATTATCCTGGTAGGTTATGGTATGTCCTGGGGTCTCCTCATAGAGGAACGGGACCTGTTAGGGACATCTGTATGGAGGTAGCACAAGGAAACTTGGTGCCCAGCCCAAAGTTGCCAAAGTGCACCCTTCTTTTATTAACGGTATTGTCTCATTTCAGGTTTACTTAATTGGCACCAGACATTGTATAGTTTAAACACTTGGCTTCTAGTGATCTCTGCTTTTTAGGTCGACTTAGCACTGACCACATGTCTAAAAACTTAGGTAGCCATGTGACCTCTGGTGAAGGTCATGATAAGAGTTCAGATTGGCTAAGTATTACCTTTAGCAAAGGTCTAAAACCAGATCTTCACACGTGGGAAGGAGGAGACTAGAGTAGCATTTTTGTTTAGGAAGATGAGTGAGTATTTCAGCCCCATCACTAGAATTCTTCCAGCAATCGATTTCTGTTTCTTCAATAGAGCCAAGACTTTAAACTGGCTGAAAGTTTGGCAAAGTTTCTAGGCAGTTGGGGAACAGCACTGTTCATATAAAGCTTTAACATATTTTATGTCTGTGTCTGTGTCAAAGGAAGGAGGATTTTATCAAATATAGAACATATTTAGGTCCAAATATATGAAAAAGTATTATTTATTTGAAATATTTTATTAAGGGAAGTAAGGGAAACATTTTTTTTTTTTTTTACAAAAATGTAGGTCTTTTTAACTTTATATAGTAAAAAAGGAAAAACCCAGTATTTATTAAATACCACCGAAATAAAGCTCTTAATTATAATAAAAAGCATTTGATCTTACATGGCCAAGTTCTCAGCACAGTGATGGGACAAAGTAATTTTGCCCCTGAATCTGGATCTATATCTTCCTAACAATTTATAGTCAGCGCAGGTACAATTCAATTGGATCATTAATATATGATAATAACGGACTGCAGAATGGACTAATCTTATGGATCAATTGATCTGTCCTGCAGATCAAATATGTCTAGAGACATATTCGAATACATTGGTACTGTCCCTCATACAGTAGATCATCCAAATTAATATCAATCATCCATGTGAAAAGAATTCTATTGAAACAACACCAGAAAAGTATTCTGATTATAGATATAAATCCAGAATTAGTCAAGGGAAAAAATATTAAACCAACAAATGGGGATGCAGGGACCACAGGGTTGTTTGCATATTTTTTATTCGCTACCCTAGAGGACAGTTTATGACATATTCAATGCATACACTGATACCCCAACATAATAAATCCAAGTAAAATATTGACAAAAAGCTAAAGAACACGACTTAAGCCTGGTACACACGATGAGACTATCAGACGAATGATCGTCCATTTTTGTTTTGTCTTTACATGTTAGTCTCCATATCGAAAAGAGGTTATTAAAGTTGCGAAAATTCTCAAACAACAGAATATAAAATTGGAAGTGGTGTAATGTATTGCTTTGTATTTGTATTGCATTTTCAGAAACAGTACTGATTAAATTAAAATCGTATGGACAGGTATCATACGAGAACATTTTTCCTCGTTTGTCCCTTTGGATAATTTCAGGCGAACTGTAGTAATCAGCTCTTGAAAGCTGTGTACTAACAATCATATTATCGTATGATCGATTGGTAATCAGTATTTTTCATCCGATTATTTGATTGCGTGTACTAGGCTTTAACCCTTTCATTTCATAGTAAAAAATAGTAATTGGTTTGATTTACTAAAACTGGAGAGTGCAAAATCTGTTACAGTTCTGCTTAGAACCCAATCAGCTTCCAGGCTTTATTGGATAAACCTAATTGAACAAGCTGAAATTAAAAGCTGATTGGCTACCATGCACTGCTGCACCAGATTTTGCACTTTCCAAATTTAGTAAAACAACCCATTTATCTCTTTGATCTAATAAACAGTTTTTTTATTATTATTATGCAGTAATGGAATTTTGATTTAAACTCAATGTATATGATTTGGGGGCAATTTTATATATTTATGCACCTGAATATGCAATAAGCTGGTCTATTTTATTTTGCTTGTGGTATAATATCTGATGCATATGTGAAGCAATTACAGATGTGACACAAGTCAGTTACTCAGAAAAAAGGGAAGCCAAAAGGTAACGATATCAATGGTAAATCAGGGCAGCCTTTTTCAACCAGGGTGCCAGGCACCTTTGGGTGTCTTCAGGTCTCTTCAGGGGTGTCTTGGCAAAATGCCTAGAAATTGCCTAAAAACTGTATATGAGCCAGTGGATAGATCAAGCCTACCATTTAGTTACACAAAGCCACAATTTTTCATTGTGCACCATTACAACATTCTAGCTGTCTGCATTCTAAAAAACAATGACGTCATTGGTTGATATGGAGGGTGTTGGGCACCTGTACAGCATCCTTGTTTGACCCTCCCCTGCCCCTTTCCATCAACTCTGGGGTCACATTAACTGAGTGAGTTAGAGAAACTGAGGGAGAAGAGAAACACTGGAATACTAGTCAGTACCAGTGTGCAAAGGTATTTTTGCTTTGGAAGAACGTTGGGTATCCTACGTGTGTGGATGTTGCTGCAATATGTAAAACTTAGTTTCGTTTTTGACATTTTAGAATGGGGTGTCCTAAGATTGTGCAGAATTTTAAAGGGTGACTGAAAAAAAGGTTGAGTAACACTGAATAAGGGTATACAAGTAGAGTTTTTTCTGCTCAACCAGCAAGTTCCCTGCTGGTGTTATTGTCTTTTGACAGCAGAGACTCTCCTCCCTTTTCAGAATACATTGATTAAAGAAATTACTCAAAAGATCCAATGCACATTGCACAGTAGCTCTTTTGTTAACCAGGAGGGCAACCAACATTGAACCTGATCAGCTGTCCATGGTACCTATGCCTCTTGACAGTGAAAAACACTTAAATAAAAAATAAAAATATGAAGCTTTAACACCATTTTCTTTCTATCTTTTATTTCATTATATTTTTTATTTGCATGTCATGCCTCTTCTATAAGAACAAGTAAATACAACAGTTAAAAGTCTGCGTGAGCATCTGCTATCAAGATTGCACTTTATTTGAACCTGTAATGCAGTCCACATTATTGTTTTGGGGAAAAAAAGTTTAACAAACAGCATCAAAAATCGCTAATATCTGTAAAACATAAATAAATTAGAACATGTGAAATGTCTTAAAAAAGCAGTAAGAGTGCTTTGGCAGAGGGAACTGGGGAAAATGCAGAAGGAGGCAAATGGAACATTATATAGAACAACATTTCAGAATGTTCCTACAGCCTCGGATGGACAAAGCAACCATAGAAAATGCGTTGAAAAACCAAATGCTGATTGGTGAATTGAAATTGTTCCAGTGCTTGTAAATAGACCAGGGGACATTTTTTACATGAGAAAGGTTGAATAATCTTTGGGAAAGAAACTAAGCATGTAAAATGCACCGTGTAAAGTACAACAATAGGAACTTATTCTGAAATTGTAAACAAAATAGCCTCATACAGTTAAAATACCAAGACTTCTGTTCTGAACTTTCAGTACAAATGTAGCAGACAGAGACAAATGAAGGAAGTATTCTGTAGGGAAGGTTCTAGAGCAGCCTTCTTAAACCCTTTTACCAGAGCGGAACCCTTTTAATGTTTTTTTCAGATTTAGGGAACCCCTGGATTGAATGTGGTATGTTAGCATGATCAGTAAGTTGTACATATGTCTAACAAAAAAGAAGCTGTCCCAGAATATTTGAAAATGAGTGCAGATCATTTTTTAACAATCTTCCATTCTATATGCGTTAAAATACCAGCTTGGCACATCAACTACTTCCATAACAGCTGACTGAAACAGCCCCCTTACCTCTAGGTAATGACCAGGGCAGTCCCACTTAGACATGTGCAGTTTGTTTCATTCCGAATAAATATTCAAACTGATTTTTCATTATTCGGAGATGTGGATATATACGAATACCCAAATTACAGTATAAACAAAGTTTACCAAATGCTCCGAAAGGAAATTTGTCCAAATTTCTGAAATTCTAATTCAAATTCGAATCGATTTTTACATCGAAATTCCAGTCAAATTAGAACTGTAAACATATTTCTGAAATCAAAGACTGTGTGTGTTATTAGAGTACCAAAATAATGCTGTTTTTGTTAAGCCAAAAGTGATTTAAAGATTCATTGTAATCATTTGATTAAGATTTTACTTTTGTTTGTTCACTTTGCCACATTGGAATCGAAAAAAAAAAAAAAAATCTAAAGGCTTCGATTCAACCAATTCAAAATGTATCGGTTTGAATGGAAAAAATCAGTAAATTCAAAGAAAATTTAAAAAAGACATAAACGAATTCCAAATACGAATTCCGAATACGTATCCCGAATATGAATTGAACGAATCAACCAAATTTAAAGTGGTTGTAAACCCTTACAAACCACTTTGACCTACAGGTAAGCCTAGATTAAGGCCTACCTGTAGGTCCAATAAATATCTCCTAAACCTACACGGTTTAGGAGATATTTAGAAAAAAACAGGCATCGCTGTCTACGGCGCATGCAGGCGCACTGAGCATGCCGAGATCACAGCGATATGCCGCTCTTGTGCGCATGCGCGGGAGTGACGTCATTGCCGCTCCAGCGAATGACATCGCTGGAGCAGCGAGACCCGGAAGTCACTCCGGGATTGATGGCGGCGGAGGAGGTCATGGACGAGGGTCGCTTCGGGGGCTTAAAATTCATAAAAAAATAAAATTAATTGGAAAAAAAAAAATTTCACTCACCTCTAAATGCCTGTTGCTAGGGGGTCCCTCGTAGTCTGCCTCCGTCAGTGTCCGGGCACTGACATCACTTCCCCTCGGCGCAGTCAGTCATCTGGGACACGTGACAGGTCCCAGATGACTGTGCGGCGTATCACGGCACGCGGCACCGCTCGCTCATAGGCGTTGGGTGCCGGCTGTGGCTTCGCCCACAGTGAGAATGCCGGTGCCGCGAGCGGGGAACGAGGGGGGGCTTCGTTCCCCCGCATCGCTGGATCCTGGGACAGGTAAGTGTCTGATTATTAAAAGTCAGCAGCTGCAGTATTTGTAGCTGCTGACTTTTAACCTCCCTGGCGGTATGATTCTGGCTGGAATTTTGTGCTGAAAGCGGTACAATTATTTTGCATGGAAATTTGGCGTTTTTATATTGTAGGCATGCAATTCTTATGAATAACTCACTTAAATCTGTCCGAACCAGAGTCTAGTAGACATCCCGGGTATGATAAAGTTTGAAACACAAAATAATAAATTATAATATAATAAAAATATATATAAAAATGATTCAATAATGTAATCAAATCAAAAACACTGAAATTTGCTCAGTTGCAGAATAGTCGCTGTCATTAAATTTATTGTTTGATGATAAATTGTGATTCTAATTTATTATCGGTGTTTTCTAGCTGGTCTAAAACCACTTTTGACATAAAGAGACACTTTTTGGTTGCTATGGACAATCTCCAGTTTCCAGGCAGAAAAAAAAAATTTTTATTATATAAAATGACATGCAGGGCACTGGGCAGACCACTAGGGACCACTAGGGACAAAGGGGGTGTGTATTTTTTGTATACAGTACTGTATACAGCCCGAATCTGGCTCGGGGTTACCGCTCCTAGCAGAAAAAACTGAACCCGAGCCAGACTCGGGATTACCGCTAGGAAGGTTAAAAAAAAAATTTAAGTGGCACCCCACTTTAACTCAACTAACTAGATTAATGAATCTAAACAGAAAAAAAAAATCATGCACATGTCTAGTCCCAAAATAATATTTTTCCACCCACCATCACCATTTTTTATTTATATGTTTTTTTGTTAAACATTATTTACAAATGCACCTTTTTTTAACTTCAACACAATGGTAGCTGTCTACACACAGACACCAACTCCCTGTTGCATAAATGTGAAAGAGATGAATAAAAGATGGCTTCAGTTCTCCACCTGTAGAGAACTCCTCAGACGTGCTTTGCCCTTTTAAGAGCTCCTCTATGATTAAAGCTGAACTCCGTGCAGAAACATTTTTCCCTGTTGTTGCTGGGGCTTTCCTACCTTAAGAAAATGTGTAATCCATTTCTCTCCTCAGTCTGTATCATAAGAGATTTTGAAGGTGCATCATTTAAAGTGGATGTAAACCCTCACATATGCCCAGTGAAGTAAACAGCCTGAGATGGTACACAGAGATGAAACAAATCCTCCTACATACAGTATCTCACAAAAGTGAGTACACCACTCACATTTTTGTAAATATTTTATTATTTCTTTTCATGTGACAACACTGAATAAATTACACTTTGCTACAATGTAAAGTAGTGAGTGTACTGCTTGTATAACAGTGTAAATTTGCTGTCCCCTCAAAAAACTTAACACGCAGCCATTAACCACTTCAGCCCCGGACCAATTGTCAGCTTAAGGACCAGAGGTCTTTTTTCAATTTCGCACTGCACTACTTTAACTGGTAATTGTGCGGTCATGCAATTTTGTAACGAAACGAAATTTGCGTCCTTTTCTTCCCACAAATAGAGCTTTCTTTTGATGGTATTTGATTGCCTCTGTGATTTTTATTTTTTGCGATATAAACGGAAAAAGAGCGAAAATTTTGAAAAAAAAAGAGATTTTCTACTTTTTGTTATAAAAAAAATCTAATAAACTCAATTTTAGTCAAACATTTGGGCCAAAATGTATTCAGCCACATGTCTTTAGTAAAAAAAATGCCAATAAGCGTATATTTATTGGTTTGCGCAAAAGTTATAGCGTCTACAAACTAGAGTACATTTTCTGGAATTTACACCGCTTTTAATTTATGACTGCCTATTTCATTTCTTGAGGTGCTAAAATGGCAGAGAAGTACAAAACCCCCCCAAATGACCCCATTTTGGAAAGTAGACACCCCAAGCTATTTGCTGAGAGGCATGTTGAGCCCATTGAATATTTTTTTTTTTAGTCCCAAGTGATTGAATAAAGACAAAAATAAAAAATAAATTTTTTTTTTCTTCAAAAAGTTGTCACTAAATGATATATTGCTCACACATGCCATAGTTATATGTGGAATTGCACCCCAAAATACATTTTGCTGCTTCTCCTGAGTATGGGGATACCACATGTGTGGGACTTTTTGGGAGCCTAGCCGCGTACGGGGCCCCGAAACCCAAGCACCGCCTTCAGGATTTCTAAGGGTGCAAATTTTTGATTTCACTCCTCACTACCTATCACAGTTTCGAAGGCCATAAAATGCCAAAATAGCACAAAACCCCCCAAATGACCCCATTTTGGAAAGTAGACACCCCAAGCTATTTGTTGAGAGGCATGGTGAGTATTTTACAGCTCTCATTTGTTTTTGAAAATGAAGAAAGTAAAAAAAATTTTTTTTTTTTTTTTTTTTTTCAATTTTCAAAACTTTGTGACAAAAAGCGACATCTGCAAAATACTCACAATACCTCAGCAAATAGCTTGGGGTGTCTACTTTCCAAAATGGGGTCATTTTGGGGGGTTTTATGCCATCTGGGCATTCCATGGCCTCCGAAACTGTGATTGGCAGTGAGAAGTGAAATAAAAAAATTACTCCCTTAGAAAGCCTGAAGGCGGTGCTTGGTTTTTGGGGTTCCGTACGCAGCTAGGCTCCCAAAAAGTCCCACACATGTGGTATCCCCGTACTCAGGAGAAGCAACAGAATGTATTTTGGGGTGTATTTCCACATATGCCCATGACATGTTTGAGCAATATATCATTTTAGTGACAACTTTTTGTAAAAAAAATATATATATTTTTTTTTTTTCATTATTCAATCTCTTGGGACAAAAAAAAAAAATATTTAATGGGCTCAACATTGCTCTCAGCAAATAGCTTGGGGTGTCTACTTTCCAAAATGGGGTCATTTGGGGGGGTTTGAACTGTCCTGGCATTTTATGCACAACATTTAGAAGCCTATGTCATACGTCACCCACTCTTCTAACCACTTGAAGACAAAGCCCTTTCTGACACTTTTTGTTTACATGAAAACATATTTTTTTTTTTGCAAGAAAATTACGTTGAACCCCCAAACACTATATATATATTGTTAAAGCAAAGGCCCTACAGATTAAAATGGTGGGTGTTGCATTTTTTTTTTTCCACACAGTATTTGCGCAGCGATTTTTCAAACGCATTTTTTGTGGAAAAAATACACTTTTTTTTTATTTTAATGCACTAAAACACACTATATTGCTCAAATTTTTTGATGAAATAAAAAATATGATCTTAGGCCGAGTACATGGATACCAAACACGACATGCTTTAAAATTGCGCACAAACACGCAGTGGCGACAAACTACATACATTTTTAAAAGCCTTTAAAAGCCTTTACATGATACCACATTAGATTCACGGAGGAGGTCTACTGCTAAAATTACTGCCCTCGATCTGACCTTCGCGGTGATACCTCACATGCATGCTGCAATTGCTGTTTACATATGACGCCAGACCAACGCTTGTGTACGCCTTTGCGCAAGAGAAGGGGGGGCAGGGGTGCTTTTTTTTTTTTTTTTTTAGTTTTTTTTTTATTTATTTAGCTTTTTTATTCTATTTTTAAACTGTTCCTTCCATTTTTTTTCTTTGTTATGATTTTTATTGTTATCTCAGGGAATGTAAATATCCCCTATGATAGCAATAGGCAGTGACAGGTACTCTTTTTTGAAAAAATTGGGGTCTATTAGACCCTAGATCTTTCCTCTGCCCTCAAAGCATCTGACCACACCAAGATTGGTGTGATAAAATGCTTTCCCAATTTCCCAATGGCGCGGTTTATATCCGGGAGGGGGGACATTCCCTCCTACTGCTTGTAAAAGCAGTCTAGAGGCTAATTACCCGCTAGAATTGCTTTTACATGAAAGCCGATCACTGGCTGAAAAGAATGATACCAAGATGATACCTAAACCTGCAGGCATCATTCTGGTATAACCATTCAAAGTCCAGCAACATACTGGACATATATTGTAATCTTTTTTTTTTTCATGCAGCCTCTTGGCTGAACGAAAAAAAGAGATTGATTGGTGGGTATGCCCACCATTAGAATACCTCCCTTCATCCACCCACTTCTAATGATGGGCATACATGCACCATTTATATATGCCGATGCATGGGGGCATCCTCCCGCAAAGTTATGCCGTGTACACACGGTCGGAATTTCGACCGTATGTACGTGGCATTAGGAGCCAATCGCTCCTCCCCGCCCCCTGCTGCCCCCATGCTTCGGCATATATGCTCTTTTTTTTAACTGTGGTGGTGAAATCACCTCCTACAGCGTTGGAGTCGCGGCTTTATGTATCGTGGGAGCAAAACGCTGTTGCTGTCAAGATAAATAAATCCGCGCTGCAACTGAATGGCGCACCTGAAAACAAAAAAATGCTTAACACTAAAACACAGTAAACAAAATTACATACCTGAAAAGCAAGCATGATAAAACATGATAAAACATAATAAAACATTGCAGAATAGAATGGAGTAAAAAAAGAGCAACAATAGAGAGAGAGAGAGAACAATAAAACGACAACTATTTTTGTTTTTTTTATTTTTTTGAGATTCACAGGTAAAAAAGCTCCTGACTGTTAGCGACTGAATCAAAACGCTACCACAAAAAAAATGTTAGCGATCGCAGGGATCAGGCCTGACTCTGCGAACACTGCAGTTATGTGTGCTTAGTGTTGGGTTGGGTGGGCGGAGGGGGAAAACGCAGGTGCTAGCAGGTATCTGGGCTGATCCCGCTAACAATGCGTTTTTTTGGAACCCTAAACTGCTGGGACGCTAGTATAGATCTGATCAGATCAGATATTGATCTGTTCAGATACTATACCACTAAGGGAGGTGTATGCTTTGCGCGTGGGTGTTTGCGGTACTGGCACTAACCTGGGGCGACGCAGACCTTATTTGACCCTAAAACCTAATTGATATCACCCGCCGGGCGATCAGGGGGTTAAACCGTTATTGGGTAATAAATGGCGGGTGCCCTGACAGTATAAAAAACAAGCTAACTAACCAGCGTCACCCGTAACAGTAATACAAAAAAAAACTGGTTACCTAGCGACACTAATGCAGGGATCAGAAAAACGATCGCTTAGTGACACTGGCAAAAGGGGGTGAAAGGGTTATCTAGGGGCAATCAGGGGGTTAAACCTTTATTAGGTAATATATGGGGGTACCTGACGCTATATAAAAACCTGACGGGGAACCTAAATAACGAAATAACTAACTGGCTAACCAGCGTCACCAGTGACATTTTATACGGTGATCACTGGTGAAAGGGTTAACTCTAGGGGCAATCAGGGGGTTAAAACCTTTATTTAGGTTGTAATATGGGGGTACCTGACCTATAAACCTATTTATGAACCTATATAAACATGGCGGTTAACCTAAAAAAAAACTGGGTACCTAGCGACACTAATGCAGCGATCAGAAAAACGATCGCTTAGTGACACTGGCAAGGGGGTGAAAGGGTTAACTAGGGGCATCAGGGGGTTAAACCTTTATTAGGTAATATATGGGGGTACCTGACGCTATATAAAAACCTGTCGGGGAACCTAAATAACGAAATAACTAACTGGCTAACCAGCGTCACCAGTGACAGTTATACGGTGATTACTGGTGAAAGGGTTAACTCTAGGGGCAATCAGGGGGTTAAAACCTTTATTTAGGTTGTAATATGGGGTACCTGACCTATAAAACTATTTATGAACCTATATAAAACATGGCGGTTAAAATAAAAAAAAAATGGTTACCTAGCGACACAATGCAGCGATCAGAAAAACGATCGCTTAGTGACACTGGCAAAAGGGGGTGAAGGGGACTGTCAGGGGGTTAAACCTTTATTAGGGGGGGGGTAGGGGGCTACCTAGGACCTAAAACTAACTGCCTGACAGTTATTACAGTCACACTGACACTAAATGCAGTGATCAGTAAATAAATGATCACTGAATTATCTTGACTGGGGGGGGGAGGGGGTATCTGGGGGGTGATCAGGGGTGACAGGGGGGTGTTTTGTGTGCCTAACTGTACTGGTGTCAGTGTAGTGTTGTGCACTAACCTTAACATGTTCGCCGCTCGGCGTCTCCGGTCACATAGACCGGCGCACCGAGCGTGACATCACTCCGCCTTCCTGTCTATACAATAGACAGGAAGGGGAAGCTTTTCATTCGCAGGAGCGATCGCGAGGGGGTGGCCAGAAACCACTGGCCGTCCCCTCGTCCCGGATCGCTCCTGAAGCGATGCCGACCGTCCCCGCCGGCAGAGGGGGGTCCGATCGGACCCCCCAACCGCCTAAAGAATGGCACGTACAGGTACGTGGTTCTGCCTGTACGTGCCATTCTGCCGACGTATATCTACATGGGGCGGTCGGCAAGTGGTTAATAATAAAAATTGCCAAGTCCAAAACAGGTGCCTATAATTATTATAGCAGTGCTACTGTCATAAAATTTATGATCAGCTTTCATGTGTATATGGTACACACAAGTAGTAGTAGTTGACAGATGATGTGAAAAAAGTCCCAGAAACCTCAGATGGAAATCTTGCTATGTTATAACTTTAAACACCCCACACCGAAGTCTGTGTATCACACTCCCCTTCGGGGGTTCACACTCACCAGAGGGTTGTCTATATCAGGCATGGATTGATAAGCCACAGATCTCCTCAGCAACAGGGAAGGTGTCACAGCATATCCACCGGTTTGCAGGGCTGTAAAAAAGCTGAAGAAGATGATGGCATTCCTAAGGCTCTCCAGAGTCCACTTGCCCTTGGCACCTATGCAACAGCTTCATCATATTACCCTTACTTTCCTTCTCTCATTCTGATTGTGTCTTGTCAAATGAGCTAATAATAAGCACTTTAAAAACTCAGTACAGAAGAAGGAAAACTGGAGCTCAAGGATTGCTTTTTAAACTGGGTTTAAAAAGCATACCGTATATACTCGAGTACAAGCCGAGTTTTTCAGCACATTTTATTGTGCTGAAAGTGCCCCCCTCGGCTTATACTCAAGTCAAGCACTTTTCTGCAGCAGAAAATGACATTTTCCAACCCGACTTTGGGGCCCCAGGCCGTATCTCAAGGCCTCTTGGTGCTAGGAATTTGGTGTGAAAACCCAGTGGAACCAACAATATAACATATCCAAAGATGGAGTTCCTAGCACTAAGTGGCCCCGAAATACGGGGCCCCAAACTTGGTTCGGAAAATGTCATTCTCTGCTGCAGAAAAGTGCGGAAAATGTAATTCTCTGCTGCAGAAAAGTGCTTGACATTTTTCCAAACCGACTTTGGGGCCCCGTATCTCTGTAGTGCTAGTTCGACTGAATCTGCATACCAAATTTGGGGTTCCTAGCACCAAGTGGCCCTAAGATATAGGGCCCCAAAGTTGATCAACTGTGTCTACCTGCAGCAATGTTATTTCAGGACCCTTTGGGTCCAGAGACCCCAAATTTTGGCTGCAGCTAGGGGGCATCTAGGAACCTTTAACTACCAAGTTTTACGTTTGGGGGACCTATGGCTGCAAATGGACACAGTGAGGCTGCAAATGGGCACAGTGAAGCTGCAAATGGGCATTGTTGACCCTCTTTTCCACTTACAGTAGCTGCGCATTTCTCACCCTAGGCTTATACTCGAGTCAATACGTTTTTCCATTTTTTTGTGGTAAAATTAGGTGCCTCGGCTTATATTCGGGTCAGCCTATACTCGAGTATATACGGTAATTAGTTAAAAAGCTGGGTTTAAAAAGCAATCCTTGAGCTCCAGTTTTCCTACTTCTGTACTGAGTTTAGTGCAGTTTAGTGCATGATTATTAGCTCATTCAACAAGACACAATCAGAATGAGAGAAGGAAAGTATGGGTTTTTCAGATTTTTTCTGAATAGACAAGCTGTCTGCTGAGCTCTCTCTCGTCATAAATTTATCTCAACTGACTCATACTGATAACAGAGGAATGACGCACCAGAGAGAAATTAGACTTAGGCTGATTTCACACCTATGTAAATTGGATGCGGGTTTTCCCGCATCCAATTCGCATAGCAGGAGAATGTGTCTGGCTCTCTATGGAGTCGGTTCACATATCTCCGCAGCAGGTCCTCTGCGTTTTGCAGGAAAAACGTGTGCCTTTTTTGGCCCGTTTCAGGTCCGAATTCAGCCCAAAATTTGGACTGAAATTGGACCTGAAACGGTGAACTAGCACGCACCAGACCCCTGCTGTGCGATGGATGTGGCGATGGTGTGAACCCAGCCTGAGAGCTTTAGAGAGAGATAAGTAAACATTGCAGATATATGTGCTTTGCTCAGTTCCATGACTGAGGTTTACAATCCCTTCAAATTACAGGCTTCATTCTCCTTAATTTCTGTTTTGTAGGACTGGTGGCCGCTATTCTCTCTATTGCCCGGCCACCAGTCTTGTAACATCCCCACTGTAGTTCTCTTTCTGCAAGCGGTTGTTGCGCACAGCAGTAGGTGGGTCTGGGAGTCTCAGACACCTGGTCGGAAACCACCTAGTATAGCTACATCGTTCAATTGGACATTGTGGGCTCTGTCCACACACAGCCCTTTCACTGCCTGCATTTCCCTTTGCACCATGGTAAATGTAGTGCCATTTACCCTCAGGGATGTGACGTGCAGCAAGAATGAAAGTCCTCCTCACTGCACATGGAAACAATATTTATTTCTGAGGAACAGATGGCATTGCTGGGACAGAAAACCTAGAGTTTTATGACAAGTAATATATTTCACTTTGCAAGCTTTTAAATTAAGCCTGGGGAGAGGGATCTAAAAATACTACTTAGCAGGAACCCGAAGTTCTTAGTTAAGCCCCGAAAACTGTGAAACGCCTTTGAGGAATCCTCTACAGGTGGAAAACATGAGCTGAGCTAAAGCCATCTTTTACTCAGCGCATTCACATTTGTACAACAGGGAGTCGGTGTCTGTGTGCATATGGCCACCATTTTGTTGAAGTCTGCTGGAGGTTAGAGATGCGCACAGCCGAAAAATGTGTTAGTTTTCGTTTCATTCGTATTTTTTATTTTTTTTTGCTGTTCGGGTCATTCGTTATGATCGCAATTGGTAAATTTGTAAATTCGAAAATTTGCTTATTTCAAAAATTCGTAAATTCAAAAATTTGTAAATTCCTAAGTTTGAAAGTTCGTAAATTCATAAATTTGAAAATGTGAAAATCCAAAAATAAAGAAAATCCAAAAATCTGAAAGAATAACTAACTAATAATAACTAACTATTAAATTGTAGGTATTGGAAATTCCTTTCAAATTTGGCTGTTAGGGAACGTAATGAATACGACTTTATCCGAAGTTACGAATTATCCAAAATAACGAATACCACATCTAAACAAATGGAACAGAACAAATTAATAAATAATAATAGTACTAATAGTAATAGTGTGTGTGTTTTTTTTCACTGTAGGGGGGCGTGGCTTTGCGTCTGACGTCACTGATCGTCTGTCCCGATGACAGGGAACAGACGATCAGTGTCAGTCGCACTAAGAAGCACGGGGAGAGGTTTGTTTACACAGACCTCTCCTCATTCTTCGGCTCTGTGACCCGATCGCGGGACACCAGCGTCAATCGGGTCCTCTGGTCCCGCGGCCACGGCTGGGCTCTTAAAGAAACACGTACAGGTACGTGCTTGTGCCCAGCTGTGCCATTCTGCCGGCGTATATCGTCGTGAGGCGGTCCTTAAGCGGTTAAACAGGTTTTCGTTAGTTCGGATATTTCATTGTTTTGTACTTTTTTTTTATAAGTTTCCTTTTTTTTTCCTCATGAGGCCGACCTTGTCCTGGTCAAGCAAAACATGGGAGAGACAGCAAGGATGTAACTGAAATGCTTACAAGTGACCATACAATGCTACTAGGTTTCAAGGATTCACCACTAACTGGAGATGGCCCAATGCGCACTCAAGGTACTAGCCTGCCATGCTGCATGTATCATGTTAGAGAGGGTCTTTAGCACAGAGGGGAAGATTTAAAACTAAGAAGCTGACTTTTATTAAAACCTGGATAACAGAGGACTACCAAACACCTACTGCAGAGGTGGCAGATAAAATCAATGTATTTATTTTAAATACATTTAATTAAAAGAAGACCAACCACTTTTCCCCATTATTCTCGCTGTTGCTGCCACTACTTCCAAAATTTCTACCACCTGACTCCACTCCTACTTCTTTGCCTTTCCCACCTTCCCTTTGCCAAAAAAATCAATTGACCCCCTTAAATCCTGCCTTATATATTAACATTTGGTCCTGTTCACAGACACGCATCCCTACATTTAGGCCTGTGCTTGTTGTCTTGAAAATGCGGTGCCCAAGACCAGGGAAGCAAGGACTATACTACACTACACAATTTGTATTGTAGAAAACATACTTGCCTTGTTTGTGTCTGCACACTTTGAACTATTGTACATGTACACGTTAAACTACCACCTTGCATGCTAATAATTTTTTTCTGGCATGTCCCCGGCCCAGCATTTATTATAAGGGCCCGTTCACACCAGAACGCAGGACAGGAAACCCGCATTCCATGGACATCTCTCGAACCGTATTCAAAACACACTGCAGTTGTCTATTGTTGCTGGGGTTACATAAATACATACATCAAGTCAAACCTATGTGTGTGATTATATGTCAGTAGATGGGTTGATCTATTTTCATGGGGAATATTTTGTTGTAGGGGGGCTATTGGTGCTGTAGGGGTCTTTTGTTCCTGGCTGTAAGGTATCTATTTTACAAATTTTCTTATTATCATTAACAAATTAGATACAAATTACTTAGCACCACAAAATGATGCTTCGGTCTGTATTCTCTAAAAGGGGAGTTACTGGGAGGTGGGCAGGGGGGGTGGAACAAAAGTATGGTGCTCAGTCGTGGGTAGGGGGCAGCGACGAGAGATGACTTGGAAAGGGGGGAGTACCTATAAAAAAAGCTCTGGTTATCACTATTTGGATCCTTAATGCCATCAGCCTACGGGATGTTCTGAAAGTACAAAAGTCAGCTGATACTGTTGGTGTGTGAGAGATAACACTGTGGTCAGTGAGGTGGTTTTCATGCAAATTGCTAAAGACTAAATTAGGAAATCCCCCTGCTCTTCTTGAATTGCCTGCCCACTACCATGCAGAAAAATAGACAATGCACAAAAAATAATTTAATGGTTTATTCTGAAGTACAGCTTTCAAAAAAATAAAACAAGCTGATATAATTTTTTGCATAAAGCTGGCCACAAATAACTAAAAAACCACAACTGTAAAACGCCTAAAGCTATATTAGCTATGAATATTGTTATAATAAAAAGATGTAAATTACAAATCAGGCATTTACAGTACATGAACTCTTGGATAGGTTCTTGGCTGCTGGTGTTTATATCTGCCCTGGGTTACCACCTAAGTCTGGCTGAACTAGAAAGCAATAGACGTGTCTAATAAGGGATGGAGGAATTGAGGCAATTTTAGAGTGACCCTTTCACAACAGGGTCACTTCTAAAATAATCCAGGCCTGTTTCAGATGAACCGCACATACTGTATTTACCATTCCTCCAATATATTGTTGTTTGACACATTCTATATGATCATTTTTTGTTTGTACAAATTATCCAAAAAACAATAAAAATGATAGGAAAAAAAAAATAGCATCTATTTGCTTGTCTGCAAACACTGCCGCTTTGCTGCTCCCCAGCTGCTGCAGGTATTCCATGATTCCAGGTGGATAAATATTTTTTTTTCATGGAGTATTTAACAGGCCTGCTCACCGCCTGTTAAATACCCTAATGGCCTACACCACTGCACTGCAACCATCTGCATTGCACAAGGTTACAGGATGCTTGCAGAAGAGCCCTATTCATATGAATGGGTCAAATGCAACCGGGATGTTAAATCTTTCTGCGGCCATGATACCTTGCATGTGTCACTTAACAGAGAGCAGTTTGGGAGTGTTAAAAATGTGTCTTAACTACAAGTTTTTACCACCCCCAACTGCAAGTATAAGCACGCCCTTTGGAAGCCATTTTTCTATCTGTGTTGCAATCAGTCACTGCTTTTAGTGAACAATTGCTAACAAATTTAACAGTGTATTTGAGCTACAGAAATTGCCCTTCAGTAAGTTTGAATGTACTGATTAGTTTATAATTTTGCATATAACATAGCTCTGATTAAATAACTACATCTTTGCTCCTTACAGGTAAGTAATATTCCATTTTCAGTTTTGCAACCGTACTTTGTCTATAATTGGTTGAAGAGTGGCGCAGTTGGTAACAGTGATCATCATGGGTTGGTGGTCCTCAAAAGTGTACAAAAAAAAAGGGGGAGAAGGCAAGGCTCCATTTGGTCCACCGTAGAAATATGAGGAGACGCAGGAGAACCCTTATATTGCAGCATGTAGATGGTATTGGTTGAAAATATATATTATTAAAAAGAAGCAAGTATGCAAAAACAAGAAACAACTTACATTTGGTGAGGTTGGGAATGACCAAGTGATACGGTGGATGCAACCTTCTGAGTATGCGTTTGGAGAATACTGATTTAAATCAGTAGCATGTTACTTTCCACATTTGTCTTATATTGAGGTCTCCAGCAACCATTGGTTATTGCATTAGCATTTGGTTGATCATGGTTATGAGATGATTATTGGAGAGTACATTGAAAGTCAATGCACTGGGGGTCTTGGCTACTGTTCATGGCAATCTATATGCATCTCAAGTCAATTTGGCTTCTGTAGCAAAGCATGACATACATCCACATTGACTCTGTAGCACTGAATAAAAAGCTCTTGAAAAAAAATGACAGCTTAAAGCTCAAATCCAGGCTCCAGACAAGACCCCCTGGCTGTAGCCAAATATTTGACTTCTTTTGCATAGTTCTTCTGGCTCGTCATGTGACTTACTGGGTTTTCTTTGCAGGACACAAACACAGTCAGGGACATGACCTCAAACTAGAAGTGTGCCGACGAAATAAAATTATTTTGTTTTGTATAGATTAGTTAATCTAGTTATTTAGTTTCGTTTAATTTGGTTGATTCATTCAATTCATATTCGGGATTCGTATTCGGAATTCATATTCTGAATTTTAAAAATTTTCTTTGAATTTAGCATTTTTTTCGATTCGAAATGCTTAAACCGATAAACTTCGAACCGGTCAAAGCGAAACTGTTATATTTTTTTCGATTTGAATGCGGCAAAGGGAACAAATAAAAGAAAAATCTTCATCAAATCATTACAATGACTCTTTAAATTACCTTTGGCTTAACAAAACAGCATTATTTCGAAATAGTACTCTATTAACACACACAGTCTCTGATTTCAGAAATATGTTTACAGTTCGAATACAAATGGAATTCAATGTAAAATTTGATTAGATGGACTACTTGGTCTTTTTCTGCCGTCACTTTTCTGTTTCTATGATAGTGGGCAGCATACCTCCCAACTTTGGACTTGAGAAAAGAGGGTCACCTTGGAACAGAAAAGACATATGGTGCTGAATATTGGGCATGGCTTAAAGGAGCATAGGTAGATAGAGCCTTGGCCCAAATATTGTATACATTGTACACAGTCTGCAGTCTTCAAACACAAAATACTCCATTGTTACTGTGAGAGTAAGTGAGAGTTTCACTGACATAAACCTATAGGATCAAGAAAAGAAAAAGCAGATATCTACAACAAGCAAAAAACAGCATGAGTTTGTCTGAGCCTACCTTTAAAGAAGAACACCATTAATTGCAGTGTAATATACTACACAGCACATAGAATGTAGCAATTGGGACAATGCAATGTACAGCATAGTGTACAGAGTGCAGCAGTAAGAAATATGTATTCCTGGGTCCCTTTTTAGTGGGAGGAAAAAATGCCCCATTGACAGATGTGGGGAAAGAAGGCATGTAATAAGTGTGTGTGTAGGGGGGGGGGGGGGGGGGGGACTGGGAGGGTGTCCTGAAGTCAATGGTCCCTGGGAAGAAAAAAATGCCCTGGGATCAGTTAGGGATAAAATGCCCAGTGGTACTGGTCAGTTGGGAGGAAAAATTGTCTGAAGTTGGTAGTCAGCGGGAAGAAAAATGCCTGGTGTTACTGTCTGTGGGAAGGAGAATGCCCTGATGCTGGTGGTCAGTGACAAGCAAAGAAATATCAGCTGGGCATGGTGGGAACATGGGTGCTTAGTGGGGAGAGAGGTGGCAGTGGGTGACAGAGGCAAGCTGTGTCCTCCAAGCGTCTCCTCTCCTCCTCCTGATAGGTGTCCAATCACAGTGCCTGTCGTTTTAGCCAATCAGGTGACGGGTAACACACCTGCGCTTCCTGATTGGCGGAGAGGTGGTTCATTGTTAGAAAGTGAATATTCATTTGCTGGGTGACATGTTGCTCACACAGAAAAGCCCAGTACACAAGGGGTGCACATGCACATAGTAGCCAGGGGTGGCAGTAAAGTGCTTGATGTCTGAGCTCAATGCGACAGAGAGAACATGCTGTGAGATTGTTTCTGTAATGCACAGCTCCCCTTCACCCATCCTGCCTTTTTCTGGCTTGGGCAGCCCCTCAGGCCCCGGGGCCCCTTACATTTGTAATGGCTGAAATCCCCTGATGGCGGCCCTGAGAGTAGAATATTCGTTTAGTGTCAGTCTAGGGATAGTGTGAGTGTAGTGAGGAGGACCATCATTCAGCTTTGCATAGAGTGCAGCTAGAGTAGGGACAGCTCAGATAGTTTCATTGTAGTATAGTGAGACCGTGTCATTCATACATACATTAGTGTAGAGTAGGGACAGTTCAGATAGCATCAGTGTAGTGATGGTTGAACACCGTCTACTTGATTGTGTTACTGCCAAACTGCCATATAGTTCTGTGTGCGTTACTGCCAGTTTATCGCCATATAGTTTTGTGTGTTACTGCCACTACTGTTACTACCGTGTCAGTAATCTTTACATTAGTGTATAGCTAGAGTAGGGACAGTTCAGATAGCGTCAGTGTAGTGACGGTTGAACACCGTCTACTTGATTGTGTTACTGCCAGTTTAACGCCATTTACTTCTGTGTGCATTACTGCCAGTATAACGCCATATAGTTTTGTGTGCATTACTGCCAGTTTAACGGCATATACTTTTGTGTGCGTTACTGCCAGTTTAACGCCATATAGTTCTGTGTGCGTTACTGCCAGCTTAACGCCATATAGTTTTGTGCGTTACTGCCAGTTTAATGCCATATAGTTCTGTGTGTGTTACTGCAAGTTTAACGCCATATTGTTTTGTGTGCATTACTGCCAGTTTAACGCCATATAGTTATGTGTTCGTTACTGCCAGTTTAACGCCATATAGTTCTGTGTGCGTTACTGCCAGTTTAACGACATTTACTTCTGTGTGCGTTACTGCCAGTTTAACGCCATATAGTTCTGTGTGCGTTTTTTTCTAGTTTAACGCCATATAGTTTTGTGTGCGTTACTGCCAGTTTAACGCCATTTACATCTGTGTGCATTACTACCAGTTTAACGCCATTTAGTTAGTTCTGTGTGCGTTACTGACAGTTTAACGCCATATCTTTTAATGCATTACTGCCAGTTTAACGCCATATAGTTCTGTGTGTGTTACTGACAGTTTAACGCCATATAGTTGTGTGCGTTATTGACAGTTTAACGCCATTTACTTTTTTGTGCGTTACTGACGGTTTAACGCCATATAGTTCTGTGTGCGTTACTGCCAGTTTAACACCATTTACTTCTGTGTGCGTTACTGCAAGTTTAACGCCATATAGTTCTGTGTGCGTTACTGCCAGTTTAACGCCATTTACTTTTGTGTGCGTTACTGCCAGTTAAACGGCATTTACGTCTGTGTTCGTCACTGACAGTTTAACGCCATATAGTTCTGTGTGATTTTCTGCTAGTTTAACGCCATATAGTTCTGTGTGCGTTACTGCCAGTTTAACGCCATTTACATCTGTGTGCATTACTGACAGTTTAACGCTATTTACTTTTGTGTGCGTTACTGACAGTGTAACGCCATATAGTTCTGTGTGCATCACTGCCAGTTTAACGCCATATAGTTCTGTGTGTGTTATTGCCAGCTTAACGCCATATAGTTTTGTGTGCATTACTGCTAGTTTAACGCCATTTACTTTTGTGTGCGTTACTGCCAGTTTAACGCCATATAGTTCTGTGCGTCACTGTACATTTGGCACATTATATTGCAGTATATTATAGTGTCTGTCCATGGAGTGTGTCTGTGTAGTACTAAAATTAAAGTTCACCAAACACCTCTTTACATTGATTAAAGTGCATCTACGTACAGATTTAAACTTCTTCTTTACATTTGCTTATAAGCACCGCCCCCTCCCTCCCAATAATGTCTGGGAGGGCAACAAGGAGAGGCAGACTTTAACTTGGCACTGTAAGGGGGCCAGCAACAAATGTGTCCACAGGCAAAGGTGGACGTGGTGATCAGTCCTCAGGCAGGGCATCATTTCCTCTGTTTAGTGAGTTTGCCCATGCTATACAGCCACAGAATGCAATGGGGGTGGTGGACTGGCTTATTAAACTTTCCTCATCCTCCTCATCCCCTGTCACGCAAGCAGAGACAAGTATGCAGTCCCCTGCAGTTTCCAGGGTGGGTAAACCTGCCTTCTTGTCTACATCTGTTCCTGCCATAGCCCCAACATCAGCCATTGAGGAGTCAGCTGGGTTATTTGACCACAGCATCAGCCACTTGCTCCTTGATGATGCCCAGCCAATACTGGATTCAGATGTTGGTTCTGAGGTTGAGGATGACAGGAACATGAGCCTAGAGAGAGGGAGGAACACTGGTAGACAAATTGGCATTCAGATTCCCCAAGCCACAGCATATTGCCAAGTTGTCTCCAGTGGTAATGATGAAGATAGAGGAGATGGAGATGATAATGAGGTCACTGATTCGACTTGGGTGCCAGATAGAGCAGAGGAGGAAACTGAAGCTGAGGCGGCACAACCCCAAAGAGGCCAACATCAAGAAAGAGTAGAGAGCAGCAACCCTATTCCATCACATTCTGCAGCTGTTATCTCCCGACCCACTCCCCAAAGCTAAGCTGTCTGGGCTTTTTTCAGCACATCTGCAGTACATCGCACTGTTGCTATCTGCAAACTGTCTCAGGCACATCAAATGTGGCAAAAACACCAACCATTTGGGTACCACATGCTTAACAAGGCATTTAACGTCCAACCACTTAGCCCATTGGCAAGGGCACCTAAAAGCCACACAAAAGGGGCACAAATCTGTCCCTCCTCCTCCTACTCCTTACCCACTTTAGTCTGCCCCTGCTATACCGAGTCATTACTTCTCAGCAGCCTCTACTGACAGGGATGATGTATAGCACAGGGTGTCCCAGGTCCTAGCAGCACATCTGCCAGAAGCACACCCCCTTTAGAATGTAGCCGGCAAATTTCTCTGCCCCACCTGCTGCAGCGGAAAAAGAATACAGTCCCTGACACCCACATGCCCAGCATCTAAATACAAGCTTGTCAAAGCTGTTGTCTCTCAACTTCTGCCTTTCAGCCTGGTGGATTCTGCCCCTTCCGTGAATTTGCACAATGTGCTGTACCACAATGGCAGGTTCCCAGTTGCTACTAATTTTCACAGGGTCTGTCCAACTCTCTTAACCTAAAGACCAATTTTTACGCACCCCTTACTTCTATACAAAGTCAATGTGACACCAGAATGTTTCCAAAAAATCTCTAATCTTGTTCCCATTGCACTTCATTGTGGCCTCATCATACACACTGGCTCCCCAGCTGTTGCTGAGCAAAATAAAGGTTGCTTGCAGGGAAAATGTCATTTTTTTTTGCTTTATAAATGCAATTAATGCTGCAGCAGATTCTAGACATGGTACTGCCACTTTACAGGTAGACTACGGGGGGGGGGGGGGGGGCAGGCACTATATTGGAAGGAATTTTTCATTTTTAGGCTTTCACTTTAAAAATCAAAAAAATCACTGCTCATTTAAAAATTAAGTTTTTCAACAACTTTTTGTTATTGATACATGTCCCCCAGGGCAGGACCCGGATCCCTATAACCATTGTATGCCCAATTACTCGCATATAAGCCTTCAAAATGGGCACTTTTGATTTTTGACATTCGGGTCCCATTGACTTTAATGGGGTTCGTTATTCGGGTCCGAACTTTTGCGGTGTTCGAACGTTCTGGTGCGAACGGAGCAGGGGTCAGTTCGGCCCATCCCTAGTGCTGAGAAGGTGGTGGGGGAGCAATAGTGTCCAGCAGGGTGTGGTGTAAACAACAGAGGTTTGCAAAAGGAACAATGGAGTTGGGGGAACCAACAGAGCCCAATGTGTAAACACTGGAGTCAGTGAACAATGCTTATCTTGCCGATACGTTATGTCCTATGCTGCTGTTCTCTTCCTTCTATACCTGCTACTGGGAGTATGCAAACTCTGTGGGGCAGGAGATCACTTTGCCACATAGTCTGCATAAAACAAATGCTCCAGCACTTAGCTTCTGGGCACAGCTCATATCCATGGTATTTGTTAAAATGCTGGGATGATCCTGCAGAATCTGGGCTGTCCAGGGGAAGTCCTCTGCTTCATTACACTATAAATACTTTTGTGCCATGATGTCCTGCACTTGCAGTATTTCCTCATTCGGGCATCAAGCAACCAAGAAGACAAAGGACTTTTAGATGTGGAATTGAAGTACCATGTGGGACAGCATCAATGAGGTGAGGTGAGAATTTCAGTCTGAGCATTTTTGTGCATTTATTTTTTCAAACCAGCTGGGCTACCAAAAAAAAGTTTTATTCTTTGTCAGTTTTTCATCAGACACAAAAACCAAGCATGATTTGGTGGTTTTAAGATGACTCTGCCAAGTGGGTGTTGACCTATGATATAAAGGTCATTCAGATTTTTTCCTGTTGTATGTTTCATTATAGTTGTTATTTGAGGACTTTTTTTTATTCCATAAATAAAGAATTGTTATTTAATAGTTTCTTTATGCACATAGAGGACACAAAATAATGGGGACTTAAGAGATTTGGACTTGTTTAGCTGCCAAATAATTTTATGCTGATCCATCATTACACAAGCCGGTATTAACCCTTCCAAAGTGTCTCTGCTATTAAACCCTTTTACAGTATATTACTTTATATGTTCTCTACAAATAGTATATCAGATTGAATATGATTGCCCATAATTGTCCCCAGTTTTAAATATTCCAGCTCAGTCTGCCAGTTCTAATATGATGAGAAATACACTGACTATAACACTCGGCTAGCAAAATATATGTCATTTTCACTCACTATATATAATAATAAACGATAAGAGACCTACACAATGTGTGTTTTTGCTGTTATAAACGGCTGGAGTACAATAAATCTACCCTGGAGATCAGATCAGTTTTATTTATTGTACATTTTTTACCATTTCCAGATTCAAATAGTTCAGCAAAGCAAAAAATAAATATATATATATATGTATATAATTATTGAACACGTCACCATTTTTCTAGGTAAATATATTTCTAAAGGTGCTATTGACATGAAATTTTCACCACATGTCGGTAACAACCCATGCAAACCATACATACAAAGAAACCAAAACAATTCAGAAATGAAGTTATTTGTAATAAAATGGAACGACACAGGGAAAAAGTATTGAACACGCTAACTAATTAATAATAATTAATACTTCGTACAAAATCCTTTGTTGGTAATGATAGCTTCAAGATACCTCCTGTATGGAGAAACTAGTTGCATGCATTACTCAGGTGTGATTTTGGCCCATTCTTCCACACAGTCTTCAAATATTGCAGGTTTTGTGGGCCTCTTCTATGAACTCTGATCTTTAGTTCTTTTCATAGATTTTCTATTGGATTCGAGTCAGGTGATTGGCTGGGCCATTCTAGCAGGTTTTTTACTTTCTTTGAAACCAATTGTGAGTTTCCTTGGCTTTGTGTTTGGGATCATTGTCTTGCTGAAATGTCAACCCTCATTTCATCTTCATCATCCTGATAGATGGCAGCAGATTTAATCAAGAATATCTTGGTACATTTTTCCATTCATCCTTCCTTTTATGATATGAAGTTTGCCAGTACTGTATCCTGAAAAACAGCCCCACACCATGATGTTCCCACCTCCAAACTTCACTGTTGGTATAGTGTTTTTGGGGTCATGTGCAGTGCCATTTGACCTTCAAACATGATGTGTAATATGGCATCCAAAAAGTAAAATTTTGGTCTCATCTGACAAGACTATATTCTCCCAGTATTTCACAGGCTTGTCTAAATGTTGTGCAGCAAACATAAGACAAGCTTCCACATGCTTTTTCTTCAGCAATGGAGGCTTGTGTGATGAGCATGCATACAGGCCATGGCGGTTGAGTGCATTATTTATTATTTTCTTTGAAACAATTGTACCTGCTAATTCCAGGTCTTTCTGAAGCTCTCCACAAGTGGGTCTTGGCTCTTGGACAACTATTCTGATAATTCTTTTCACTCTTCTGTCAGAAATCTTGCAAGGAGCACCTGGTCGTGGCCGGTTTATCCTAAAATTATGTTATTTCCACTTCTGGATTATGGTACCAACAGTGCTCACTGGAATATTCATACATTTAGAAATCCTCCAGTAACCAATGCCATCAGTATGTTTTGCAACAATTATGTTGCAAAGATCTTGAGAGAGCTCTTTGCTTTTATCCATCATGAGATGTTTCTTGTGTGGCACCTTCGTAATAAGACACCTTTTTATAGGCCATCAGTTGAGACTGAACCAGCTGATATTCATTTGCACTGACAAGGGCCGGGATTGCTTTCTAATTACTGATAGATTTCAGCTGGTGTCTTGACTTTCCACACCCTTTTGCGCCTCCATTTCTTCATGTGTTCAATACTTTTCTCCTGTATCATTCCATTACACATAACTTAATTTCTGAATTTGTTTTGGTTTCTTTGTATGTATGGATTGCATG
Organism: Lithobates sylvaticus; assembly: GCA_028564925.1. NCBI lineage: Eukaryota > Metazoa > Chordata > Amphibia > Anura > Ranidae > Lithobates > Lithobates sylvaticus. The sequence continues at coordinate 487,908,777 of CM053028.1, read as the reverse complement.
GGTTGTTACCGACATGTGGTGAAAAATTCAACAGCACCTTTAAAAATATTTTTACCTAGAAAAAGGGTGACGCGTTCAATACTTATTTTACCCACTATATATATATATATATATATATATATATATATATATATATATATATACACATACATTACTGTGCAAAAGTTTTAAGCAGGTATGTAAATTGTAAATTAGGAATGCTTTCAGAAAAAGAAGTGTTAATAGTTTTTTATCAATTAACAAAATTAATTAATCAGAAGAGAAATCTAAATCAAATTAATATTTGGTAGGACCACCCTTTGCCTTCAAAACAGCATCAATTCTTCTAGGTAGACTTGCACACAGTTTTTGAAGGAACTCAGCAGGAAGGCTGTTCCAAACATCTTGGAGAGCTAATCACAGATCTTCTATAGATGTAAGCTGCCTCAAATCCTTCTGTCTCTTCATGTAATCCCAGACAGACTCAATGTTCTTTTTTACGCTGAAGATAGTTCTTAAAGTGGAGGGCCGGGCAAAAAAAAAAATTAAAAGTCAGCAGCTACAAATACTGCAGCTGCTGACTTTTAATAATCGGACACTTACCTGTCCCGGGGTCCAGCGATGCGGGGGAACGAGCCCCCCCCCTCGTTCCCCGCTCCGCTCACGACGCCGGCATTCTTAATGTGGGAACCCGGCTGGGCTTCACAGCCGGGCACCCACTGCGCATGCGCGAGCGGCGCCGTGCGCCGTGATTCGACGCTCACTCATCTGGGACACATGACATGTCCCAGATGACTGTGCGTTGCCTACAGGAAGTGACTTTTAGCCCGGGCAATGAAGGTGGCAGACTTCGAGGGACCCCCTAGCAACAGGCATTTAGAGGTGAGTAAAAAAAAATTTTTTTTTTCCAATAATTTTTTTTTAATTTTTTTTATGATTTTTAAGCCCCTTTTTGTTTTTTGGTTGCAACCCCACTTTAATGACATTGGCTGTATGTTTGGGGTCGTTGTCCTGCTGTTGAATAAATTTGAGCGCAAATCAAACACCTCCCTTATGGTATGGCATGATGGATAATTATCTGCCTGTATTTTTCAGCATTTAGGACACCATTGATCCTGACCAAATCTCCAAATCCAATTTCCAGAAATGCAAAACAAACTTGCAAGGAACCTCTACCGTTCTTCACTGTTGCCTGCAAACACTCATTATTGTACCACTCTCCAGCCCTTTCACATTTTGACTCATTAGTCCAGAGCACCTGCTGCCATTTTTTTACACCCCAGTTCCTATGTATTTGTGCATAATTGAGACCGCAATTTTTCCATGAAGACCACTTTTGACCAGACTTCCCTGGATGGTAGATGGGTGTACCTGGGTCCCACTGGTTTCCACCAGTTCTGTGCTGATGGCACTGCTGGACATTTTCTTATGTTGATGGGAAGTAAGCATGATGGGACTTTCATCTAATGCATTAAGTTTCCTTGGCTGACCATTGTGTCTATGGTTCTCAGCATTCCCTGTTTCTTGGTGCTTCTTCAAAAGAGTTTGAACAGCACATCCTGAAACTTTGAGACATCCAGTCTGCTTTGACATTCTTGCCTAGGAGAAACCTTGATGATGCAGTATAACATCCTTGTATCTTGTTGCTATACTAAGTCCTGCCATGGTGTATAACCCGTGACATGAAACTGTCTTCTATAACATCACCTTAGTAGCAGTGTTTGGCTGTTCATCACCCAGTTTTAAGCCTCCTACACAGCTGTTTCTGCTTCAGTTAATGTGTTCAACCTATATATGAAATTGATGATCATTAGCACCTGCTTGGTATAATTGATTAATCATACACCTGACTCTAATCCTACAAAATCCCTGACTTTGTGCAAGTGTACAAAGTGTGCAGGTGTAAGAATTGATGCTAGTTTGAAGCCAAAGGGTAGTCACACCAAATATGAAATTGATTTAGACTTTTCTTCTGTTTGTTCACTTTCATTTTGTAAATTGATAAAAGTAAACAATTAAATACATATTTTTGAAATCATTCTTACTTTATAGCATTTCTTTGCACTTTTCTAAAACTTTTGCACAGTACTGTACATAGATATCTATTCAAGACAGGTATAGAGACACTCATGGGTCTTGCAGAGGAGATCCAAACAGCAGCATTGTTATTACCAGTGTTTCGATTCGATGAAGCCCAGTCCATCTTTCTCAGGTCTTGAGTCTTGCTTTGGATTTGTATGGATTTCTTTGTGGGTGAGCACCCGGGCATTTACCTCAAACATATAGTTGGTATGTGGCAATGTGGCGGCACCATGCAAACACTGTGGGTGTGGTGTGGGTGTGGTCAGAATACATCAACAGTGGGAGGACTTTAAAGGGCCATATGCTTTAATGACTGTGCCACAAGTGATTATGTATTTGACAGTACAAACCTCAGTACACTCATTTTAATAAAATAAATCTGTTCTACTGCATATCCTTTACTACACACAGCTAACCTTAAAGTGATATTAAAGTCTTGTTTTTTTGTTTTTCTAAATAATAAACATGTTATACTTACCTGCTCTGTGTAGTGGTTTTGCACAGAGCAGATTGAATCCTCCTCTTCTTGGGTCCCTCACTGGCACTCCTGGCCCCTCCCTCTTTCTGGATGCCCCCACAGCAAGCAGTTTGCTATGGTGGCACCCAAGCAGGCACGCTCCTGAGCTGTGGCTCTGTGTGTCCATTCACACATGTAGCCATGGCTCAACTCCGCTCCCTCCCGCTTCGGATTGGCTCACTACCTGTAATTGACAGCAGTGTGGGCCAATGGCTCCCGTTGCTGACAAAAGCCAATCAGGAGTGCAAGTCCCCAGACAGCCAAGGCTCTTGTGGACATCGCTGGATCAAGAAGGGGCTTAGGTAAGTATTAAGTGGTGCTGAGAGGTTGGTGCACACAGAAAGTTTTTTACCTTCATGCATAGAATGCTTGCTTTAACAACCACTTTAAAAAAGAATGTGCTGAACTTAGAATGCAGTAGTCAGGAGTAAGAAATGTAAGACCCCTTTCACACTGGGGCGTATTTCAGGCGTTTTTCAGGGGCTTTAGCGTTAAAAAAAGCGACTGTAAAGTGCCTGAAAGAAGCCGCAACTGCAATCCCAATGTGAAAGCCCAAGTGCTTTCACACTGAGACCCCTTTCACACTATGGTATTTTTCAGGTGCTTTAGCGTTAAAATAAGCGCCTGTAAAGCGCTCGAAAGAAGCTGCAACTGCAATCCCAATGTGAAAGCCTGAGTGCTTTCACACCGAGCCACTGCGCTGGCAGGGCGTCAAAAAAAGTCCTGCAAGCAGCTTCTTTGCAGCGCTTTTGGAGCGGTGTATTACACCGCTCCTAAAGCGCCTCTTCCCATTGAAATCAATGGGAAGCGCATGAAAAAGGCCTGAAAAACGATTGTAGCAGCAGCGCTTTGTGGGCGCTTTTAACCCTTTTTTTGGCCACTAGCAGGGGTTAAAAGCACCCCACTAGCACTCGAAAAACGCTGGTAAAGCGCCGCTAGTTTAAGCAGCGCTTTACGAGCGTTTTTCGGGGCGCTGGCAGTGTGAAAGAGCTCTTAAAGCACTTGGGTTTTCACATTGGAATTGCAGATGAGGCTTCTTTCAAGTGTTTTACAGGTGCTTTTTTTAACACTAAAGCGCCTGAAAAACGCCTGAAAAATGCCCCAGTGTGAAAGGGGTCTAAAACACAGTAAAAGGAATATTTCAAAACTGGTGCAGTCAGAAACTGGAACAGCTGTGCATGGCAACCCATCGGCTTCTATCTTCAGCTTGTTCAGCTTTAAAAAAGAAAGCGATGAGCTGATTGATTGCCATGCACAGCTGTTCCAAATTTTGTCTACTCTAGTTTTGATAAATTCCCTGAAGGGCTCATTCAGACAGGCGCTGAGACAGGTCCAATTTTTGCTGCATCTGTATCCAACAGAGAGCTTCACCTATAGAAGTGGAGAAGCAGACACTGTGCATTTGGATACATGCATCCCTTCCTGTCTGCATGTCAAATTTTGACATTCGATTATATCCATGCAACTTCTGTGTCCCAATTGACTTTGACTGGACTGTCTGCACAGGGATGCACAGGACACCGTGCATCCCCACGCGGTACACTGGGCATGGACGCATATGCTCCATGTGAATGAGGCCAAATTGTCGTCATGTGGACCGAATAGCATGAAAGAGGAGATGTTGGGTAATTAAAAGAGAAGTATGGGAATTTTACTTATGAACCATACTTACCTAGGTAGATGCTGCATATTTCCACCGCCGGCTCTAAGGCTGAGAACTGAGTAATCAAACAGCCGATCACTCAGTTCTCAGTGAACTACTGAAACACTGGGCTGTGGAGGGGGCGGGAGTGGCCATCTCAGGCTCTCAGCGGTTTGCTGAGAGGCTAAGCTGGGTGCCGTTCCAGGCATGTGAGTGGATCCCAACCATATGGTTGTGATCTTTCCCCAGCCTGGACCGACTCTGTGACATCACCTGTCAGCAGGCTTAAGCTTGCTGTCAGCTGAAAATGGGTCACAGGAGTGCAAAACAATCTGCACTGCTGTGATCAACAGGAGAAGTACAACCAAACAGGCTTTGGCTGTAATTCTTCTTTAATAAATCTATCACACAACCTGTCTCTCTGCTCCTGTCTGGCATTACTTGTGACAATTGATAAATGTCCCCATTTATGTTGTGAACTCACCCTCCAGGGCCCAGGCAGGCTCCTCCTCAACCCAGACTTCAGATCCAGGCTCTCTATCCCCGAAGCTGGAAGGTCCTTCAGGCACCCTCTTTCCTAGTCCAGAGGGCCTTCACAATCCCCTCTCATAGTCCAGGGCCTCCAGACACCTGCTTCCCAAGTCCAGGACCTCCAGACACCCCCTCTCCTAATCTGGGACTTCCAGGTAACCCCTCACCTAGTCTAGTATCTCCCTTTTACCCCCCTATCCAGGAGCCTTTGCCACACCAACCACCATTTCCTAGTCAATGGCCTCTTCTGCACCCACCCCCCTAGTCCAGGGTCTCATTTCCACTCCTCTCCTAGTCCAAGGCCTCCTTTACAGCCCGCCCAAAGTTAAGAGTCTCCTCTGCACACTGCTCTCCGAATCCAGGTCCTTTATCAACCCCACTTTTGAAGTCAAGGGCCTCCTCTACACCCTCCCAGAACAGGGCCTCCTCTGCACCCCCCCCCCCCCCCCAGCCCAATACCTCCTCTGTATCCCCCATGTCCAGGGTCTCCTCTGCCCCCCAGGTCAGGACCTATTCTGCACCCCACAGCCCAGGGCCTCCTCCGCACTCCCCAGCCCAAGGTCTCCTCCGAACCCCCCATCAACCCAGGGCCTCCACCTAACCCTCCAGTCTAGGGCCTCCTCTAACCCCCCTCCAGTCCAGGGCCTCCTCTGCACCCCCTCAGCCCAGGGCCTTCACTGCACCCCCCGTCCAGGGTCTCCTCTGCACCCCCCAGCCCAGGGCCTCCTCTGCACCCCCCAGTCCAGAGCCTCTTCTGCATCCCTCGAGTCCAGGGTCTCCTCTGCACCCCTCTCCAGGTCAGGGTCTCCTCTGCACCCCCCCAGCCCAGGACCTCCTCTGCGTCCCCCAAGTCCCGGGTCTCCTCTGCGGCCCCCCAGGTCAGGGCCCCTTCTGCACCCCCCAGCCCCGGGCCTCCTCCTTACTCCCCAGTCCAGGGCCTCCTCTGCACCCCCATCAGCCCAGGGCCTCCACTGAACCCTCCAGTCCAGGGCCTCCTCTAACCACCCCCAGTCCAGGGCCCCCTCTGCACCCCCCCTAAGCCCAGGACCTTCACTGCACCAGCCCAGGGCCTTCTCCACACCCCTCCCCCCAGTCCAGGGCCTCCTCAGCACCCCACCATCCAGTTCATCCCCTTCTCTGGGATGCCTTACGCAGAAAAGACATAGGTTGTTTGGGCACTGGGCCAGACTAGGAGGGAGATCTGCCTGTCCATTACACTTGATCGGGCAGCAGTGACACCCTGAGAGCAGCAGTTCCCTTTGTAGGGGGGGCGTTACCCCTGGTGGTGCCCCCCTAGATGCGTCACCTGGGGCGCCCCCTAGTTTCGGTCCTGGTAAGAAGACCTTATTTTCTGTGATCAGCAACTTATAAGTTTGTTTCTTAATAAAAGTCTCAAAATTTACAATGCAAATATACATTTCTATACAGCCATCAGACTATTGGGGTTAACGTAAAACAACAAAAACAAAAAAGAGAGGGTGCAACAGCTTTGTGCTTCATCCCAATAGATCAATAGTAGTAGTAATTATCAACGACAATATTGTTTGATCCACTGCATGGACTCCTTAGCTTGGAAAGACACCACCTGGATCTTTGCTGGGTTACATGTTTCGAGGGGTATCCATTCTTCATCAGAGCCAGAGATTTGACTTAGAGAAAGAGGGGACACCCCTTGAAATGCATAAGCCAGCAAAGAACCCAGTGGCATTTTTCCATGGGTATGCTGGGTGCCTGATACTATGGGCAGCCATGGGCTTTAATTCTGGACCGCCCTGGGCATAGAGAAGTGGTTATGATACCCGAATTGATAGGAAAGTGAAGTTGGTGGGATTACCAAGGGAAGGAGGTTTAGGAGAAGAGATATGATTTGATCTGATTTGTTTGGTTTCCTTTTTTTTTTCTTTTATCTTTTTTCTCTAGTTGGGAGGAGGAAAAGGGCTAATAGAAATTTTAAACGAATTGTATTGGAGTTTGATGATAAAGTGGTGTGTAATAATTTTTTTTATGAGAATATACAGGTGGTGTCTTCCCAATCTAAGGAGTTAGTGCAGTGGATCGAGCAATATTGTCATTCATGATTACTTTGACGCTTTGTATGTCACAGTTGTTTGTGACCGTATCTATTTTGGTTTCATTAATAAATAATCTTTTTGGAAAATGTGCAAGACTGGTGCGGCCTCTCTTTTTCGTTTTTGTAGTATTCTACCAGGGCATCCTCAGTCCTGAGAGGTAGCAAAGCATTGCTCTTCCTTATTTTCCATCGAGGAGTAGATGTGCGAGAAGCATTGGTGTCTGACTACTACACTGACTTGTTATGCATTCTTAATCAGTAAAAATGTGAGGCTTGAATTGGGCTTTAAAGTTGATCTCTGGGGTAAGAAAATATTTCTTAAATCGGAGCTCCACACAAAAGGGGAAGCTCTGCTTGTCTGCCTCCACCCCTCTTCCACTGCCACATTTGGCACCTTTCGGGGGGGGGGGGGGGGGGCAGGTATCTGGGTTTGACAGGTACTCGCTCCCACTTCTAGGTGAGTTTGCCGCGGCTCCCCTCCTCCTTCCCCCACCATCAGGCCATTCACAAAGTGCAGAGGTTTCCTTTAGCCAAGATGGCAGCGAAAGCACCCGAGAGCTGATTGAAAAATTGGCTCCGGTGAGGACACCGCTGGTTTCATGGACATGTAAGTGTCCTAGTACTAAGAGTCAGCATCTACAGTATTTGTAGCTGCTGACTTTTTTTTTCGGAAGGAGCCTGGAGCTCCGCTTTAAATACAAGAGGCATGCGTATTCTTTCCTGAATCCTTTGATGTTTGACGTGGTCCCCTGGGTTATCCAGTGTGAAAGGTTATGCAGGAGCTTCCTGTATTACAGACTAATCACTGCAGTCCTCTCTTCTTATGCAGGGGGACTGGTCTTGTCTCTGCCCCCTCCTGTAATCTGCAGGCAGTCTGTAGTGGTGGATCTGACGGATACCTCCCACAGCTTTGCTTTCTGCAAAATTCATGTACAGCGCAGTGATGATGTCACTGATCATTTTAAAAGTTAAAGCAGAGCTCCACCCAAAAGTGGAACTTCTGCTTATCTGTCTCCCCCCCCCCCCCCGGTGCCACATTTGGGGGGAGGGGAGAACGGGTACCTGTTTTTGGTACCCTTCCCTACTTATGGAGACGGCCCTGCGGTGACGTCCCTTTGAAGTTCAGCCCCCTCCGCCGCTGGGCCAGTTAGAAAGCGTAGCGCGCTTCACGCATGCGCAGTAGGGAACTGGCTTTGAAGCCGAAAGGCTTCACTGCCGGTTTCTCTTACCGGGAATGGCAGCGGAAGCACCCAAGAGTCGATCTGAAAATCAGTTGGGGGTGCCGACATCGTGGGAACCCTGGACAGGTAAGTGTCCTAATATTAAATGTCAATAGTTACAGTATTAATAGCTGCTGACTTTTAATTGTTTCATTGGGGGGGGGGGGGCGGAACACCTCTTTAACAACTGGGGTTGGGAAGGAAATAAGGAAGGACAGAAGGACGGAAGGACGGACGGACGGAAGGAAGGAAGGACGGACGGAAGGAAGGAAGGAAGGAAGGAAGGAAGGAAGGAAGGAAGGAAGGAAGGAAAGAAGGAAGGAAGGAAGGAAGGAAGGAAGGGCAAAGAGAAAGTAAGAAGAAAGAATGTATTCTTTCACATACTATGTACACTTTGGGGTTGATTTACTAAAACTGGAGAGTGCAAATCTGGTGCAGCTATACATGGTAGCCAATCAGCTCCCAGGTTGCTTAACTGAACCATCTGAAGTTAGAAGCTGATTGGCTACCTTTCACAGTTGCACCAGATTTTGCACTCTCCAGTTTTAGTAAATCAAACCCATAGACTAGGAAGCAGAGGTAAAGCCAGCTTCAGCATTGTAAGGGTAAAAATGCCAGAATGTTACCTTCAGACCTCCTGCTACATCATGATCTTGCCTCATTTGTGGCATATTCCTTTGTGAAGTTAAAACAACAATTCCAGATAATGTAATTTATTAAATGAATCCGGTCACAATCCTAAACAATTCCATTGTAATGTATGATTAAAAAAAACTGCATAAAAGCAGAGGTTACTGCCAATGAAAAGCATATGACAGAATGACCCAGAGTTATAGTCACTTGAGCTTTAATGCAAAGCCCTATTCCTGTAAAAGCAAACCTTGTCTTCACCTCTTCTGGCCTCCTTAGCCTCCTGTTTGGTGAGGGAGGCTGCCCACCATAGGACCAGTAAAGGTTGGGTCAGTGAGGCTGAAAAGATATGGAGATTTGCACACAGCCTCTGCTGCCTGTATCTCTGGGTTTATCAATCTTTCCGATGTGTCTTTTGAAGGTAACTTCTAAGTTTATATTTTTAAACATCACTTGGAATTGGCTAGGTCTGTGATCTTTTTTG